>JAACJM010000031.1:0-631795 GCA_013368315.1 Tetrapyrgos nigripes
TTCAGTGGATAGGTTTACTTTTAGCGGAAATTGTGCTATTGGTCCGCAGAACCCCTTGGCGATTGAGGTACAGATTGTGGAGGAGAGGGACGTGTCGGACATGAGTGACATGAGTATCAAAAAAGCTGCCTCTAACTCGGATATGTAATACTGTATCGATAAATGACATCCTGAATTATTTTGCTTGTCTAGTCAGGTTTATTATCGTATAATTTACTATAAACTTCAGACCAACTCAAGACCAACTTCAGAGCTTCAGACGTGAGTGAAATTTTATTTTTGCGACGCGGCGTAACACGTGGACAGACTTCAAAGCTCTCACTTACCATCGTCCTCTCCACATCCTCCCTTGTTAATGTCAGTGATACGTCGGAGTGTATCTCTTCTGGCTTTCGTAACGTCAGTATATACTGAATGAGTAGAACTTGAGTCGTGGTAGGCCAACCACCTTGCCCCAAAGTGACTAACAGTTGATTACAGCTGCCACGACCTTGCCCTAAGTAACCAACGGCTGAACGGACGTTGCAAGCCTATCGTACCATTCTGAATCTCCTGGACAAGGTTGACGTATAGTGAGTCATGAAAATTTCTGCAGCCGAGACTCACGGCGCTAACCACATTCCCGCTAATCACATTCCCAATACTCTCTCTTGATTGGTAGACGATAGTTCCTCCTCATAAATTTTGCCGCCTTACCGTTACCCTCGTCAAAACTTGAAGTAAGCTCTGTCAGCGATGCCTCCCGAGTCCTCCCCAAAGAGCTGATGATACACTCGCTTCGTAGCTACAGGCACATAACGACGTTGCGAACAGTTTGAACCAGCGGCAATCCCCAAGATTTGTGTGTCAATCCGACTCGGACTCGCTTTCATCGGACTCGCTCTCATCGGACGGCTATGTCTCCAATGTTGCCCAGTCCAAAGTGCGGTACCATGGCCATGGTTGGGAAAGATGGTCCAAGTCAAGTGAGTGTATAAAGGCTGTTCTTTTGCCCTTGGGATCTAAACCACTTCGAAGTATCACTTTAAGCCTCTTTTTCTCTCGTCGCTGAAGCCTCGTATCAATAAGTTCTATTTCTATGGAAGCCATGGGTCCCTCGCTCTCTACTCCCACCGTTCCACTTCTCTCCACCCTTTTGACACCACTTAGATTGGGTCCACTGCGCCTCCGCAACAAATTTTTGATGTCGGCGCTCGCAAGAGATCGATGCTATCCAACAAATGTCCCGACAGATATGATGGTCGAGTACTACCGTCAGCGAGCCAAAGGAGGAGCCAGTCTCATTGTCACTGAAGCAATCCTGATTGAGAGGCAGGGGTGGGCATTTTTCTTTCTTGGTCGCTACTGAACCTGCTCAAACCATCTGACTCGCATACTTGCAGGACGGAATGGCCTCATGCTCCTGGCATCTGGTCCGAAGAACATATTGCGGCATGGAAGAAGATTACAGACGCTGTTCACAAGGAAGGCGCTTATATGTATGCGCAGCTTTGGCACGGTAAAATCTCCGTCTGTACATTCCATGGCACGGATTGAGTTCATTTTGACAGTTGGGCGAGTTTGTCACTCTGATGCACCTGAACAGATTGCGTCCGGTCAAGTCAGTACTCTTTTGCTAATACCGACACGTATTCATGCTCACTCTGCGTTACCTAGCCAGTCTACGCACCCTCTCCCATCGCTGCTCGATTTGGCAAATTTAGGTTTTTACCTGGAGAACCTCCGTGTTCCACTGTCGGTGCTTGTCTCTTCCTATGAGATTCAGTACGCTTATTTCTCCATGCAGCCTCTGGAAATCCAGGACCCAACCGAATACGTCGACATGTTTCGTCAAGCGGCTATAAACGCCAAGAAAGCTGGATTTGACGGCGTTGAAGGTAAGTTTTCATCTGTTACCTGTTTCCCATCAGCTCCTGACTCCAATGGTCTGACAGTACACGCTGGAGGTGGCTACTTGATTCATACCTTCCTTGATAACACCTCAAATAAGCGTACGGATGCATGGAGCGGCTCTGTCCGTAACCGTGCCAGGTTTGGCCTAGAAGTCTTGGAAGTCGTCTCGGAGGTCTTTGGAGCCAATCGCGTTGGTGTGAAGCTGTCGCCTGCTTGTGGACATAATGATGTTGGGTGTGTGGTTTTTATCAGCTACCCCCAGTTTCTTCACGATACTCATAGTATGCGTCATTTCAAATAGCATGCCCCTCAAAGACACTTTGGAAACGTATTCCTATTTTATTTCAGAGGCGGACAAACTCGGACTTGCTTACATGGTGTTCATCCGGGATATCGACTTCTTGGATCCAGTCATCGACGGTGCGTCTGCTTAACCCTCTTAAGAGTTGCTTAGTGACTTATCCCACCCACTAATCAGGACAAAAACGCGGAACTCCTCACGACATGGTTTCTTCCTACAAGCATCTCCTTCAAAACTCCCTTTTCTTCCTCAATGGCGAGTTCACTCCTATCCCAGCAGCCGACGCCATAGCTTCTGGCAGAGCTGATGGGGTCTTTTTCGGAAGACCATTCATCAATAATCCTGATTTGCCCAAGCGAATTGAAAAGGGTATTCCGTTGACTATGGAGATGGATATAACTACCTTGTACGGGCCAACGGATGGAATTGTCAAGGATGTTGAGGTGTTAAGAAAAGGATATACTGATTACCCAGAAGGTGTAGAGCAGGAGAAGCGGGCGGGGGGATAATCATAGATCTGGCTCGTAGTAGTTTTGGCTTTCCATTCTTCAGACAATAACGTTGATTTATCTGCTAGTCAACCCCAGATACAAACGTGAGCTTGAAATACTGCTATACTACTACTAATACAACAACAGTTCGAAAGACGAAGGATGATGGTGTAATATACACCAGTACTACTTTAAACTGGTACCAATACTATTTATGATGCAGTCGCTGTAAGTAGTCAGATCCAAAAAACCGACCAAACACCGAAAGAAGAATAAGAAGATACACGAAAACCCGATATACAATTGGTCGTTGAAGGTGGCTAAATAAGGTTGCCCAGGTGCGGTGCAGTAGCGAAGAGATAAGGGATAACAATAACTTGATGTGAAGGTGACATGGTTCAGTGGATCTGGAAGGAAATACGCAGTCAGAATCCAACTCGCCGAAGAGAAGGACAAGACGACTAGAAGTACCCACCATGGCTAGCTCGTGAACAGAAGAGAATACCAAAAACACTCAGGCTCAAGCAATAATGCAATATGCCCAAGCCCCAGTCCCCGCCTTCTCCTCATTAACAGGTAAATTCCTAAAATGCGACTCTGTGGCAGATTCGAGATCTGACTCGAAACCTGAGCCAAAACTGAAAGAGGATTTGGAGACGGGAGTAGTGGGTATCATGTTTGTTGAGTTCGAGTTTTGTTCAGCTGCGGTGGTGGCAAGGGCAGAAGAGAACTCGGCTTGAGTGGGTGAGGAGAGGACGAACTCGCCGCCGGGCTGAGTGGTCGAGAACATGGAGAAGGAGTCCATTGCAAGGTGAGGCAAGGTAATGAGAGAGGTTTAGTTTGAATCGGGAGGAAGTGCCAGAGGAAGAGCCAGAGGATGTCGCTGAGAAGTGCAAAGGGGTAGTGCAGATTACTATGAAGACTCGAAGAACTCGGGAGCTCAAAAACTCGTATGAAAGCCACCCAACGCCGTTTTCCAATTTATACCTTTCCCAATCCCGAAGCCCATCGACACGAGGTGGCCCAAGCTCCTAAGTTCATTGTCTTTTTCCAATCTTGTTCGCAGCCAGCTATAAATTGAAACAAAAGAAAAGCAAAGCATGCGCAGAAGCGAAGCGTACGGATCCACTAATCTGCTAACTCGGCCTGAGGTGATCACGAATCATGAGCACAAATCGGGAGTTGTCCCGCCCGCCCTAGGCCTTCTACCCAAGCTGTGTCATTTTGTCCATGCGTTGTCCGACGTGCCTGGCTTATTGTTCTGTGCGTCGGTCCAAGTTTAGATTTCTAAATATAGTAAGCCTTTTCCAAATATGGACATGCGAGAAGACAAAAAGGTCGAAATTAGGCCCAAGGATTCAAGGTGAGGGCTTAGAAAAACCTGGGTATAGCGGGATATTCTGGATCTGTGAAAGACAAGTTCCGAGACGTGACATCGTAAACGGGGTACCAACTTTCTCTGGCAGCTAGGGAATGGAAAAACAGATGAGACTTCAAGCTCACAATAAGTACTAGTAGCTACTACAAGTGACTCGAGGTATGGGAGGTAGCACCGAGGACAGAAATCGCTTATGGGAGTTCATTTTTTGATTTCGCAACGTTGTAGATGTTGGGAGTCGTGGCTAATCGTGAAGGAAAGGTGCCTGTCGTTTGGGCGGTGTTGGTTGTGCAAGTGAGTTGTGGGTTTTTGGTGAGTACGGCGTATTCGTCGGTAATGCTCACCCTGATGCCTTGCCAGATGTCGTGAACGAGACTTCAAATGTCAAGCTGCATTTTTTGTGGGCTAGCTCCTCTCGCAGCAGTCCTCGCAGTTTTCTCTGTCGCTGAGTTCAGAGATTATGGGAGGCTACTTGGTGTATATAGTCCTGACAGGAGTGTCGGTGGTTGGGATACTTTGTTCGCTGAGCGCTGAGGCTTTACAAGTGACCAGTGACCACTGACGAGAGTTCTTTGGTGGCCATGGTGGTGTGCGGATATGAATCAATGGGCGGATTTATTGGCATGCTGCGAGCGGTTATCTACATTAGTTTACCAGCCTTAACGAGATATTTTGTGTATGTATGAAGGCAAGGAAGACTGGACATTGTATGAGCTTAGACTCTGGGCAAACTCTCCCTGCGAAAATCGACGGCCCGACTTTTTTTGCGCGTTCTACTCTCGACAACCACCCCAGCCTCCACTACAAGTTCATATTGCGAACGACTGGATGTTGCACCGCCACTGGTCGGGTTACAGCCACTGACCGAAATTAGAAGGTAAGTACTTCGCTCACCCATATTGCACCCATATAGCATTTGGTAGCGGTCGCTCATGCGGCCCGAAGGCCTCAAATGCGAATTAGAACCTGCGTTCTTGGTGTTGTATTGTAATGTGGGTAAGTTGGTTTCTGACTCGAAACGTTGACAGGGTTCTCATCGGATAATCTTTGACTCAGCGCTGAGGTTCTTTTTACCAAACTGCCAACGCGTCCTCCAGGGATGGACGTCCAGACTCCCCTCCCCAAGCTTCAGCTCGCCATTCTACTGCTCATCCAGGCAACTGAACCCATCACTGCAACTGTAATCTATCCTTTCATACCGGAGTTTATCAGGAAAACAGGGATTACTGGAGGAGACGAGAAAAAGACAGGGTACTATGCAGGAGTGGTAGTGCGTGCACTAGCTATCTTGGATGTGTTTCGTTGCAAAGGAATGTTGACTGGTTGACCTAGGAATCGTGTTTCTTCATCTCTGAAGCGTTGGTTTGCTTTTATTGGGGTCGCGCATCGGATCTCATTGGACGACGACCGGTGCTCCTGCTTGGGCCTCTCGGTCTGGCACTCTCCATGTTCGCGTTTGGACTGTCGAAAACTTTTTGGCCCTTGGTCATCTTCCGATGTCTGCAAGGCACCTTCAACGGGAACATTGGTGTCAGTAAAACAGTTATGATGGAGGTATGTATGACTCGCTCAATTATAATAATGGCCTTATTTAGAAGTGCTATTTTTTTTCCCTCGCAGATTACGGACTCGACCAACAGGGCGGACTGCTTTACTCTAATGCCCATCATGTGGTCCGTAGGCAGGTCGATTTCTGTTCTGTACGTAGACGACCCTAACTGAATGTCACTATTAGGTATTACGCTAGGGTAGGCACTATCGATGCTCTGTACATGGACGACCCTAACTGAGTGTCACTATTTTTGCTACAGCCCAATGATTGGAGGTCTTTTGGCGGATCCTTCCAAGAGATGGCCGAAGCTCGCGGAGACGATACCGCTGTTAAAGGAGTATCCATACCTTCTCCCTTGTTCGGCTGCTGGTTGTCTCGCATTCATAGCATTCTTGCTGGGATATTTGGGTCTTAAAGAAGTTGGCAACGCCTTCTCATTCCCCGGAGAATACGCGCTAAATCCTGATATTGCAGACTCTATCCTCCATTGTCAATGCCAAAGCTATTTATCAACCTGCAGAAGCAGAGTCTCTCCTCAGTTCTTCTGAACACGACTTCGGCGGGCAGACCAGGGAATTCGATGACAATCCCTCAAAATCGGACTCGACTACTCCCTTAATTCCTTCAGAGGTTCGTGGGGCTCGGTACGGTACGACCAACTCGGACAGGGCGGATTCTGGCTATAATGACGAGCTTTCTCCGACTCTTACAAAACCAACACTACCAACCTATGCCGAAATCTTCACCCCTCGTCTCAAGGCAATCCTCGTCAACAACTGCTTCCTCACCTTTACTGACATGTCGTATTCCGTGCTCATTCCTCTCGTCTATTCCACATCCATACCCATAGGCGGTCTAGGCTTCCCTCCACACATCATCGGCCTCATCATGGGAATAGCCTCTTTCCTCAACTCTTTCGTCCAAATGTTCGGTCTAACGAAACTTTTGAAGAAAATCGGTGCAAGGAGGATGTATCAAATCGCTTATGGAAGCTTGATCCTCGATTTTGCTGGCTTGTGGTTGTTGAGAGTGATGGTTAGTCGTGAGGAGAAAGTGACTCCAGTTGTTTGGGCGGTGTTGGTAGCTCAGATGAGTTGTGCGTGTTTGATCAATACGGCGTATAGTAAGTCTGTTTCTGTTGTCTTTCTTTGGAACGTCATTCTTTTCTGACACTGCCTGCAACCTGTATAGATGCCCTCAACCTCCTCATCGTCGAAAATGCTCACCCTGGAGCCCTGGGAGTCGTCAACGGGAGCTTCCAGATGATGGGTTGTATTTTCCGTGGGCTTGCACCCCTCGCGGCTTCCTCGTTGTTCTCGCTGTCACTCACGTCAAAAATTGCTGGAGGGTATCTGGTGTATATGCTACTGATGGGAGTGACGGTGGTTGGAATCCTTTGCTCGCTAAGGCTACACAAGTGATGGACTATCCCATGCATGAACACTGAGAAGTTGGGGCGAGGTGAGCATTTGCAGGTGCTCAAGGCTTCAGAAAAAAAGGGTTCATCATCACGGTAGATTACGACTATCCTGGACTCAAGCGTTCGTCGGGTCAGCCTTACTATAGGACCCAACTGGACGTGCAAGTACCAGGCTGCATGACGACTACGACTACGAATACATGTATGCATATATATGTGTGTGTGTGTATGTACATATGGGACAAACTCAGGACATATCTCAGCGTAGAAATACCTTGGGCCAAAGCGGGATCCGCGCCAAATCTACCCCGTCTTGAGTGGACCTTTGGCTACAACCGTGATGACCTCTGATGACCTCTCATAGATCTGATGACGCAAATACACAGCTGCAGACCGCTGAAGACGCGTACGGTCCCAGACGATTCCCTACGGTTCCTGCCAAGGTCAGCGGTCAGATCGAAAGCTCTTCAAAGCTCCACCCATATCAATAACAATAACAGCCAGCAAATAACAACCCTTCGGCCAGTAGAGTTACGGGAAGCTGAAATGCCATCTGCAACACTAGAGAGCACTACTGGTAGACAGTAACGCTAGCAGTCATATAATCATGACATGCACAGTACAATGGCGGCAACCTCTTTTGAAGAGAGTTATAGGCAATGCGTCACTCTGTATTTCTCGGTTATTCTATGGCTATCCCTCTCGGGACCCACGTTGCCGACAAGGGTTGACCACGTCGCGAAACTCGCATTGCCTTGATGGGTATGTCTGACCCAAGTCTGACCAGTACTTTCGGGGCATCCAAGCCGGCGGTCATTCAAATTCGGGTGGCTTTGACTCGTCTTCAGACTCTTCAGGCTTCCTCAGTCTGTTCATACCGGCGGTTGACTGTAGAGAAGCTTGGAGACAAGGCAGAGAACTGTCATGTAAAATGGATACAACCATGCTTTATGATGCAAGAACCGAGAAAAACGCGCCTCAGTTCGGACAGTCCTAATGGGACACCCGCAATTCCGCGGTCCTGGTGTGATCTCACGCCCCCACCGCCCATAGGGCACTTGCAGGGGCGTGTATACACTCGCCAGTCACGACTGTGTGTGTGAGTACGAGCTAGCCCTGCGGGCTGACTCGGACTTTTGCTCGGATTTGATCAGTTTCCGGCGATTTTATGTAAGTGTTAAACCGACGTTGACCACCTGCAGTAAGTAGACCTCTTCATTCTACCAGTGAACACTAGCTAATCATAAAAAGGCTTTGTCTTAGAGGAACTGAGATCGCCAATATAAGTAAGCCACCCCAAACTGAAAACTGGTAGATTTGGAGGGTTGTTCATTCGCTCCTTGGCAACATCCTAGACGGATGTTTTCATCATGCCGATATCATATACGTTGCGACACCCTTACTTTTTTGTCGCATGCTTCCGTCCACCCGTATCCGTTCGGCCCCAGGTCAATTTACTGTATCAAGGCGTCCAAGGGCAGCTTCACTTTCGATTCATTTATTCGAGGGCTTCTGTCGCGCTGTTCTTCGTCAATTGAAGGAAGACGTAAAGAAAGACTTGAGCTATGTAGAGTGAGTAGAAGTATCTCTAAATCCGAGCCTGCGGGCCAACCTCCAGACGCCGACAGACGCTGCTGACTCCGTTAGGAATTTAATGGTTACCTCCGGCCCTGCGTTTGAGGAAAACATACACTTTTAATTGTGGCAGTATGTCAGAATCTTCCGTATTTGACCCTGACCATTCATGTCTATATAACCCCAGCTTGGGCCCATACCACGAACTTTCCCTCTTCCTCTTTTCACCAAAGTACGCAGAAGGACCCGTTACACTTGTCCATGAGTCGAGATGGGACTTTTTGACGATACATTAGGTGCGTTGACTGACATTCATGTTTCTTGTGAGGAGGCTTAGAACTCCATATCCTTAATCTAGGATGCATGCTGCTAGCTACAGCAGGTAGATGTCTCTCAGCTACGGATTAGTATTTCGCCTTTGACTAATTGCTCCTCGATGCTGCAGTAAATATGTGGCTCTTTGGCCTGTCGTCGTATCAGTACGGGGTTTATGCTCGATCCCGTAAGCGTTTGTTTGTAGAAAGGCGTGAAGAGCTGCTAAGAGCAAGTGATTGATATAACTAGGTTATGATGATCGACTTCCTTTGAGGTGCGCAGTCGAGCTTGTCAATATATCTAAATCACTGACTTTTAGTCCTCAGAGCCACAGTCCTTTCTCTGTTCATCCTCGACATGGGCATGACTGCCATTGGCATGTACTCAACATATATGTACCTGTAAGTTGATAAGTACTCTGCCTCCTCCCTTCAATCGTGCTTATGGAGTCTTTCCTAGTGTCTCCAATTTCTCCAATTTAAATGCCTTGAACAGTAGGTCAACATCTCATCTTGACCAGCAATTACGAGCTGACATCGAGTGTACTAGACGTGCTGTGGGCGGTGCGTGTCCAAGTATCTCATTGGTGAGGCATCTAATACTGACCCTCAGCCTAGCTTCCAGCAGTTATTCTTTTCATTACTGCTGCTTCAACATTGACCCACTTCTTCTTTTCCTGGAGGCAAGTATGCTCAACTGCGGACGAATCAATTACGCAGTGCTCACCATCAATAATATCGACAGGATTTTCCGTCTGACAAGAAGTCCCTACATTCTCTGTGGACTTTTACTCATCCAGACGGCTGCCTTTGCACTGGGGCTCGTGACTGGCATTCGGTCTGTGAGAGTCGGAACGTAAGTTCACGTTTGTCTTCGCCATCCTTCATAATATCGATCCTCTCTATTAGGTTCGAAAACTACCCTTCGGTCCGTGGAATTCTTACAGCCTGGCTCTCCCTGCAGACTGCTGTGGATGTCGTAGTTTCTGGTGAGTAGTCATACGATGATATATCCTGCGGATCATAAACTCTTGCATTGTACTTCAGTCCTCCTTGTTTGGATCTTCCGGATCTCGCGTACTGCCTTCGCTCCGACGAACGCCGTCCTTAATCGCGTAAGTATTTGTGCAGTTGGTCATAATCTCCGTCACGCACTTATTAGCCTTCGGTGTCTCGTAGTTAGTACGTGGTGCTTTGCAAACTGGTATCTTCTCGTCGTTGCTGTCAATCGGTGGGTCACCAATCTTTCATGTGCCGTAGCGACTTTGTTAACGCTCTGCTAATCTACTAGGCTATCTTGTCGCATTCGTCACTCAACCCGACAAGCTAGTATGGCAGGTCTTCGCCTACGCTTCAGTCAGAATTTATTCCATTGTAAGTGACGGCCCATTGTGGCGAGGATGACCCTTTTCTAACTTCTCTTGGATTCCCTACGTCTAGACCCTGATGGATACTCTTGTCTGTCGGTCAGAACTGAAAGAAAAATTGAATGGTGCTTCCGGAGGCTCGGGTGGTAATGGTAATGGCGGACATCGCGAAGCTTATCAGCTTCAACCTTCCGCCTCCCAAGGCATCATCCGAATCCATACTCAGATTCAGCAAGAAACCGACGTGGAGCCCTCATCTTTGGATAGGAAGTACGCACCGGAAGATGAAGCTGGGAACATTTATCCTTCTCGAAATGGTGCCATGGCCGTTTGAACTGGCTTCGGACGAGTGTTGGCACAAAAAATTATAGCATACTAATATTCGCTATACTGCGAACATAGATGGCTTTCTTCGTCGAAGTTGAGGAGTTTAGAGGCTGTTAGTAGAGGTCTGTCGCTCTTTTAATATATCTTATGTATGTAGGCCTGGCTTTGTCCAACACTGGGCTGATAGTCATCGTGTTAATGCGTCTGCCTCTGTACTACTCTGTAGGTATGGCATGTATTAAACTTGAGTTATACGATAGTTGTGCATGAAAAGGTTGACAAGGAATTGACTTTTTTAGTAATGCGAAAACCAAATATTTTTCTACTACCAATAACTCATAAATCTCATGCGCAGATCCGAAAGTACAATCCAAATAATAGATTACAGATAATGTATGAATGCAGAGAGGGTGTTTAAGGAGCGCTGACTATGTCGATGGAGTTTTCTTCGTCTTTCTCGACAAACTGTCGGCTGTTGTTACTTCGGTAGGCGATAGAGGAGGTAAGACCGGTAGAACGCTCTTCTTCTCTGTTCAAACCCGTGAGATGAAGGACATTGGCGCTCTCGTTGAGGGTGTTGACGCTGACACCAAGCTGGACACGGGTTATAATGAGAGTGGGGGCCATACCCTATAAGTAAGTCCAACTATTAATATTTCGCCCGACTATCAACAAGTCCACAAAACTCACAGCAAGGGTAGTCATCAGAGGGTACAAGCTAGGAGCAAGAGGGACAGCTTGCAGGATGATTTCGAAGACGATGACTGAGACTGGGTACAGTAATCCAGACTCAACGCTATATCAGGCAAGGCACCGTTATCAATGAAATCTCTTCGCTATCATCAGGAAAATGATAGGACCCACATGATGGCGATGGTAGACCGGTATCTCTCTCTGATACGGACCATCGGAGCATTTGCAATCGTGTATTCTGCTTCTGCCGTCATCTTTTGAAGTGCCCTCAAAATCCACCAGATCTTTCCCGCTGAAAACGGTAGATTACTAAGCAAAGCTGTCCCAACGAAGGCCTGACCATTTGACGTACCAATAAGACCGGTGAGCAGGACATTGGAGAAAACGTTTACGGCGAAGAAAGCTTCTAGCATCTTGTTGGCAGCGTTGAAGGCTGACAGCGCCGTATCCGGATTGGCGGTATCCTCAGAGAGTGGACCCACGAACACATCGATCAGCATGACAACTGCTGAAAATCCCACAGCTGGATATAGAGGCCGAATCAGGTGAAAAATTGGTTGACAGTCAGTTGGACAGACATACCGTTGTTGACAATTGAGATGAAGATAGGGACAGCGACGATCTTGAAGCTTGAGTTCCAGACGACGTAGCATCGGCGAATCTAAACGACAATCAAATGAGACTGTATATCAGCCTGGAACAAGAACGCGACTAACGAGGACACAGTCTGCGAGGATGCTGTCGTCCTATGAGTGCTGAAACTTTTAGGTTGAAGAATAAATGAGAACTGACTTTGCGAACACAAATCCCATCTCGGCTACCATCCTAAGTACATCAACCCAATAACAGTCAGCCTCGGCTTGGTTTGTTGACTGTGAAGAGAAAACTCACTGCATAGAGATATTGAAGTGATGGATTTGAGCTTTGGTCATGTCCGGTCGGAGACCGCCCAAGCCGAAAGTATTGTACAGGATTGAAGCGTTGGCAATCAAGTCGGTCAAAGTTACCAGGGTTGCGATAAGAAAAAGGAGAACTAGCGCCCAAAAATCCCACCGACTGGCGGCGTTGGCTCCCTTGCGCTGGGTCATGACATACATGGCCATTCCAAAGGTTACCATGTAGCATCCTAGAAGACTGTCCTGAGCATCCCCCGTCCCCGCAAAGAGATCAGGAGTCTGACGCACCATATACCACGGATTCTAGCTTGAGTGAGGAGTAATGTGAATCACTGGAGTCCGAGTGATGATAGCTTAAATCTCACCATAGACTGGGCCAGGTATAATTTGAGGTCGAGTCGAAGTTCCGCTGGGTCCGAAGAAGACATGTTGGACAAGGGGAGTTGAGGCTCAGCGGACGACTAGGAAGGGACAGGAAAAGAGAACCTTCTCCTCGAGGCGGGTAGGGTGAGTATAAATGGGCCCTGGCTTATCCTTGTGCCTAGTTCGGATTAATATAGCTTCTAGCAAAGCACATGTCCTCGACGAATTGAATAGACATCTGCCGTTGGAAGCGGTACAAGACAGATGGTGATGAAGGAATGTATTCTGTGGCGGTACTTGGGGAGTTTTAATAGAGCTCAATTCGGTCGAGAAGCTAGGGTGATCGAAGCTGCAAAGAGTAAAGAGCTGCAAAGAGAGACTGGGAAAGTGCAAGTGTCTCGACGCCGCTAGACGCTGCCTCGGGTCCAGTCTAGATATCTAGATGATGATCCACAATTGTCCGGAAGGGTGCTTCTTATGAATGATTTCTCCAGACACGATCATGAATGATGCACAAGATACAATGATGAAGTCACATAGTATTCATTCATGAGGGATTCGTCGATAGAGACATATTGAAACTTCACATACAACAGAAATACATAGAAATTTAATGAAATCATGAGTATTCAAATTTTGAGACCTTCAGGCTTAGCTTCAGGTCTGCAGCCAATGAGTCGAGTCATCTACAAACTGGTAATATTCACAAAAGTTCTTCCCACCACCGGCATAGTTGATCCCGCTGATACACTTTGCGTACTGTAATAGTAATCAGAATCCAAGACCGAAGATAATTAGAGGTTCAAGACGCACCTTGTCCCGTACTTCCCAGTTCGCAATTTGTCTAGCACCCATCCCATGTTCCTTCTCAACATCCTTCAAACACCTCTTAATTGTCGCCTCATAATCTTCCGATATCGTGTACCACTCTTTTCCACTAAATCCGTCGCTATGAAAAACCAGATACTTCTTCTCTTCCTCCGTCGGATCCCTGAATGACCCACATACATTCGGGCACTTGGATAGTACCCGTCTGAGTTCCTTGACTGATTTAGAACTCTCTGGTAACGTATACGTTGCTGGCGGACGTAATGGGTATTGCTTCGGAAAGTCTGATTTGGCCATCTTCTCAAGCTTTTCGAGCCTTTCGAGGGTTCTTTCTCGTAGTTGGGAATTAGACATCATGAAGTCATATTCCCCTGCCTCGAGAACTGCTAGACACTCGTCATAAAGCCACTCAGAAATAGTCTGCTTCAGCTGCGCGCGACGTTGGTCGATGGATAGGAGTGGCTCCGCGGCCGCGGTAGATGTCGAAGCGCGAAGGGCAGTGGTAGTCTGGGTTTTGCGAGGACTTGAAGATGTCGAGCCTAACCTCTTCTGCTTCTGAAATTCCTCCACAGCTACTTTGAGATCGAGACGGTTGGCTACAACACCCTCATCGATACACCATCTGATGTAACTCCAGGGGACCTCGCTGATAGATTTTCCTTTGTGCTTCCCGAAATTGAACTTGTAGTCCACAGGATTTCCTGCCCTGGGTGTCCTTGGAGAATTAGTGGAAGAAGAACCCCGTTTGGAGGGAGATGTAGACATGGAGGCGGTTTTACGAGGAGATTTCGTTGGTGTCGACGGATTCCAGGCATAGGAGGGTACAGGGAAGACTTCTCCCCTCGGAGTGGTAGAGTTCTTTGTTGGAGACGAGTACGGGCTCGATCTAACGGCTGTAACCGTCCTTGTTTTGGTCGGCGTCTTGGGCATCGTCGACGTCGTGGTTCCAGACAGGGAACCGGAATTTGAAATATTGGTGTGACCGGGCCCCGGATTTTCCTGAGAGGTTCCCACGGCATTACCGGTGCGTTTCTCTCCCCCTGAGCCCTCTCATCCTCCTCTTCCTCCAGCGTCAGAGGTTATTTGCTTGAGGGTTTCTCTCAGCGCTTATTCTTCCCAGTATTAGCACTGAAACTGTTGATGAAGTGTCAACTATGGCTTCTCTTCCATCTGGATTCATGATTTCATCTTCTCATGTCAACAGCAATCCGAGCGAACCGTTCATATTTTTGTGAGCCCATCCCTTGGTACCTGACCTTTGCTGAGCGTCAATCCAAATTCTTCGCTATGCATATTCCATCAAGATTCCTTCTCAAGTTCAGGGGCTTGAAGGGTTACATAACTCCACGAGGTCAAGTTATCTCCCCACATGCCCCCAGCCCAACTACATTTGGCTACCTCCAGGGACCAGATGGTTTCGACGGCAATGATGATCTACGATGATACGAAAGAACGACATCATTTTTCCCAGCACCGCAGTTCCTCCCTGGTCCCCACCGCCCAGCTTTCGTCTTCCGTCCATCGGTTTGCCCATCGAGAGTCACGCCCATCGATTTGACGCGTCACTTGTTCTGTACCTCCACCCCGCCAGCGCGTCGACGCTGCTTTTGATTCGTTTCGCCTGAAGTCTGGAATACGCTCAAACCATTCCGACCTTCCTCGGAACAGACTTTCTTTCCTTCACTGAACGCAAGAACTTGGTTGGTCTTGGACATTCTGGAGGCTTGTTCAAACTTAACTGCACAACTTTGGACGAGGAGGGTGCCATCACTGTGAAAGTATGTATACTTAGCTGCATTCTCCAAAGACTCATCTTAATGCGCTCTAGTTTGAAGAATGCTTAAGGAAATATTCGCCAAGTATTGTACGCCACTTGATTGGTCAATTATTGCACATTGTTGATGTATGGGACAAGGAGACTCGATGAGTCACAACTGGGCAGGCATGAATTTGCAGATATAGATATGTCGGGGTCAGGCGTGTTCATCTCTTCAAGCTTTAACTAAGGACGTGTCCCTCTCGAACAGGTAGCAGTCCGAGAGACAGATACGATAAGAGCAAATTTCGCATGATTGACTGGTCTTTCCTTAGCGCAATCTATCATACCAGAAAGTCAACCATGTATTCCCCTCATTTCAGATACTTTTCACTAGGCTCAACGCTTACCCTTCCCAATATTAGCACTGGCACTGTTGTCTCGTCACAACTTAAAGTTCTCTGGAAATAGGCTGAAGCTTTCGTTGATAGGAACTTTGCACGAATTAATTCACTGCCAGAGAAGCTATATTTTCCGGGCCTTATTCGCTGGTGTTCTCTCATGTTCTGCTTTAATGAGGCGCGAACTGTGGAAACTGGAGCTTCTCTTCTATCTGGGTCGATCTTTTTTATATTCTGCTTTATGTAATGACGCCGAAACTGTAAATATTGGGGCTCCTTTCCTACCTGAATCGATCCTTTTCACGTCAACAGCAATCCTCATATTGGGTGCCTTTCATGAAATGCTCGGGTTCTACTTAATTTCGTCACGTTGAAGTTCACTCGCAATCGCACTAAATGCGAACGAAGCTGTGGAACGATAAATTAGCTAGTTGCCACAGCCTACACACGCTGGCCGCCACTGCGTTCGATGATGTAAAACAAAGCTTCAGTCGACTTATAAGGTCTCGGACAGTGAGCAGTCCTTCAATCCAGCAAGACGTTTTACGTTTTGGCATCAAGGTTAGTCGACTCGGCGGTTATTCTCCGTTCTCAAAACTGCTTGCTAAAAATCTCGGCTCGTCCTCAGCATCTGGGATTGATTCACGTATTAAACAAGTTAAATGTCAGACAGTTCTCCCCAGAAGATCATAGCCGGCCTCATCTTACTCGCTCAAAGCATCCCCATAGCGTCGAATTCATATGGTGGTCTATCCGGCTTTGATTCCATAGGACGTTCCATGTGCACACTTGTGGACCCCAGTGTCAGCATTTTGTTGTTTTACGGGCTATTCAATCTCTCTTTTTTCACCAAATCAAAGAGGATTCGTCTCGCGCGTATGGATATGATCCACACCACCCGACTCATGGATGCCGCACCACTGTACCAATCGACCGTCGTTAGCTATCGTGCCAGTTGGTCTGACATAGGCAATCTAACTTCCCGTTCTGGCGAGTTCAAACTCGGTTGGAGTAATGGCGGTCTAGTTGATCCTCGGAATATCGAGGCGGTTGGGCTTTCTGGTACTACAGTGGCATTTGCACCCAACTCAAATCATTGGATCTATCCCTATATGCTCGGTCGTCAGCCTCAGCGTGAGGCGACTACGGCGGCGGACCATGAGACTGTACAGGAGGTGACATTAACCCGTAGAGGCCTTATCAGGACCACTGCACTGGCCGTTGCTCGGTTTGCCATCTTTTTGGCGTCTTCTATACTCATCACACTTTTCCATATCATCATCGCTGGTCTTCTCTTCGAGGATAAGTTGGTGAAGACGATTATGATTCTTGCGGATATTGGTCGCTGGATGTTGGTCGTTGGTCAGGTGGCAAGCATCATGACTTACTCTCTTGATTACAAGGGCGTATGTTCGTGGGCTTCTCCGAAGGAGTTCCAGGAGGATGCCATCTACGGCACTACGTGGTCTCCCGATGAGCAAAAGTTTTGTCGGGAACAGGTACTTCATTACATAGGGAAAGCGTACCATGGTCGTCTCGTCTTTTCCGTCTGTGCATCCCTGTGGTCAAAGGTAGCCAGTCGAGTTCCAGAACGGTGGGATCCGGACTGTCTTTTCGCCGGCACCACAATCTTCTCAATGTTCAAATGCCTAGACGAAAAATATTTTCACGAGGAGCAGATGACTCTTCTCCATCTTCACGTCAAATGTCGCGCTCCAGGAGATGCCAACAACGGCTGGGACGGTCCCGGAAGCTATATTGTGGACTTTAAAGTTCCAACTGCCATGATTCAGCTGTTTTTTGAGAATTCACTGGTCGCGGGGTCCACCCAACGCAAGTGGAATTTCATCGTGATGGCTCCGTTCTGCTTTTGCAGTGTTGTGAGCCCATTCCTGGTCGTCTGGAGAGATGGAGGCCCATCGACAACTGCGATGATTGTCATTGGTCTCATTCAGATCATCGTTTTGGCCTTTACCTACAAAGACATCGATGACTGGTCTATCAACTGTAAATTCGAATCAGCGAACGAGGGTGGTGATCAGCTCGAAGTTGATAATACTTCGGGTCGGAGAAACGTTCATGAGTATCCACCAAACTCTGCCGCCTCCACCAGCGGATCTGATCAAGGGCGAGTTCTTCCCAGCAAGCAAGCTCTTCCTCTACCTCGCGGAGGATGCATACCGTAATTCCACCGGTACCATCGAATCAAGTAACCCTCGAGGCTCGAAAGTAGAGGCAGGACTAGTAGGTCATGGCAGATATCCAAGTCAGCCACCCGAGAGGACCTATTCAAGTTAGTATAAGTAGTAGTGCTAACGTCAAGCTAGCATAGTAAGTACTCCATTTCCTACATACGTACATGCACATCTTTCAGCTGGTTCCTCATTTTGTGCCGTTCTGCGCAGCCTTCGCCTGACAGAAGGTGCTTGAGATCATCTTTTCCTGTCAACAACAATCTATTGAGTGCCTTTCGTGAAATGCTGCCGGGTTCTTAGTTTGAAGTTCATTCGCAATGAAAAAAGACCTCAGGCAAGCTTTATACGCTACCTTTGGTATATGTGCCCACCATCCGCGGATGATCCGGACGGATGCCCATCCGCCGATGCGGATTGGGACTTCTGAGCTTCCCATCTGAGCGGATGGATCCTAATCCGATCCACATCCGATCCGCTACTAGTAGGAGCCCTATGAATCTCGTTCTCATTCCCTTCCTACTCCTACTCCCATTCTTTCCCTTTCTCTTCACCATCTCTTTGTCTCGTCTTTGTCTTTCCCGTTCCTCGTCTCTATCTGCCTCGGGTACTCGTTCTCGTTCTCGTTCTCCCATTCCCATTCCCATTCTTCTCCTTTCCCCTTATCCTTGTTCACGTGTCCCTATTGAGGGGTCGGTCGTATTAGAAGCCAGAGGGTTACGAGAACCAGAAGCACCCGAGCCGGAAAGACCCTGACGTTGATGCCGTTGGTCTTGGTCTTGGTCACGATGCTCAAAAGAAAAGCAGAAATATCCCTATCCCCTTCTATATCATCCACATCCATATCAACACATCAACATCACGCGCGTCTAGATTTGAGGGTTTGAGCGGGTTAAAGGGACAGACTTGTTCGGAATAGACATGGCCGTGTGTTCCTTCCATATATGCTATATTGGTCGGTCGGTCGGTCCGCGGTGGGAGGCCTTAATAAAAAATTAACCCTTTGTTTCTGAACTTGAACCGGAGGCCGAAATATTGTCTTTTTAAAAAAATCCCCTCCCCCTTGAGTAGAAGGGATCTTCATGAAGAACATTACTTCAGCCTTACTACCTTCCAACTTGGATAGTTGTCCTGTCAAGTAACAAACGCTCGGGACCTGCATTCGTTATCGTGATTTCAAGTGATGCTTCTATCAAGACCGTCACACGTCATGATACGCGCTATCCCCCTTATAATACCTTATAATACATTCTTTACCCTTCATTGAAACGAGTCATTGAAATCTGCATCAGCAGTAACCGGTGGGTCATTGGACTCATTTAAAAGAGAATGTTGCATCACTGCACGAAGCCCTGCAAAGAGAAACTTACGTTGCCAGTGGTCGTCAGCTCGAAGACTCAGCAGCCGACTGGTCATAAGTATGCATCTGTCAACCCTCCCAATATTCCTTTGCGTGTGGTGTATAATCATGACTGCAACTGCAATTGCTCAGGATTGTAAGTCATTCCCTGATTTAAACCTCTTTTGACTTGTGCATCTGACGTATTGTCTTGAATTCATGAAGATATTATCCTAGAAAGTTCCGACAAGACGCAATTCACCCTACGCACTGACATCGCTCGACATGGCATGCAAAGCTTTCTGGACCGTAAGTGGGGTTCATCGTTATTATCCTCCGATGCTGAATACAAACATTCATATTGCCAAAGGTGCTGACCTCAAGCCTGGTGAAGACGCTGTGATCCGTATTCCAGATGCCGCTTCCGCAACAGTCAAACTGGTAAGTGATGTTTGTGATAATCAAGGAAAAGAAAGAGCTGATCATGATATTGACAGGTCATCGAATACTGCGAGTTTCACTACAACAACCCAGATCCTGCGCAGCCTCATGTCCGAGAATGGAAGCAAAATTTCTTGAAAGATGTCGACCCGAAGATAATCTACAGACTTCAATCAGCAGCTAAGTTCCTTGATATCCCAGATCTTTCGTGAGTACTAAATTGCTTCCACTGTCTATCTTTCTGTCTAATCTACTTGTACTTTCATTCGAAATCACTCGCAGGTATCTTGCAGGGGGCGCTATGGCTGATTTAAGTGTTGGTAGAGGAGGAAGAGAGCTGATAGAGATGTTCGGTTATGAGATCCCCACAGAACCTCCCAATCCCCCGCCTGACTCCAGACCTTGGCGTTGGCATGTCGAAAAAGATGAGGACGAGATGGTTATAGGATCTGGGTATGTTTTGACGGCTGAAGATCTCATTAGTCACGGGCTGCCCCTACCGAACCTCGATGATTCAAGAAGATTGTGTAAGTGCACACCTGAGACAATGCTATAGCATGAACTTTATTTACTATGTGACTACTACCCCTCAATATATCTTTGGATGTATATCCTACATACCATTTAATCTTGCCTCCGAGTCAGCAAATTAGACTTCAATGGACACTCTCGCAAGTGCGTGGTGTCTCCTTTGATGCGTCTTGTGTCTTTGTGCGTCTTGTGGCTGTTGCAGTTTCAGTTGTGGCTCAGAAAGTATCTGGATACTTGATTTTTTTCTAGCATATATTGGGTGCAACATAAATGTACGGCTAGTACCCAGTGTTGAGGGAGAAGGAAAATTTGGGTAGAGCCATAAAGTTGGATTACTTAGAACTTCAGTAAATGGCTTGAAAAATTTGATGCATGTACATATCACATGTAAATACTCGGGGTTCAGCAGACTCCTTTAGCCAAACCCACACACCTTGTCACCCCTTGCACAAGCGGTAATGAGAAGAAAGACTTACTGGACACATTCCAGAGCTCACGAATAGGATAGAGACTTCGGCAAATATCTATATCTTATCTATAGATATTTGCTGAAGTCTTTGTCTTGTTAGTAACCACCATTTGTACACAAAAAAAGGCACTTACTGAAGCAGGGCTAGGGCTAGGAATTGATGGTGAAGGGCTAGGGTGCTCATGCAGCCATTTATATGCATTAGGAGGAACCTAGAAAAATGTGAGCGTGATGAAGCAAGAAGAGGAAAAAAGGGACTTATGGTCATACTAGCAGATTCCACTCTCCTTGGCAACCATCTGTGAGACAGAAGTAGGATAGACATTACCAGCAACCACCATTGTCACTAACAAGTTCACCTTGGGATGGCCTTGGCCTTGGAGCTGGGCTTGGGCTTGGGCTTGGTGTCAAGGTTGTCGATACACTCACACTGGGTGCAAACACTTGTAAATCCTCTGCTTTACTGAGGTTTTACAAGAGTATTACACCAAGCCAATCAATATGTAAGACTCCTTGTCATACATTAGTATTACAAGAGACAGAAAAAATTAGAACAACCTTGTATGACCATTGTAAGTCACAAAGAAATACCATGGACTTTCAGTGTGACTTGCTGTCACTGTATATCCTTGGTTGATATACTGTGGAATTACACAGGAATTTCAGAGTGACTTTTTGTCACAATATGTCATGTAGTTAGACACATAGGAAATACTGGAGTATTTCAGTGTGACAGATAATCACAGTATGACAAACAGTAAGGCAAGAGAGATTTACAAAGGACTTACAAGGAAGCAAAATCTGCAGGAAATTTACAAAGTGACAATCAAGTCACAGTAATACACTTGTAAGACTAGCTGTATTATGAAGGAATTACAAGAAACATTTGCTACAAACACTGGTAAATCCTCAGCCTTACTGGAGTATTACAAGAGTATTATGGGGAACCAATCAATATGTAAGTTGGCTTGACTTACAAGTGTATTACAAAATAGACAAAAAATGAGGACTATTCTGAAAGACTGTTGTAAGCTGCAAGGACATACCATGGACTTTCTGTCAAGAACGTTGTCACTTAGCAATTAACCACCCAAGTCACACGATGAACAAGATAGATTGGCAAGATACAAGAGACGAGAGAAATATAAAGAGGTAATGAAGACGAGAGAGGAACGAGTAGCTGACTATGCTCGACACTGCACTGTACTGAGAGCAGAGTGGAGATGAAGTGAACAGACTAAAGAACTAACTACAAGCCCGTTGGTATATATGTGAAAGAAGTGAATAAAGAGTAAGTGAATAAGTGAGAATGTCCATGGAGATAGAGATCGGAGATAGGAATCGGAGGAGATAGATGATGTACATGTCAGATCAAGTGATGGTAACCGTAGACAAGGAAAATGATGATGAAAGAAATGAATAGTAGTCCGTGGATCCGTGGAGTTAAGAAATAAATGGGGAAGAGCGGCGATTCGTGACACTTTCAGTGTGAGGCTTTGTCACAGTATAGCATTGAAGAGCATACAGTGGAATTACAAGGTGACTTTTTTGTCACAGTATGTCTTCTTGTAAAACAGAACTGAAATACCAGAGTATTTCAGTGTGAGATAATGTCACAGTAAGACAATTTGTAAACCAAGTAAAATTTACAGAGGACTTACCAGAAGGTAGAACTTGAAAGTCTTGGGTAAGACTGCTCATATTTACACTGAATTTACGGAGGGACAGCTGTGTCACAGTGATACCCTAGAAAGACTTGTGATTTTACAAGGGAATTACAAGATGCAGGTTTTAAAAGTCTATCTCATAAGTCTCTGGAAAAAATGTGCATGCTAAAGGGAGAATATACAGTGTGACAGACTGGTCACAGTAAGACACTGGTAAGTCACAAGACATTACAATGACTTTACTGAAAAGTGACTATTTTGTAAGTCATCATGTATATCCAATGGACTTACAAGAGACTTGTTGGATGAATTTGCAGTGCATGTCAATTAAGTAATACAGAAGGGCTTACTGAAAATTTACAGGATGTAATACAATGAATTCATTCAACCAGGTTATTTAAATTTTACTAAATATAAATAGACAGCTCAGGCTGGACAGGAAAAGGGCAGACTACTGTGTCTGCCTTGTCATCTGCTTCATCTGCTCGGTCTGTTACATCTGCCCCATCTGCCCCATCTGCCTTGTCTGCCCCATCTGCCCCATCTGCCTTGTCTGCCTTGTCTGCCTTGTGTGCCCCATCTGCCCCGTCTGCCTTGTGTGCCCCATCTGCCTTGTCTGCCTTGTCTGCCCCGTCTGCCTTGTCTGCCCCGTCTGTGCCATCTGCCTTGTCTGCCCCGTCTGCCTTGTCTGCGCTGTCTGCGCCGTCTGCGCCATCTGCCTTGTCTGCCCTGTCTGCCTTGTCTGCCTTGTCTGGCCTGTCTGCCTTGTCTGCCCCGTCTGCCTTGTCTGCCTTGTCTGCTCTGTCTGCCTTGTCTGCCTTGTCTGCGCTGTGTGCCTGGTCTGCCTAGTCTGCCTGGTCTGCCGCGTCTGCCTCGTCTGCCTCATCTGCCGCATCTGCCTCGTCTGCTCTGTCTGCCTCGTCTGCCCTGTCTGCCGCGTCTGCCCTGTCTGCTCTGTCTGCCTCTTCTGCCTCATCTGCTCTGTGTGCCTTGTCTGCTCTGTCTGCTCTGTCTGCCTCGTCTGCCTCGTCTGCTCTGTCTGCCTCGTCTGCCTTGTCTGCTCTGTCTGCCTCGTCTGCCTCGTCTGCCTCGTCTGCTCTGTCTGCCTCGTCTGCCTCGTCTGCTCTGTCTGCCTCGTCTGCCTCGTCTGCTCTGTCTGCCTCGTCTGCTCTGTCTGCCTCGTCTGCCTCGTCTGCCTCGTCTGCTCTGTCTGCCTCGTCTGCCTCGTCTGCCTCGTCTGCTCTGTCTGCCTCGTCTGCTCTGTCTGCCTCGTCTGCCTCGTCTGCTCTGTCTGCCTCGTCTGCCTCGTCTGCCTCGTCTGCTCTGTCTGCCTCGTCTGCCTCGTCTGCTCTGTCTGCCTTGTCTGCTCTGTCTGCCTTGTCTGCCTTGTCTGCCTTGTCTGCACTGTCTGCCTGGTCTGCTTCGTCTGCCTGGTCTGCTTCGTCTGCCTGGTCTGCCTGGTCTGCCTGGTCTGCCTGGTCTGCCCTGTCTGCCCTGTCTGCCTGGTCTGCCCCGTCTGCCCCATCTGCCTCCCTCGTCTGCTCTGTCTGCCTTGTCTGCTTCGTCTGCCTCATTTGCCTAAGCAGATGGATGCCTCGTCTGCTCCATCTGCCTAGGCAAATGAGGCAGACGAAGCAGACAAGGCAGATGGAGCAGACGAGGCAGATGAGGCAGACGAGGCAGATGAGGCAGACGGAGCAGACGAGGCAGATGAGGCAGACGGAGCAGATGAGGCAAATGAGGCAGACGGAGCAGACGAGGCAGACGAGGCAGGCGAGGCAGATGAGGCAGACAGAGCAGACGAGGCAGACGAGGCAGGCGAGGCAGATGAGGCAGACAGAGCAGACGAGGCAGACGAGGCAGGCGAGGCAGATGAGGCAGACAGAGCAGACGAGACAGACGAAGCAGACGGAGCAGACGAGGCAGATGAGGCAGACAAGGCAGACGAGGCAGATGAGGCAGACGGAGCAGACAACGCAGACAACGCAGACCAAGCAGACAACGCAGACGACACAGACGGAGCAGACGACACAGACGAAGCAGACGAGGCAGACGAGGCAAACAAAGCAGATGAGGCAGATGAGGCAGACAAAGCAGACAAAGCAGACAAAGCAGATGAGGCAGACGAGGCAGATGGAGCAGACGAGGCAGATGGAGCAGACGATGCAGATGGAGCAGACGATGCAGACGGAGCAGATGACGCAGACGGAGCAGACGACACAGACGAGGCAGACGGAGCAGACGAGGCAGACGAGGCAGACGGAGCAGATGACACAGACGAGGCAGACGGAGCAGACGACACAGACGAGGCAGACGGAGCAGACGACGCAGACGAGGCAGACGGAGCAGACGACGCAGACGAGGCACACAGAGCAGGGCAGAGCAGACAAGGCAGACAAGGCACACAGAGCAGGGCAGAGCAGACAAGACAGACAAGGCAGACGGAGCAGATGAGGCAGATGAGGCAGACAGAGCAGACGAGGCAGATGAGGCAGACAGAGCAGACGAGGCAGACGAGGCACACAGAGCAGATGAGGCAGACGGAGCAGACGAGGCAGATGAGGCAGACAGAGCAGATGAGGCAGACGAAGCAGACGGAGCAGATGAGGCAGACGAAGCAGACGAGGCAGACGAGGCAGACAGAGCAGATGACGCAGACCAAGCTGACGACGCAGACGACACAGACGGAGCAGACGAAGCAGACGAAGCAGACGAGGCAGACGAGGCAAACAAAGCAGATGAGGCAGACGAGGCAGACAAAGCAGACAAAGCAGACAAAGCAGACGAGGCAGACAGAGCAGACAAGGCAGATGGAGCAGACGACGCACATGGAGCAGACGAGGCAGACGAGGCAGACAGAGCAGACGACACAGACGAGGCAGACGGAGCAGATGACGCAGACGACGCAGACGGAGCAGACGACACAGACGAGGCAGACGGAGCAGACGATGCAGACGAGGCAGAGGGAGCAGACGGAGCAGACGAGGCAGACGAGGCACACAGAGCAGGGCAGAGCAGACAAGGCAGACAAGGCACACAGAGCAGGGCAGAGCAGACAAGGCAGATGAGGCAGACGGAGCAGACGAGGCAGACGGAGCAGACGAGGCAGACGGAGCAGACAAGGCAGACAGAGCAGACAAGGCAGACGAGGCAGATGGAGCAGACAAGGCAGACGGAGCAGACAAGGCAGACAAGGCAGACGGAGCAGAAAAGGCAGACGAGGCAGACGGAGCAGACAAGACAGACAAGGCAGATGGAGCAGACGAGGCAGACAGAGCAGATGAGGCAGACCAGGGAGGCAGACGAGGCAGATGGAGCAGACAAGGCAGACAAGGCAGATGAGGCAGACAGAGCAGACAGGGCAGACAAGGCAGACATGCCAGAAAAAGCAGACAGAGCAGACAAGGCACACAGAGCAGACAAGGCAGACAAGGCGGACAAAGCAGACAGAGCAGACAAGGCAGACGGAGCAGACAAGGCAGACGGAGCAGACAAGGCAGACAGAGCAGACGAGGCAGACGAGGCAGACAAGGCAAACAGGGCAGACGAGGCAGACGGGGCAGACGGGGCAGACGGTGCAGACGGTGCAGACGGGGCAGCACCCGTAGTTGTACATATAATACATAGTATATGAGAATAGCCCAAGCAATGTATTGCATTATATCTAGACAAGATTCAGTAGACTGTATATTATGTCCTTGTTACTGTGATACATTGCAATGTATGTCCACCTATGCCAAGATACAATGCAATGTATGCCTACCTATGATACAATGCATAGCATAATAAATTAATAATAGGAAACACGGCATCAGTTTCAACAGCCGGCATTGATTGTAGGACACATGGAGTGTTGACAGGGAATGCGGCAAAATGGCACTGGTTTTTTTATCACTGGCATTAATTGTGGCGAGAATGTCTCACAGCCACACTTCTTACACAATGCAAAGTATTACAGCCACTGGCACAGGGCCTGGGTCTCCATGGTCTTGCAAAATACATGTAAACAAGCACCTATTGAGGACAATACACTTTTTCCTTCATAGATGTGGTTGGCAATGTTGAGAGGTAAAGGCCCAGTTACTACATTAATAATAATAATAATCACTCTGTAGTAGATTCCGGTAGCTACATCAGGCCACCACCTAGTGTGGCAATGACGAGGCCCAAGGAAAGTTGTCAACGGCAGGTCTTCAATTGGGCCTCCTAATAGATTACTTTCCAAGCGTGCCACAATATACTTTTGTAACCGGCGGAGTTTGCGGAGTTTGAGTTCTTTGTGGGGATCACCCCTATCAAATTTTGTGCCTTAGCTAAATACATCCAAACATTACTCAAAGTACTAGCTAATGACGACGCAGCTTCCTTCCACTGTCAGTGATACTCTTGTTGGACAACGTAACTGCTTTTCTCTTCTTGTTTCCCTAACTACTTGAAAATGTCAGTATTCAGACATCAAAATAATCAAGTAAACGTACCTGAAGAGCTTTTTCATTGCCCATAGTACCCACTTGACATCCTCTACCGCCTTTATCCAAATCCTTTCTTTGTCCTTTGTCACTATCTTCAGCCACCAATAGTACAAGCACATGATCACAGTCAACATTCCACACTGGCCTGGCTTTCGAATTGTGTCCCATCTATTTGGGTCGGCATCCTCCTCCTGTTCACCAACAATATGCCCACTACTATCACGCTTCCGCCATTCTGGATTGATCAAGGACCACCATTGCCACCACACATCTGCAAATTCCTTAGCATCAACCATCTCTGCTGGTGGAGTTTCCAGGATGGCCTTATGGTTCCTACTCCAGACCTGTACAACGGCAGGACGGGAAGCACATGGTAAGAATGTGCTTACCCCTTTCGGATTCGAAAATTGATAACTCTCCTCCAGGGACACCCACTCCGCCAACACTGATATCCAAATTGGTATCTTTCCCAGCACTGCATTACCGGCAAAGGTTTTATATGCAGCTTTCAACCAACCGGGCCATCTGTCCTCCACAATCATGGTTCCCACACCCGTATCCATGGAGGTGGTAGTGGCGTCAACAATCGCTGGATCGTCAGGGCTAGGATGGACGTCGGTGGCTGTGGATTCACCATTGCCGTAATCAAGTAACAGCCTTGGAGTCTCTGATTCAATGGCAAGGGGCTCAGCCGATGATGTTGGTAGAGGGGGCATACTGTGTGTGTCATTCACAGTCATACTGGGAGGGTCGGAATTTGGTGAAGAGTTGGGTTTGGGGAGAGAATCGGAAGCAGTTGGAGGCGTGGAGGTAGGATCGAGGAGAGGATCGGAAGCTGTTGGAGGTGTAGAGGGAAGATTGGGAGCTGTTTTGCCAAACAAGTAATCAGTGAGTGTTGTTTTTGTATTGTTGATTGTAGCGTTGGGGTCAATTTGCTTGAAGATGATCTTGTTCATTAGGACCTGGTTCCTCATGATATTGTTTTGCCGATCAAATTCATATATTGATCCACGACCCAACTTCCTCAGAATTCCTTGACGTTCATCATCCGGCAGACCTCTCAAATACTCCTTGCTCTGGGGGTAGAGAACTCGGTCCTCATCCAATACAGGAGTGACATTACGTCCCTTCCTTGCATTACCCTCCTCGACGCCGCTGCCATCAACCTCGCCGTCCCCAGCGTTATCCACTCTCGCTTCAGACCCCTTCTGCTGATTACCCGATTTGGTTTTCTGGCGATCTGCCTTCTTGCATGAACCCTTGGATTTCTTCTGAGCCTCTGACTTTTTTACCACAATTTCCTCCTCGTCTGAATTCATGGTATAGAGGTCTTCCCTCTCAAGAAACTTCCTATTTGCCACCTCCTCTGTAGCCTTGAGAGATGTGTTTGCGATTGTCAATGTGGCGTTGGGATGTACATCTGAATAATGGTAAGCGAAAATATTACTTTCAAAGTGATATGTTCTCACCTTCAGCTGTGTGCAACAGGAATTGTAGAAAATGTACCAAGACATTCTTTGAAAACTGCTCTGGCTTCCAGAACTCCCATCTCGTTGGATTCACGCCAACAGTCTCACCAGAGCTGAGGCTATAACAAGAAGATTAGAGCAGGTTTCATTATTGGAACCGATTACGCACATCAAACAATTGAAATCATCTGGATCTGCATCCGCTGCCAGAGGAGAACCGCCCAGGAGAGTAAACGACATCCCAGTGAGTCGGTGGAGTACTTCAAGTTGGGGAGCCATGAACTTGGTAAGATTTTCTCGTGCACTAGAAGTTCATTATTGTCAGTATTGCTGTACTTGGTGATAATGATTCAATACTTACATATTTTTGGCCAAATCCCCGAATGATTCCAAGTTACTCATGCCAATTTTGTCCACACCCATCAGTTCCCTGTACGCTGTGATCTCTTCATCATGCGCCTCCTGCTTCAACATCCAAAGCCTCCTTGATGCTTTCATCTTCGGCATCAAACAGCTCCCGGGCAATTTTGGTACGAAACCATAAACGATAATTAGAGGCAAGATTAGCCTCCGGCCATCGTTGATCGTACACTGCAGCAACTTTTTCCTTATAGGGAGACTGACGCATATAGTGTTTGTATGTCTCTACTCGACGTGGAGGCCTCCCAACATCACAGACAGTTTTTAATAGCAAAGTCAAATGAGAATTTATCCCACCTGACTTTGTCTTCTGCCGATAAAACCAATTGGTGAGCTGCTACTCAAAAAATGTTAAAACCAGAAAGTACACTGAACAGAGTTGTAGATGTACCTTTTGTGCAGCTTCCTGGATCCCCTTTTGTGCCCGATCCCGCCTGGCCACGAGATCTGCAAATTCTTCCTGGGAAAGAGCCATGCCCTTGTGTGTAGTAACTCCTTCAAGGACAGTAAACTTCTCAGGAACGCCCTTGTCGTGCCACAGATGTTTTGCAAACCAGCACTGATGAAACTTCGTCAACCAATCACTCTTGGCTTGCTTTGAAGGTTGGCTTAAATAGCTGTCCTTCTCGATATTCAGCTCAGCCAAGTGTTCTGCTGTGAATTTTGACTTGACTCCTCTCTTTTTGGGATCAGCCACCTGGGACTGAGCTGACATTTCAGCAATGGGAGAAGCAGCAGGACGAATATTGGCCTGAGTAGAACTGGGAGTAACAGCGGGACTGTTGTCAGGATGAGAAGCGATTGAAGTGATGGAGGTAGCGTCAGACATAGCAAAGTAAAGCACACAATGCAATGTTTACGCCCAGCGGCTGGCAAGAAACTTTTATAACTTTTCAGTCTCATTCAGCCACCGCGAACAATACTTTGTCACCTGACAAGTATAAAAAATTCTAAGTCCTCACAAAATCAGCCCATGAATGGCTAAGAAATTTTCAGACTCGTTGCAGGTAGATCAGCCACCAGTCTGTTGCTGTAAGTATTAAGTTGATTTTTTTGATTTTAATTTCCATTCCAGGTAGATCGGTCACGAAAGTCTCCTATTTCGCTTAAGTAAAGGACAGCTAAATTTTTCGAGTTTCATTATGGGTAGATCAGGTGTCGTGTAAGTAGTAAAAGCGGTCAGCAGAATATTTTTTTGTAAGTACTAAAAGGATTTAATTAGCCACCTCGTACTAAGAGCAGCTAAATTTTTTGAGTTTTGTTCCAGGTTGATGAGCGGTCATGTAAGTAGTAAAAGCAGTCGGCGGACAATTTTTTTGTAAGTACTAAAAGGAGTCGATCAGCCACTGCGTTGCCACCACATCATGTAAGTAAAGAATGTTTAGATTATTTTTAGCTTCATTCCACATCGATCAGCTACTCAAGACTCTTCTTCTGACTCCGTTTTCACCGTCTCAAGATCTAGACGTGCCAAAAGCTCTTCTGCTTCCCAGACACTATCAACCTGGACCACCTGAGCCTCCATTCCCTGTAGATGTGCCTCTCTAAGTAGTTCGTCGGCCATTTCCCTATTTTTTACATATTTCAGTCAGCTCACTTCTCAAAGTGTAATGAGGCACTTATGCATTTACAATTGCTGTTCGGGTGCCCGTAGTCACTCCCCAAGACTTTCCACGCTGTGGAAAATCACCAAACCTCTGCTGTGCTGGAGATTCAGGCCCAAAAAAGGCCTGGGCTGTTCTTTGCTTAGAAGGAGTACTAGGCGGGGATCGTGGCTGAGAAGGATGGGCAGACAGAGAGGAGGAACATTGTGATTGAGATGGATATGACAATGGGTCAACGTGTGGTGGCGGGGTTGTTGGACGCATAACCAGTTCAGGGTCTGGTACATAGATGCTGCCATCAACAAAATTGTTAGAATGACAGTGTTTACTGAGGCAGTTTTGTCTCCATCCATGTAAACCGCTTGGATCGTATCGGAAATCAAGATGTGCTCGTGGTGTTTCTTGATGCTCTCGCAAGCCTCGATCGACTCAAAATGAGAGTAAATTTGATACAAACTCAGCCACATGAGTTTGATTACGCGTACTGGAAACAATATAACTATGCACTACTGCCATAAGGCTGTAATCTAGCAGCTACATTTGCTTGCTAGTGCAGTATGTGAGTTGGATAGATAGAATGAAATGATATGCGCACTTACCTCTCCTTCAAATGTTGGCGTCTTTCACGCTCTGTTACAGCCAATTTTCTTTTGTTGTAGAAGTGATAAGTCTCTCTATAAGACCTGTTGCGTGCATGTATAATCTCCTTTTCGTCCTCTGGTAAGGTTTGAAAAATTTCTCGATGACTGTGAATGAAAATGTGTCAGAGGGAGTCATAAATTTCCGGATCCCCTTACTGTGCACTTGCTTCTTTAGCTCGTTTCTGCAATCGTTCCCGGTTCCTGTGAATGTAAATATTCAAAATATTACTTTTAGATAGACTGGAAACGAACTTCGCATAGTAGGAAGCATTTGCCTGGAATTTTTTCCACCAAGCTCGTACCTGACGTCTGTGCTTCAGCTCAGCGGTGATATTGTTCACAGGAATTTCCATAGAGTACAGGTATTTCAGCTCAGCTTTGCCGGTAAGATGTATGTGGTCAGCGACATGCATGGTACTGATGGTGACACGAATGACAAGAAGAGGGTGAGAGATAATTACGTCCGATCAGCGACATGCACGGTACTGATGGTGATGTCAATGACAAGAAGAGGGTGAGAGATCAATACGTTGGATTCTCAGCTTATGTATTAACGCCCCTAAACTGAAACTGACCACGCTATAACTGAAACTGACCATGCAAAGAGCTACCTGCATATTTATGCTCTTATAAGAGGACATGCTACACTGGAACCAACAGAAAGACTTGTTCAAAATCATTCAAGACTATCCCAATGTTTCTGAGAAAATTAAACAGCAAGATGAAAGCTAGGTAAGTTATAGATTTTTGAAAAGACACAAAGAGAACACGAAACACCAAGTAGATTCCACTACTGTCTGATACCTCAAGACTAATAAAGTACAAAGATAATTCTGTCTTAGAGAAAAGTATTATGCAATCTGGTACTATTTACTCTCAAATATACTCTCGAATGAGATTCCAACAAGAAATGCAGTTTACCCGGAGATGTGGTCGGGGGGATGTGTTCGGGGTAATATAACGGGCAATTCACATTGGCTATCTGCCAGGCATCCTTTTTCTTCTGGAATAAACATCTGCATGATGTAAAATATGTGCATCTCAGTATTATTTATTTTGCAATGAGATCCTTCATCGAAGAGACGACTCAGGTTGGGTTGGATATAACAGGAAACTCGGCTATTGCTTTGGGATAAATAGGGTGGTTTGTCGTGGGACCAAAGCAAGCAATGTTCCGAAAACTCAAGACTCAGGTGCAGCAGAAGCCTAGTAATCCTCATCTCGCTAACATTGTCGGTTCCAGACCATCCTCAAAACCAGTTGTACTTTCTGCAGTACTCTCAGACGACAGACGACGCATACTCGAAACCTCTGTCCATGTCAAACCTCCCCTCAAAAGACCTTGCCATGAAGCTGCGAGCAGCGACAAGGTTACGCAACTCACAGACTTGAAATTTGGAGAGCCTTATGAGTCTGTGCTCGCCAACGTAGGGGGTGATGCTTTTGATGAGGTCATTGAGAAGTCAGTGCCTCAGCTAACCACCGAAAATTTGAAGGCTCAGAGACGGTATCAGAGTTTGGTGAGTGTCTCCCTTCTTGAATGATAACAAATATGTATTGAAACTCTGTACTAGGATCAACCGATGAAGGAATGGACACCTTATCGTGACGAGTATCTGTATGAGCTGATCCGCAATGAGGGCCGGGGAGACGTGGACCTTAACAGCTGCTCTCAATGCAAAAGGCTCTCAATAGATGGAGATAAAGATGACCCTGAGCCACTTTATCGTTGCCTGGAGTGTAATTATCCCGAGCTAATGTGTCAAGCATGCTGCTTGAAGAAGCATGCAGACCGACCCTTTGATATCATTGAGGTGCGTAGATATTCAAAAAGTATACGAAGGGATAGATTTAACATTGCAACTGCAGAAGTGGAATGGAATCTTTTTTGAAGAGGTTTCTCTGCAATCACTAGGGCTTGTTCTGTCATTTGGGCACAATCACGGTGAACCTTGTCTGCATCCCCATATATGCAAGTCCTTCACAGTAATCCACACCAACGGCATCCACCAAATCACTGCTCAGCTGTGTAATTGTGCTCATAAGTACGAGGCAGGAGAGTACCGGCAGCAACTTTTACGTTGGCACTTGTATTCATCAACTCATTTGGACCCTCGCTCTGCAGCTACTTTTGACGTACTGAACAACTTCCACAACATGACACTACAGGGCAAGATTAATATATATGACTACTACAATGGACTGGAGAACCTGAGAAACAATGCTGGCCTCCGAAAAATCAAGGTGACAGGTTTCATACTATTAATAATTATGTTACTAACGGCTTCTCTATAGGATCGCTACAAGGCCTTCTGTCGCATGATGTGTCAATGGCGGCATCTAAAAATGTTGAAGCGAGCAGGAAGAGGGAACGATGGCTCGAGACCAGTTGAAGAGACCCAGGCTGGTGAACTGGGAGTTGAGTGTCCTGCATGCCCTCGACCTGGGGTCAATCTACCAGAAAATTGGCAGGATATTGAACCAGAACGCAGGTAAACACATAAACATCACTGCTCTATAAACAAGACTAAAATATATCTCAGGTTCATATATTGGCTTTTTCTCGCAATAGATGCATGCTTCCCGCTCAAAAGATGTGCTGTCTCCTCGGAAGAGAACGATCCTGCTTTAGGGAGTGGTTGGGCATATTATGTTGAAGATGGCCCATACAGAAAATACCTTCAAACAATTCCAGACCAGCAGGAGGTAAGTCGTTGTTCTGTGCGCAGAATAAGTGCCCTAACTTGATAAATCATTTTATGTACAGATGTCTACATGTAGTGGCTTAGCAACTCTGGAAATGGCTAATACAAAATTTTCAAGAGGATATGCCTGTACTGGGTGTGGCTTGGGTGTTTGTGTGTGTCATGAATTCGTTCAAAAGAATGGCGTAGTCGACTTGACAAAAGGAGAGCGGTACGTGGTGATTCCTTCAGGAAATAACTGGCCCTGATGTAGAATAGATACGCTAGTATGGATTATAGCTTTGCATCATACATGCGCCACCATGATCATCGCCTAACCAAGGTCCAAGCATATGACATTGCTTGTCAGTGGTCAATTTATATTATTGACTGCCTCAAGCTGCTGCCACCACTTCTTCAACTAAATCTTCTGTTGCATATCATTTATTATGTTGTTCCAAAGCTTCACATACATGGTCATCAGCTATGGTGTCAACTACGCTACTCTTTGAACTTGTTATGGGGTGCTGGCCGAACTGACAGTGAAGGAATTGAACGATCTTGGGCACACATGGGCCCTGTGGCCACAAGCACTCGGGATATGGGCCCTGGTTCCCGACACGACACATTGGATGACCACTGGGGTCACTGGAACTGGATTAAATTAGTGGGCCTGGGTATGTGATAGGTATAATGTTTCATTCAGAATTCTTGAAGTTTGACAGATGGCGTTCTCTATAGGTGAATTGTTGTTGCGACGCCTGCTCAATGCAATATCGGAACAAATTATCCAGTCCCGTTCTTTAGCAGAGTTCACCAAGGGGCAGGAGAAACAGCAGCCTGGTGTCACCAAAGTCTGGGAGCAGATGATCAAAAATTGGGAAAGTGAGTTACATCTACCAGTGAAGGTCAGAAAGATTCCAAACCCTTACCAGATGCCTCAGACAGGTGAGTAATTTATTGATCTAAACTTAAACTCAATATGTATGGACTAATACATACATTTTAGGTCTTACGGAAAGTGAAATTTGTCTGCAATTGCTGACCGCCAAGGCGGAACAAGAGAAGAAAGGCATTCCTTCCATTTCCAGTGTGAGCCCTACATCGTTCATATCTCAAGGGCTGGAATTAGAAGATCAACAGTAAGTTCTTCATTATGTTAGCCTTTTACTTTCAGCATAATCTAACAAGAGGTAGACGCAATTTGAAATTGGAAATCAAATGGAAGAAATTTGATACTGCAACACAGAAAACATCGTTACTCCAACAGTGAACAAAACTCCTGCGAGCGATTGGCAAATTTCGGTCTCTACAAGCAACATATATGCCTGGAGCCTTACGGATGTTAGAAGAAAGCGAGAAAAGTATTCCAAATGCTTCAAATACTGAGGAGAGTACTGGACATTTCCCTGAAGATATTCACCTTTATCTCCCCTCTTCCCTCACTCCAGCGTATCGCACAGAAGGTTGCCGTACCGGTCTAGTGGAACTCGAAATGAAATTACGTGAAGGGCAACTCCAAAACTCACTCCATCAGCTCAGAAACCACCTCCATATGAAGTCGAGACTGTTAACATATCGAACGTCAAATATTGTGCATCAAGCGATGGTTACTCGCTCCAAAGGTCTTTTTATTCAGAATGAACAGCACATTGAGAGCTGTAAGAAGAAGTACCAAACAGCTTGGACTGCATTGGTAAATTTGGTTGGGAGAGAGAACATGAAGTGGAAGAAGCTTGAGGATGTTGATGTCCAGTTGATGACTGGAGACTGAGCTGTCGGGATTGCGAGAAAGAAGAAACGAAAAACTCCGGAAGAAAAGGATAGGAGTAGCAGTGACTCTGAAGTGGAGGATGCCGATCTGATCGTAGCTGCTGCATGTCAGAAGCAGAAGCGAATTGATCGGATCCGCGCATCTACTGGCGAGGGTTTTGCTGATCTGTCTTGGATCTGAAAAGAGGGTGGGACTGGAACACAGCTTGACAACAAAACGTTGGAAGAAAGTAAGTATTTGATTTTGTTATGCAAGTACATCCTGAATTTATATCTTACCAGTCATACGTGTCGAGTGGTGTAAGGCACACGCCTGAACGCAACGATGGACAGAAGAAATTATCCTGATTAAGGAGGAGATGAGACAGTGCTTAGTGAGCTTGGAAGCCAAAGCACGGGCTTGGGACACCTGCAATGAATTTAGTGGAGTTGTTGCGGCTGGTAAAGATTCCTGGAAACCAGATTGGAAAATAAGCCAATCATACATTGGTCCATTGACAGATGGCATTACTGCAGACTTCGCACACTCTGAAGGAGTCAGAGCATATGCAGCGTCACAAGCGGTGTTGTATAGATCACTCTGTCAACATTTCAAGAAGCTGTGGACTGGGCTAGGTGAGAAGGAAGAGGCTCTTATTTCTGGCAAGGAACTGCTGGCAGTGATACATACACCTTCAGTCACTGTGGACTCTGATGATGAAGGTGCGGGGAGGGAGCCTGAAGATAACACCCTCTACCAGGGCTATGTTGAGGACGAGGACGAGGACAACACTGAATACTAGTAATTGACCTAGTCTCTCTTGATGTATATATGTACTTGTGTATCTCAGTAAAAACAAAAAGGAAAATAATAATAGATTCATACAAAGCAAAAAGCCAACTCCTTGAAATGGATACTACTTTAGAATTCTCTTCCAGAGTCTCTCGCAGCCAACTCTTGTCCTAATTGCATTGTCCTACTCTCGGAAAAGCTCTACATAGATTTTATCAAGCCTCTGGACCGGAAAAGGGGGGAGAAGGTGTGTAAATTGTAGAGAGGAGGCGTGTCATGGAATGGAGGAATAAAATTCATATAGAACTCACCAAGTACTATTCACCCTGTCATGCTCCTTGTAGGAGGCATGTCATTAAAGGGAGGAATAGAATTCAAATAACAGAATTTATACAGTACTCAGCGAGTTCTATTCACCCTATCATGTAGGAGGTGTGTCATTAAAGGGAGGAATAGAATTCAAATTAGAATTCAAATAGTACTCGGCGAGTACCCTTTACCCCATCATGCTCCTGATTTATGTTGAGCTCGAGAGATCAAAGCAAATAAGTATCAGAGATGTGTGGAAGAGCGGAAGAACACTGTCATCTTAGCACAGTGCTGACAACGTATTATAGAGAACTAGGTCCCCAGTCAACATTCAGTAAATGCAAATTATCTATTTGTTATGGAGCCATTGTTGGAAGAGACATCAGAAAAAAATGAAGAAATAAAAACTCTATGCGTTGGCTTGCCATATCCAAGCAATCCTGCAATCCATTTCCCCATTAACCGAAACAAAATTTGAGAAGTAGGGAGGTGAGGCCACTTGAATGGCGTGTTGAAGACGGGAACCACGGGACAAGGAGAGGAAAGGAAAGGGAATGGTGGAGGTGGAACAATGATGATCAACAAGCTATCAACGAAACGTAAAAACACGGATATTGCCGAGAGCTGCAACAGCAGCCGTGAGCCTGTGTTACGTAGCCGCGTTCTGCTCTACCCACATCAGTATACTGTGTAAGAACAGTAGTTGATGTAATATTATGCACTGTAAGTATGCGGCTCTTGAGTAAAAACCTGGATATTCCTGAGAGCCACCCAGATGTTTCCGGCCGCGGCGGCATTATCCTGTGCTGGTGCTGTTTTTTTTTTAGACGGCATTACCGTGAGCCTGTATTATGTATCTATGTGCTGCTACCTAGATTGGTATCCTTGTGTAAGAACGGTAGTCAATATATTATGCACTACGTGGCTCTTGCAGTAAAAATGCGGATATTCCCGAGAGAAAGAACTGTTCGGATGTTTCCGAGAGGTACAGCAGCGGCGGCATTATCGCGTGCCTGTGCTCAGATGTTTCCGATATGGCCAAGCGGCTGCATTAAACAGACATGGTATACTTTGCATTGTAGGTAGTAGTATCAGCCACATGGTAATAGTACCACTTGGATGTTTCTGAGAGAGCTACATTCACGAAGATACTTTACATTGTGTAGGTAGTAGTTACCCAATATTATTAATTGTGTGCTTTAAAAATGACCATGTAGGTGAGATGTCCTAATATAATGCAATGTACACCTGAACATACTTTACATTGTGTAGGTAGTATTGAGAGACAATATTATGCATTGTATGCCTTTAAAATGACCTTGTAGGTGAGATGTCCTGATATAATGCAATGTATGCCCAGGGCTATTGTCAGTATACTTTGTATAATTCTTACAGCTACAGCTGAAGGCAGACGGGGCAGACAAGGCAGACAAGGCAGATGGGGCAGATGAGGCACACAAGGCAGACAAGGCAGACAAGGCAGATGGGGCAGATGGGGCACACAAGGCAGACAAGGCAGACAAGGCAGATGGGGCAGATGGGGCACACAAGGCAGACAAGGCAGACAAGGCAGATGGGGCAGATGGGGCACACAAGGCAGACAAGGCAGACAAGGCAGATGGGGCAGATGGGGCAGACAAGGCAGATGGGGCAGATGGGGCAGATGGGGCAGATGTAACAGACTGAGCAGATGAAGCAGATGACAAGGCAGACACAGTAGTCTGCCCTTTTCCTGTCCAGCCTGAGCTGTCTATTTATATTTAGTAAAATTTAATTAACCTGGTTAAATGAATTCATTGTATTACATCCTGTAAATTTTCAGTAAGCCCTTCTGTATTACTTAATTGACATGCACTGCAAATTCATCCAACAAGTCTCTTGTAAGTCCATTGGATATACATGATGACTTACAAAATAGTCACTTTTCAGTAAAGTCATTGTAATGTCTTGTGACTTACCAGTGTCTTACTGTGACCAGTCTGTCACACTGTATATTCTCCATTTAGCATGCACATTTTTTCCAGAGACTTACGAGATAGACTTTTAAAACCTGCATCTTGTAATTCCCTTGTAAAATCACAAGTCTTTCTAGGGTATCACTGTGACACAGCTGTCCCTCTGTAAATTCAGTGTAAATATGAGCAGTCTTACCCAAGACTTTCAAGTTCTACCTTCTGGTAAGTCCTCTGTAAATTTTACTTGGTTTACAAATTGTCTTACTGTGACATTATCTCACACTGAAATACTCTGGTATTTCAGTTCTGTTTTACAAGAAGACATACTGTGACAAAAAAGTCACCTTGTAATTCCACTGTATGCTCTTCAATGCTATACTGTGACAAAGCCTCACACTGAAAGTCCATGGTATGTCCTTGCAGCTTACAGCGGTCTTTCAGAATAGTCCTCATTTTTTGTCTATTTTGTAATACACTTGTAAGTCAAGCCAACTTACATATTGATTGGTTCCCCATAATACTCTTGTAATACTCCAGTAAGGCTGAGGATTTACCAGTGTTTGTAGCAAATGTTTCTTGTAATTCCTTCATAATACAGCTAGTCTTACAAGTGTATTACTGTGACTTGATTGTCACTTTGTAAATTTCTGGCAGATTTTGCTTCCTTGTAAGTCCTTTGTAAATCTCTCTTGCCTTACTGTTTGTCATACTGTGATTATCTGTCACACTGAAATACTCCAGTATTTCCTATGTGTCTTACTACATGACATATTGTGACAAAAAGTCACTCTGAAATTCCTGCGTAATTCCACAGGATATCAACCAAGGGTATACAGTGACAGCAAGTCACACTGAAAGTCCATGGTATTTCTTTGTGACTTAAAATGGTCATACAAGGTTGTTCTAATTTTTTCTGTCTCTTGTAATACTAATGTATGACAAGGAGTCTTACATATTGATTGGCTTGGTGTAATACTCTTGTAAAACCTCAGTAAAGCAGAGGATTTACAAGTGTTTGCACCCAGTGATAGTTAGAAAATGAGTAGGTTGTAGTGACAGCCAAAACACACCAAAGTCTTTGGCAGATTGCAGAAGACCCCCTTGACGATCCTTCACCCTTCAATGACATTCCTTCACTTTTCCCTCTGTTGTTATCATTCTAGTGAAGCAGAGGTTAGCTTGACGTCGAGATGGGGATGTAGGAACAAAGCTGCGCACTCACCAAAGGCAAATGATAAGACCAAAACTACAAGCTCCTTCAAGTTCGTCAGCACCACTACCAAAGCCAACTCGGACGGGATGAAGTATACATGCACGCTGGGAGAGTAAAACATCAGGGTTATGTCACTGGTATTGGGCGAATATACATCGCTATGTATCTGACGTCGACATTGAGGACTACAGAGTGACGGGAACTACGAGACGGTGATATGGCGAGACGTGCTGAGGGAGAACGAAGAAGGCAAGAAGACTGAGTAGGTAGTCTTTTGGAGCAAGAAAAGTCTAACACACACCTAAAGACAACTGGATGGTCCAATAATCCTTACGCCTCAGTGTCTTTTCAGGAACCACTTGGAATTGGAAGACTGACTCGACCGGCCGTCTCCTCTGCATCGTCTCTCTCATCATGACGACATTCTCAACTCTTGGATGGGGTCTTCTCCTTGGCTGTCTACCACAGTCAGGCCTCACTGTGCCTGCCACTACTGTGCACAATGAGACGGTGACTGGTGTCTTGGAAGCCCCAGCCCCATCTGTACCAACTTTATTGGACCAGCTGGGTATGGATTTGTTCAAGGTGCGTGTACCCAGTACTAGCGCAGATGTAGATGTTGACCATTGATTTCTGTAGTCTCCCCTCCCGCCAAACACATCCAAGGTAGCCAATGGTGGATGGATTATCAGCCTGTCTCGTATACCCTTACTTCAAAGAGGGGAAATCGACAGCAATTCGCCAAGTACGTCCTTATCCTCCCTGTCCACCTTTTTACATTTTTACATCGTGGACCTGAATGCTTTCTAACGACACGAACATATAGCATGATTACAACTTGTCATAACGCAGGAGTGAAGGTTATAGCAGGTAAATGACCAGTCCTATTCACTTCTAAGTATACATACATCTTGCATTTTCCCAAATCGAGCATTCCTCTCTCGTTTTCCCGACCTCGGTGATCTCAGGATAATCCTCCGTCAAACTTCTAGTTTCTATGTTCCGTTATTTTCTACCGCATCACGATTGAATCTCACCTCTGACCCCTCGCTCTTATGACGCAGATACACTCTTCAACCACATGGCAAGTATCGACTCAGGGGCAGGCATTGGTGGTTCTAGCTTTACACACTACAATTATCCAGGGATTTACCAGAACCAGGTGAGTATGTACGCACACTTTTGAGGTATTCGTTGAATATCCATTGTGACATTCCAAATTATACATTATCTCCCTTTCACTACCATACAAGAGCTTACCTTGAGATCTATCCATCTATGTAGGATTTCCACCACTGTGGCCTCGAACCTGGCGATGACATTGTCAACTACAATAACCAGGTTGAAGTGCAGACTTGTGAGTTGGTTAATTTGGCTGAGTGAGTTGAATTTCCAGTTCGAATCTGCTGTAATACTTACTTTGCTTCTTAAGCCCATCAACAGACACCGAATATGTCCGTAGCCGTTTTGCGCAATATGACAACAATCTGCTCTCGTTGGGAGTTGATGGGTTCAGATTGGATGCTGCTAAACATGAGTTTTTCTCGCTCTCACAAACCTCGAGTTATTAATTTGTTTTCGTCCTTATCCACCTGTCATATCAATCTGAGCTCTTTACTAACTCATTACTTGCAATCATAGATATCCCAACAACCTACATCGCCAACATACTCTCCTGACTGACATTCAGGCCCTTTATTACTCAGGAGGTTATCTTTGGAGTGGGAGAACCCATCAGCCTTCAGAGTATGTTCAAAATGGGGACGTGCAAGAGTAAGCATTTCCATTTCATTCTATTACTATCATCACTCTCCCTCCAGGTTACACATATAAGATCATACTGATTTACTAGTCGGTGTTCCTCCCTTGTACAATCTTTAGATTTAGATCCACCACCGCTCTTAAGAACACATTCTTAGGAGGTGGAATCTAGAGCCTACAGAATCTGGACAATCAAGGATGGGTATCTGGCTCTCAAGCCAACGTCTCTGTGACGAATCATGATACCGAACGTGTACGTCCATTCCATCTCTCCACAATAATCCTTCACTAAATCACCACCACTCTTAATCTCAGAATGGCAACTCCCTCAACCACTCCTCCCCCTCCGACACCTACGTCACTGCCACCATCTTCTCCCTCACCCATCCTCACGGAACACCCACCATCCTCTCCTCCTACACCTTCTCCACCACTGACGACGGCACCTCCAACAGCGGAATCGGTACCTGTTCCGGTACAGGCAGTTCCAATGGCTGGCTATGCCAACATTGATGGATCGCACTTAGTGGTATGGTCAGTTGGAGAAACACTGTCGGTAGTGCAGCAATAAACAACTGGGTCTCCCCTCAAAGCCAACAAATCGCATTCGGACGAGGATCAGGAGGATCAGCAGGGTTCATGGCGATTAATAATGCCGATTCAACATGGAGTTCGACGTTTAAGACGTCATTGGCGGATGGGAGTTATTGTGATGTTGTTAGTGGGACTTGGAGTTCAAATGGGGTTTGTTCTGGGTCTTCGTGAGTTGTGTTATATATTCCTATGGAAAGAGGTAGACTTTGTCTCTAATGTTGCATTGTTGTGATGTGATAGATTCACTGTATCTGGTGGATCCTTCAGTGCAACTGTCCCCGCTCGAAGCACTATAGCTATCCATATGGGTGCGAAAGGGACCAGGAGTGGTAGCAGAGGTGGCTCTGGTACCGGTTGTTCAGGGACAGTCACAATGAATTTCTCAGAAACTGCTACGACCACTTTCGGAGATGTATGCGATTGCTTTGCGTGGCAAGTAATATACAATTTCTTGACTTATTCGATATCTACAGAACATCTTCCTCGTCGGTAGCATCCCCCAACTTGGATCCTGGGATCCTTCCTCTTCCCTACCCCTCTCATCAGCGACATATCCCGTTTGGACTGTCACCGTCAACTTGCCAGCCAACACCGCATTCGAGTACAAATTCATAAGGAAGGAGATGGACGGTAGTGTAAGTCTCTTTCTTTCTTTCTTTTTTCAAGTTATCAAATTATTTAAGAAAAAATCTCACCAATTGAATACTTAGGTTGTTTGGGAATCCAATCCAAATCGTCAAGCCACAGTAGCGTCGAGTGGTACTCAATCTCTGAGTTCCTCCTGGAAATAGTCTTTTGTTTGTTCTTTTTTCGTTTGATTGGTTGATTTTTTAAAGGTTACTTTATAATGTACTAATTGTCACGGTATGCCACATTCAAAGTCCGTAGGACCTCTGGCCTGTCCATACATTTTTTTTTGTTTTGCTGGACTTTCATGATATATGCAGATATATAAATATATATATATGGGCACATCAGTATTTTGGGAAAAAACTGGTTTCAACTGGTACCAGCTGGTACCAGCTGTGTCCAGTTAACCAGTTACCAGTGAACCAGATAAGTTTTTCTGATCACCAGTCCAATAGCGTCCTCATCAATGAAATATAGTGATAGCCATCCAGGAGGGTTTAATAAACATTCCCAACAGCGCCCACATCATCCGAGATGATCTGAATGATGTATTCGGGACCATCAATTTATGTCAACATCACTAGGAACAATGATCGGCACCTCCCGATGCTCCCGACAACTGGCCGACGCATTGCTGCCATTTCTTAATAGATCCAACATCAATCATTGCAAACACTCACCATTGAAGGTGATGTATATGTATGTATATGTACAGTGCTCTAAGTATCCATACCATTGACTTCTATTAACCACCAGCTGGCCAGTGACCAGTTTTTTCCAGAAATACTGATGCAGCAAGCGCAGTATTGAGCTGTAGTGTTCCTTTATTGACGTGTCTACACTCTGAAGGTCCAAGGATGATGGTTGAGAAAGTGACCAAAGAACAGACATCAGTAATACACCTGTACATGATGATCCAACCACAGGGACACCATGCCCTTTGATGTCGAGGTCATCATATTGGTTTTGACTTTGGCGGCTGCATGGTGGAAGTGGATATATGGATGACCTTCACAAAAATTATATCAAGGTTTTGTTGCAAGCCATCCTGTGATAGTGCAATGAGGGGAAGATCATCTGCTTGCTCCAAATTGGATACATAGGAACCGAACAGTTCCACATCGTCGTCAGACTCAGGGATTTGAAAGTCTGAAAAATAGAGTAACCAGAGGAGCAGGGACATGGTATCTCCAGCTAGGATTCCCATAGCACTGAGTCTGACGATGATGTGGAATTGTTTGGCTCCTATATATCCCATTTGGAGCAAGTAGATGATCTTCTCTCCATTGTACTATCACAGGATGGCTTGCAACAAAAGCTTAATATTTTCTATGCTTGGTGCTGTTTGAACTTCATGACTGGGACGGGGAAAATCGGGAACAACTCATATAGCCACAAGCAGAAACAGAGTGTAAAGAACTCAGCCTCATTCTTTGGCCTTGTAATAAGTTGGAGGCAGATTTACTTGGGCATGGATCACCACTTAGCTGCTATGTACAGGAGCTTAAGAATTCCGGCTGTCAGTGATTGATTCGATTTCAATGATCAACAACTGTTCAAACCAAGTTCAGACTCGTGGCTAAAGAAAAAGAACCACTAGTGGATCAAATGAGAAGGGGGGATGCATGCAATATCATATCTAGTCATGGGTTCTTCTGAGGTGCTGTTGGGACTTGGTTGGGACAAGGCCTGAGGTGCCTGATGACGTGTAGCCAAAGAAAATATCCAATCAATCAATGATATTCATGAAGGTTTGATAGGTACAATTATACTAATGCGTTTTTCACTGAACATGAAGGTGTTGACGTGTAGCCTACTTACTCAGGAAACTGGAATGAAAGTGTGGATGTTATTAAATAAGGATCAAATAGCAGAACAGTTCTATGAATTCCTGATCTCGGAACTTGAATCAATAAAGAAGAAATGCAAAAGAGAGAAAGAGAGTAGAATGATTCCCTAACTAAAACACACTTGTCCTTCCTCCACTCCTTAGTTGGATCTCCAGTTCAAACCACCACAGAATCTCCTCTACTGACCTCTTGGATAGAATTCTCTCCCTGCTGAGCGCTATGTGACTGTGTAGATGCTGATGGATCTGATTGAGCTGATAGAGCAGAGGCTGCAAATTCTGGAGGTTTAGAAAGACTCTCGAGAATGGAGTCTTGGTTGTTCTTGTAGAGGTGGGAAAGGAGGATGAGGAAAGTGGAATAGATTGTTTCTAAGTGGGGTAGCATTATGTTCAGGTAGATTACTACTGAATTGTAATACCCTGGATTGAATATGCCAGGGATGACTAGAATCTGGGTTTCAAAATGTTATTAGCATTCAAGTTCCAAGAAAGTAGAAATGATTACATACCCAGGGAATACAATAGATTATACCAGACTGCACTAAGAGTACCAGTATCTGCTCAACTTGGTCTTTTGTATTTAATTTGCCAACGTGAGCTATAACAGATTGTCTGTAGTGCCTGTTGAGAGAAATCGAGTTAAAGCTGAAAATTATGAAGCCAAAAGTCTACTGTCTGCCTACCAAGCTTTTTTTGCAATCAGAAGAGTTGCTATGAGGTTGGTGAAGACCAGTGATACTGGCAGTATCACACGGATAGGCTGAGTTACCTGCATAATCTAAGACTGGGTATCAATACAACAACAAAATATGTACGTACAGAATTTACACCAAGTACGCCTCTGACGGCAAGGAATGCATCATAAATACTACAACCTACACTCAGAGGAATTACCTCAACAAAATTAATCAAAGAAATCAGGTATGGTAGGGATTCTTACCTAATGATTGGGCAATACAAAAAACAAGAATTCCTCTGGACACAGTTTCCCTTTGAAAAATGATCCATACCCTCCAAACCACAATTGTATCTCCCAGGAAATACTATTCACATATACTTCAGTATTCAGATAAGGAATGATAGCACAGAGAAACTCACACTAGCTCTTGTCACCACTGCCATCATCATTATAATCGTGATCAAGATTGGACCAGGATTGTATGTTTGATATGCAAACGCTTGAACCTGAACTATATCACTTATCCGATCCATCACCGTGATCCATGCTGAGTTTATAAGCATTGTTGCACAGGCAACCACAAGACAAAATCGCATTGGTGATTGTCAAAGTCCTTGATGACTTGGTCCATGTTTGAAATTGTGTCAGAATAGTTTAGGACAGACCTACCATAGCAGTAAGATGGTAGAGATTGTAGTCAAAAGCTCAATGCCTAGATAGTAAGGTTACAATGAGCAGGAAGATATAACACTGGGTGAACCTTATGTTGTGTAAGAGAACCCACCAAAGCAAAGTCCTTCAACTGCAGCTCCCAATACAGCCCCTCGAATGCCAGTCATATCGGAAGATACAAGAAAGGAGGAGTGCATTCCTGGCATTGAGTAGGATTACCGAGGAGAAGTCTATGGGGACACAGCCAAGTGTTTGTTGGAATAAATCAACAGCAAAATAACGCTTTGCCCGCTCCTTAAGTACCTGTCAGTTCGTTGTGCATTGCATGATCAATGTATTGTCCACTGGTGCAGTAGTGCTCATCGCATCAACATCATGATGAACTTGTGCCAAAAGTAATTGTTATAATTTGGGAAAATATAATTGTACCTATCAAACCTTACCACAAATATCATTGATTAATTGGATATTTTTTGATCCATTGACCCATTTTCTTTGGCTACACGCCATCAGGCCTTGTCCCAACCAAGTCCCACTAGCGCCCCAGAAGACCCTGAATCAGAACTTGGTATTAACGGCTTTTGGTCGGTGTAATTGAATCAGACACTGACTTAAATATCTGTCAGGTATGCTGCCAGCATTACAACAACATGAGAAGACTGGAGACGAGTGGTTCAGCAGAAACAATTTCCCTGCAAGAAGAGTAGACTCTCTGAGCCACTGAAAAGCTTTCAGCACGAAATATATCTCCTTCATGGGAGTCTGATTTTGGATGAATACAAAACAAGGCAAATGAGAAGACAGAGGCACTTCAGAATTAACACTAATCACGGTTGCAGTGATATCTAAGTACCTGACCATATACAACGAAGCAACGAGGTCGGATGCCATCTCTCATCAACCACAAGACACAAAGCCAGTCCTGACTTAGAAGCGGATTTCTCAAGCTCCTGGACATAGCAGCTAAGCTGCGATCCTTGCCGAAGTAAATCTATGTCCAAATTGTTAGGGCCTAGTATGGGTGTGTGTAGAATCTGAACGCCAGAAATAAAATGAATGAAAAGAAAGAGAAGTAAGAGTAGAAGCGGACAACGGTATTGATAACAACTTCCATCTACGTACGCAGCAAGCCAAAATAGTATTTGGAAAAGATGGTTAGGATACGTGAACCAAACCGAACAGATGGAAGAGTCACGATGAGCGTAACAGCTTAGCCGCATATCCGGTTAGCAGTTGCTGCAAGTCGTATCTAAACAGGTGCAACGAGCTGTTGTATGTTGAGATTACAATCATCAGGACTCAGCTTTTACAACGGAAAAGACAGAGGGAGCCTACCGTTATGTTCCTGGCAAACGCCGGCTACGGGTACAGGAGCAGGAGCAGCATCAACAATGATGACAACGGGTGACTGGAGGATGAGGATGAGGATAGCAGAGACAGTGATGGTTGGGAAGGTAGACGAGTGGGCGGAAGCGGCTCAAGTTGTGATCATGACATCACTGTAAGGTCAACATAAATTTTGCACAGCCCGTTGCTTGGATCTGACGGTCATGCCAAAGATACGCGCCTCCTCTCAACTGGCACCATGACCCTGTCTGAAGTCGTCCTTCCTGTGTCTTGAGACTCAAAGATGCAAGTGGCAAGGTGAGTTAAAACTTACTCGCAAACTTACGGTTTCAACGTCTGGCTCTCGCCCTACAGTTCCCGTCAATGAAGAACCAATGAAGGGGGTGTGGGCCACCTCCACCTTACTCGTAAGCTTCGCACAATAAGTAATAGGTAAAACCAGGGGCAACTGCCCCCATTGAAATGTGAAGATTGTGAATGAGCGGTAGGGGCTCGTAGATATAAATTACAAGGCCCTTTAGGCCCAGTTAACTTATGTCGACCCCCCAATTGAGTACCAAACTTTCTCATGGGTTCTAACTTTTACACGCCACCTCAGCACTCTGAAGTGCCCGAACACTGTCATTTCAGCTGATGCTCGACTGACGTCATTCCTGCCTTCCCTCCCCACCAGGCCCAACAACCAGCACAATGCTTCAGACGTGTTTACCTTCCCTCAACAGCCATCGAAAGTCATCAAGAGCTGCTCTCTGAGACTCTGGACCACTATGGCTATCTCTAATCCAAGGTCATTTAAAGGTGCCGTTACATTAAAATGATACAGTACTGGGGTAAAGAGCCATCGCTTCGCGTGGCAAGCTACGAGGCCTGTTCAATAAAGCCAAAATTTTACTCTTATATTGACTACGCTGCAGCTGCTGAGACAAGGTGAGCTAAAACAATGAAAGAGGATATGAAGACAAACAGTGATACTTGAAAATTTGGTGTTCAAAAGTCATACCTATCTATGTTGCAAGACAAATACCGACATCAAAGTGTGAAACTATCACTCCTCTCTTCTTTCCTTGCTTCACATGTATACTGGTAGTTATCTCCAGCACAAATGTACCCTCCCTAGGACTAAGTGTAAAGGGTACCTCTCCATCCTCATGACTCATGCATAGGGCTCCAACTGAATACTATTAAATACTGTTATAACTGGTTAATAACAGGTTAAAATAATAACAAGTTATACCTGAGCCCAGTAACAGGTATTAACTGTTATAACCTGTTAGTAACTGGTAGCCACATGCCAGCAATTTCCGAAGATTGGCATCACGTCGATGATGGTCCATCAATTGCTGTGTGAAGTTGAGTCGAACCCAAACATCAGATCACAAAATCTTTTCCCCAACAGCCATACCGCCACCTTTCCTCTTTTGCGCTAGCTTTGGGTGGAGCATGTATGAATCAATGAAACCATCTGTGAGGTTGAGCTGGACCTGAACATCAGAGTCCTGCACAAAATCTTTTCCCTGACAACCATACTGCCACCTTCCCTCTTTTGCGCTAGTGGATGCCAATGACAAGCTCGCTTAAATTCTTGATCATTGACATGGACCATCCTAGAATCTTTGAAGCTGCACACAGGACTATGGAAGTCATTACTCATAAGAAGTACTTAGACACTGGTAAGCTTATCATTTTTTACTTGTTTCTTATGCATATTATGCACTTACAGTGATATATTACCCTGGTGAGTATCAGGCAATGCTTTCCGGATGTCTATGCATTGAACAACAATTTTTTCCAGTATACCATCTGACATTCCGCCTGAATTGGTTTGGAAAGCATCATTCGAATGAGTATCAGCAGGCGAAGGCCCTTTTTGAGCATGTCTACGAGTCCTATTCTCAGGCTGTGCCTGTGGGCTCGAACGGTGTCTCTCTGAGAAAGCCAAAGAAGACATCCAGCAATGACAAACTCTTTGAGTCTCTGTAGAACGAAATGCCATCTGATTCAGAAGACGAGAGCTTGTCTGATATACAGGGTAGCTCTAGCCAAACATCAGATGAATTAGAGCAATATTTTTCTGGAGAGGGAGGGCAAGGCAAAATGAAAAAGTCCTTGCAATGGTGGAAGGTATTCTAGGTTTTTATGTCTGTGTTGAATCCTATTCATGTTTTCCCATAGACCCACTGCAAGACCACTGAAGATCAATGTGGATTTCCAATCATATCACGCATAGCCCGTGACTTTTTGGCCATTCCAGGAACAAGTGTATCCATTGAACGGCTATTCTCAAAATTGCGTCACCTTTGCTCTGATGTGCACTCATCTATGAAAGCTGAGACCACCACTCAAGCGATGTACACAAAGGTCTGGTTGAAGGAGGGACTCTTTGAATTTCACTCCCATAAGCTTATTTCACGCAAAATCTGGTCGTCAGAAAAATCTGTTAGTAACTAGTTATAACATGTTATAACATAGTATACCTGTTACTTATTAGTTACCTCGAGAATTGTAACAAGTAATTAACAGGTTGGAGCCCTACTCATGCAATCACTGTCAAAAAGCAAATTGCTCCTCCCAGGTCCATTGTCATCATGTGTTAGAATCATATTCATTGCCATATGCATTCGTTCGAGTACGGTTGCAACGGGTCACCCCTGCAGGCCACCTGTGGGTCGGCGGGCCCATGCGTGTTGCCTTGGATTAGCTGCATTTCTCACTACACACATCCAAAAAGTCATATACAACCAGGATAGCTTTTTTAGGGTTTCAGATACCTTATTAGATTTTTTTTGGCTTTTTAAACCACCAGCTAAGTGCTCTAAGCAAGTACGAGTGCTACAAAATGACCAACTTTTTTTAATAACATACTTATATACTCATGATTACCGAGGATCCGGCTGTGAAAAAAATTCGAAAGACACCTATACATGTCTCAAGCATATTCCGTTGATCTCTGAGGCACATATCTGCTTGTTGAGGCAAACAGAGAGCGAGGCTCATAGAAAGCGTGGGAAGTGACATCGGGTAACCCCGAACGACGTCAGGGACGAGCATTTCTCAATGTCAAAGGTCCTAACGCATGCATATTGATTTTTCATTATGATTGAGAGAGCTTATGAGCTGTTTACCTAAGTTTTCAATGCACCATTGCACACGGATAGCAATAGAGAACAACAGTTAGTTAGACACGTCGGGTATTGGGCTGGTCCGCACATGATGTCATACGTGCGGGCCGCCCCGATAGATCTGCGGGTCACTTCTCGATGTGCGTGCCAGTTTCCAAGTCATACATGTACAAAATGTACAAAATTTGCTGTTTTAAGAACTTGCAAGATTAGATACAGGCCATAGGTTCAGATATTCTTTAGAATTTATTTTGACATAGTGGACGAGAACTCGAACGAAAATTTCAGCGGCACGCACATACACAGCCACCGACACGCTGGTACGCAGTGGCGACCCGCACAATTCTACACACCGGTCCGAGTATGGGCCTGTTGAGCCCATGTAGAATAGGTTTCTGTGGGTCTCAGCTTGGATAATCCAGCAATTGGGACCGGTGGACGCTAAGAGAAAGAGAGCTTGAGAAGATGGGATAGAAAAACAGGACCGATCAATTGGTAGCTCATCGCGTAGTTGTAGGTAGGGGGAGTAGGCATCCAAAGGGATGAGCCACGTCACAAGCGTGTATTATTTGCGATTTGGGGTATGCGAACACTGCTTGGAGTTGGGTAGAATCAAGGGCTGATGATTGTAGAAGAAGAGTCCTGAGAGAATGCTGACATCACAGTTTGTCAACAAATCCTTGCGGGAAATGGAGAACTTGGCGATAGAGAGGCAAGAATTACGAGGTTTGCACTCGAGGCGAATGCAAGCTTGAGGAGCGGAGGAATAGGGCGGTGGACATTGTCGACGCTAGCGGTGAAAACGAGACGAGTCGACACGCTGCCAGCTGGCATGATGTCGTGGTTGTCGACATTCCTCGGAATGGTGTCTAGACTGATCGGTCGGTTGTCGGCATCTCAGAGAGCGGCAATAGAAATCTGCAGACGTCCTAAAGGCCTTGCGTTGGTCCGAGGAAGCCGTGAACAACGTCATGGGTCTCGACCATGATTCCAGATGAGCGCTTGACGAGCGCCAATGAACAGGGGTGGGAATTTGAACCCGTGGAAAAGATCTGGGAGGTCGCTACAACATAAATTAACTGGGGTAAAGAGCCATCGCTTCGTGTGGCAAGCTACGAGGCCTGTTCAATAAAGTCAAAAATTTACTCTTATATTGACTATGCTGCAGCCACTGAGAGAAGGAGAGCTAAAACAGCAAAAGAGGATTTGAAGACAAACAGTGATACGTGAAAAATCAGTGTTCAAAAATCATACCTATCCATGTTGCAAGACAAATCCCAACACAATACCGACATTGAAGTGTGAAGTGTACCTCACCATCTTCATCACTCATGCAATCACTGCCAAAAAGTGAATCACTCCTCCTGGGTCCATCGTCATCAGGCGCTAGAATCATATTCATTGCCATATGCATTCGTCCGAGTATGGACCTGTTGAACCCAGCAGAGAAGCATTGGCACAGATGGGCCTCCGAGCAATGAGGTTCTGAGGGCAATTTGGGAAAGCCGCTATACCATTCCCAAGCTTCTGGGCCGATTGGCTCACTCACTGAGCCGGGGATGCGTAACGAAGAGAGCTTGAAGCCAGTGACGTCCTGCACAAACACAAAAGAAAGGTGGAAAAAGGGGAGCCTTTTAAGAAACACAGAATTAAAAAATCCAAAGCGACAGTCTTGAAATGAGCATCAGACATTGGACAAAAGAACAATGGGAGGCTACTTCTGGAATAGCAGTGAATAATAAATTTGCAGATGTAAAGCTTCCTGTCATGCAAAAAACAAACACTCAGTACATAGAGATGGAGACGAAAAAATCAAAGAAATGTGCCACTGCTATTGTAGAAGTTTAGTTCAAACATGCTCCTTCAACCACGATTTTATCAGAGCAAGTCTAGGATAGGTTTCTGTGGGTTTCAGCACAGATATTCCAGCAATTGGACCGGCAGATGGAAAGAGAAAGAGAGCTTAAGAAGATGGGATAGAGAAACAGGACCGATCAATTGGTAGGAGTAGGCATCCAAAGGGAGGAGCCATGTCACAAGTGTGTATTATTTGCGATTTGGGGTATGCGAACGCTGCTTGGAGTCAGGTAGAATCAAGGGTTGCTGCAGAACAAGAGTCCTGAGAGAACGCCAACGTCGCAGTTTGTCGACAAATCCTTGGGAAAAGGAGGACTTGACGAAAGAGAAGCAAGAATTACGACTCGAGGCGAATGCAAGCTTGAGGAGTAGAGGAATAGGGCGGTGGAGGTTGTCGACGCTGGCAGTGAAAATGACGCGCTGACGTTTGCATGACGTTGTGGGTTGTGCCTAGACTGATCAGTTGTCGGCATCTCAGAGACCGGCAATAGAAATCTGAATTGACCTAACTTAAAGGCCTCGCGTTGTTCCGAGAAAGCTGTGAACGACGTCATGGGTCTCGACCGTGATTCCAGATGAGCGCTTGACGAGCGCCAATGCACAGGGGTGGGAGTTTGAACCCGTGGAAAAGATCCAGGAGGTCGCTACAACATAAATTAACTCAGCCTATAAAGGCCTCGTAATTGGGCTCTATCTAATTAATAGAATTTTTTACTGCATATGAAACCATTTTACTTCAGGCCTCGTAATTTGCCATGCGAAGCAGTGGCACCTTTCCCCAGTGTATGTACTAGTTACGAGGTCGAAGAATGAGGACGAGTTCTTAACACTGCGTTTCTGTGTGTGGCTATGTTGAGTTTGTCCCGATTTTCCCTGTCTGTCTCGATCGTCCTCTCTAAATTTTTTTCTGATTTTCTCCGGGCGTGGAATTCTATGACGCCGAGCAATGATGGAAAGAGAATTAGTTTTTGAGAATAGGTTCTGACGACGTATGCACGTGACCCTGGATGCTCTTGACTTCCTACCTCCTCCATCGTGTCCAGGCTTTGGATATCGTTCCCGCTTCCAAAGCTTCTCTTTCTCGATTCTCTCATAACCATATCTCGCCTTTTTCTGTTCCTTTCTTCTCAGTTGATTCGCACACGCCTTTCATTAATTGTTTTCTTTCTTTTGTCGCATGCCTTATTGATCCATCCTTTCGCAGCGTTTTTTCCAGTTGTCCCTCCGACATTATCAACCCGCCTTACTGTGTCGATGTTGGTTCTACCATTTCCACGGTTCTTGACTGCCACTCAACACATTCCTCCACAAGGCGCTCGCGCTCGCGTCTTTATTAGTATCCAAATTCCAACACGTTCACCTCATTTCGCGCATTTGGCTAGCCTGTCGAGGATCTGTGCCTTTGGCGACTTATTTCATAGTATCATCACTCTCGTCGCATCAGGACGTCAATGGTCAATTCAATTCTGAATACCTCGCCGCGTAGGCGTCTTCACTACACTCTGACTGGGGTAAGGGGCCACTGCTCTGCATGGCAAGTTACAAGGCCCAGAGGAATTACTAGAGCCTCGTGAATTTATTGCAGGAAAATCATATAAAGTATATATTGCTCATAGCAAACAGGAAAAAAATATGTAGATACTCTTTAGTGTGACCACATTCCGAGAGTAAAGAGTGAATGGCAGTAGGGAACAAAAAAGGCGAGGAAAGTGAGTATTCTCTTCCTTTTGAATACGGATCACTGGAGAGAAAAAGAGATAGCGTGAAAGTTTGACTCGAGCAAGGCTGGGATTTGAAAAAAGTAAGAAGAAAATAAAAGAGATGGGAGAAGGCAGGAGATCGTTGTCAGAAGACCATGATGGACGCCCTCAACACATTACACAGCACCTGCGGGACATACCAAATAATTGAAATTGTAGAAAAAGTAGTAAAAGAACAACAGAAAGAGAAAGAACAGACGTTGAGGAATATGTCGGAAATTTCATTTCGGCATTATAATGACATAAGCATTATAAGTCCATTACAATTGCCGGCATTGGGCCAAATTGGTTTCACGGCTGGCCGCCGGCTTATAAGACGCTTATAATACTATAATAGTCTGAATCACTCGGAAGTGGGGAGTATGAAGCGCTTTCTGGGACTGAGATTCATGTATGGGACGCTGTATGGAATAGATTCAATGAACATAGAGCCCCGTACTGTAGTCCTTATGTAGGCTAGATTCAGCTATGGTACGAGGAACAGTACTACTAGTACAAATGGATAGCGGTGGCATTGTAAGGCATGTGAACTTTGTTACATTTGTTACATTCTCCACATCGCAATGCGTACATTGCCCAAGTCGGATGTCCGTAGGTTAGGCTGATCGCTGCCAATGTCAGGCCTGGCACAGCTTCCGTCCCAAAAAGTATAACCCTATTTTATCACGGCCATATTTCTCCAACTCACGATTTTGGGAATATATCACTCAATGTCATACATCAATTTGTATGGTACAGTATCAGCAAATCCTAAGTCCCAGCCACTGAAGCCTAAGTACTAAGTCTATGCACCCTCCTTTAATCTTATTTGCTTTCTATCATGAACTCGCAACTGCTTTACTCGCCAATTAACTACTGTACTCAGTGGCGGGTACCCATTAGTACCCCTGGCAGGTGGCCTGCCTGTTCCAAAGTATGTAGATAGTCTCGGCATAACAGAAATGAGTAGCTATACATAATAAAGTATTCTTTGAATCAGTCTACCATTGTTTTTTCAACGTTCAAAGATTTGAGCCACAATTTGGCATGTGAACGCCATGTGGCAGCGACCTTATTTGGATACCACGGTCTAGTGCGTTGTTGGTCTCAAAAGATATCAGAAACAAGAATCATTGACCTAAATTGCAGGCATATGCATTACAATAACACTATTTACATGTAGACTAGTCATAGAAAATTCTGATTGCCAGGTACGGCAGGTCTGCCTGTACGGGTACGGGCTGGCGGGGGTTTCCGAATCTGGACCCATACCCACGCACCCTACATTTCACTCACTTGGTGAAACTTTTTGTTGTTGTCCTACATTGTATACATGTCCCCAAATGCGAGTATCAGAGTGTAGAGGGGAGAGTACTGATGATAGTAGGGTAGACAGCCCTATATATTAACCCAGAGGCCTAGAGTTATTATCGGTAAGTTGGCTCAGTTGGTAATATGATTTCAATTGCCGTTTGAAGTGGTTCGACGTGTGTTCGAATCACTCATATGGCACAATTCAAAGGTGTGATGAATATCTGGATCAATAGAAAAGGATCTGGACTTGTTGTTTTGCCACCTGTCATGACCAATTGATCGGACTTCTATAAGGCTTCGATGGGTACCTGAAGTGCCTCTCACATAAGGCGTTTAGTGTATTTCCGGGCAGTTTGATGCCCTTCGATGGGTACTCCTGCCGTTAAGTCTTTATAGAGTACTTTGAGTGGTGTTCCGGTATTGGGCTAGCTGTAGGTTGAGGAACATAGACTTAGCATCATCATGACATAATGAACCAGAAGCCTAGGTGTCCTCTAAGGTCCTCAAGACTCAGGGGTCAGTCAATCAGCATGATAACTCTTCGCCACTCATAAGATGTGTTCCCCTGTATTTTGAGATGGAAACAATGATAGCTACAACAACTGCTACTAGCTATAGGGTGTAAATTTATTTGTAATTATAGCTTCGTATAAGGAGGAATATCATTAGTACGCAAGGAATAATAGCATCATGGTATCGAACCGAGCTCGAGTGGACTTATGTTCGTTGAGGAATATCCAAGTCTGAGAATAGGGGTAGCACGCACATTAAGTCTACCAACGGCAATTTGAGCTTTGGTACTACAAATGGATACAAGGAATATCTAATGTAGCTGTGTGAAGGGTCGAGATCAATGGAAGGTGGACGCTGAGGCCATTGAAGGGTCCGACGTGGTTGACGATGACCGATGACCTTGCAACGTCTTGGCACGCTTACATCATCACCAGTCCCTCCTCTGTGAGTCGAGCAACTCTCTTGCATCTTCCACAGTCATTGCTAGCGTTAGCAATGATGGCAGGCATGGTAAATTTATGCATACTTTCAATATATAAAATAATTATGAAGCAATGTTTCTTTTTGAAAAGTCGTAAAGTCACAAATTTGCAACAAGGTGAACAAAGTTCTTTAACAAGATCCCGTAGGTTTGAAGGCATTTTTCATTCCAGTAAATTGTACATGACTTATATGATATACCTGGCCTACATGGGTAATTTAGTGGTACCATATGACCCTCTATCGATGGTGTAGACCGCCCGCACGACAGACTGTACGCAGTGGCGCACATAATGATGCTGAAAACATGCCCCGAACACTCTATATACTCATGCATATCCGATAAAATAAAGAGTGTATATAATACTACCCTAATGAACATAACCGCAAGGGAAAATATATGTGATCGTTGAAGCTATGACGAAAGGCGGTCATACAAATGGTCACCCCGACAGATCCCGAAGTGCGCACCTTCCTTTTTTATCATGCCTGATTGAATTCTCACAGCTCAGTCCTGACCGCTGCACCAGCGCACTTACCACAGACCGCAGTCTCACTAACGCCATACAACCAAATGCATGTTGCCGGACACTCACTGCAAGTAGAATTATATTTTTGATAAGGTATCGTTTTGGTTATACTTCTCAGTGAAGGCACTTAAGGTCAGTGGTCACGGCCGGGGCATCAGCGCCGCACGCGATGGAAGTCGACAAGTGATGTACTAAGTCTAACCAGATTTGATACTCTAATAACTCACTTGAACACTTTTCGTTCCTTAAAAAGTGAATAACGACTTAGAGGCGGGAGTAATACATCAATGCATCAAAGGGCATCAAACTGCCTGGAAATGCGCTAAACGCCTTATGTGAGAGGCGCTTCAGGTACCCATTGAAGCCTTATAGAAGTCCGATCAATTGGTCATGACAGGTGTGTTTTGCCACGTTCATGCCATCTGAGGCCCCAATTATAATGAGTCGTAATGCTGTCGAGCCACTATCTTATGAGCATTTCTTCTTTTCAATAATGGGCCGTAATGGCCAGTTCCATTATCATCATTATGAGGGCTTACAGCCGGTTATAGCCGGATTTCGAAATTTCCGACATAGGAAGGCCAAAACCAGAAAGACTTCGACATGAAGAGACAAAAGCTAGCCCGCCATGACCCAGATTAGCTACATCCACCGTCCGGGGAATGTGTCTCTACACTGATGGCTCCAGAAACACCTAATATACCACAACGTGATATGTTGTCAATGTTGGCAATGCAGTTTAAATCTCAGACCGCCTGGAAGCATATAGCAGAAGAAAGAAAGACAAAGAAGTCAAAAAAAGTGGAGGACACCACCAGTACTGGTCCTCGCTCGAGAAGCACTAAACAGCGAGCAGCAACAGCAGCGCAAAAGCCCAGCCAGTGACAGAGTAACATGGAAAGATGATATGCATCAGGTTCTTTGATTCCGCAATTTGGTAGATTTGAAAATTCTTGAGAGTATCATGGGCAAAGGATTGTTGGAGCATTTGTCTGTGCTCCTGAGAACCCCATCCTAAAAGGTCCAATAAATTGCGAGGAGCGTTAACACTTGTTCACCATATCAGATGAAGTGGATGCACGTCTCAACGGTAACCAGCATAGTAAAATGCAGTCCATTTTCTCAACAGCTCTTATGTGACCACTCTATTCTTCACGACAACCACCTTTTGTCCACGGACATATATGTACACGAGATCGGCTGAGAGCTTGAAGAAGCAGCCCACGTTGATCGTCTGTTTCTCACATTCTTGCTGGTAACGAAGTCCTCTAAAGCAGAGTAGCATAAGGCACTGAACGAAACCCAATAAATGATCAAGGACTCACCTTTTAGCAATATGCATCACATCTTGTGCCAAAGTACTACTCACGTACTAGATGTCTTCAGGGCACCGTTGATTGGTCAGAGTGGCCTAGACCTAGATAAAGGCGCAATCATGAGGATTTGATGAGAGTGGATGTGCAGAGTCACAGACGATACCTCTTGCTTGGGTTCCTTGTATGGTTGCAGTGTGGGGTGACAGTTGAGAGAAGGAAAGGATGGTGCATGTCGATGAGTCGACGCGCTGGCATGACACTGGTTGTCATCGTTGTCGTCAACATCGTGGGCGGCATTGCATATTTGACAACATTTTTGTATGGACTTAAATCACGAGTTGTTCTCACGATTTCTGACATGAATTTATTCGATTTATCTGTTGTCGCAAAGCCTCTCCATGAGATGATAAATTTTTGCGGGCGTTTATAACCAACAAAATGGTTTCATATGCCCAACTTAGAAAGCCCTTGAAAATATGTCTCGAATGGGTGATGAAAAAGTACCAAAGATAAGTTCAGTATTTGAGCCTGATCCGATGGGCAAAAGAGGCAAGTATTTTACCCAATATCTAGACATCATTGTAATCCAAAGAATTTTTTGCAGGATTTTTATGGATGCTGACAAAGGGTGACACATTTGCAAGCATTTTCGTCGGCAAGAAATATATAGGCTCTGAAGATAGTAAACACAGACAAGCTAGTCAATTTTTTCCTGAGCTTTTGCCAAACATCAAGTACATATTTTTCTTCGCTGTAAAGCCGGTAATTTTGGATCAAGTATCAGCCCTTCCAATACATTACATTTTTGTGTCCATGGAACACAGAGTATTCACATTGACAACACTGCACATTTTTGCATTCAAATTTGCTACTCAAAGATTCGACAGTTTCTATTTACCAATAAGACCAAGTTTTCACCATAAGTCTTGATCATTCAAAAAGTTCAAGTATTTCACAAAGTAATCTGGAACCAAAAGTTGGATTATTTAGTAATAGTCTAATCAGCGAAAAGTGAATCACTCTGCCAAGGGACTTGGTCAACAAAAAGACCAAGTTTTTGTGTCAAGACTTGAGCACCACATAGCCCAAGTCTTTCTCGAGATAAACTCCTCTGCCAACAAACCAAGTTTTTCCCCGGGAGGGTCAAAAGGTTAGCTTTCTCAAGAACCTTTGATCTGGAGGAACAAGAAGTTTCTGGGTCACAAATTTCTCCTGTTACATCCCAAACCCCATCCCTAGGACTCTCAGAGATGAAGATAGTCTGTTACGGATCAGAAAAAAGCTTTATTGTCAACCTAGTAGCAATCTTGGGAGGACAGCACTACATGATGGACGAGAAGACCATGAAAAACTGGAAAAGCATGCCTTTGGATATGCTGAAAGAAAAAACAAAGATGGACAAAATCCTTCATCCCAGGAAACGGTGTGGCATTAATGTTCAATGATGGCAGTGACAAGGTGAGCAGTGAGCAGTCATGAAATGTCCAGGGACTTTGTGGAGATGAAGCTGCAACTTGAGAACCCAGGAACCCGGAAGCCAGTTCGAAGATGGACTGATACTTAGAATGACTGATCGAAGTGGAAGCGAAACTCACAGTAACCAGTCAGCAGTTTGAGAGTGTGGTAATTCGTGAGTCGACAATGATATCAATACCACTGGCAGTAACCGGCACCCCCAAAGTTTGACCATTCAATACCCTTCGAATTTTGCGGAGCTGCAAGGCGCAGGTCTCTGTAAGGAGTCAATAGAAGCCTTTGAAGTTGATGACATACCGAAGGTTCAGAATCTAGAGAAAACAATGAGTGTTAACACATCTCAAAGAAGAGCTAGACAGACCAGTACTATCCCAAAGGAACCCTCAGGCCGATCTCACTGTCATACTCAGGCTCAAAGAACACAGATTTACCATCGCCTCCGGCCACAATCCCCCTCTGTACAGCTCTCTTCGCTTTGTCGGGCACTGTGAACCATCCATCCATCCTGGATAGCTTTGCAGAGTGACAACACATTGTCCTGATGACCATCGAGCCTGAGTAGAACCAGAAAGAACCTGAATAGCATATATTTAATCAGAAATAACTCAGGAAGATGGTTTAAGGGTTAAGGTAAATCCTGAGGTAAGCAGGAGTGGATCACAAGCGGAAAATCACAAGAGAAAGCAGGATGGGACATGAAGGAACAAACAGTTACTTAGCAAGCTGCACAAAAGTATGAAGCCTGGGAAGGAAGGAAGAGACTGGTAAAGACCAAGAGATGACTACAAAAATAAAATAGTAAAAGAATAAGAATAACTCACTGTAGTCTCGACTATCGATAATGATGCACTTTGCTGTTTATGACTGATCATGACGTATAATGGTAGCACATTGGGGGCCTGCGAATCGCTTGGAAAAAGACTGAATGAAGGCGCACTAACGGCTAGTGAAGGGGACTGAACGCATTTGCTGACGAAACTTGGTGAAGCCTAGTTGTTCTGATTAGGAGAAAAGATAGTTAGACGAGTTACAAGGGCTGTCTTACGAGACAGGAAGGAAGAAGACCACAAAACCTACAACCACGTTGACTACCCAGCCCAAACAGTCGCTGAGACACCTTGACGAATGATGCAACCAGACCCAGAGCTAAAAATTCACCAGAGCATCACGACAATTGGTCACAGCTGAAGTCTCCATGCTCTGTGCTCCATGTGACAAGGGATGAGGGCGAATGCGGCAATTAGTCAGTCTAAGCGCCCAATGGTAAATGTTGATAATAGTAGAGAAAGCAGAGAGAGGCATCAGACAACACACGCCATGAAGGACAGCCAGAAACAAGCAAAGAAGAACCAGAAAAAGAGAGAAATTGGGGAGTCTTCTGTGGAACTCACCAGCTTCATTTCAATTGACAATCATGAGGATTGTGAAGACAATTCTTAGGCCAGTACTGCCACATATCACCTGCGAAGAAACATATCAGAACGTGCAATCTGAGGTGTGAAAATCTCGGCAGGGGAAGGCAAGGAGAAACAGAAAGAGTAGTATACTCACCCACCAGCCCTTGATACAACCTCCTACCTGCCCTCCTCTGGGTCCAATCTCCTTCAGAACAGCCCAGCTCTTAGTAGAAGTCACCCAAGAGCTTGTGTAAGCTATTAGCCTTCCATGCTGTAAAGGAACACGAAGATGACCTTCTCTTCCAGATCCAGAATCGCCACTTGACAGGGGCTGAGGTGACCAAGAAGGTTTGGATGATCTGCAATGAAGGCAGTATCATCAGGGGAAGGACAAGGACCCCAAAATGAACCAAAAAAAGAGAGGCACTCACTGAGACAGTTGTCGATATTTCTAAATTTCATCCTCCCATGCTGTAACTGTCCAATTCCCACCTGACTCACTCGTTGTGCTCTCAGAGCTTTTCAAAGAAAGGAACTTGTACACGTCTCTATGGCCATGAGAGTTACAATTGAGGGTTTGAGTCGCCCAGAGATGCTACTCTGGAATGTTTTGAGGAATTATAGAGGCTAACTGGGTACTAGGCCATGAGGAGGAGGAGGGGAACAGTGGGTGTCATGAGCACTGAGCGTTTGGCAGAAATGAAATGAAATGAAATAAACAATTGGCAGCTAGCGCCCATATCATGACCAGTGTGACGCCTTCAATGCGCTACTTTTAGTCGCGATCGGCTAATTCACTTTTGATTCTTTGATTCTGCAGCTCATACTCAAAACGAAATCTTCAGTCGACATGCCCCGGTCTGGTGTTACTATAGTCTATCCACTCAGTGTTTTACAATTGTTTTTGGACCTCATCCCTTCTATGCTTTGGTACTTATATGCTTTCTCTGCCTCGCTGGCACGCTGCTATCTTTCAAATTCGATAGTGGCCATTTCTTGGTTTTTCTTCTGTCTTGACTTCAAATCTCTCCCTTGAGTTGTTGGTTGCATCTGTAATGCCATCTGTTGAAGCCTTAGATGAATTCATCGCAATGTGTTACTGATTCCGTCAGTCAGTTGCTCTTATACATACTAGCACGACCACTCTGATGATGCTTAACTCGTAGTATCTTGGTAGTATCACTTGGTACCACTGTAATTCTCCCCTTTGTCTGTGAACATCTAATGGTACTTGAGTTGGAATGCATAATCAGTGAATCGTGCCATCCTCAGCAATGTCCAGTTCCTACAAGCAGTGTTGAGTAGCGATTCATCTGAGCAAACATTCGTTCGTACTTTTTTCAATGACGTGATCACTGCTACTTCCCTTTTCTCCCAACGAATAACACATTTGGCAAAGTGAGCCTTAAGTTCTTTACTGGGAATCAAGAGAAGCCTCTCCTCTAGCCAGCAGCCTCATAGCCGGGACCTAAAGATGGGGTAGTGCGCATAGGGATCACAGTCAACATGAGCGCTCATGAGGTCTCATGCAGGCATAGATGCGTGAAGCAATCTTGAATCAAGTTCTCTATGCAAGCTGAAATCTCTTCTCCATTAGAATCTCGAACATACACACCACTGTTACCCTCGTGGCAATCCCTGGTGCTAAACATGACCCCATTTATTTCTATGGTGGAAGCAGATCGAACATATTTCGGAAGTGTCATTTTAGCCTGGATGAAAAGTACTTGTATCTCTTCAGGTAGCTGGTATAACGTCTGACTGATATTTTCCTCGTAGATATCTTCCCTGGCTGAAGCAATGCGTAGATCAGTGGTGAGAGTTCCACGAAGCTCCGGTGTGATCAGTTTCTCTAGAAAGGGCCGGCAAGCTCTTAGGAACCCTGGGCAGCAGTCCAGGTATATGTAGTGGATTAGGTTCTGCATCTCATGATACTTTCGACCCATGGTCCATTCATATTCACCTTAGTGAGATCATCAGAATGGGTTGTGGTCACTGATCACGATCACTGTACCTGCTTTGTAATTGGTTTCGAACTCCCCAACGTCCCCTATCTGCCTCTCGAATGGGAACGCCCATGCTCCATTTACTGGTCCATACTGAAGCAAAAACTCTCCGATGTGAAAAGCCATGTGGTGATTGGGAACACAACCATACTGAGGAAATAAAGAATGTAGGTGCTGCCTATATCTTGTCATTTGTTCCAAGTACGCTTCTCTGTGACGTTCTGAAGTGGTCCTTGATGAAGCAATGATGACAGCAGAGACCAGATGCATGGTGAGATCAAGTAATGCCTGCACTGGGTGCAAACACTTGTAAATCCTCTGCTTTACTGAGGTTTTACAAGAGTATTACACCAAGCCAATCAATATGTAAGACTCCTTGTCATACATTAGTATTACAAGGGACAGAAAAAATTAGAACAACCTTGTATGACCATTGTAAGTCACAAAGAAATACCATGGACTTTCAGTGTGACTTGCTGTCACTGTATACCCTTGGTTGATATACTGTGGAATTACACAGGAATTTCAGAGTGACTTTTTGTCACAAATATGTCATGTAGTAAGACACATAGGAAATACTGGAGTATTTCAGTGTGACAGATAATCAGAGTATGACAACAGTAAGGCAAGAGAGATTTACAAAAGGACTTACAAGGAAGCAAAATCTGCAGGAAATTGACAAAAGTGACAATCAAGTCACAGTAATACACTTGTAAGACTAGCTGTATTATGAAGGAATTACAAGAAACATTTGCTACAAACACTGGTAAATCCTCAGCCTTACTGGAGTATTACAAGAGTATTATGGGGAACCAATCAATATGTAAATAGGCTTGACTTACAAGTGTATTACAAAATAGACAAAAAATGAGGACTGTTCTGAAGGACTGTTGTAAGCTGCAAGGACATACCATGGACTTTCAGTGTGAGGCTTTGTCACAGTATAGCATTGAAGAGCATACAGTGGAATTACAAGGTGACTTTTTTGTCACAGTATGTCTTCTTGTAGAACAGAACTGAAATACCACAGTATTTCAGTGTGAGATAATGTCACAGTAAGACAATTTGTAAACCAAGTAAAATTTACAGAGGACTTACCAGAAGGTAGAACTTGAAAGTCTTGGGTAAGACTGCTCATATTTACACTGAATTTATGGAGGGGCAGCTGTGTCATAGTGATACTGTAGAAAGACTTGTGATTTTACAAGGGAATTACAAGATGCAGGTTTTAAAAGTCTATCTCGTAAGTCTCTGGAAAAAATGTGCATGCTAAATGGAGAATATACAGTGTGACAGACTAGTCACAGTAAGACACTTGTAAGTCACAAGACATTACAATGACTTTACTGAAAAGTGACTATTTTGTAAGTCATCATGTATATCCAATGGACTTACAAGAGACTGGGTAGATGGATTTGCAGTGCATGTCAATTAAGTAATACAGAAGGGCTTACTGAAAATTTACAACCAGGTTAATTAAATTTTACTAAATATAAATAGACAGCTCAGGTTGGACAGGAAAAGGGCAGACTACTGTATCTGCCTTGTCATCTGCTTCATCTGCTCAGTCTGTTACATCTGCGCATCTGCCTTGTCTGCCTTGTCTGCCTTGTGTGCCCCATCTGCCCCGTCTGCCTTGTCTGCCCCGTCTGCCTTGTCTGCCCCGTCTGCACCGTCTGCACCATCTGCCCCGTCTGCCTTGTCTGCCCTGTCTGCATTGTCTGCCTTGTCTGCCCTGTCTGCCTTGTCTGCCTTGTCTGCTCCATCTGCCTTGTCTGCTCCGTCTGCTTTGTCTGCCTTGTCTGCTCTGTGTGCCTCGTCTGCCTCGTCTGCCCTGTCTGCTCTGTCTGCCTCATCTGCCTCATCTGCCTTGTCTGCTCTGTCTGCCTTGTCTGCTCCATCTGCCTTGTCTGCCTTGTCTGCTCCGTCTGCCTCATCTGCCTCGTCTGCTCTGTCTGCCTCGTCTGCTGTCTGCCTTGTCTGCTCTGTCTGCCTTGTCTGCTTTGTCTGCCTTGTCTGCTCTGTCTGCCTTGTCTGCTCTGTCTGCCTTGTCTGCTCTGTCTGCCTTGTCTGCTCTGTCTGCCTTGTCTGCTCTGTCTGCCTTGTCTGCTCCATCTGCCTTGTCTGCCCTGTCTGCCTTGTCTGCCTTGTCTGCCTTGTCTGCCTTGTCTGCCTTGTCTGCTCCGTCTGTCTGCCTTGTCTGCTCCGTCGGCCCTGTCTGCCTTGTCTGCCCTGTCTGCTTCATCTGCTGCGTCTGCTTTGTCTGCCTGGTCTGCCTGGTCTGCTCCGTCTGCCTGGTCTGCTCTGTCTGCCTGGTCTGCCTTGTCTGCCCCGTCTGCCTCGTCTGCCCCGTCTGTCCCATCTGCCTTGTCTGCCCCATCTGCCCCGTCTGCCTTGTCTGCCCCGTCTGCCTTGTCTGCCCCGTCTGCCTTGTCTGCCCTGTCTCCCTTGTCTGCCCCGTCTGCCTTGTCTGCCTTGTCTGCCTTGTCTGGCTTGTCTGCCCCGTCTGCCTTGTCTGCCCCGTCTGCCTTGTCTGCCTTGTCTGCTCTGTCTGCCCTCATCTGCCTTGTCTGCTCCATCTGCCTTCGTCTGCCTTGTCTGCTCCGTGTGCCTTGTCTGCCTTGTCTGCTCCGTCTGCCCTCATCTGCCTTGTCTGCTGCGTCTGCCTTTGTCTGCCTTGTCTGCTCTGTCTGGCTTGTCTGCTTCGTCTGGCTTGTCTGCTCCGTCTGCCTTGTCTGCCTTGTCTGCCTTGTCTGCCTTGTCTGCCTTGTCTGCTCCATCTGTCTGCCTTGTCTGCTCTGTCTGCCCTGTCTGCCTTGTCTGCCCTGTCTGCTTCATCTGCTGTGTCTGCTTCGTCTGCCTGGTCTGCCTGGTCTGCTCCATCTGCCTGGTCTGCTCCATCTGCCTGGTCTGCTCTGTCTGCCTGGTCTGCTCTGTCTGCCTGGTCTGCCTGGTCTGCCCCGTCTTCTCCGTCTGCCCCGTCTGCCTTGTCTGCCTTGTCTGCCCCGTCTGCCTTGTCTGCCTTGTCTGCTCTGTCTGCCCTCATCTGCCTCGTCTGCTCCATCTGTCTTTGTCTGCCTTGTCTGCTCCGTCTGCCTTGTCTGCTGTCCTTGTCTGCTCCGTGTGCCTTGTCTGCCTTGTCTGCTCCGTCTGCCCTCATCTGCCTTGTCTGCTCCATCTGCCTTCGTCTGCCTCGTCTGCTCTCCTCGTCTGCTCCGTCTGCCTTCGTCTGCCTCGTCTGCTCTCCTCGTCTGCTCCGTCTGCCTCGTCTGCACAGGCAGATGGGGCAGATAAGGCAGAGCAGATGAGGCAGACAGACATAGCAGACAAGGTGTCACAAATCGCCGATCTATTCATTTTATATCCCCACGGACTACTATTCATTCCTCTCATCTTTACCACCATCATCTTCTCTGTCTACAGTTACCATCACTTGATCTGATATGTTCATCATTAATCTCCGATTCCTATCTCCCTGGACATTCTCACTTATTCACTTATTCTCAATTCACTTCTTTGACATATATACCAAGGACTTGTAGTTAGTTCCTTAGTCTGTTCACTTCGTCTCCACTCTGCTCTCAGTACAGTGCAGTGTCGAGTATAGTCAGCTACTCATCCTCTACTTGTGTCTACTATTTCTCTACACTTTCTCACTCTGTCTCTCTCTCTATATCGTCTCATTTGTAACTGGTCAATCTCTTGGTTCATTATGTGACTTGGGTGGTTATTGCTAAGTGACAACGCTCTTGACACAAGGCAGACAGATGGAGCAGACAAGGCAGACAAGGCAGACAAGGCAGACAAGACAGACGGAGCAGACAAGGCAGATGAGGCAGACGAGGCAGACAGAGCAGACGAGGCAGACAGGGCAGACGAGGCAGACGAGGCAGACAGGGCAGACGAGGCAGACGAGGCAGACGGGGCAGACGAGGCAGACAGAGCAGACGAGGCAGATGGAGCAGACGAGGCAGACAGAGCAGATGGAGCAGATGAGGCAGACGGAGCAGACAAGGCAGACAAGGCAGATGGGGCAGACAAGGCAGACAAGGCAGATGAAGCAGACAGAGCAGACAAGGCAGACAAGGCAGACGGAGCAGACAATGCAGACGAGGCCGACAAGGCAGACAGAGCAGACAAGGCAGACAAGGCAGACAGAGCAGACAAGGCAAACGAGGCAGACGGAGCAGACCAGGCAGACCAGGCAGACAGAGCAGACAAGGCAGACCAGGCAGACGGAGCAGACAAGGCAGACAAGGCAGACGGAGCAGACAAGGCAGACAAGGCAGACGGAGCAGACAAGGCAGACAAGGCAGATGGAGCAGATGGAGCAGACAAGGCAGACGGAGCAGAAGAGGCAGACAAGGCAGATGAGGCAGACAGAGCAGACAAGGCAGACAAGGCAGACAAGGCAGACAAGGCAGACAAGGCAGATGGAGTAGACAAGGCAGACGGAGCAGACAAGGCAGACGGAGCAGACAAGGCAGACGGAGCAGACAAGGCAGACAGAGCAGACAAGGCAGACGGAGCAGAAGAGGCAGACGAGGCAGATGAGGCAGACAGAGCAGACAAGGCAGACAAGGCAGACAAGGCAGACAAGGCAGACAAGGCAGACAAGGCAGACAAGGCAGACAAGGCAGACAAGGCAGACAAGGCAGACAAGGCAGACAAGGCAGACAAGGCAGACAAGGCAGACAAGGCAGACAAGGCAGACAAGGCAGACAAGGCAGACAAGGCAGACAAGGCAGACAAGGCAGACAAGGCAGACAAGGCAGACAAGGCAGACGGAGTAGACAAGGCAGACAGAGCAGACAAGGCAGATGGATCAGACAAGGCAGACGGAGCAGACAAGGCAGACAGAGCAGACAAGGCAGACGGAGCAGACAAGACAGACAGGGCAGATGGGGCAGACAAGGCAGACGGGCCAGACAGAGCAGACAAGGCAGACAAGGCAGATGGAGCAGACAAGGCAGACGGAGCACACAAGGCAGACAGAGCAGACAAGGCAGACAGAGCAGACAAGGCAGACGGAGCAGATGTGGCAGATGAGGCAGACAAGGCAGATGGGACAGACGGGGCAGACGGGGCAGACAAGGCAGACGGGGCAGACAAGGCAGACGGGGCAGACAAGGCAGACCAGGCAGACAGAGCAGACCAGGCAGACAGAGCAGACCAGGCAGACAGAGCAGACCAGGCAGACAGAGCAGACCAGGCAGACAGAGCAGACCAGGCAGACGGAGCAGACCAGGCAGACGGAGCAGACCAGGCAGACGGAGCAGACCAGGCAGACCAGGCAGATGAAGCAGACGCAGCAGATGAAGCAGACAGGGCAGACAAGGCAGACAGGGCCGACGGAGCAGACAAGGCAGACAGACGGAGCAGACAAGGCAGACAAGGCAGACAAGGCAGACAAGGCAGACAAGGCAGACAAGGCAGACAAGGCAGACAAGGCAGATGGAGCAGACAAGGCAGACAGAGCAGACAAGGCAGACAGAGCAGACAAGGCAGACGGAGCAGATGTGGCAGATGAGGCAGACAAGGCAGATGGGACAGACGGGGCAGACGGGGCAGACAAGGCAGACGGGGCAGACAAGGCAGACCAGGCAGACAGAGCAGACCAGGCAGACAGAGCAGACCAGGCAGACAGAGCAGACCAGGCAGACGGAGCAGACCAGGCAGACGGAGCAGACCAGGCAGACCAGGCAGATGAAGCAGACGCAGCAGATGAAGCAGACAGGGCAGACAAGGCAGACAGGGCCGACGGAGCAGACAAGGCAGACAGACGGAGCAGACAAGGCAGACAAGGCAGACAAGGCAGACAAGGCAGACAAGGCAGACAAGGCAGATGGAGCAGACAAGGCAGACAGAGCAGACAAGGCAGACAGAGCAGACAAGGCAGACAGAGCAGACAACTGCCTTGTCTGCCTTGTCTGCCTTGTCTGCTCCGTCTGTCTGCCTTGTCTGCTCCGTCAGCCCTGTCTGCCTTGTCTGCCCTGTCTGCTTCATCTGCTGCGTCTGCTTCGTCTGCCTGGTCTGCCTGGTCTGCTCCATCTGCCTGGTCTGCTCCGTCTGCCTGGTCTGCTCCGTCTGCCTGGTCTGCTCCGTCTGCCTGGTCTGCTCCGTCTGCCAGGTCTGCTCCGTCTGCCTGGTCTGCTCTGTCTGCCTGGTCTGCCTTGTCTGCCCCATCTGCCTGGTCTGCCCCGTCTGCCCCGTCTGCCCCATCTGCCTTGTCTGTCCCGTCTGCCTTGTCTGCCTTGTCTGCCTTGTCTGCCTTGTCTGCCTCGTCTGCTCTGTCTGCCTCGTCGGCCCCGTCTGCCTCGTCTGCCTCGTCTGCCCTGTCTGCCTCGTCTGCTCTGTCTGCCTCGTCTGCCTCATCTGCCTTGTCTGCTCCGTCTGTCTTGTCTGCCTTGTCTGCCTTGTCTGCCTTGTCTGCTCCATCTGTCTGCCTTGTGTCAAGAGCGTTGTCACTTAGCAATAACCACCCAAGTCACATAATGAACCAAGAGATTGACCAGTTACAAATGAGACGATATAGAGAGAGAGACAGAGTGAGAAAGTGTAGAGAAATAGTAGACACAAGTAGAGGATGAGTAGCTGACTATACTCGACACTGCACTGTACTGAGAGCAGAGTGGAGACGAAGTGAACAGACTAAGGAACTAACTACAAGTCCTTGGTATATATGTCAAAGAAGTGAATTGAGAATAAGTGAATAAGTGAGAATGTCCAGGGAGATAGGAATCGGAGATTAATGATGAACATATCAGATCAAGTGATGGTAACTGTAGACAGAGAAGATAATGGTGGTAAAGATGAGAGGAATGAATAGTAGTCCGTGGGGATATAAAATGAATAGATCGGCGATTTGTGACACCTTGTCTGCTATGTCTGTCTGCCTCATCTGCTCTGCCTTATCTGCCCCATCTGCCTGTGCAGACGAGGCAGACGGAGCAGACGAGGAGAGCAGACGAAGCAGACGAAGGCAGACGGAGCAGATGAGGAGAGCAGACGAGGCAGACGGAGCAGACAAGGCAGATGAGGGCAGACGGAGCAGACAAGGCAGACAAGGCACACGGAGCAGACAAGGACAGCAGACAAGGCAGACAAAGACAGATGGAGCAGACGAGGCAGATGAGGGCAGACAGAGCAGACAAGGCAGACAAGGCAGACGGGGCAGACGGGGAAGACGGGGCAGACGAGGCAGACGAGGCAGACAGAGCAGACCAGGCAGACGAGGCAGACAGAGCAGACCAGGCAGATGGAGCAGACCAGGCAGACCAGGCAGACGAAGCAGACGCAGCAGATGAAGCAGACAGGGCAGACAAGGCAGACAGGGCCGACGGAGCAGACAAGGCAGACAGATGGAGCAGACAAGGCAGACAAGGCAGACAAGGCAGACAGAGCAGACAAGGCAGACGGAGCAGACAAGGCAGACAGAGCAGACAAGGCAGACGAAGGCAGACGGAGCAGACAAGGCAGATGAGGGCAGACGGAGCAGACAAGGCAGACAAGGCAGACGGGGCAGACAAGGCAGACGGGGCAGACAAGGCAGATGGGGCAGACGGGGCAGATGGGGCAGACGAGGCAGACGGGGCAGACCAGGCAGACCAGGCAGACGGAGCAGACCAGGCAGACGGAGCAGACCAGGCAGATGGAGCAGACCAGGCAGACGGAGCAGACCAGGCAGACGGAGCAGACCAGGCAGACCAGGCAGACAAAGCAGACGCAGCAGATGAAGCAGACAGGGCAGACAAGGCAGACAGGGCCAACGGAGCAGACAAGGCAGACAGACGGAGCAGACAAGGCAGACAAGGCAGACAAGGCAGACAAGGCAGACAAGGCAGACAAGGCAGACAGGGCAGACAGGGCCGACGGAGCAGACAAGCCAGACAAGCCAGACAAGCCAGACGGAGCAGACAAGCCAGACGGAGCAGACAAGGCAGACAGAGCAGACAAGGCAGACGAAGGCAGACGGAGCAGACAAGGCAGATGAGGGCAGACGGAGCAGACAAGGCAGACAAGGCACACGGAGCAGACAAGGCAGACGAAGGCAGATGGAGCAGACAAGGCAGATGAGGGCAGACAGAGCAGACAAGGCAGACAAGGCAGACGGGGCAGACAAGGCAGACGGGGCAGACAAGGCAGATGGGGCAGACGGGGCAGATGGGGCAGACGAGGCAGACGGGGCAGACCAGGCAGACCAGGCAGACGGAGCAGACCAGGCAGACGGAGCAGACCAGGCAGACGGAGCAGACCAGGCAGACGGAGCAGACCAGGCAGACCAGGCAGACAAAGCAGACGCAGCAGATGAAGCAGACAGGGCAGACAAGGCAGACAGGGCCGATGGAGCAGACAAGGCAGACAGATGGAGCAGACAAGGCAGACAAGGCAGACAAGGCAGACAAGGCAGACAAGGCAGACAAGGCAGACAAGGCAGACAAGGCAGACAAGGCAGACAAGGCAGACAAGGCAGACAAGGCAGACAAGGCAGACAGAGCAGACAAGGCAGACAGAGCAGACAAGGCAGACAAGGCAGACAAGGCAGACAAGGCAGACAAGGCAGACAAGGCAGACAAGGCAGACAGAGCAGACAAGGCAGACAGAGCAGACAAGGCAGACAGAGCAGACAAGGCAGACAGAGCAGACAAGGCAGACAGCAGACGAGGCAGACAGAGCAGACAAGGCAGACAGAGCAGACAAGGCAGATGAGGCAGACGGAGCAGACAAGGCAGATGGAGCAGACAAGGCAGATGGGGCAGATGGGGCAGATGGGGCAGACGGGGCAGATGGGGCAGACCAGGCAGACGGGGCAGACAAGGCAGACCAGGCAGACGGAGCAGACCAGGCAGACCAGGCAGACAAAGCAGACGCAGCAGATGAAGCAGACAGGGCAGACAAGGCAGACAGGGCCGACGGAGCAGACAAGGCAGACAGACGGAGCAGACAAGGCAGACAGAGCAGACAAGGCAGACAGAGCAGACAAGAGCAGACAGCAGACGAGGCAGACAGAGCAGACAAGGCAGACAGAGCAGACGAGGCAGATGAGGCAGACGGAGCAGACAAGGCAGACAAGGCAGATGGAGCAGACAAGGCAGACAGAGCAGACAAGGCAGATGAGGCAGATGAGGCAGACAGAGCAGACAGGGCAGACGAGGCAGACGAGGCACACAGAGCAGACAAGGCAGACAAGGCAGACAAAGCAGACGGAGCAGACAAGGCAGATGGAGCAGACAAGGCAGATGGAGCAGACAAGGCAGACAAGGCAGACAGGGCAGACAAGGCAGACAATGCAGACAGGGCAGACAAGGCAGACGGGGCAGATGGTGCAGACGGTGCAGACGGGGCAGACAAGGCAGACGGGGCAGACAAGGCAGACAAGGCAGATGGGGCAGACAAGGCAGATGGGGCAGATGGGGCACACAAGGCAGACAAGGCAGACAAGGCAGATGCGCAGATGTAACAGACTGAGCAGATGAAGCAGATGACAAGGCAGATACAGTAGTCTGCCCTTTTCCTGTCCACCCTGAGCTGTCTATTTATATTTAGTAAAATTTAATTAACCTGGTTGTAAATTTTCAGTAAGCCCTTCTGTATTACTTAATTGACATGCACTGCAAATCCATCTAACAAGTCTCTTGTAAGTCCATTGGATATACATGATGACTTACAAAATAGTCACTTTTCAGTAAAGTCATTGTAATGTCTTGTGACTTACAAGTGTCTTACTGTGACTAGTCTGTCACACTGTATATTCTCCATTTAGCATGCACATTTTTTCCAGAGACTTACGAGATAGACTTTTAAAACCTGCATCTTGTAATTCCCTTGTAAAATCACAAGTCTTTCTAGGGTATCACTGTGACACAGCTGTCCCTCCATAAATTCAGTGTAAATATGAGCAGTCTTACCCAAGACTTTCAAGTTCTACCTTCTGGTAAGTCCTCTGTAAATTTTACTTGGTTTACAAATTGTCTTACTGTGACATTATCTCACACTGAAATACTCTGGTATTTCAGTTCTGTTTTACAAGAAGACATACTGTGACAAAAAAGTCACCTTGTAATTCCACTGTATGCTCTTCAATGCTATACTGTGACAAAGCCTCACACTGAAAGTCCATGCTATGTTCTTGCAGCTTACAACGGTCTTTCAGAATAGTCCTCATTCTTTGTCTATTTTGTAATACACTTGTAAGTCAAGCCAACTTACATATTGATTGGTTCCCCATAATACTCTTGTAATACTCCAGTAAGGCTGAGGATTTACCAGTGTTTGTAGCAAATGTTTCTTGTAATTCCTTCATAATACAGCTAGTCTTACAAGTGTATTACTGTGACTTGATTGTCACTTTGTAAATTTCCTGCAGATTTTGCTTCCTTGTAAGTCCTTTGTAAATCTCTCTTGCCTTACTGTTTGTCATACTCTGATTATCTGTCACACTGAAATACTCCAGTATTTCCTATGTGTCTTACTACATGACGTATTGTGACAAAAAGTCACTCTGAAATTCCTGTGTAATTCCACAGTATATCAACCAAGGATATACAGTGACAGCAAGTCACACTGAAAGTCCATGGTATTTCTTTGTGACTTACAATGGTCACACAAGGTTGTTCTAATTTTTTCTGTCTCTTGTAATCCTAATGTATGACAAGGAGTCTTACATATTGAATGGCTTGGTGTAATACTCTTGTAAAACCTCAGTAAAGCAGAGGATTTACAAGTGTTTGCACCCAGTGTCAATAACAAACCACCCAAGTCACACAGAAATGAGATCAATTGATAATGGAAAGATAGATAAAGGGGTAAGAGTAAGCTGACTAGGCTCTACACTGTGTAGTAATAGTATGGAGTGGAGACAAAGTGAACGAACTGGGGAATCAGTTACAAAGGATCACAAGTATATATGTGAAAGTCTAAGAGATGAGAAGGAGTTAATGGAAATAGAACAATGACCATATGATACATCAAAGACGAGGATAGATGTAGGTACCAAATCATAGAAAAGTGATTGAGAGTTATTATAAGGTTTGACAGAAGTTATAGAGTTTGCTGAGTGTCAATCTAAGTGTAAATTAATGAGGAAAAGCAATAGACGAATGATGAAGGAATTCTGGGTTTAATGATGAATTAAAGGAAGAAGGAGGGCAAAGAACTGTAGCAGTCCATGACATTACCCCCTCTTTAAGCTGTGCTTTCACCTGGAGCACATGAGTACTTTTCCAGATATCCTCCATGTTAATCCCTAATGAACAAGTTGTTGACCCTACTTGTATTAAGTTTGGTGGACGATATGCATTGGGGTGTTCAAGATGGAATTTTTCAATCATGTCTTTCAGCTTCGTTAATCCAGAAGCTGGTTCTGACAAGTTTTCAGAATCTGAGTAATCCAATCATTTAACCAAGTACTAAACACCTTGACAATTTCTCGTTGGTTTTGAGTCCAGGATTGCTTCAACTCCCTCATCCCCATCAAGACCAACACAACCCTACCTCTATTCCCACTCCCATCCCATCCCCACATCCAGCTCACTCTACTGCTATCCCCATGTCTACCCAATACCCACCTCAGGCTACTGTCTTCATTCCGTCTTCCAGTCTGCCACCTACCGATCGTGACCATTCTTCTCGTATTGCTATAGGGTGTGGCTCTGACTGGATGACCAATGAGGTGGGACTTCGTGCACAATACAAAGGCTTGCTGAAGATGTGTAATCTGGATGTCCATCCCCCATCCCTGGACAGATTATACCTGGTATCAGTCCAACGAACCAATGATACTCTTGTTGCTGAGTTCTTGACACTAGGGGGGCCAATCCGAGTTGTTGGTTTGTGGAAGACAGGTCCTCCTGGCCTCCCAAACTTGCATTGCTGTGATCCCATCAACAAGAACCTTCCCTACCTGCCCACATCTTGATGGGTTGGGGATGAGACCATAACAATGCTCAGCCATCTATTCTTTCTTGTACTTCAATGCTCACACATCCATAACTACCTTACCCTCTGCTACTAATTCTACTTCAGAATCACCTATAAATAATTTATCCTCAACTATCAACTCTACCTCACAAACATCTATATGTAGCCTATCTTCTCTTGCCATCTCTGTTGTACCCCATACTCAAAAAGCCACCAGTCACCTGAACTATGCTAATATACCAAGCAGTATGCTGACTACTCATTCTGCTGACTCTTCTTCTACTTCTACTTCTACTACCATTAATGACAATCTTGACAATCCCAACGAGCATTCCTTTCTGATTAAATGCTGGAACATCCATGGTAACCTGGCACTCGGCCTCACTCATCTCCCATTTCAAAACCCATTACACTGCTATGATATCAACATCTTCCAAGATACTCATCTAGTTCCTGGTCAAGAGGAACTGCTTATGATTCCTGAAGGCTACTGCATTGTAGCAAAGTCATGAGAACCTGACTCTGACACCATGAAGTCCTGGGGAGGAGTAGCAGCCCTTTTCCCCACTGCACTAAATGTTAAAATGATCTCTAGACTATCAAGTCCAGACATCATGGTTCTCAATGTTGACCATAAGTTCATTGTAATCAATGCCTACATCCTGCCTAAAGCTAGCCTCTGGAGATACTTCACAGACATCCATCCCTTTCAATGCCTCCAAGAGACTCTTAGTGCAGTGCAAACACTAGATTCACCTATCATCTTGGGTGGAGACTTGAATGGATGCACAGCCAATTGTGCTGCTCTACCCCATCACCCACCACAATGCTCCATCAATCACACACTGCCAAACTCTTGAGGAAATCGCATCCTAGCTCTTGCTGCAGATCATGACCTTTGTATCTTGAATGGTGCAATGAGTCTAGGCTTGTCCAACTTGAATTTGACATCTTTCCAGGGTAAAACAGATGATGAGCGCTGCTCAGTCATTGATTACTTTTTGGCCTCCTCAAACTCAATTCACTCTCTTGTATCTGGTTTCTCAATTGGTGCCCACAAACGAACATGGTCAGACCATGCCCCACTTGTCCTGCGTCTAAACCTACCTACACATGTCTCTGCCCACTCTGATTGTTCTGCTACTTTATGCTCAGACCTCTTCTATACTACTGACACACTTCCCACTCATTTGCATCTTGACGGTCTCCTCATTGATACTATCACTTCAAAAAAAAACCAGATGAGGAGAAAGCAATGCGGAAACTATATGGGGAGGTCTTCACTACCCAGACTAATGCACTGTACATTTTCACAGATGGCTCCTGCTTTGACAATGGAACATCTAGAGCAAGAGCAGGAGCAGGAGTGTCTGCTGGTCATGGTTCAGATTTCTCATGCTCAGCTAGAGTTGTTGGTGATCAGACCAACAATTGCGGTGAGGTACTTGCTATCCTAATCGCTCTCAGCAAAGTCAATCAGCATTGCTCTCTATCAATCCACACAGACTCTGAGTACACCATACACTCCATTGCCCACTGGGCTATCAAGAACACCAGTACAGGCTGGAAATGTCCAAATGGAGACATTCTCAAAGACATCGCTGCCTGGTTGGCATACTGCACAGCCCTATTATTCATCACTCATGTTAAAGCACACAACAGGAATACACATAACAAGATGGCAGATCAGCTAGCAAAAGAAGGTGCCATGCAACCAATCTCACAATCACACTACATTCCACTCTTACCCTCCACAAAGCCCAACCCACCACCCCCCCACTAGCAATATCAAAGGTCTCAATGAACCTTCCAGAGCAACCATCAGAGGGAGAAAAAGAGACCACATGAAAACTGAAAGTCCAGTCTTATGCTAGCTCCTCCCACTGTGGTTGCGACTTTGTTGCACACCTATGTACTTGTAACCTGGCAAAACTCCAGGAAGTCACTCCCAACTCAGCAGCTTTCTGGAACCAACTTTGGTGATACGCCATACAAAATCGCAGTATACATACTTGGATTTTGGTTCATAATATCAGTTTTGACGTTCTTTTAAGGGAATAAGAGGACTAGGGTGAGCCCTGAACTGCTAGTTAATACCCAGCAGGACTAAGAAAACAACAGTACAATAATATTAAGTGCTTACGAATGGAGAAACAACTCATTCTAAGTACTATGATAGATATGTACGAGTTGGGAGTTATAATAGTAGACCCACCAAATGATAAAAATAGTCTATAAAGGCTTTCGAATCCTATTATAACGACTAGAACCACTAGCGTGATCCAAAGGGACAGTGAAATGTGAGGTAGCTCCTATTCATGGGCATAGGAACACGTAAGCAACACAATCCTCGGCCGAAAGGTCACTCAGAGAAGACAGCGCTAAGATTGGACATGTGGACAATCATGCTAGGTCTAGATCTATGTATCAGTAAAACCTGTAGTACTAAAATGGCTTTGAGGGAATCTTAAGTATCTGTAAAAGGTACATATGGACAAAAGTAGGACAAAGTATATATGTACGGGATCCCAGAGAGTTCAGCTATCCATTGGTACCAAGGGGATAGTGGACGGGCATCTCTACACAGAGATATGAGGGACAGAAGTGCTAAGTCGCAATACATCTGAATGATTGGAATACAACCCAAACAGGTAACGTTATTTCTGGATAAGGATAAATCTGTCAGTAATCGTCTAGCTAGGCATTGAAAGCATTGAGGAAGGAATAAGTATGCAAACGGGACTGCAGAAGAGCTGGACTTGTATGTAGGACTCAGTAGTAGACTGCTGGCAATACATAGAATGCAAATAAAGCAAGATTGGAGAAAAAGGGAAAGGAGAACCGAACAGAATAAAGAAACTACAAGAAAACCCTGTGCCCCTAGCATAAGGACGAGTGTTCTGAGTCATAGATGCGATGCTCGCTAACCAGGATGGTACACGAAAACACCAGACGGCTTACAAAGGGAACTGAAGAAAGTTCCTATGAATATTTAGATAATATTGCACAGTTTCTGTATACCCTAATAAGCAAGTCTTTACTTACGAGGAAATAGGTAGAACTCGCTAGCGGACTTTTCGATTCGTTTTATATTTTCTCTACGTACCTTTTAGTGGACCTCGAAAAGAAATAGGTAACTGTATAGTTGTAGCTGTGAGTAGTATAATAGGACCAGATATTACAAGTAGCTACCCAAGCCATGTACTGTAGAGTATTGGATCTTGCTAGCGATAGTAGAGGACGTGAAACACGGACCAAAGCTTCTAAACAAACTTAACTGCACTCGCTACAAGTATAAACATTGTGTTGGAGATAATAGAGTTTTAAAATTGAACATCTTTGGGGTTATAACTGTGATCTTTGTGTTGACCTTCTGGTCTATTAAGTGTTGATTTTAAGGCAACTGTGGCCTACAAGTGTTTGATTTTAGGGACTAGTTGATCCCCTTGGTGTTAAACTTGTGTTTATTGTGTCACGTGCTAAGCACTAACTTCATTGAAAAACCCCGATCAAAAGTACTTATAGTACAAGTAAAACTGGGAGTTTGAGTACTCTGACTACTCAGAACACTTGTCTCATTTACATTTGTATACGATTTTGTGTTTGGGTGCAGTTCCTAGTGCTTAATTACAAAAACCACCTATTATCGGGTCCTCCAAGGTGGCTCTAAGAAAAACAACCCATTATCTGCCTCAGATCTTGCATCAGTTTCCTCTGTTTGTATGAACCCTCCTCTGATTCCACCAGAAAACTTCAATCAGGAGTCCATCTCAGAGAAAGTTCACCCAGCCAACCTCATCCCCCCGTCACACAGCCCTTACCTTCTGTCAAACAATGTGTTACTGCTGAAGACATCGAAGAAGCTGAAGCTAATCTCAACAAGTCCTCATCATCATCAAAAGGCATTGATAATGTCATGAAAGACCTTATCATGCAAATGGACAATGACAAACTTGCTGAATTGTTCAATGCATGCCTTGATGAATGTGACTCCCCATTAGCCTTGCTGGTGTCCCGCATCACTGCTATCCTCAAAAAAGGAAAGGATCCCTCAGATCCAAACAGCTACTGGGCTGTGTCACTGGAGAGTTGTATTCTGGAAATGTTCACTTACACTATTCACAAATACATTTACAGTTGGGCTGTCAATCTCAATCTCATTCCTCCATCTCAGAACAGATTCCACCCCAAATACTGTACCAACAATAACACTTTTGTTCTTTGCACAATGATCGAAAAGTCTTGAGCTGAAGGCAAGTATGTATGGCTTGCATTTGTGGATATCAGCAACACTTTTCCCTCTGTCACACACACACTCCTATGGCTCAAGCTCCACAACAATGGCCTCACTGGCAAGCTCTTTGACTGGATATGGAGACTCTACACTGACATGGAATATGTTGTGGAGTCCAATGGTGAATGCTCCATGTCATTCAAAGCACACATGGGTGTCCTCATGGGAGATCCTGTCTCCCCAACCCTATGGTTACTATATATGCATGACTTTGCACTCAAAGAACACCCTGATGATATATCCCTCATGGCGACAGTCATTTCACACCTTGAACATGCTGATGATGTAGTACTTATCTCATCCTCTTGCCATGGCCTTCAGTTTCACCTTGATACTTTTGCAAAATGGTGCAGTGAAAATGCTCTTGTGGTCAACAGACTCAAATCATGGGCAATGGTATTTGGTCCTCTAATTGGCCTACTACCCATTCTTACCCTTACTGGTGAAATTGTCCAATATACCAAGCAACATACATATGTTGGTATTACCTTCTGCTCTACAGAGCGCAACATCTTTGCTGCTCACTTCTCTCACATTGCCACAGAGGCCCAGAAAAATGCAAATGCAGTCCTTAGCATTGAATCAGTGGTAGGATCCTGTATACTGCTTGAGTGGACCCATACCTCATCAATGGGTGTGATATCATGCTGGATCTTCGACCAACTGATTTTGATCAGCTTGTGGATGTTCAAAAGACCTACCTTCAATGGGTTTTAGGGATCAATAACCACTCAATTTTGGCCCCTCTGTTTATGGAACTTGCAATTCTGCCTCTTCAATATTGTCAAATCATTCTTACCTTGCACTACCTCCAATACATATTATTGAGAGACCCCTCCCACTATGCACACATTGCTCTTCAATCTTGCTTATCACTATTCCATCAAATGAAATCCAATTGGCTGGGCAATCTAGCTAACATTCTTATTACCCTCACATCTCTTTCCCTTCCCAGCGACAACTCCCTTACTCCTGAACTGGTCAGTGACATCATCAAACATGTTGATATGCATGCCAAACATTCATTACAAGAGGAAATCAACAAATCTTCACATCTTTATTTATTGCATGGTTGACTTGAACCCCTCCCCATGGAAGAGTCTAGGTTCTTTGTCATGTACTTCTGCCACTACCTCCAAGTCATTGACCCTTGTCATTGAAAGGCACTGACAAGACTCCTACTCAGTGACCATCTCCTTGCACTTGAGCTCCATAGGAGGGGCTCCAGATATCAGCCACCAATCCCATGTGAAATGTGTCTCTGCCAGCTATGTGAACAAGAGGTTGAATCCCCAGAACATGCTCTCCTGCTCTGTCAATTTTCCCAAGAGGTTATCGACATCTGTCAATCAATAATCACATGCTTATCCCCCTTTCATCCTGATCTACCTGCTCACAACACATTACACTTCCTATGCAAAATCATCTTTCACTATGATAGCATTGATATTGTAGCAAAGTTTGTATACAACATTCTTGAGATCTTCTACTCTAAACTCATCTATATACCCCCTTGATAACACTGCTACAGCTGCACCTATTATTATCTCCACATCTCATTCACCCACTTTTTTCTCTCAATTCTCCACTCTCATCCTTGTCCCACACTCACTTGGTAGTGCACCATCAAACACAATTTGACATTATTGAGTTGGCTATGTAAGTTCCTGACCTAAATACCTGCCATGGTGTTGAACTATATACCTTCCATGTATAGTAACTATGATTCTATATGGAGTTATTATGAAACTTCTACGTAGTTATAAGTATGGCTAGTCCTCCAGGACATTCTCTGGACATTACTCTTATCTCTTACTATGTAGTGATATCTCTGTAGATAGCAATATGGCCAATGGCAATATCCTCTTAGTCTCTAGGTATGTCCATGGATGATGTAGATATTAGTAATTACATACTCTTTATCTAGTATAAAAGATCTCTGTAAAGTCGTAGTTACTACAGAACAATATCCAGTTCTATCTGCTCTTCAAGCAACTTGCATCTAAGCTCTACTAGCTTTCTACTCAGCACTCTACTTGGTGAGTTCTGTTGACTGGTCACCCTACGCTAAATAGTTGCTGCTTCATTAGGTTATGGGCCCCGAGGGCCATCGACGTTTGGTCTTGTCCCATACAACTACCGTTGTCAAGATGGATCGCATTGTCGAGGTCAATGGCAAGCTCATCACTGAGTAGGCTGTCGGACTCGATGTTGTGCAGTTGGTGGATTGATGTTTCGCTTTATCTCCTTCTTCATCTATATTGCCTGGTAAAATATATAACCAGGGTTCAGTTTAGAGTCACATTAGGCACTCTTTGCTGGTTTAATTATAGATCTAGATAAGTCACTTTATACCTGTAACAGTTATTTGTGGAACCCTTATAGATCTACAGATAGTTGTATGCAGAGTGACTGGCATGCTTTGCAGCCTCCACTTTAGTGTGGGACTGTTTTTTGCACTCAGGCAAAACTCCGTAGTCATTTGGATGAGCCAGGGGCATTTATAAAAGTCGCCAATCTAGATCTATAGAAAAACAGTAGTTAGATAGTGCTCCCCTATATGCTTTAAAGCATCTCTACACCCATTAGGAAGTACTGTGCCACTACTCAATATTGCGATTTCTAGAGTAATCATGTGCTCTCTGTCAAGAGTATGGTCTCTGACAGTGTGAAATTGATCGAGAAGCACTGATGAAGAAGTTAATATAGGATTCCATTATGTGCACGTACTGATGAACAGTTTTCTACTGGCATATAGTTGATTAATGCAAATGTATTATGTACATTCCTTGTCTGGGGCATTTGCTTAGAAAGGAGAAGGAATTATTGTGGTTGTATTAGACCCTTCAATGTTCCTTGGTACTTGTGACCTATTGAATGCACATCTTTACTGATTGATGCTTCATAGATCAACATGTCTTCCAACAACACTAACAACAACTCTGAAAGCATCTTCAATGTTCCCATGCTCAATACCACCAATTATGAGCAGTGGAACTATGCTATCACCTGCCTCCTTGAAGCCAAAGGGCTTAGCAGGATTGCTCAGGGTACCCAGAAGTGTTATGTGAACACTAGTCCCACTGAAACAGGTAATGCACCTTCTTATCCTGAAGGATTTGAACAGATTTCTGATGAAGCTTTTAATGATTTAACTGAATCCGAACGATTGTCTTATAACCATACCATTGCAACCTTTAATGATCAATGGAATCAACATCAAATTTTGGTTAAAAAATGCGATCAGGAAATAGTTGAAACTTACAAGCTTCAAAGCGCTTGGGATGATAAAGATGAACAGGATTTGGGTTATATTTCCTCCTTTCTTCCAAATGATGTGGGTTTGGAGATGAGAGAGTTCACTCAAGAAGAAATAGATGAAAACCATTGTGCCAAAGCAAAAGGAGATTATACCTTGAATATGCTTTGGAATAAGATAGACAAGAAGTACAGTTCTCCTGGCCCAACGTCATGGTTCTTAGACTTTAAAGAATTCATGTCTTGGACGCTTGATGAGAAGAAAGATCCTGCAAACCAGATTGCAACCCTGGGAGCAGTTCTCACATGTCTTAAAGTCTATGGATTTACAGTTGATGACAAGTTTAGAGCTCTTTTTTTGATGGATCGCATTCTGCAATCCTGGGGAAACTATGCCCAATTTACACTTGCCACAATTGAACCAAAGAACCTGACTATGGCACATGTGGAAGGACTTATTCTTGTCAAGTATAAACAACAGACTGGTCAATCTTCAGAATCATCTCTTCTTACCCGCATTACTGGAGACAGACGAAAGTTTGATTCTGCACCCAATTGGAACATTCAGAAGGCTGGATCTTCTAAACAGAAGAACCAAAACAAGGGTAAGGGTAAACAACCCAAACCTAAGGAACCTTCTAATAATGTTACAACAGGTGATGTGAATCAAGGGGAGATAAGAAGAAGAAAACTTGTTACAGTAAGAAGAAGGGTTCCAAAAAAGGTGCTGCTAATTTAGCTGATTCAGATTCTGATGATGATGCTCCTTTAATGGTGACCGCTTTTATGGCAAATCCTTTCATCAGGTCAGACCACAAACGATTTTGGGTTATTTCATTCTTACTCATTATGAGAGACTCATGGTCAATGAACTCGCACAGGAGACAGTTGACTTTCAGAGTTTCCTCAGAGTAGAAGCTTGTCATCAAATGACCTGTAAGCTAGCTGAAGTTTGGGATTATACATACAATTCTGATGGCACTCATACAGAACCTTATCTTCAAGCAAAAGAGGATCTCAATGGTGATGAAGACATGACAAACCGATGGTTTGATCATGAAGGAACTATCTGTCCCATTCAGAAACAAATCGAGGAGGAGGTTGAGTATTTTTGCCGTTATATCATGAATAAAGCTTTGTCTGAGATGCACACCCATAAATGGATTCCACAGCAATTTAAAAAATGTGAGCCAGCTCCTTCAAAGCCTCCTTCCTTGATTGAGAGAGCTTACTGGTCTACTCCTGCTCAATCTGTTATGCGCACAAATGGTGTTACAATTAACACTCAATTTCATGATACATCATTATATCTCGATTTTATTCGCACTCTACCTATTCATCATACCAAAGTGTCATCGTCGTCTTCAAGTAGGAAGCGAAAGGCTGTTCAAGGTTCGTCCTCTTCTGAGTCATCAGATTTTACATCTTTGGATCATAGCGAAGAAAGTTCCTTTAATTATATTCCTCCGAGTGTTGCATTCAAAATGTGGCAAGACAGAATGTCTCACATGTTCACAGATCCAATCCTCGAGAATATGAAAAGGGAACCTGATGAATCTGCAAATACTTCGAAGAAACCTTGCTATGATGCACCTTTAGAAGAAGAAGCTGGTCCCTCATCTCTGGCAAATGCTATCAATGTCTCCATTTCGTCTGGATATCTTGCCGATGATGATGGTGTTAGTCTTGGTTCAGAATCAGATGTGGAAATCTATATTGATGGTGACGAAACTATGGCTTTCTGGCAAGTATTTCACACTTCTAATAAAAATAGTGCACTCATACAATTGCCTCAGATCTCAATGTCGTCAGACTATTGTGAATCTCATACAGCCCTAGTGGCTATAGACAATTGTACTATTAATACAAATGATGTGCCTGTATTTATTTGTGAACAAAGTTTTGTTGCTCGTGCACATTGCTCAACGTGTGAAAAGTATCCTTTGAATAGTATTTGTAAGAGTAAGATCACTGATGAAATAACCTGTTGGGTTTCAGATTCAGGTGCATCAACTCACATTACAAACAATTTGATGGATTTTGCTCATTACCATAAGCTACCCAATCTGATTCCACTTCAGATTGCTGACAAAAGATCTGAAACTTACCTTGAAGGCGTTGGAACTGTTCTTATTGAACACATCAATGAAGAAGGAGTCAAACATACTATAAAATTATACCCAGTGTTTTATCAACCAACTTGCACACATCGTTTGTTGTCTCAAGGATGTATTCTTTCTGAAGGATACTTTGAAATCTCACGGGATGGCAAGTCTGAGTTTTGGAAAGAAGTAGATCAAAGTCTTCTGATGACATTATTACCAATGCATCGGAAAGACAATTTGCATTGGCTCAAATCGAAGATAATCATTCCTGAGTCAGCAAATCTATCATCTACTCTTACTGATCATGACATCATGCTGGAAAGGCAGTGGAAAGTCATATTATTGAGAATACTAAAAGCTTAAAACCATTTAAAGTACCTAAACATAGTGTATGTCAAGGCTGTGCCTTAGGCAAGACTCCATTGAAATCTTATCCTTTATCAGAAAAACAAGCTACTGAAGTATTACAACTTGTGCATACAGATGTGAAACAACAACCATCTATATCATATCACAAGTATGAGTATTTCGTCGTCTTTCTAGATGATTTTAGTTCTTTCCCTGTTACCTTTCTATTAGTTAGAAAATCTGATGTCTTTAAGTCTTTCAAGATGTATGTTGCCTGGGCAGAACAGTCTACTGGCAAAAAACTAAAGACTTTACGATCAGATTTGGGAACAGAATTCATGAACAAAGATTTTGACAACTTTCTTGCTGAAAAAGGAATTAGAAGACAAAAGTCGGCTCCATACATACATGAACAAAATGGTCGTGCTGAGAGAATAATTAGAACACTCAATGAGAAGTCAGAATCCATGTGCCATCATGCAAATGGACCTCCTTCTTGGTACAGCTACTTTTGTAGCATGTCGCACACCAACAAAATGACTCAATTGGAAAACACCTTTTGAATTGTGGTACAAAAGGAAACCAGATGTATCATATTTCTGTTCTTGGGGATGCACTGCATATGTATTCATCCCAGAAAAGAAAAGAGTAAACAAACTCTCCCCAAAATCGGAATTAATGATCTTCATTGGTTACAAAAAAGGTTCTAAAGCCTGGTTATTCATGAGACGTGACAATTCACTTTTTGTTAGTCCACAAGCACTCTTCATAGAGAAATGGTTTCCACGAGTCTTATCATCTGAAACAGAAGAAAGCGACAAACCCACCAAACCTGTCCAACCTTCTGAACTTATACGCAGTTTGCACAAACAGGGTACAAATAATCTCCCACCTGACCCTGTAGTACCCCTTGATTTGGATAACCTGTTCCGAGATCATTTTGATGATCAGGGTCCACCACCTGATGAAGGTAATGGTGATCATCAAAATATTGATGATGGAAATGGTTCAGATGAAAGTTCCGATGACCATAATCCTGGTGCACACCAACCTTCTGATCCAAATGACTCTGAAACAGAATCTATACAATCTCGTGAACTGACTCCACCACCTGCACCAGAACCACCTGCTCAAGTACCTGCTGATCCTGTACCTGTACAAGGTCCTCAACCAGTTAATCCATGCAACATTGATTTAACTACTGGTATATTTATAAATAGAGAACCTAATCCAAATCAGACTAGATCTTCAGATTGTCAATCTAGACCAAATTGGAGAATTACAGATCCAAACATGCAACACAGTAAAAATATACCACGAGGTGGATGGACTAGAGTAACTCATTCTCAATCTCGTGCTGCTCGTTCACAAGCTGTAACAGATCCAACTCCATCTACTTCTCAAGTCAGAGAAGAGAGTGACAATGAAGATCAATCTGAAAAAGAAGCAGGACCTAGTGGAGAAATTGTGGAGTTTCTTGAACAAGATGTTTTAGAACAACGTGTACAAGAAGAGGGAGTATGGTTACAAAATTATCTCTTATCACAGGCGTTTGTAAATAAAAAGCAAGGAAGTTCCTCTGCGACACCTCTTTTTATTCATGATACCCCTATTGCTTTATTGGATGAATATCCATATCATCATGATACCAATAGAGATCCAGATCCAAAAAATAAAAAAGATAAAGTTACAAAAGATCTGATAGACTATTGGGATAATAAGACTTTTGTGCAGCACTGGACATCAACGAATGATTTCAGGAACGCTCCAAATGATCTTAAAAAGCAATGGGAAGAAGCTTGTCAATATGAGATTGATCAATTAAAAAAACAAGATGTCTTTGAATTGGTAGATCTTCCCAAAGGTCATAAACCAGTCAGATGTTGTTGGGTATTCAATATAAAATCAAACAAAACAAAACATGCACGACTTGTTGCAAAGGGTTTTTCCCAGACAAAAGGAATTGATTATAACAATGTTTTCAGTCCAGTAGTCCACTTTGAAATGGTTAGACTGTTACTTGCCATTGCTGCTATAGAGAATTGGGAGATCAAGGCACTAGACATCAAAAGTGCTTTTCTCTATGGACTTCTTGATGAAGAAATCTATATGACGCAGCCTGATGGTTTTGTTAGTCAGGACAGAAGCAAAGTTTGGAGGTTACGCAAGGCACTTTATGGTCTGAAATAAGCAAGCTTAGCCTGGTGGACTGAATGCACAAAGTATATGCAATCTTTAGGCTTTAAGCGCTTACATTCAGATGCCGGCATATATATTTATGTTATAGCCATCATATATGTAGACGATGCGTTGTGGATGGGTTCAAATTTGCAATTATTAAGCAGATTAATGAATAAATTCATGGCTAAATGGGAATCTCATGATCTCGGAGATGCAAAGGAATTTTTAGGCATGCACATAGAACATGATCGAAAGAAAAGTATTCTTACTCTCAATCAAGAAGACTATTTAGAAAAAGTCATCAAACATTTTGGTGCTGAGAATATGAAGCACACAACAACACCTATGCCACAATCATATATTCCTTTAGCACATGATGGTAGTGTTGATACCAAAGTTAGAACTCTGTTCCAACAAGTGATTGGCTCGATCCTTTATCTTATGCTTGGTACTCGACCTGATATAGCTTTTGCTGTTATCAAGTTATCATCATTCTCAGCAAATCCCTCCCCAGACCATTTAAAGAAAGCTATGTATATCATAAGATACTTGCTTTCTATGAAACATTACAGACTTATCTATGATGGGTCTAAAGAAAGTGGTCTTATAGGTTTTTGTGATAGTGACTGGGCACAAGATAGAGATAATTGTCATTCACAAACTGGCTTTATATTTGAGCTTGCACAGGGCTCAGTCTGCTGGTCAAGTCAAAAACAAAAAAACTGTTGCATTGTCCTCCACTGAAGCCAAGTACATGGCACTTTGTGAATGTGCAAAACAGGCTCTATGGATTAAAACTTTATTGAAGGAAATTAATTTCAAATTAAATCATGTTCCTATTGTTGGTGACAATCAAGGCTCGATCTTTATTAGTCAAAACCCTATTACTGAATCAAGATTGAAGCATATTGATATATGTTACCATTTTATACGAGAACTGATTCAGGAGTCTAAAAAGATCGAACTCTATTTTACTCCTGGAAATGAAAATCGTGCAGACCTTCTAACAAAGAATCTTGGGCACATTAAGTTTCTTAAATTCCAAAATGAGTTAGGACTATTCTTTGATTTTTAAATATACTTATGGGTTGGAAACAACTGTCAAGATTTTCACATGAAACTTTAGAGTGGATAGTACTCTCATTCCATTATGTTTATGCTCATTCAAGAATCATTTAATCCTTGATGTGCGCTTACAATGCTGCACTTAAGTCCACATCTAAAGTGAGGGGGAGTGTTGAAATATATACCTTCCATGTATAGTAACTATGATTCTATATGGAGTTATTATGAAACTTCTACGTAGTTATAAGTATGGCTAGTCCTCCAGGACATTCTCCAGACATTACTCTTATCTCTTACTATGTAGTGATATCTCTGTAGATAGCAATATGGCCAATGGCAATATCCTCTTAGTCTCTAGGTATGTCCATGGACAATGTAGATATTAGTAATTACATACTCTTTATCTAGTATAAAAGATCTCTGTAAAGTCATAGTTACTACAGAACAATATCCAGTTCTGTCTGCTCTTCAAGCAACTTGCATCTAAGCTCTACTAGCTTTCTACTCAGCACTCTACTTGGTGAGTTCTGTTGACTGGTCACCCTACACTAAATAGTTGCTGCTTCATTACATGGGACTACCATCACAAAGTTGACATGATTGATTTCATTGGTAAGGACTTAGAGTAGATGTAGGTCGTGGCAGGCTATAACATGTCTACATCTGGCTTGTTCATAGAGGACCATGCCATGTAATTCTATCTATCTATCTTCTCAAGTTCAGGGGCTTGAAGGGTTACATAACCCCACAATCTCCCCACATGCCCTTACATGCCCCCAGCCCAACTACATTTGGCTACCTCTAGGGACCAGATGGTTTTGACGCAATGATGATACAGACCAATCTGAACAACAGCATCATGTTTCCCAGCACCGCAGCTCCTCAGAGTTCCTCCCCAGTCCCCACTGCCCAGCTTCTGTCCATCAGTTTGCTTGTGGTCCACCGACATGTACAGTCACACCTTTGTCTCATTGATGTGATGTGTCACTTTTTCTGTACCTCCACCCCACCAGTGTGTTGATGCTGCTTTTGATGTGTTTTCCTCTAAAGTCTGGAATATGCTCAAGCTATTCAGACCTTCCTCAAAAAAGACTTTCATTTCCTTCACTGAATGCAAGAACTTGGTTGGTCTTGGACATTCTGGAGGCTTGTTCAAACTTAACTGCACAACTTTTGGATGAGGAGGGTGCCATCACTGTGAGAGACTGAGAGTATGTATGCAGCGAAACTCTTCAAAGACTCATCTTAATGCACTCTAGTTTGAAGAATGCTTGAGGGAAATATTCGCCAAGTATTGCATGCTGCTAGGTCAATCGCACATTGTTGATGAAAGGGGTGTGGGCCAGTGCTGTTATGTGGCGAGTTTGACAATAACAAAAAGGACACTGCACACCAGCAAAACATCCCCAGAATCACCTCCTGTGTATAATATCCTATACTTTGCTACAATCCCCTCTTGTGCCATCCCAAAAGTTGTATTGGAGTTGCAGTGCCAATAGGACACACTAGGTGCTGATGCATTCAACCTATATTTGGAAAAGGTAAATTGTGGTGAGTGTCAGCAGATTGTGTGGGGTGCTAGGTTATAGAACAGGAGAGGAACAATTTTGATGTAAGATAGGTAATGCAATTCTGGAAAATATAACAGTGCGTATTGCATTAGGGCAAATATAATACACCAAATCAGGTCTTGCAGAAATACAATGAACTTTTGAATGTATATTGCCAAGGTAGATTTTATAACAGTGATTTAACACAAGAGCAAATATTATATCAGGGTCATATCTTTGATGAACAAAAGATGAGAAATATACATCTGACTATGGCGATGGAGGGAAGTATGCCACAATGAGAGCAGGAGCAGCGCAAGAGACAAGATTAGGATATTTCTTGATGGATCACAATGTCACCTTTGTGTCAAGTGTCACCACATTCTCCAAAGATCTGCAATGGCATTAAACTTCTTGGGATGGCACAATGGTGTATGTAATATTCTATGATGAAGTAAAATGTAGAATAGAGAATATATTTTCGTTCTCTGAAAGTAGAAACGTCTCAGGCATGTGACACCTGCCCGACTCTTCTCTTGTCCACCATTATGTCGAGCTCAAATAATTATCCCGTCAATTCTCACTCTTCCATTTCAAAGTCTTTTTCCTCAACGCCTTTTTCCATTCTCAATCTCTCTGTTATCTTCACATAGCCATGGCCTCTCTCCAGCCAGCTTTTGAAGTCCCAACTTGCACCACACACAGCAATATGCATCTCCAGCACACTCACTCAGACAACGCACCTGCTGGGGACGATGGCTTTGAAATCGTCAATGCCCTGGGCCCAAGGAGACCTGCCCAGGACCCTGAGCAACCTAACGGCATGCAGGGTGCCAGGGCTGCAGTAGCTGATGCTGCTGCATGCCCTACTCCCCACCCCACCTGAGAAGCTCAGACCAGTGCAGAATCTTGTGCCGAACCTATTCCAGAGGTCTCTCCAACCCCTGCCCATCACCACCATGGCATGGGTCAACCTGTCTCTCCACCCAGCGGTTCCAGTGCTGGTCCAGTCCACACACATCCATGCAGTCCTTCCCAGACCCAGTCAGGTTCTACCCATCCACAGGAAACCCAGGATCCATCCCTGCCTCACTGTCCTTCCATGGACAGCGAGCCTGTGTCTCAAGGTAGATATCCTCCTGGACTTGGTGAGTCCCTTCTCCCTTTCCTCCAACATGGGTTCCAATGCTAACCCAGTCAGTTTTTCCTCTCCTTAGGAGATCCACCCCTGCCTCACCGTCCTCCTGTGGATGCCAAGCCTGCGTCTCGAGAAAGACGTCCTCCTGGACTCAGTGAATCCCTTTTTCACCTCCTCCAACGTGAGTTTTCCATGCTAAACCAATTGCTCCTTTCCTCTCCTTAGATGCTTGACACCATCCCCCTCCCAGATGATCTCCTTCTGCCCACAGTTGGCCCAGATTGTCAAACCAGGAGTCACAGGTGCAGTCTCTCACTGCCTCCTACTGGTTCTCCTGTCTCTGCTGAGCCACGAGGCCCTTGCAATGCCACAGCCAGCCCCAGTCAGGACCAGGGAATGCATGACAAGGCCCCAGACATTGCCTGTATTTCCTGAGCTGCCAAAGGGAAAGTGTGTCAACAGCCCCAGGACCGTGAGCCGCCACATGACACTGATACGCTGATACGCTGTACAAAATTGCAGTATACATACTTGGATTTTGGTTCATAATATCAGTTTTGACATTCTTTTAAGGGAATAAGAGGACTAGGGTGAGCCCTGAACTGCTAGTTAATACCTAGTGGGACTAAGAAAACAATGGTACAATAATATTAAGTGCTTACGAATGGAGAAACAACTCATTCTAAGTACTATGATAGATATGTACGAGTTGGGAGTTATAATAGTAGACCCACCAAATGATAAAGATAGTCTATAAAGGCTTTTGAATCCTATTATAATGACTAGAACTGCTAGTGTGATCCAAAGGGACAGTGAAATGCAAGGTAGCTCCTATTCATGGGCATAGGAACGCGTAAGCAACACAATCCTCAGCCGAAAGGTCACTCGGAGAAGACAGTGCTAAGATTGGACATGCGGACAATCACGCTAGGTCTAGATCTATGTATCGATAAAACCCGTAGTACTAAAATGGCTTCGAGGGAATCTTAAGTATCTGTAAAAGGTACATATGGACAAAAGTAGGACAAAGTATATATGTACGGGATCCCAGAGAGTTCAGCTATCCATTGGTACAGAGGGGATAGTGGACGGGCATCTCTACACAGAGATAAGAGGAACAGAAGCACTAAGTCGCAATACATCCGAATGATCGGTAAACAACCCAAACAGGTAACGTTATTTCCGGATAAGGATAAATCCGTCAGTAATCGTCTAGCTAGGCGTTGAAAGCATTAAGGAAGGAATAAGTATGCAAACGGGACTGCAGAAGAGCTGGACTTGTATGTAGGACTCAGTAGTAGACTGTTGGCAATACATAGAACACGAATAAAGCAAGATCGGAGAAAAAGTGAAAGGAGAACTGAACGGAATAAAGAAACTACGAGAAAACCCTATGCCCCTAGCGTAAGGACGCGTATGAAGGACCTAGCAGTCATAAGTGGAGTGTTCTGAGTCATAGATGTGATGCTTGCTAACCAGGACAGTACACAAAAACACCAGACGGCTTACAAAGGGAACTGAAGAAAGTTCCTACGAATATTTAGATAATATTGCACAATTTCTGTATACCCTAATAAGCAAGTCTTTACTTACAAGGAAATAGGTAGAACTTGCTAGCAGACTTTTCGATTTTTTTTATAGTTTCTCTACATACCTTTTAGCAGACCTCAAAAAGAAATAGGTAACTGTATAGTTGTAGCTGCGAGTAGTATAAAAAGGACCAGATATTACAAGTAGCTACCCAAGCCACATACTGTAGAGTATCGGATCTTGCTAGCAATAGTAGAGGACGTGAAACACGGACTAAAGCTTCTAAACAAACTTAACTGCACTCGCTACAAGTATAAACATTGTGTTGGAGATAATAGAGTTTTAAAATTGAACATCTTTGGGGTTATAACTGTGATCTTTGTGTTGACCTTCTGGTCTATTAAGTGTTGATTTTAAGGCAACTGTGGCCTACAAGTGTTTGATTTTAGGGACTCGTTGATCCCCTTGGTGTTAAACTTGTGTTTATTGTGTCACGCGCTAAGCGCTAACTTCATTGAAAAACCCCAATCAAAAGTACTTATAGTACAAGTAAACTGGGAGTTTGAGTACTCTGACTACTCGGAACACTCGTCTCATTTACGTTTGTATACAGTTTTGTGTTTGGGTGCAGTTCCTAGCGCTTAATTACAAAAACCACCTATTAATGGGACACTCTTACCACATTGGTGGCACAACCTTTATGCTGCAAGAAGGTGTAGACTCAGAAGTTGTAAAGACCACTGGGAGGTGGAAGTCAAGTGCCTTTGCCCATTACTGGTGAGACCTACACACCATTGCCTCTGTTCACATCGACAGAGTCCACGCAAGGAAACAACTTCATCACCATTTCAACCACCACTCCTTCTAAACTCCTACTCCATGCTGTATTCACTCTAATAGCACAATCCTTTGCACCACATCACACATCACACATCACATCTTTGAACATCTTCCACCTTCCTTCTGTTGCCTCCATTTGTCTCCTGCACATAGATAACCAATAGTTTTGTCCACAATAGTACCTGGTTCCATAAACCACAGCATACAATCCAATAGATGTACTTTACACTCCTTAACAATTAAACACACGCACTTTTACCTCTGCTTGGATACTGCCCTTGAGTAGACAGATCCCTCTGGCTCACCACTCACTATCTGACATGCTACGGCTTAGCACAGCATCGGGTGCCAGATAAAGTTCCAAGTGACAAACCAGACATCGGAAAATTTATCCCAACATTCTCAGGATAAATTTCCTGTCTGTCATGCCCACTATGACAGTATGTTTGGTGGAACGAAGAAGAAGAGTTTTCTATGTCAGAGATCCGAAAATATTCATTTCCAACTCAACATATTCCAGTAGTAATTCTAGGGACATTTTGCTGTTGTGGATGGTGGAAAACTGAAAAAAGAAACAAAAACACTGACAAAGCACTGTGAATAGTAAACTATGACATACCGAGGTGTCGACGATGTCTTCCACGGACAGGTTGTTGGTAGGCAAACAAAATGTGACATCACAGTCCAAAACAAAGCTCGGGAGATTTAGGAATAGACAAACGGGAAAAGCAGGGGGCGATTCGGCATAGCCACATGTGGAAATGGAGTGTAAAGAACTTGTCCTTCATTTCATTTCGGCCTCGTAATGTATGGGACAAGGTGACTCGGCGAGTCACAACTGGGTAGGCATGAGTTTGCAGATATAAATGTGTCGGGGTCAGTCGCCATATCGTCATTCCAAGCTTTTATCTACTAAGTACGTGTCCCTCTCGAACATGTAGCAGACCGAGAGACGGATATGATAAGAGCAAATTTGGCATGATTGACTGGTCTCTCCTTAGCGCAACCTATCATACCAGAAAGTCAACCATGTATTCCGTATATACGAATATATTCCGCCGTTTTCAATACTTGGCCTCAAGAATTCCTCAAGCAAGACGTATACTTCCCTGATATATACCCTCATTTCAGATACTTTTCATTAGGCTCAACGCTTACCCTTCGCAATATTAGCACTGACACTGTTGTCTCGTCACAACTTTAAGTTCTCTGGAAATAGGCTAAAGCTTTCGTTGCGTGAATTAATTCACTGCCAGAGAAGCTATATTTTCTGGGCCTTGTTCGCTGGTATTCTTTCATGTTCTGCTTTAATAGAGAGGTTGCGAAACGCCAACCGTTGGAGTTGTGTGCGCCAAATGGCCCAACCGTTGGCTATGAGGTCATTTTTCCCAGCCAAAATGACCTCATAGCCAACGGTTGATCGCACACAACTCCAACCGTTGGCGTTTCGCAACCTCTCTAATGAGGCGCAAATTGTAGAAACTGAGGCTTCTCTTATCGATCTTTTTTATGTTCTGCTTTGATGACGCCCAAACTGTAAATATTGGGGTTCCTCTTCTACCTGGATCGATCCTTTTCACGTCAACAGCAATCCTCATATTGGGCACGTGCCTTTCGTGAAATGCTATCGGGTTCTACTCGGTTCCGTCACGGTGAGGTTCACTCGCAATCGCACCAAATGCGAACGAGGCTGTGGAGCGACAAGTCTAGCTAGAAGTTGCCACAGCTTACACTCGCACCCATTTATGATACGCTCGAGATCTACTGGCCTCTATGGTATCCCTTTGAAATAATGTGGATGAAGAAAGGGACTCCAGATAGTATGCGAGTTAAGAGTGTGCAGAACTGGTGGGCTGGGAGGAAGATCAGTCTTGTTCAGATGCAGGGAAGTGGATTGACGAAGGACTCTAACCAGCTGCAACCATGTATCAGGATTCATAGGACGGTAAAGACAAGGATGCAGGTAGGCGCTCCGGATCCAGATTATGTTTCCCGCGGCGCGGATGTTGGACGGGAGGCAGCTCTCTGCCGACGCTCCGTTCATGATCATTCAGTACGGATTCTTGCGTCATTAATCAGACTGACTTCTTCCCCACTAGGAACCCTTCCAAGGCTTGAGTCAGACTTCTTGAAGCTGTTTGCGTTAAATGATTGAATCGTTATAAGAACCAAATGTATAATAGACTATTTTATGACCCGATCGATATCCTGTGATTCAGGAGCACTAGCAGTGTGCAATAGTGAGCGTTCTTCAATCCACCCACTCAACTAAATCCGAATCCACCGAGATATTCTGCCCTCCCACTTGCAAACTCGCCGCTGGAACATACGGCCCCTTTGGATCCATTGACTTCGCCATCATCCTCGTCCTGACACTCCTATGAACCCTCACCTTTTTGTCGAATATATATTTCTTAGCCTCTTTGCTCGGCGGTACATTCACATAAATCCTCCTTCCAGCCCACCAATTCGCTTCATGTGTATTCCCCCTAACCGGATCCCACTTCTTCATACGGAACCGCTCGAAAAGGTCCCACGTGTACCATTTGATAACGAGCATGTCGTAGATCGGCGCGAGAGAGTCCCAGAGGTCGTGTTCTTCTTCTGTACTAGTAGCCGTGACGGGACACTTTTTTTCGGAGTTGGATTTGTTCACGGATTCGACGGTCTGGACGATCGAGTCGTCTCGGAGTGGAAGAGGGGCGGGTCTTGGCTTCACTATCGGATAGAGACACAAAGGATCCATGCCCAAATGACTCTGGAGTTCATTGGCAGCGAAGATGATACCTGTTTCCTTCTTGAAGCATTCTCGGATCATCCAACGTAGCGGAATGTTGGCAAGGTTGGGTTTGGTGTCATTACTAACTGATGAATATTGATAATAAGAATTCGATGGTTCTTGGTTCAAGCAGCAAAGACTTACCAGATCCGCCGCCAACGTCTAAGCAATAACACAAGGAGGTTACCATTGTTGTTCGGGCGAGGAGAACTTGGAGATCCACGTACCACAATGAGCACCCGCAAACCATACCTGCTCAACATCAGTTTTGAGCTTTTTACCATCATTTTCCTTTTTGTACCACATGGATCTATCAAAGCGAGCCCTCCTCTCATCAAGCGCAATAGCATGCCTGAAGGTCTTGAGATTGGGTGCTGAGGACGTGTACATTGCTCCAGTCGTAGTGATCAAGCCAACGGAATTGACGGTGTCCCTATGTAAATGGATGGATTATCATCCTGAACGGAAAAACGATCCAATTGAATTAGCATATACGCACCATACACCCACGAACTCAATCATAACCATCGCCGTGCGGTGTTGTTCAAGGAATTCCTTCAACTTGACGTGAAACTCATTGATAGAATCGGGGGAGAAAGATTTTCTCGTGGGCCCGAAATAGAGATTGAGTCATCATTTCTTGATTCTGGGGGGAGGAGACCGAAGAGACCGACTACGGCTGCTACACTGATGACAAAAAGGAAAAGGGGATGATACGATAGTCAATTCCATGGGAGCTTGAAGCAGCTTGTATAGATGGACTTACGTGCGAGCGGTGTAGGAGCCTCGAGAGAATCCTGCAACTCGGTGTCAGAATGCACTTCGCAGCTTCAGGGAGTAAAACCATACCAAAAAGACAGATTTTATCGCCTTCTTTGTCTGAGCAGAATGCATGCGCAATAAGTAAGAATCCTAGCAAGAATTTCGAACGACGTACATTGTTCAGTCAAAGTCTTGTAGGCATCTACAGCGAATATAAGATAAAGTGAGAATGCCACCAGGCGCAGATCCACGCACCCATAACATGGTCCTCGAAGTTCCAAGCTATGGCCTTATCAACAGTCTGTGAACGATAATTATCAAAATCAGGACTTCTCTTCCGATGCCCGCATCTTAGGTTTCCAATGTGAAGAACGTACCCGAGATACAGGCCCATAGAATGGGATCTTCGAGCGATTGCTTCCTGCCTTCCACATTCCAATACCTTTCTGTAAACGCGATAGAATTCGAGGTCAAGACATACTTTGACTCGGAAAAGTTCGAGCTCAGTTACTCACGCGATAAAAGATAACCTGTCTCTTATTCCCCTCGTCGGAATCTACAACTGGTGCGACGACGAAAGTCTTCGGCTCGCCGGTTTTTTTATCGACTGTAGGGTCTAGTTCCTTTGGGTGGTTGTAGAGAAGTCGGGAGAATTGTATCACGTTGGTGACCTGTGAAGTAATATAACTTGAGTATATTGGTAGATGGAGGGATGGGTTGGGTACGTACATCGTCATCGATCCTGAGGAGAGGAATGAAGGAAAAAGGCGACGAAATTCAGCAAAATCTTCAGAATGAAAGATGCATCAAGGAGAAATAGTACTTACTCGTCTCCGGTCCCGTCGAACATGAATATCAAGTTTCGTGGAGGGGCTTTAATATTAGGGCCTTGCGCATTTATGGGCGGAATAAATTTTGGACTCGACATCTTCTAGTCTGTGCGAAATTCGAGAGAGCCGGGGAGAGTTGGAATCGGAATGAGAGTTGATAATGAAGTTGAGGATAATATGTGAGATGGATAAGTTGCAAACGAAACCGAAGCTGAGCGAATGAAGGTGGGGGATTTCGGTAATCTCAAAGCCAGCCCAACCTGTTACTTATAAAGAGGGACATACTTCGCTAAACTCAAAGGTCGACGCGCCGTATGCACTGAACCTGACTATACGTCAAAAGCCCAAGTTCAACGCAGTCGAACCTGCCAGTGTCCAGGAACGTTTCATCACGGAGCCGACTAGGAGCGGCAGCGACTACATACATATGTATGTGGGACCAATGTCTATCATGCTTGATGTCGAGGGCTGTCACTGGAATCCAGTGTCAATGGAACTAGGTACATAAGTTTGAAATAAGCACTTCACTTAGTCGGTGTTCTTACCTCCGAGCTCGGCTAGTTGATGCTCAGGGGTTGAAGGTTTGCTCCAGGGTCTCAAAGTTCTAGATCTCCAGTTACGGGTTCTAGGATCCAAACCCTGCTGAGTGGGGAGAGCATGTACAGACTCGAAATAGCGACGGAATTGGCACGGAACGTTTTGAGTATCAATTGCAAGTCTATGAGAGAGGGAGAGAAGATCGAGTGTAGGATTGATTTTGACGGGGAGGATAGAGTGTCAGGTTTATCCTATATATTCTATTCCTCTATTCCTATATTCCTATATATTAAGATAGGACGGGCCTGGGAAGAAATAATATTTACATAATCATTACTAAGCAATGTCCCTACGAATCCCTAATTGATCCCTAACCAGACGTCAGGGCCGCAGGCCCCGACCGAGCGAAGCTCGTATGCTGTTCAATTTGCACTTTTATTATTTGTACCCACACTATGGTTGACGAGGAGGCTCAGGACAAAATTTTTTGTACGTCCCAAGTCGCGGGTACCTGGGTCAAGGCCTAGGCCGCCTGTTCATGTCATCCCGGCGGTATTACTATTAGAGCCCGAACTAATATATTTTTCTACTGTGAGAACCTTCCGGAACATATAAGTATGCATAGGCAAGGTATCTCATCTCGTATGCACCAGCCCAGCGTACATGTCAACCCGTACTTTGATGATGTGGTCAATCACATCTACGTCATTTCCAAGCGGCTTTCAACTCTGGTAGGCACTTACCACTGACTATCCAGGTCGAGACCTCTTAACGGAGACATTGGGATTCTCGATGCATGACAGGTCCTCAACTACGAAGATTATTTTGTTTAATTCCCGCCTTTCTTCGACGCTGGGAGCTCTTTTTAAGGCCTTCCATGCTGCAATTCCACGGACTTCAGTTCTTTCCTCCCTTTTCTCGCCATGGGATATTGTCAGGATGGGTGTGGTCAGGTTTTTGACGCTCTTCCGAACGGCTACAAGCTCTGCATGAAATGCAAGAAAATTCAGGATGCTCCGTCAGAGGTTGAGAAAAAGGCCATTCGAGTACGTGTCATTGTTTTGAGCTCTGACAACGCCGTTGACTCCTTCAAATTTCTAGGACACTTACCAGCAGTGTACCAACTGCTCTGCCGCCTTTCCCAACCTGGAGGGACCATATTGCGGACCGTGCCAGCGAACGTTGAATGCAGGTCAGCTTTCCTGCCCCTACTTATTCTCTGTGATCTGTACTCACTCATTACTTACAGACCCTAAGCTCACAGAGCTGCAACAGCATATCAGCACCTTCGACAAGGCCGCCACCAGCGAGCGCCTCAATAAAGGCTCCACTACGCAAAACCCTTCGCTCACCAAGGCTAACGAGATGAAGCAGAAGATGGCTACTGCCAAGTCAGCCAGCAAGAACCTCAACGAGATCGTTCATGTCGACTGTACGCTCAACATCCTCATCAAGGGGAAATTGGTCAAGGTCTGTTCAGTAATGCATTGTTTTTCCCAAATGTGCTGTTCATCATCTGCAGTCCCCTATGCCCCCCGTCACCGATGTCTTCATGGGCACCAGAAAAGTCAATGACGTTTTTGACACCATCAGCAAAGGCCTTCTTGAGGCTTTTATGACCTCGGGTTTCAATACTCAACACAAGATTCCTATTAACTACAAGTTGGATTTGGATCCGTGCGTGTTCTAGCTCTCGTATCTTTGCACTTCATTGATGGTCATATTTATAGCTCCCAGCGTAGTTGGGCTGTTGGCGGCAAAACACCGTATACCATCACGCTCACCGACACTGTCCTCAACACGACCATCAAGGCCTACTTTGACGAGTTGTGCAGGAAGAGCATGGTTTCAGATAACTGTCAGAACGGTCGACGTCTTCCCTTAGCCGTGTCAATCCCGACCATTCCGGTAAGTAATCATTGTCCTGCACAAATGTCCTCCTGATCACTGATTATGTAGCTACATGATGACGATGACGATGAGGACTATGAAGGCGCATCCGCACCTCACGCATCCAAGGCTATCAAATCACAATACGGCCGGAAACGAACTCATTCTCAAATTGCTCCTGGCTTGGAAAATGGTACGTTCATTTCTAGACTTGTTTATCACTACCTTTATAACTACGTGCAATGATTTCAGACATGCATATTGCTCGTTCCTCCAAGTATACTAGCCGCTGGGCTCTGAGGTCTCTTTTCGAGTATTGACTTCACACGATCACGAAGCTCACTTACGAGATCGATTCCTCCGGGAACGCTGTTGCTAGCGATGATCCTGCAGAGGATTTCATTGAGGTCGCAATAGGTTGGATACAGCACATCAAACAATCTGTCCCCGTTGATGGATATTTAGGGAAAGGACTTTATAAGTATGTGTTCTGGGTACATCTATCTTTTCCTCTCGTGAAATATAACTATTGTCCTGATGTATGTGCTCAGGGAAAATACAGTGGTCATGATGTTGCAATCCTTCAGTACCAGCGTGATGCCATCGCCGAGTCCGATAGTCCCAAAACTGAAAATGCTCGTAACTTAGAGAAGGAACTTCGCCTGCTCAAGTTTGGGGATTACTTCATTGACTCGTTCCAAAGGCGAGCAGATGCGGAGGGTGTTATGCTTCCAGGTAAGCAACTGTATTCTTTACTCTTCTCTAATGTTGACATGCTGTCATATTATTAGCCTTGTCTTGGAACTCTAAGGATGCATTTCTCGCCAAACTGACCCAGCCACTGGACTCTCCTGTTGATGACAACGATACCAGTCTGGTGTTCGACACTTTCCTTGTAGTTCCTCTCCTTGACTTTGGTGGGCTGTTTGTCGAAAGGAAGTTTTCGGGAAACAATGAGGTAGGCAAGAACGATGCTGACCGCCTTGGCCAAGTTATGGATGCCTTTGCCCATCATGTTGTAGACGACTCGAATGGTGAATTTGTGTTTGCTGATATCCAAGGTATGCCATATCCCCCTTCAATGCCTGACTCTATGTCTGATATAAACATGTACTTCAGGTCTTGTGGCTCCCTCTAAGGCCGTCATTTTATTCGATCCTCAAGCCCATACATAAGTAGTACAGTCCGTTGTACACCCGACTCTACTGAACATTTCTCAGGAAGGCAGGTGACTCTGGTCCTTGGGACTTTGGCGCATCTCAAGTCACAACATTCTGTGAGAGGCATCGTTGTGGTCATGTGTGCTGCGAGCTTGTGATGCCTTCCTTGAACAAGTATAGGACCGGACCACTTCGGATTGGCTTTGAGTAGGAGGAAGAATAGTGTTCTGTCTATTTTCTTGGTAAAAAAATTCTGCTTGTATGTATGTAGCTAGAGGGCGACGCAAAGTCCTAAAAATACAGCCAGTACTCATGCCTTCATCAGCGGCAGCATTTCCGTGAAAATGTGCCAGATGTTCTCCATTGTGACCTTGCCTACTCCAAGGGTGCCAAGAACCTGTTCAGCATGTTGGGCATATTCGGCAGTGACGAACCAAATCAAATCCTCCCCTCCAACTTCATGCATTAACTGGTCAATCAAGTCCATGTCGACGTGCTGAAGATAATTCTGCGCATTGTATTTATGTGGCAGTGCAAATTTGACGTTAGGGGCTATGCCAGAGGGCAGGTATTTGTTCTTATCCTTTCTTCCCGTATGATTGTTTTCCCTGTCTCGTAACTCGTCAAGTTCCTGTTGAATGGTCGTAGACCAGAGGTATTGAGCTAGCATGCTACCAGTTAGTATGTCAGTAGCTATGCATACCATCTTGAAAGGAACTGTGTACTAATGTTCTGGATCAGCTTTGTTGTAAATACCCTCGCCACGACTCCAGAAAATCTTGACGTTTTCTCCCCAACTCAGGCGCACCTGCAGCCATCCTCTTTCGATCGTTATGTTGTGGACACTTTTCAGGAATACATGGGCAGGGAGCTCTTCAATTGGAATGTCTGGAGAGAAAATTTCTCTAGCGAACACATCAGCTGAACTGTTCCCATCATCCGATCAGTAAGAAGTGAGTCATACCTCAGCGCATTCGCAATAGCAAAGATCCCTCCAGTTTCACTTCCCTTGTCGGTAGTCATCTGTACTGACATCCCACCCTGCGAATGTATCAAGCGCAAGTAAAGGTATGAGATTGAGAGTTTGAGACGATTATTTGGCACAACCCAAAGGCCCAACCACTTCCCTGACCACTTGTCACGTACACCCCATATCAGAAATCCAATACTGGCAAGCTTGTCATGACCATCGCCGCTCCACTCATGATTTGGACCGAGAGAGATTAGAGGTGCACGAGGAATTTTTTTGGCCGTTGGTTCTCTCACCTGGAAACCATCAGGATCTTGAGCACGCATCTCACCTTCAATGAAGTCTCTAAATGGTTGAAGAGATTAGAAAGTCCTGTTCTCACAGAGGAGGTCTCAGTGATGCTAAATTGGGAAAGTGGATACACACCTTGTGAGATGGACGCCAGTATCTAACATTATGTTCTCTCGAACAGTTCTGGGTCCCCTATGTGCATTGGGATCTTTGGCCATCTGATCAAATACAAGTTGACGCTTCTCCACGTCAGGCATACTGTGCGTGGTTGCACCACTAGCTTTAATTTTCCAGTGGGCTTTGTGTCGGGTGATACTGGACGCGCTATATATGGTGCGTCAGGATTCAGCACATATGGCAAGGATGGTAACCGGGCGCCGACAACTGACCTGATTTTGATGTCATGCTCTGCGAGAATCAATTCTGAAAGCTTGTTTTTGTCGGTGACCCTGCGCTGATGGTATTCTAGAAGGATATCCCTCATTCCTTCGTCCCCGACCTTGGCTTTAGGAGGTCAGTACTGACTCGTAGGCAGCGGGAAATATCGCAGGCTCACAGCAATCCTTATATTGGTTTTTGCCTGCAGGATTATTGAGAGGCATAGTGACAATGCGACAATACTGGTGTACGTGGAGGAGAAGCAATGACAGGCTGGATGGCAGCTGAGGACAGTACAAAGGAGTAAGGAAACTTCAGGGTGAAACTGCCTTGTACTTATATTCCAATGTTGCAAGCCCAGCGACTTGAAAGATGCTGAACACATGCTGTAGACTTGCACTTGCATGTATACGAGATTCCGCAAGCTAGAACTGGCAATAGATAGCCTACGAGCACTTTTAGAGAATTCATAAATAGTACACATGCATCCCAACAGGCGAAGGAAGAGGTAAAAGCAGCCTCTAGGGTCAAAGCTTTGATTAGAACTTGCAGAAGAAAGGCTACTCACTCCTTTTCGTATGTTCATGCCGCTCTAACAAGGTATCTACCTATAACAAACTCATCTTATAAAGGATACATAGTAAGTATTTACATCCATGTACGCATGTCATGGACAACTTGTTGTACGTATGATTCTAATACCACCGGGATGACATGAACAGGCGGCCTAGGCCTTGACCCAGGTACCCGCGACTTGGGACGTACAAAAATTTTTGTCCTGAGCCTCCTCGTCAACCATACCACACACACCCGAAATTTTCCGCACTCATAGTCGAAATTCGTGTTGTAACGGTTCGGGATAAAACTATTTAGGAACCCCTACACCGGCGGGAACCCCCCGGGAACCCCTTTGCTTATTTGGGAACCCGGTTCCCATCACATCATGTCACACTGGGTCACATCCAGTCACGATGCGAGGCGCTGGCGAGGATACACGTATTGTAGGCGTAGATTGTAGCGAAAAATGTCCATTAATATTAGAAACATGTCTAGATACACAGAGACACGTAGAATAGGGGAGAAAACGCGTAATGGGTGGTAAAAATTGGGTTAAAACATTATGGAAAAGTACTTGCGGGAGGTGAAGGACAGGTTGCATGGCTTGCTGACATGTAGAGGAGATAATGAAGAACTGATTGTGTCCAAACTACCTTAACGCAGGGTTCTGAGGCATAGAAATCAAAACGGGGAAGAGCAGGCACAAAAAGAAATGTCAGTTCAACAACGGCACGCACCTCAGACCACTCTCTACAGGCCAAACTTCGTACACAGCGCCTCAAAGACCGCATACTCTCACATACTATGCCAAGCTGAACTCGAAGACCTTGGAAACTTCAATGGAAAGACCAAAATCGCTATGATAATGTGAAGAGCTTACGACTGCGGAGAACGCGTGAGTATGTATGTAGTAGGTCCTCGCCAACGGCATCCTGTAGTGAAGGCAACATGCGGTGGGAACACTGGCACAGAAATTTGGTGTCGGAGACTGTAGAACAATGCCAAAGACGACGACCACTATTTGATCGCGACTCAAGCGTGACAAAGGTGTGACAGACGCTAACTTCGTGTTTGTGGCGGGTTCCTAGGAACTCCGGGGTTCCCGCCAATGCAGGGGTTCCTAAATAGTTTTATCCAACGGTTCGACTACGGTTGGCTCTGGCTCGGCTCCGGCTCGGCTCCTTATGTAAATGGCTCGGCTCGGCTTTTAGATCCGGCTAGTCACGACTCGTGTCGCTAAAATTCCGTGAAAACCACTTCCCTTCTAGACATGTAGATAGGAATGTAGGAGTGAGACCTTACAAGTCATATTGACACTCCAGGAGTGAAATCGAGCTTCTAGATATGGTATGCGCACTCTGAACCAAGAGATACATCATTTTCCTTAATATTGTGCTAAAATTAGAAATTAAACAACCGTGAGAACTTATCAAATTAAGGCACAACAACTTTTTTGAGTTACGGTCTCATGGTCTTTCTCGCTCAAAGTACACCGAACTTGCTTCAAAGACACTCCCTGATGTCAGCTACTGAGACAGTACACTTTAAGCTAATTTCTGGTGTCACTAGAGGGCAGTCTCTCTGAGAGAATTTGACTCGGCTTTTATGACTCGAGCCAGAGTCGGTCGAGAGCCACCTGGAGCCGAGCCGCGGCTCAAAAACCGGCTCAGCTCAGCGGCTCGCTGGAGCCAAGCCGGACCGTTTACAACAGTCGAAATCCCCGCACTCATTCAGGTTTCCCGCACTCTCAATGTCTAAGTTGTTATTTTTTTCATAAAACTTAAGACATTTTTCTCTGTATTGACTTACGTAGGAGTGGAATATTTAGCATAACACAGAACGAGGACGATGGAAACTGGACGCAAGACCTTTTAACGCGACGTGTCAGGGTCACGTGAAGGTAACATGACTCAAAAGTTTCATGTGACTCATGCCAATACCTTCGGCACTCTTTCACCGCGGGCGGCGATGGGTATTTGCAACCCGTTTTTGAGCAGGCTTAAATCTCGAATTGTTCGCACAGTTTTTTTCCCAGATAAAATTGGCTTACTTGCTGTTGAAATGACAAAACTTGTATCATAAGTATTTTCTAAATTATGCTATGATCAAACATTATAATTGATTTGTGGGATAAAAACCTCCAAATAGGATTAGATTTAGGTGGCTTTGCAAAAATGTGTTCAAACAAGTCAAGTATCTGTGCCTGATTTGGCGTGAAAATACTCAAAATTTTCTGACGCAGATTTGGCTCACATGCCTGCAAAGTATTTGCCACGCTTTTTGCATTGTGAGAGAAACCATTTACGTAAATTTCTGTCACAGTGCAAAAAGCGTGGCGAATACTTTGCAGGCATGTGAGCCAAATCTGCATCAGAAAATTCTTAGTATTTTCACACCAAATCAGGCACAGATACTTCACTTGTTTAAACACATTTTTACAAAGCCACACAAATCTCATCCTATTTGGCAGGTTTTTATCCCACAAATCAATTATAATGTTTGATTGTAACATAATCTAGAAAATACTTATGATACAAGTTTCGTCATTTCAATGGCAAGTAAGCCAAATTTTATCTGGGAACAAACTGTGTGAACAACTTGAGATTTAAGCCTGCTCAAAAATGGGTTGCAAATACCCATCGCTGCCCGCAGTGTTTGCCACGTCGTGTTGTCTTTACTACCACCACCAGCCCAGCGTGTACCAGACGTGCTCAAGCCTTTTCCCTGATGTGCAGCCACAGAAATCCGTTTTTTATTGCTCTCTCTATCCTTTCCTCTTCACAATAGTCCAGTTCAGACAAGCTAATGTTCACGCGTCTGTGTAGCAGGAATGGGGTGTGTGCGCTTCGGGCAGTGTATTAGTGCAAGGTGTGTTAAGCAGGCATGGTACGGCTTGTACACTACTAAACGCAGTGGCAACTACGCTACTTACCTGGGGATAAGAGTTAGCTTATTAGGCTTGTTAGAGGCTTGTTGAGCGATGTGGGTTAAGTGTAAAACTTATTATTTGGAGGACTATCTACCAGTCCTTATATACCTTTTAGGAGGTACAAATATATGTAAACTAATACTAGAGTAACAATAATATTCTATTGTACTGGATAGAACAATGCTGGTTTCGTACACTATTGTCGTACTACACTTTATTGTCTATATAATCTTATTGTTCTATATATAACTACTACTATTGTTCTACATAGAATATGTTGATGGCTGCAACTGAATGCGCCAGTTCAACACTCCCCCTTGCTAAGCAGCACAGTAGTGCGCGTAAGCATAGTTAGGCGCTGTAAGCAGCCATGGAAGGAAGGGATCCAGTGCCTCGACGTTTTCGATGCAATTTCTTCAATTATAAAACTGAAGTCCTAATTGTTTCCTGAACTTCTCAAACTTTACTCGATCTAAAGCTTTAGTGAGTAGATCTGCAGGGTTATTGCTTCCTTCAATGAAGAATAACTTGACTGTCTCGTCGATGACTTTTTCTCGAACAAAATGATATCGAATATCAATGTGTTTGGTTCGCTTATCCGTGACAGGGTTTGATGCAATAAAAATTGATCCCTGATTGTCACCGTAAATTGGGATAGCGTGAAGAGGATATTCGATTTCACTGAGAAGAGTCTTGAACCAACAGACTTGTCGACTGCAGTCACTAAGTGCCATGTATTCAGCTTCAGTCGAGGATAGAGCGACTGTCTTTTGTTGTCTAGACGTCCAGCTAAATGGTGCTTGGGCTAATTGTAGAAAGAAGCCAGTTTGAGATTTGCGAGTTTCAGGATCTGATCCCCAATCGGAGTCTGTATAGGCTGATAAGCCTTCTCCCCCTCGACCGTTGTACACAAGAGCATATTTTCTAGTGCCAACGAGATAACGGCAAATGTCTTTCGCCTTATTGTAGTGTTCTTGTGAGGGGTTTGCAGCAAATTGCGCAAGTTTTGTGACAGCAAAGGAAATATCAGGACGTGTTCCTAACATTAAGTAGAGCAAGGATCCGATTATCTCCTGATAACTTTGACGAAGAGTATAATTGACAGGAGTGTCATTTGGAAGAGGAAGAGGGTGATAATTGCCAGGTAATGGGGTAGCAGAAGCTTTCGCGTTTTGCATTCCATAAGTTTCTAGGATTTTATCCAGATAAGCGCACTGGTCTAAAGAGATCTTGCTGCCTTTCCTGGTAATTCTCATCCTAAGGAATTCTTTGGCATCGCCTAGATCCCTACATTCCCATCTCTTCATAAAGTCTCCTTTGAGTCGTAAGACTAAGGTTTTGTTAGCTCCACAGAATAGAGCATCATCCACATAGACTACGGCAATGACGATAGAATTTTCAATAAGATTTTTGTTGGCGTCATAGCGTTTGTGAATGAAGATTCCGGCGTCGGAAATGATTCGTTTAAAACCGAGTTCCGCCATGGACTTATCAAGACTTTTCCACCACGCAAGTCCTGCTTGTTTGAGTCCATAAAGAGCACGAAGAAGCCGGACGACTTTATGCTCTTGTCCTTTTACTTTAAAGGCTTCCGGTTGTTCCATATAGATTTCTTCATCGAGTAAGCCATATAAATAGGCTGATCGGACATCGACACCGGACACGTGCCAGCCCTTAAGTGCAGCCAAGGCGAAGATTAAGCGCACAGTCTCGAATCGAACAACAGGTGAATATATTTGATCAAAGTCTATGCCTTCGACCTGTGAAAAACCTTTTGCAACGAGTCTTGCCTTTTTACGACCATCAGTTTTGATGTCGAAGACCCATCGGTTTTTGATAACTTTCCTATCTTTAGGTCTTTCGACCAATTCATAGGTGTCGCGCTTGTGAAGAGCCTCTAGTTCTTCGCGGCAAGCGACTTTCCATTCCTCTTGCTCAGCTATAGGTAAGCGAGCAATATCTTTGAATGTCCATTCGCGAATATTACGAACATTCGGTTGATTCCCATCATTTTTCGAAGTAACTTTCTGAATAAGCAAGTGGGAATCGATTTCTCCAGGAGCAATTGCCTGCATAAGCAAGAAATTTATAGATACTCCCCCTTCACGGCATGGTTCTGCCATTTCTTCTGATTCAGGGCGTGCAGAGTCATCACTCTCGGCTTGCTGCTCCCCCTGGGGTGCGCTTCCGGATGCAGAACTAGGTCCGGGAACCTGTTGCTCTGCAGCTTGCTGACGTCGGTTTTCTCTCCGAGCGTCTCTGTCTGCTTTAGCTTTTGCTTCCGCTCTTTTATCAGCTGCGATTTGAGGTTCAAGATCGCGTTCAACTTCTACAGGATGTTTATCCCCGTATCGTTTAGGTACAGTACCAGTACGCTCGCTTCGACGCGTTGGTTCTGTTGGTGGCCGTCTTTGTCTAGGAGCTCTGGGCTTTCGAGGTGCCTGAGGAGGTGGTGTCTCCACTGGCGGCGGTGTTACCGTTCTTCTAGGCTCAGAGTCACTATCCGGAGACGAAGGCGGTGGATCCTGTTCAGGTTCGTCGTCACGAAGTTGATCAGGTCTCCTTGTTGAAGGGATGCGAGGAGGACGATGATGAAAATCTTCATCATCATCGTCAGGGATTTGTGGTAGAGGAGTGTCATCGCCTTGCGATGACTCGATAGGTAGTTGTTTTGAATTACGAGATTGAGTTTTACATCGAGGAAAGAAGTCTTCCTCAAACACGGCTTGCGGGGATGTAAATTCCGCATTGTTTGTACGCATGAAAAGATTTCCACGTTCTCCTGGTGCTACACCAAGATACGTCATAAGTTCTGACTTGGAAGCGAGTTTGTTCTTTCGAGTTTCCTCTGGTTTAAAGACGTAAGCCCCACAGCCAAAGACACGTAAGTGATCGATACGTGGTTTTTCCTTTTCAAGCATTTCAAATGGAGTTATCCATTTGTGTCTTCGTAAGGGAGTACGTCGATAGACATACAATCCATGACGGACAGCATATTCCCACCAAGATTCAGGTAGACATGCTAACTTCATCATTGCCAATGACTTATCCATTAGGGTGCGTATAAAGCGCTCCGCTCGACCATTCTGTTGATGAATGTATGGTGCACTGTTAAGGATTTTAACACCCTTTTCGAGTAACATTTCTCGGTAGGTGCCTTTGATGAATTCACCACCCATATCAGACATCCACTGTTCGACTTTCGTCTTATATTGAGTTTCTACCATCGCAAGGAACTGGCGAGTGGCAGTTAGTGGTTGTTTTTTATCTGTAAGAAAACGTATCCAAGCATCTGAAGTGTAATCATCAAAGAAGACGATTATATACTTGTACTTGTGGTAGGATATCGTGGGGTATTCATGTAAATCCGTATGGATAATTTGGAAAGGACGAGTAGCACGTCGTTCATTAGGAGGGTAAGTCTGTCTGGGAGTTTTGCCTTCAAGACAGCCTTTGCACAAAGGAAGATCCTTTGGAATAATGAATTCGGGAGTGCCAAGGGTGTGTTGTCGGACATGTTTTAGAACATCACGAGAGGGATGCCCTATACGACGATGCAAAATCTCGTAGTCGATAAGATAAATCAAAAGATTGGCTTTAGAAGCGACAATTTTCGACTTGTGTGGAAGATAGTATAGCGTTTCTTCCGGTATACGCTTTGAGAAAGTCAAGAATGTTGTATTTCTCGAAATGGTGATATGATCGGAGTTACCGCGCATAAACATGTTGTCATTTAAGAATTGACCAACAGATAAGAGTCGTTGATTTAGATCGGGAATATAATAGACCGGATATAATTTCATAACTCTTTTACGTTGAGAGATCAGGACTGTTCCGGATGCACGAATTTTCGTGAATCCATTGGCAGTTTTTACTGGAATTGGTTTTATATAACTCAATTCAACAAAGTCATTGATGTCGAACGTAAAATGCGCTGATGCTCCAGAATCCAGTAACCATCCATCACTGAAGTGGATTTTGACAGTATCAGATCTCTTTTTCTTACACCTCTGGCATAGTGAGAACAGAGTGCCACAGGCACATAAATATTTATTGTTGCCGCCAGGGCTAGTGTACAGATCATTATAAATAAAAGGGGTAGTCAAACCCAGAGGAGCGGTATGTAATAAATATATACATGAAGAACCTGCTTCCGAATTACGAGCTGCTGGAAAAAGCGCATCAGTACTTTTATTCATAAGATCTGAATTGAGATCTGACCTGAGATAACCGTTGTCCAAGCCGGAGGGTTCAGAGTCTAAGGACCATCCATAATTATTTGCGGCATTGACGGTAACCATGACTGGGGTAGAAGGTCGTGGACTTGGAATTCCGTACGATGCGGTGTCCTCTACGGGTGACGTAGGTAGACTCATCCTGCCGATCGATGGCGGAGTCGACATGTACTCGAGGTCGCTGGTTTCGGATAGGCTCGGAGACATGCTCCGGAGTTCTGGCATTGAACTCGGAGTTGGAGCCCTGGAGGGTAATTCCATCCCTCCTAGTCCGATTGTTGCGTCTCGTTGCCAGTCGATTAGCTCGTCGTACCTTCCATCCTCGTTTTGGAGATGAGGAGTCAGCCATTCCCATCCCGTCGAAGTCGTGCCAGGTGTTGGGCTTGCAACACGGCTGGATGGCAAAGATTGAGTGGTCATGCCATTGGGAGGTGCAGGCTGTGAGCCACTTGGCATCTCGCTGCGGACTGCAGCAAGTCGTTGGACAAGAGAAAGAGTGCCACGGGTTCCCGTTGGGGCAACGGTGTTCAGTGCCGTTCTGAGTGGTTCCCCATAGATGTGTAGGGGATCCTCGGGATTCTGAAACCTTTCCCCAAGGTACACTGCGCATTCCATCATCTCGGCAGCAGGATCCGCGGCAATCCGGTCGATAAGTGGAACAGGTGTCCGGATGTCCTGAGAAACCTTTGCACCTGACTCCGTCGTTGTGGTACCAAATACACTTCCGAGTTCCGAAGTGTTCACCAGAGTGTCCTCGTTCCAGCTGGCATCTTCTCCTTGAGCGCATGCCATATCGGCATCTGGATCGGTCTGAGTTTCGGGATATTCACCGTTCCAACCATTCCAGTTGCCAGCATCACCCCAACCATCAGTAGATGATTGAAGGTTGTCCCAATAGATGCGTTCCGTGAGAGTGCGTTTAGAACGGGGAGCAGGAGTAAGTGGAGTGAAGGAGGAAGAATCAGGGTGAGACATGACGACATCCTCAAGAGTAGCAATAGTCTCACCAGATGGTCTAACGCCAATATCGCGTGCAAGGTTGATAGCTCTTTTGGTACCTGTGAAGAAGGCGTCAAAAGGCTTTTCCGTTTCCATTAAAAATGGCTTACGGATATCAACTGCAGCGGGCGTGTTGACGACGGTGACTGTGTGCATCATGGGAGACATGTCGTCGTTGACAAGATGTGCCTGGCCCTGTCTCTTGGCCTGTTCGAACTTTCCAGCTCGACCTCCTCGACGGAAATTGGCTTTTCCTTTGCCCTTTCCCTTGCCCTTTCCCTTGTTGTTCCCATTAGAGCCGCTGGCTCCGTTAGCGCCGCTGCTGCTGCCACTAGGGCGCTGCTGCTGCTGCTGTTGGAAACTAGGGTTACCATCCTTTCGCTTGACAGCTGAAAGACGGTTGGCATGGGCTTTCCCAGAAGGCCCCTTGAATGCTCCTTGGCGAGATTCCCAGATATTGACAATCTCAGACTGCAATACATCGAGATTTGTATTGTCAATCTCCTCAATAGAGTTTTGAGTATACTGATTGATGAGATACTCATATCTGGGAGGTAGTTTGGAGATGATGAACATGACGATGAGGAAGTTGGCAACTTTCGTAATGGAAGTGGCTGAGGTGTCATCAGTGGGGATTCCAGCGGCACTGACCCTATCGAAGTGCATGCGAATAAGTTCGATCGCAGCGCTAGGGTTGGCGTCATTAGGAATAGTGATGGAGGTAGCACGTTTGAAATCCGTGTAGATTGCGGAAACACCAGGTTTCCCATAGGTCTTCTTGAGAAAGACCCAAATTTCCTTGGCGGTAGTCATTCCAAGCGTCTTCTGACGAACGGGAGGAGAGAGACGAAGTTTGATAGACCCCATGGCCTTATCGTTCTTCTCATCCCAGTCAGCCTGTTTCTTTTGAGCCGCCGTGATAGCCTCAGATTGAGCCGCCGCGTCTTCAGCAGATAGAGGGGAGACGGTACTCACTTCGGCATCATCGGGGCGATCAGATCTAAGGACAGAACTAAGTCCAGTAGCCTGCAACCAGGCGACAAGGATGTCAGCCCAGATGTTGAAATCAACACCGGCGAAGACGGGGACAGTAGTCATCAGAATGTTGGAGGACATTTTTTGATAATATCTGGGGAAGTCAACTGTCAGCATTTATCCATATGTAGAATAGGAAGGCGGCATTAAAAGCGCCATGCGAAAGTGAAAAGAGGCAGCGATAAACGCGCCATGACAGTGACTACTCCCCAAGATTGTCAACAACTGCAGCTGGACATAGGTCCTGCGCTGTTGGACATATCGTCAAGCCATGAAAGGCGACGCAGGCTGCCACAAGGGCGCCACAGGCAGCCATGAAGGCGCCATCCAGGTAGTATGCGAAGTCTATGGTTTGCAGCCATTGAAGGCGCTCCCAAGGGCCTTCGGGGCCCATAACCTGTTAAGCAGGCATGGTACGGCTTGTACACTACTAAACGCAGTGGCAACTACGCTTACTTACCTGGGGATAAGAGTTAGCTTGTAGGGCTAGTTAGAGGCTTTGTAGAGCGATATGGGTTAAGTGTAAAACTTATTATTTTGAGGACTATCTACAAGTCCTTATATACCTTTTAGGAGGTACAAATATATGTAAACTAATACTAGAGTAACAATAAGATTCTATTGTACTGGATAGAACAATGCTGGTTTCGTACACTATTGTAGTACTATACTTTATTGTCTATATAATCTTATTGTTCTATATATAACTACTACTTATTGTTCTACATAGAATACGTTGATGGCTGCAACTGAATGCGCCAATTCAACAGGCAAGCAAACTATTCGTCAATGCTCAAGCGCTCAAGGACATGACGACTTTGAGATATTCACCTGGATGGCTAGCGTGACGACAGTGGCGCGAGGTCTACAAGCCAGATAGAGGTATCGGATACGGGACCGAAGTTCCGAAGTTACCGGACGTGTGGCACGCGAGTCCAGGATCTAAGCTTGCGTTTCCCGCCGACGCTAAACAGAGACACATCACTACGCAATCTGCAGTCCGTTGTTAGTGGTATTCTCACATCAGGTGCGTTACCGTAGTTGCGTCTCTGTCTGCTCTTTCTGACTCTTCTTAGAGCGAAGACATCCCATCCAGTCTCTCAGAATATCACCGTCAAACAGGTCCCCTCTCTTCATCTTCCGCTCTCTCTCTACATCACCTCTACACCTTACACATGTCCAATCCGTCTACGCATTAACACAAGGACAAGAGTCAGACTCAGAACTACGGTTTGAGGAGTGTGTTTGGGGTGACTGTACGATGGTCTCCTACGGACATTGCGCAAGGAATCGATAGTCGTTCTGGCGATATATGGTGAGTCTCTTCAGAGTCTTTCTGCCTGGTTTTCGTCTTCTTTCTTTCTTTTTACGTTCTAGCGCTCTGGAGTTCCTCAGTTCCCTTCTTCGTTCTCTTGCTTTACTTATTTTATTCTTGCTTTATTCTCACCGTTCTCCATTCTCCCTTCCATTCTATGGTCTATACCCATACCTGTCCTCGTCTATGCGTAAACTGCCTACTAGCATCCCCATTCATATCTTGTCTTCTCCTTCATATACTTATCTTCTACCTTGTATTCGTTCTTATCTGCCGTTCCATTTTGTCTTGTTTCCATTTTCCTTCTCCCTTTTACTTTTCCCTTTTCTATGTTGGAACTTGGCGTTTCGTTATTCTTTCCTTTTCCCTCCTTCTATCTTTCTTTATTCTCATTGTCTACAGCGTATACTAACCAAACCTCACTCTTCTTGCTCTGATCTGCTCTCCGTCTCACTCCTCACCACCTTTGTGACATATCTCCCTCCCACTCTCGACTCTCAAATACCAACCAAGGTCCAACGCAGCACCTATAGTTACCTCTCCTCGATCTCCCAGCACTAATCCCCCAAAAAGCAAGAAGTCAAAAATCTTATGGGGCTTCGCTGTCGGGCTCTACTCGTTAATAGGAGTCAGGTTTGTTGACGTTTGGGGGTAATCTGGATGTGGATTGGCTTGGATTAGGTGGGTTGTTACATTCTTTTCTTTTCTTTTCCTTCATCACTTTCATCTTCATATCCTCGTCCTCGTCCTCATTGTCTCGTTCCATTCCCGGCCATGCCTTAGTGTTCATCGATGTATCTTCGAACCCTTTAAAATTCTCTTGGTCTTAATCTTATCTTGTTTCTCCACGTTTCTTAGTTTCTTCATCGTGGGTTGTTGGTGTGTTGGCGTTTAACTCCGGTCTTTCATAGTCCATCTTTTGTCTTTGAGTCGCTTTCTTTCCTCATTTCTCATTTCTCATTATTATTGTTGTCTTCTCTAATGATTAGACTCCATCTAACCTGACTCTCGACCTTTTTACTTTTTCCTTTATCCAGGCTCTTTCTCATCTTTGTCCAATATCAGGCTCTTTAGGTGGGACCCAAGGGAGTTGTGGGAAGAGTTGGGGTCTCAATATGGCTCGAGATGTATGAAGTAAAGGTGGGAGAAAGCAAGAATCGAAGAGGTAGTACGAGGGAGGGCATAGTTAGTTGCTCGTTGGAAGCTCGTTGGTTAGATGGCACTCGGTACGTAATCTTGCTTCTCATAAAACCTCACTAAGTCTCACCTCTCAGGACGACGATTCATACATTGACATCTCGACGTCTCGATATCCTCCTCCCTTCCCTTTCCCGGTCGCAACTGAGACACATCCTTCCAATCAGTCTTCCTCTTCGAACTTTTTCTTCCCCACTGGACTACAGACTTGGCTCACCCCCAAATATATCTACCGTCGTCCTCATGTTGTGTTAACGCTCAGGACCATATAGGCTTTAGCAGCGGAAATAAACACAGCGTAGAAGCTATCTATTCATCTTCCAATGAGGGATTTCCAATACTTGTAGACATTTAAGGTCGTGAGCTGCTGCTATGCAAATGACAATGCGGACCTAAGTACGTGCTACTGCAGAAGAGGGGGAAATTTCTCAAGCTAATTCCGACAGAGTCAAATGATCACCCAGATGAATTTAACTACTCAGAGCGGTGAGAGTTCGTCTCCAACATCGAGCAGCTGTGAGCGGAAGTAATTTCAAGAATGATCGATTTTTTTGTCTCGATCACCTCAATGCTTTTCAGCTTCATATAACCGGGATCGTCGGCTGGTCTCGTAAGGTCGTCTTTGGGCTGCCTCAGTCATCAAAACCTTTCTCGTTAGACACCTGGATTTACTCCACCAATCCAACTCGTCCGCTCCGTATTGTAATATAGGACAGAAGAAGTCAAAATGTGAGGAACAGAAGAGGAAGAGAGAAGAGATGCACCGAAGCCGCCAGTCAATGAGATCATGCCGACCTCAGAGGTCATTCCCAGTGAAAAACGACACAGAGCAGAGCCGACTGAAAACCGACCAAAATCGACTGTGTCCGGCCCCAGCTGAAATGGTGGGCCTTGTCGGCTCCAGTCGGTAGTAGTCGTAGGGACTCGTAGAATTTTACATGCAGCATGACAGATTCCGACTGGATCTGGCTTGACCCGACTGGTTTGCGCTGGTTACGGCACTCAGATAAACGCCTGTAGTGTCAGATAGCGTCGGACCTAATCAGATTTCAGCGGGCATTTCATCTCGGACAGGATCAGAAATACATATAATTATCAGCTTCTACTACATTACACGATATCTGACTATATCCAACTACAACTGCATAATACAAAGTCCAGATCCTAACAAGAAAACCAAAGGTGAACCAAGTTTACTAAGTCCGCAGTGGTGCAAAACACGAAGTGGAAGAGGGATAGAGACAGCGAAACTCTGAAAAGCAAAGAATAAGAATGGCAACGAAAATAAATAAGAAGATTACATACCACCCATTGTTCTTGCACTTATCGGCCGGTTTTTGACACGCCTAGAATCTAAATTAGTATTGAGTTAGGAACTAGAGTAAAAGTCGAGACGAACCGCTTTAACTTCGAAGGTCTGTTGAGATCAAAGCTTAAAAAGTGAGACAGAAATCGAGGTAGAGACAAAAGGCGGGTCAGCGTTACTCAATCCCAAATGAAAGAAAGCATGTACGCACCTGTAGTAGCCTATAATTCGGGCCAGGCTGTTACTTCAGTACCTTGGAGCATCCCATCCACCCTGCCCGCATACAGCTTCACCTAGCAAAGAGTCCTACCACATATTCCATGTAACTATCTTCTAGAAGAATGGTCGTCAGCTTGTTGACGTGTTTGACGCGTTCTGGTAGGTTGTTATAGTGTTTGGTGGTATCTAGTAGTGTCGGTGGGCAAGGGAGATAGAGCCTCGCACGTTAGCCCGCCATAGAGGAAAAGTCGAAATGACAATGCCTTGGAGAAGAGAGGAGGGAGGTAGTATGGATAGTGGGAGAGAGCAGGAGGGAGGGAGAGAGGGCCCGGGGAGATGTGGTGGAAGGGACGAAAGGACGCGTCATCCCCGACTCCGGACCGAAGGGACAGGAGGAGGGACGTGTCCCACCGATCGATCAACAAATTCGGGTTCTGAAATTTTAAACGGCGATTCCCGCATGAGGTCATTGTTTTCAGCGTTCCATTGCCTTCTACGCTTTACCACCATGACTCTCTCGCAATGCCTCGGTCTTGCTGCCAGCGCGTGCCCATTATTCCTTGCTCAATGTTGTCAGAGCTCTTGCAACTTTTGTCTGCTATCGACCTATTGCATCTCCACCAGCGTGTAGTAGACCATACAGCTCCGAACAAGCAATCTAAAATATTGAGAGCTCGTTTCAAAGCCGATGTTATTGCCGAAAAGCTACTTTATTCAGAGAATTTCGTCTACAGCTTTCTTGTTTGCTCACGAATATGAAGCAAAGTGTCAAGTAATGGACCGCGCTTTCGGTGAGGGCTTTTGTCGTCTGTTCAGTGAAAAGGTTTTATATTCAATGGTTCAGTCTGGGTGCTGTCAGAACCGATCAATGTTGAGCAGGCTATGTTCTATATACGTAGCGGCAACTGCATACTTACCTGGGGATGTAGAAGTGCTTGTTAGAGCGGTTTGTTAGAGGTTAAGAGCGATGAGTGTTAAGGGAAATCCTTATTATTGTAAGGCAAACTACGAGCCCTTATATACTGTTCTAGATAGTACATGTGACTACTTATCTAAGAACTACTGATGTAAGTAAGCGTAACTAACTAGATTACTATCTAATCTACATCTAATCTAATGTTGATGGCTGCTTACTAATTTGCCAATTCAACACTCCCCCTTGCTAAGCTGCACCATTAGTGCGTGTAAGCATAAAGGCACTATAAGCAGCCAAGGTTCATCTTCGTTATTTGAGATACGTTGTACCACGGTTCTATGATACATTATACCAAGGCTCAACTAGTATAAAATTGAAGTCCTAGTTGTGATCTAAACTTCTCGAATTTTTGTCTGCCAAGGTTCTTTGTAAACATATCAGCAGGATTATCGCTTCCTTCTATGAACTTTATTGTTACGTTTTCATTTGCTACATGTTCACGGATAAAGTGATACTTGACAGCAATGTGTTTTGAACGTTGTTCTGTAACAGGATTGGATGCGATAAAGATAGATCCTTGATTGTCCCCATAGATATCGATAGCTTTCATCTCGATGTTAAGTTCTTTTAAGAGAGCTTTTATCCAGATAACTTGACGACTACAGTCACTAAGTGCCATATACTCAGCTTCAGTAGAACTTAATGCGGTTGTGGTTTGAGCTCTGGAGGCCCAGTAGAAAGTTCCACGGGCCAACGTTAGGAAGAAGCCAGTATGTGATCGATGATCGTTTGGGTCTGATGCCCAGTCAGAGTCTGTGTATGCAGCGAGACCAGTTCCTAATGGATCTGATTTAGTGATCTTTTTCTTGGATCCATCATACACTAATGCATAGTGTTGAGTACCGAGAAGGTAACGGCAAATCCAGAGAGCTTTAGCTAGATGATCATCTGAAGGGTTTGCAGTGTGCTGTGCCATTTTGGTAACGGCGAAGGCAATGTCAGGACGAGTTCCTAACATGATGTAAAGAAGAGACCCGATGACAGTTTGATATTTCTGTCGAAGGACTGGGTCTATTGGGGCTTTGTTTTTTATAGGATAGTATCCTGCAGGTAATGGAGTAGCAGAAGCTTTCGTGTTTTGCATACCACATCGTTCTAGTACCTTTTCAAGGTAGGCACATTGATCAAGATAAATCTTGCTGCCTTTCCTGACGATGTTCATCCTAAGAAATTCTTTGGCATCGCCAAGATCCCTGCATTCCCATTTCTTCATAAATTTCGCTTTTAGTTTAAGCACTAGCTGCTTGTCTGCTCCACAGAATAGGGCATCATCAACGTAGACAACGGCAATGACAATGTAACCGTTTTGATTATATACGAAGATTCCGGCATCAGAGTTGATTCGTTTAAAACCAAGTTCTGCCATGGACTTGTCGAGACCTTTCCACCAAGCAAGACCAGCTTGCTTAAGTCCATATAGAGCGCGAAGTAGCCAAATGACTTTGCGTTCTTTTCCAGGTTCTATAAAACCTTCCGGTTGTTCCATATAGATCTCTTCTTCGAGTATGCCATAAAGGTAGGCACTACGAACATCGACACCTGAGATGTGCCAATTATTGAGGGCTGCCAAAGCAAAAACTAGGCGCACCGTCTCGAAGCGAACAACTGGAGAGAAGACTTGATCAAAGTCTAGACCTTCAATCTGTGAGAAACCTTTAGCGACGAGTCTCGCCTTCTTTTGACCATCAGTTTTGATGTCAAAGACCCATCGGTTTTTTATGACTTTCCTATTCTCAGGATGGTCTACGAGTTGAAAAGTTTCGCGCCTGCGAAGTACCTCTAGTTCTTCACGGCAAGCGATTTTCCATTCCTCTTGTTCCTTATCTGGTAAGAGCAATATTTCTTGGAGTGTCCATTCACGGGGAGATTTAGAGTCAATTGCATTATGAAGCAAGAGATTTATCATCTTTACTCCCCCTTCCCAGCATAGTTGTGCCTGATCTTCTAAAAGATCGTTTCCATCTGTATTAGATGCAGAATTCTCATCGTCTGATGTGGACGAATGTGGCCTGAGACCTTCATCAGTGTCTCCTGAGTCACTTTGTCCTGTGGAACTAGGACCGGGATCCTGTGGTTCTGCGGCTGCAGGCTCGTGTGGCTGGTTTAGCTCTCGCCATGCCTCACGTTCTCTTGTGGCTCTATCAGTGTCGCGTTTATCAGCTGCGACCTGTTTGTCTGCATCGCGTGCACACATGCCAGGGGGCCGAGTGCTCCCCTGTCTCCAGGCTTGATTAGAGTCTGGTACAAATGTTTTCGGTGCTCTCCTGTCACGTTGAGGTCGTCTAGGTGTAGGAGGCGGATTCGGTGATTGCCTTGGTCGCCTCGGAGGTGTCTGTGGAAGCTGAGGTGGTGTATCAGGTTCAGATTCAGATCTCGGGGGTGGCGTTTCCGGTGGCGATCTCCGCGGACTCTGTCTGTTAGCATCGTCATGCCAAACATCAGGTCTCCTTTTGGAAGGTGCGTTGGGTGGTATGTTAAAATGCTCGTCCTCATTTTCACCAAACATTTGAGGAGTATCCTCATTAGGATCGTTTGGAACGTCTTTCGACGTTATAGGAAGTCGTTTCAAGTTTGTTGTGCTTTTGTCACATCGAGGAAACAGGGTTTTGTCGAATACTGCTTGTGGTGCAGTGAATAATGCGTTATTCTTTCTCATGAATAGATCACCATGTCTGCCAGGGGCAGGACCAAGATAGGTCATAAGTTCTGTTTTGGAAGCTAGTTTGTTCTTTCGAATTTTCGCGGGAACGAAGACATATGCTCCACAGCCAAGTACACGTAAGTGATCCATACGAGGCTTTTTCTTTTCCAGAACTTCATATGGTGTTATCCAGTCATGTCGCCGCATCGGAGTGCGTGTATACAGATACACTGCATGTGTAACACAAAATTCCCACCAGCTATCAGGAAGACACGCGTGTTTGTGCATCGCCTCAGCCTTATCCATTATAGTGCGCATAAGGCGCTCAGCACGACCATTTTGTTGGGGGGTGTATGGTGCGCTTTGAAGGATCTTGATGCCTTTGTCTTTCAACATTTCTCTGAAGGCACCTTTGATATATTCTCCCCCTGCATCGGACATCCATTGTTCAACTTTAGACTTGTATTGATTCTCAACCATGGTGAGCCATTGGCAAGTGACATGTACTGGCGTTTTCTTATTGTTCAATAGAAAGGCCCATGCATTAGATGTAAAGTCGTCCAAGAAGATTATCATGTAATTGAACTTATGGTACGATTCAGTGGGGAATTCTTTGAGATCCGAATGGATTAATTCAAAGGGACACGACGCCCGACTTTCTGATGGTGGGTAAACTCGTTGTGGTGTTTTACCTTCGAGACATCCGTGGCATAATGGTGGTTGTAAAGGAATATTGAATTCAGGCCAGCCGTTGGTATGTGTTCAAAGATGTTTGAGAACATCACGAGAAGGGTGATCAGCACATTGATGTGCTAAGTCAAAGTTGATTTCGTAAATCATAGTGTCTGCCAAGGAGGAGACGTCAGTTTTGGTATGAGGAAGATAATAGATGGTATCTTCCGGTGATCATTTGGTAAATGTCAACCAACGACGATGCATTGCATGTCCATCTACATCTGTCATTTTGTCATGTTTCATCAGCATGATCATTTGGTCTGATCCATGAACTGTCACTCTATCTGACTGTAGAAATGTGCCAAGTGACAGTAACCGTTGATTGAGATCGGCAACATAGTAAACAGGGGCAACTTTGAAGTAACGAGATCCCTGTTGTATGATGACAGTACCGGCGGTATTGGTTTTGGTAACTCCATTTGCAGTTTGAATGGAGATTGGATCTACTTTATGTGACTCAACAAAATTGGTTAAGTCAAAAGTATAATGAGCAGATGCTCCAGAGTCGAGTAACCAGGCGTTGTCATAATGTTTCTGGTTGATGAGAGTGTTCTTTCCCTTGCAATTCACACAAGATGAATAATAAGTCCCACAGGGACATAATATATTGGGTACATTATAAATAGAGGGGCTAATAGAGCCCAGAGGAGCGGTATGTATAAATATGTTACAAGTATGTGATAATAATAAATCACATACGACCGGGCTCATCATCTGCACTGTATGGGATGTGTCAGATACTCTATTCACAATGGAAGAGAAAGAAGGTGTGGCGTACCTGTAGTACCTGCCATCATTCCAATTCTCGGAAATTATCTCCTCCTCGGAGTCAGACCTGAGGGATATAACATCCATATCCGGAGAACTCGACGGTGGTGTTATGAGGTCCGGTAGGGAGTCGGCATCCCCGTCGGCATCCGAGTTGGAAGCATGCGGGGACATGGAGATTTCCTCGAATAAGGGGGTAACCCACCGCACTTGGCTCCACCCCGATGAATTGGAGGCACTCATCTGGTCGAGGTCCTCGAGACCATCGTTGTACTCCCTGTCAAACTCCCCCGAATACCACCTTTGAGTCATCTCGTCGGTGATCACCTGCATACGCTTCTCGAGCATTCTGGGGTTGGGGTCGACGTTCTCCTTGTCAGAATCCCCCATGTCGACGAGACCGGCCTCCCACATTCTGAGGCGCTTGGTTGACTCCTCCTTTTCCCTTTCGAACTCCTCCGAGTTCATGCTCCCCACGTTGGAAATGAGGCTGTCCGACAGTCTGTCGTCCTCCTCGGCCATTTCGGCGTCGTCGTCCGTTCCCACGCACTTGTCGTGTTTCCACCCGAAGTTGTTCCACGCCTCCTCTTGCTGTGGAGTACCCAGTTGGCGGCACCCCAACTGTTGGAGACAGGTTTGTTGTCGCGGATGGCGAACCAGTGGTCGTCATCGTGAGCGGGGTTGGAATCGGTGTGAGAGAAACCAGGAGGATAGGGGGCGACGAGGTTTTGCCAGTAGTATTGTTCCATGAAAGAACGACCATCGGAGATGATAGAGGGACGAGGGAGAGAGGTAGAGGCTTCGGAATGAGACATGTGTGCTAGTTCAAGGTCTTTGAGGAGCTCACCAGTTGGCTTTAACCCATTATCATGAGCGGTTTTAAAGGCATTCTGAACAGATGAGAAAAATCCGTCAAAAGGCTTTACCGACTCGCTAAAGAATGGTTTACGCACATCTTTGGTAGAGGGCTCCGTGACTGTAATGGTCGGGGTTTCCTTGAAGAACTTCGCTGCATGTATGACGTGTGAGTGTCCTAACTTAATAGGACCCATACTTTGGGCTTGTTGCTTCTGGCGTGTTTGTTCACCGGCGCGTTTTCCGCGGCCTCGCCAGTTGCCACGTCCTTGGCCTTTGCCTCTCCAAGTGCTGCTGCTGCCTTTATGGCGCTGCTGCTGCTGTTCCTCGAAGACAGGGGGTTTGTCTTTACGTTTGATTGCCGTGATTTTGGTGGCGTTGGCGGATTGAGATTTCTTTCCGCCACGGGCTTCCCAAGTGTTGACAACCTGAGTACGAAGATCATCGAGGGATCCATCTTCGAAGGCGTCAATGTCGTCCTGAGTTTCTTTGGCAATGACATAGCCATAGATATCAGCAGGGAGTTTGTTGATAACGATCATGTATTGGAGGTAGAGGGGAATGGCCGTATTTACTCCAGCGTTGTTGATACGAGTGAGGTACATTTTGATGAGATCAATGGCAGCGCCAGGATGAGCGTTGCGAGGAATCTCAACGTTCATGGCACGCTTGAAGTTCTGAAAGATTTCAGCAGCTCCAGGTTTACCGTAGAGATCTTTGAGCGTTCCCCACATTCTCCTGGCGGTAGTGATATCCTCAAGTTTCATACCTATGGCCTGAGAGACACAGAGTTTGATAACTCCCATGGCCTTGTCGTTATCTTTGTCCCAATCAACTGTACTACCAGTGGCAGTGGCGGTGAAGTGTGTAGGAGACGCTTCTTCATCGGTTGCTCCTGCAGCGGCACCAGCAGTAGTACCAGCAGGGGCAGTGGGAGCAGGAGCTGGAGTAATTTCGATATCTCCAGGATGAGGAGTATTTAGGACATATGCGATGCCCTGAGATTGAAGCCAAGATTTGGACTTGCTGGCCCAAAGGGTATAGTTCGGTCCAGTGAGTTCTGGAACGGTGGACATAAAGCTTGATCTGGAAGACATTTCAAATGTGATCTGGGGATATAATCAAACTGTCAGCATAACATCCTATGTGCAAGATAAGCGGCGGCGTTAAGGACGCGCCATGAAAATAAATGAAAGCTGCGGCTAGCGCGCTTATGACAGTGATTATCCCCAGTGTGCTTTATATCAGCTTGCAGCCATGAAGGCGCTACTGAGCACATACTGCAGCCTTGAAGGCGCATGTAAAGAACTTCTGCCACAGAGGGCGATGTTCAAGCAGCCGCAGGGGTGCTACCAGGTATTTCGCAGTCTAGGACGGCAGCCAGTGATGGCGTGATGTCCAGGGCTTGCGGGGCCCATAACCTGTTAAGCAGGCTATGTTCTATATACGTAGCGGCAACTGCATACTTACCTGGGGATGTAGAAGTGCTTGTTAGAGCTGTTTGTTAGAGGTTAAGAGCGATGAGTGTTAAGGGAAATCCTTATTCTTGTAGGGCAAACTACGAGCCCTTATATACTGTTCTAGATAGTACATGTGACTACTTATCTAAGAACTACTGATGTAAGTAAGCGTAACTAACTAGATTACTATCTAATCTACATTTAATCTAATGTTGATGGCTGCTTATTAATTCGCCAATTCAACAGAAAGAAAACATACACGTACGTTCCTGATATCAACACCCACCCAACGTTCCTCCGAACCTAACCCATTCTCAAAATTCTGTTGTCGCATCACCTCGTCTATACTCGCACCCCATCTGGGGAGAAATCTTCTCCTTAGACCAAGTTCCTCGGACCTCTCCCTAAACTGCAACATCATAACTTTCTTCGAGTTGACTTCTCGAGCGAGACGGGGTTTTGGTTTGGCTTTGAGGTAATACATATAAGACAATTAGGGATTGTCGTTGATCAGGAGTAAGCTATTGTGTAGATTAGATGTAGAAGTAAACACAAACTCACACGAGAATCCGAGTGAGTTAGACCTGTGCTGATGAGGAACCCAAGAACAAGACCGGCAATCTCGGTGAGACTCCTGGAACGAGACCAAGAGAGCGAGAGCGAGATCCCATTTTCCATTTTCCTTTTCTATGTTGGCACTTTGTCATTCTTCCTTTAATCTTCTATCTTTTCATTCTCATTATTAATTTTCTGGTTATCTACGGCGTACGCTAACAAAGCTCACCCTTCTGGCTCTGCTCTGCTGCCCCTCCTCCTCGCTCCTCACCACTGTTTTCGAGTCTACCAACCAACCAAAACCTATCGTTACCTGTCTTCCCTCTCCTCGATCTCCCAAGAATAGAGAAATCAAGAATCCTCCACGGCTTTGGCTTCAAATATACACGTACCTCTATTCGCGAAGGAAAAATCGGGGCACTAATAGTAATACGACCCGCTCGAGTGTAGTTACTAGCAGGCAGATGTATATACTAGAGTGTGTGTCGAGTGTAATGTTCATATTAAACAAATGTCAGTATTTATTGACATAATTGGGGTACTTGTAATGAATATTTCCTACTATAGGACCATGATGCTTACGATGACCTTGCTAGATTGGAATGGCTATTTCCACCGTATATGGAGAAGCCTCGTCCCACCTATACTGGCTTGCCAAAAACTTTTGATTACAACGCCAAGATTACACTTGACGTTGATCTTCTATGCTGTGCTATCGTGGAAAGTATTATTCCGACCTAAAACATCATTTCCGAACGCAAAAGCGTGACATGTGACACCCGAATTGACATATAAATCCTGAATTCAAGAAGGCGAGTATTGAATTCCTAGAGTTCAGATCCGAGCTCTTGAAGGCGAGTGCCGAATTCAGAGGAACAATGACCGAATTTATGAAGTGAGTACTGAATAAAGAGAATTGACTCCTGACCACTGATTTACGCTTTTGCCGAATGATCGGGGAATGGTCCGAATACTTGCAGAAGTTGGACCGAAATCAGCATCTCAGATTATATTGAATTTCACTAGAATTATTTGGACCGACATTGAAGCTTTGCTGAGCCTCCTGTAAGTAGTTAGCAGGAATAACTGATTAAATAATTATGAATCGAGACATTATGTATTTCCGTGCACTTGAGAGCGTCGTTCCTCTTTCTTTGGGAGAATGCAGATTTTAATTGGTTTTGCCCAGAACTCCTATCATTTGCTACCATGTCCCACGATACCTATGTCCCGCGCTCCTGAGGCAAGTAGGTGTAGTTGTATGGACACTTATGTAAAGCATATAAGGGGAAATGCACTTAGCAAATAGTCATATCTTGGAAAAATATTTAGTGCAATGCCAGTTTGTGTTGTCAGTGGTCAACCTGTACTGTCTCTGTTCAGTTCTGCACTCAGCACTCTTGATTTGGTACACCCTTCCTTCAATTCGGTACTCCTTGTCTCAATTTGGTACACCCTTCCTTCACTTCGGTACGGTATAGGTAAATCTGCAGACACCCTTCGTATAGCATTGTAGATTACTGTATAGGACTATATGTACAATACCATATATATATGTGACCTACAGGATGATTTTAAAGTTGTGTATTAGCTGTACACAGAGTGTAAAAATCTTCAAAAAAAGGAGTATAAGCACAGCCACAGATTTTTTCCTGAAACATTCTTACAGATTTTCTCTATTCAAGATATCAGGAGAGTATCTATACATTCTCATGAGTGTATATCAATGTGAATCTGTAAAGCAAGGACACTCAAGATGTCTCATAATGCTTTGAGATGCTTGCTACCTGCATTTCACTACTGATCTTTGAATATCCTATTATATCAAACAATTGGTAGTATTTGGCTCATGTCTGAGCATGTTTCTACAAGATAATACATTATAATAACTTCAAGATAATTTGTACTCATTGTAATTTTTGGGAAGGGTGTCTGCAGGGTGTCTGCAGACACCTTAAGTAAAGGTAGATAGTCACATCAGACACTTGCTTGTGGCAGTTAATGACCCTGTAGTAGAAATAATACCAAGTTATTGTCGTTTTCGAAAAAGTTCGCGCGCGCGTCACTTTGGTTAATTTTCGAGTTTTTGGGCTCAATTTTGTGAGAGCTGCAGCTTGCTCATTTCCCCACCTTTGCCTTCATTTTTAGCACAAAACAACATTATTTCAGTGTCTCTAGGGTATGGTGTACATAGCTAGACCTGTGATACACTTGTTGTCATACTCACTTTTCGGGCTCCCTCTACTGTATCTGAGCAAATGTGTGATATCTGCGGAGAGTACAGGCAAGCTAAGGCTGTCTAGCAAAGCCCAGGGAGTTTATGGAGGGATCTAGGAAGCAGCTAAAGTGAGAACAATGCCCTAGTCACAGATAATTGCAGCCCGCTATTCCACATGTCATCAACTTCTGCTTTGTTCCTCTACCACCATCATGGTTCACGGCCGGCCACTTTCAGACGATCTGCAACACACTCTTATTCACCTAGGACATCATCTACCTCTCTCCAAATCAGAAAGTGTCACAGTCACAAGTCTGAGACTTAGGTATGTGCACAAATGGCCATCATTCTTGTTATTCATAGTAGGTAGAAGAAATGTGTGTACTATACAAGAAACTAACAAGAGCAATGATTTTGACAAGGTATGAGTCAGTAGTGATAAGAATCAGAGTGTCTGCAGGGTGTCTGTAGGGTGTCTGCAGGGGGTGTCTGCAGATTTCTGATACCTGACTTTGGTACACCCTTCCTTAATTCGGTATTCCATCCTCAGACTTGGGTATTTGCTCGTGTGAATTCGGGACTCGACACTCTGAATTCAATAGTTGCCTTCTTGAATTCGGGAGTTAGATGTCAATTCGGGAGTCACATGTCACGCTTTTGCATTCGGAAATGGCGTTTTAAGTCGGAAATAATACTTTCCACGATAGCACAGCATAATCTTCCTACAGGAGCGGAGAATGTTTCTGGTAAGCTGCCCATTACTACAGAGGAACCAAATTAAGTCCTCACTCACCTCCCTACAGTCGTCATCATGGACTTTGGTTTCGCCACCCACGGTGTACACATGGATCAGTGTCTTGTTGGCCTCGTATCAGAACTGTCTCACAACAAGACGAAACTGACTGTTACAGGCCCCCCATCTACGACCATCTACTCTCCAGGTCCAGCCTTTGTATTCGTTCTTGCTGATGGTGTACCCGGTTTTGGATCGAAGACTAATTGGTACTGGTACTCAGCTGCCTGTGGATGAAGATGCACTTGCAAAGTGAGTGAATTTGGGCACCTAAATTTGAGTACTGCAACACTCACCCTTTGATGATATAGCATCCTTTCCACCCCACTGCTCTACTTGGACAAATGGATCGCTGCTCATCCTGGAGAACCTGTCCCAGCACCTTCTACACCTGCTTGATTCTTGGGGGCTATTTCTCCCGCCTTGTGTCTATGAACGTTATATCAATCACAATGTAAACACATACTTACCATAATCCTATGGTCACTGCTTTTGTCACTGTAGAAGATTTAACGAGGACGCAGCGATCCTAGACCCAACAGCGGTCAGTGACCTTTTCCTTTCTAGCCGTCAGTATCAACTCCAACCAATTGGCCCAGTAAAATAGCAATCGCTGCTGCTGGCACTAAAACGATGCTATAAGCAAGGAATAAAAAGGATGAAAGTAGTAGTCTCAAATGCTTTATTAATTTCTTTCATGTACCTTTACTACTCGGAGTAACACTGCGGGATTTGTGGACATTTCTCCTGCACTCAGTAAAAGTAACCGCCACCCCGCTTGGGGCAACAGCGAGGATTGCTGGCATTCCATCATAGAATTCTAGTTCCCATGCCTATACATACAAAGTAAAAATCTCTCTAGCACCTCTGCTTCATTCTTTCCATCCTTGTCCCCAAGGGAGTCACGCCGAAAATACAAAAATATCCGCTCAGCAGAAAGGCGTACAGAAACACACTTTTTTACAGATATATCTTATATCAGTAGTAGTGATGTGATCTATCCATCAAGCAGATATTTTTGTCTTTTCGGTATGAGTGGCTGAATGGTTATCCATAACCAAGGGGGCCAAGGAAAAAAATTTAAGGATATAGGGTCAGAAAAATTTTTAAGGCCTTCAGCCACTGAACCAACCAATTACCTATAGGGAATAGCACGGGTTGGCGGGGAAGTGATGGGTTACGGGGACAGGATATGGCAGGGACAGGTTGGCTTTTCTCATCCCGCTCCAAACCCGCGACCCGTCAGATGGGGAAATGACCCGCCACCAGATGGATACGAAGGCCACCAGCAGCAGGGTGTGGTAAAGAGCACACACTTAGCTCTAAGCAATAGGTGTAGACAGAACAACAATAGACAGATAACAATGAGAGACTAGTCCCAAGACAAAGTTAATATTGAGTGAAAACAAGAAATACATGAGATGCTCACCTAGTCCCAAGACAAAGAGGTCAAGATGGGGACTAGGGAGCTACTACTCTAAGCTTATATACACAGAACAGAAATAAAGATAAAAGCTGAGTAAAGCGAAGAAAGGAATCGGAGAACTGTCCAGAACAATCAAAGTACAGCCTGTTGTCCCTGTAAGAGATGTATCATAAAAACATGAACAAAAGATGAACAAGCTGTGCATAGTGTCCCTGTAAGAGATGTATCATAAAAAGATGAACAAATGATGAAACAGGGGATAGTAGCTGTGCATAGATGATCAAGGAAAGATGAACAAAAGATAGGGCAAAGGATGAACAAAACGATGATCAAAAGGCAGTGACTGATGAAGAAAAGAAACAGAAAATGAACGAAAATACCCTGAAATAATACTGTCACGACACAGGGAACAAACAGGGAAACTACGTAGAATTTTCTTGAATATTTATTTCGACTTGCTCTTTAATTGTATGACGATTTCCATTGACTCGCTCTGCACCTTCATTATTTACAAGACTCAGTACTAACAAACCAGTAATATAAGCTCTTAAAATATATCTATTATCCATCACTAGGAATATTTACAGAAGTACTTACTGCACGAGAATTGCCAAGAACCATAACAGGGTACTAGCTATATTCGTTGTACAATTTGTGTATGATCCCCGCCTCAATACTGGTAACCCGTGGGTTTTGCTTCTGACCCGTCTGCCCCGCCGCTATCCCCTGACCCGTGATGGCGGGGACGGGGACAGGTCAAAAAATTTTACCTGTGGGATCCCCGTGCTGTTCCCTAAATTTACCTAACCCTAAGGGAGCAATAACATAGGGCTATGTTATTATGAGGTCGAATGAAATGAGGTTGAGTTTATTACACTTGACTTCTGCTTGTGGCTATGCTTAAATGGTCCCGTCTATCTGTCCGATAAACGGGTTTGGACTGGAGTGATCCGTGGGGCTGTCCTGGTGTGATCCAATGGAAAGAAATATTAGTTCTGACGCAACAGGCGGCCACGCCTACTGCTGGCAAATTCCGTTTGCACCATGCAATGTATTACGAGGCCAAATAGAGTTTTCTACACTCGGTTTCTGCGTGTGGCTATGTTTAAAGCCTCCCGATTTTCCCCATCCGTCTTTTTCTGTCACTTGCCCCTATTATTAAGCTCCGGGCCGCAACTCTCACTGCCTTTTTTCATCCTCTTCGCAAGTTAGAAAACCTACATGATTCATTTTTATTTTCATTTCTTGTATTTTCAACATTACCTTCTGGCCTCGTACTCACCACGCCTGGGCACTGGCCCACAACTCTTTCATCCTTCTTGACCTGATACAGCCATGAATAAGGATCTGGACTGGCAGGAAACTTTGTGAACCATTCGATGTAGGCAAGATGCTTTGATGGGCGCCTCATAGAGCTGAAGAGCAAGTTGAACTTATCTTCTGGTAGTGTGAAAGTGACACATACTCTACCAACGTGCATTCCTATAAAAAGTGAAGTTATGAGCATAAGTGTAGAATGACAGATCTAATTGCACCTTACCTCGCAATGTATTCAGGTTCCTTGATGAAGCTGTGTTGTCATACTTGATCAGCAGTATCAAACTGGGAGTACTTCACCACCCGGTTATGCTTATTGTATCGATGAGGATGAGCCATGATAGAGTCCAAAGAGGAATTGTCTTATCCCTGAGTTTCATAGCACTGTTAAGCATACATCTTTTGGTCTTGTTTGTACAATTTGTGAGTGCACAGTCACTGCATGCAGTTGAGCACTGGTGGTACTGTTAAGCACACATTTTTTGTTTGTTTTTTGTTTGTACACTCTGCGAGTACATAGCCACAGTCTGAGACCTGTGCATATGGCACTAGGGACATTCAAAGTTGCTGGCCAATGGTCCAACAGCAACAATTGTCACAATCCTGTCACTAGTAGTCACACATAGTCACATCTGCCAGCTCATAGCGTACAGCTGTATTGTAACTCGCTGTCTATTTCATTATCCATTATTCTATTCATCAGGAAAAATACAACTCGACTTTTACCACCTTTTTCCAGCTTTTTCATAACTTTTTTGGACAGTCCGATTACTTCTATAACACAGGTCCAATGACTTTTATAAGCTGTCCAATGACTTATAAGTACCAAAAAGCACTGCGAAAAGCTGTCAGAAGAATCCAGAAAGATTAGGCGCTCATACCTCCAAATACACAATAAAAGCAGGGAAAGATATATATTACAGCTGTACATAGATACATGTAGATATTCAATAATCTACCAGAGGCTCCCGAACCCTCAGTTCTCCAAGATGACACTAGTCCAAGAATATCTGTAAATGAGAATGAAATCAGCGGCTGAGCAATATCAGAGGACAAGTGGCAGGATACTACAAACTTCACACCTCACTCTTGAAGACAGCTTGACTGGAGCAGTACGACGTCGGCTCACATATCTGTAGGAACAAAATCAGCGCTGAGTTAGCACTCGCAAAGCACTCAAGGGAATGTGAATGTACATGTGGAAACAATTCCTTTGAAACAGATACCATTCGGGAAATGAAAATGTTCTAGATCTATGTGTTGTAGTTAGATGGAGCCAGCTTTTAAGAACAGTGTAAAAATGTACCTCCAATGCCTGAAGCAATGCCGGTCAATACCACTCCGGAAACCTTGAGAGCTACTTCCAAAACCTTCAGCTATTCTCCTGTCATCAACCCAGATCTACACCACGGTCTTAAAAGCAAGGAGTCAGTGCTAATGGTAGCCAGAAGACGAAGCTATGCATACCTTAAAGACTGTGAAAGCTGGCAGACACGAAAGGGACACTAGGAAGACAGCAGTGAAATGAGCTCAAAGGATAAAGGAAGTGGTTGCAAAGGAAGACGTGTCAACAAAATGAACAGTATGTGATCATAACTGTATAGGTGGCTGGTGGAGTTTCAAACTTCCCCAAGCGAAAATATTTGCTCAAGTCCCAGTCTGCTGTCAGCGTTACCTCCATGTCGTTGTGCTCATCGTTGTCATAGTCATTCCAACTTCCCTTTCGACCCCGCCTCTATGACCGGCCTAATGTTCTCATTTATAGGCAAATGGGGCTACTTGCTCAGCACTGCCAAGTGCAACTTTACGCAAACATGTATTGCCTCATTTCCCTACCTCCAAGACATGTCGCATTGTCGTCGTTGTTCATCCCTTTCTTATTGCTTTAATTTTTGAAGTCTCCTTTTGTGTAGATATTCATCAATGTTCCATGCTTATCTGTCTTTCATTTCTACTAGTAGTAATGCAGAGACTTCATACATCTGTGATAAAAAGTCCTTAGAAGTACTACGGGTGCAAGAAAAAGTTCTCGGGAAGTCAGAGTCCAGTAAAAAAAGTCCTTTGGTAAGTAAAAGTCCAAAAAAGTACTCCAAAAAAAAGTCCTCTCCTAAAAAAGGCACAAAAAGCGATGAAAAGTTCCCAGAAGTCTGGAGAAGTCCATTTGTATTTTTGCTGATGTTTTCATTTCATCTCTAATCAATGGGAGACCAATGGAGTGAGGAGCAGACATGGGAGCTTATTGCAGAGTTCAAGAAGTCCAAGAATTTTAAAGTACTCTGGGGTCCCAAAGCTGGAGAGGTGTGTAGTGGATCCCTCCCGAAATACTCAGCACACTGACAATTCCACTGCACAGAACACTTTGGGTGATAGCAAGGCCACTGTACATGTCTGTATTGCTCAAAAACTCTATCCTGAGAGATATACCGCAGATAGGACAAAGGCTACAAACTGAATCAAGAACAAGATTACCAGGTATGTCATTTCCACTGTCATGAAGCTTCTTCCTCACATTTAGAGCACTAGGCTTGAGACTGCATTCAAGAAGCATGCAAACCGGCTCAAGAAGACTGGTGAAGGCATACAAGAGCCTTATTACATCACTTCTACTGGTCCTAATCATGACATGGATGGCCAGGTGCGTAACATTTGGGAGGACATTGTAGACCACTTCCCCTACCTTCCAGATCACTGGAAGGTCTGGTACTTGAAGCCAAACCTTGTCCCCATCTGATTCATGACTGGCATTGGTCCAAATGGTCCTCAGATGATTATGGTTCAGGCTACAGCTCCTCCCCATCTTCCTTATCTGGGTCCTTCCTCTGCAGCTCCAGAGACTCTTATTACCAATGCTCCTACCTCAGCAGATCATTCTACACCTCCACAGGCCTCCCAAGGTGTCCTGAGCACTACTAATGGTCTGCAGCACACTATATCTGACTCATTGATTGATCCTCACCTTCTCAACACTCCACTGGCTACTCGTACTCCACAGACCCCTACCCCTGCTTCTGCAGACAGGGAGAATGCTGCACCCACCTCTTCTGATCATCGTCAGGCTCCTCATTTGTCCTCCTTCTCTGTGCTAAAGGCTACAAACAAGGAACCACCCAGTGTCATTCCTCAAAAGCGAAGCTTTGAGCAAGACCTTGTTGATATCCAACAGTGAGTCTGGTCTTGTTGCTAATAGTATAGAGTCATACTCATTGCCTTTTTCAGGGAGATGATGGGCAAGGTCAATGACTGTGCTGATGACCATCACCAGGCCAAAAAAGTGAAGGTTCAGCATTCTGAGCATAGACTCAAACTAGAAGAATGCAAATTGGAACTGGAGGAGCGGAAGCTTGCTATGGAGGCATTCTGGATGAATGCTATTAGCTGAAATGAGTACAGAGCACAGCTGAAGCTGCCTCATGAGCCCTCCCCAGACTGGGACTACCAACAAGTTGACTTTGATCTGGAGTCTGCAGGTGAAGGGACCCATAGTATGTTGATTTAAGTATCTTATCCAAGCTATACCATTTGTTTATTACTAGTACACCATTATTTTAAATTCCTCCGTTCCTTTCATGTCATAGAGCCCTTATATAATTAATTTCTTCTACTAATACCCTTTGTTTTGCCTCACCCTGCTCATCTTCATCACCTTCTATGTCTAGTTCAATTATCCCTATATCCCTGTCAAGACCCTTGTTAGATCCTCCTACCCCACTATAGAAATGTACGGCACTTTCAGTGCCTTCTACATTGATGATAAGGTTATGAAGGATAATAGCAATGGTAATCCACTGACAAGCCCTTACGTGGTCTTGTGTAGAATTGATATCAACATGACCTCGTAGACATTGCCATCATCCTTTGAGTGCCCCAATGCAATGCTCAGAGTGAACTCTAAGATGAGAAACAGCTTTGTCATAGACTTGATTTGCCAGGAGGTCTGCAGCTGGTTGCTTATGCACTGGCATCATAGTAGAAGTCACTGCATATGTGGAGTCTCCCCAGGCAAACTCGTGACCACTAAAGAGGAAGTAGGGAACCTGGATGTGCAGGTGTGCTCAAATGCTGAAGCATCATGAGCAGACCCGGTTTGTCCATGTGAAAAATCAATAATACACAGAGATGAGGGTATATTGCCAATCTGGGATCCTTCTCAGCCAAATGAGCCCCAAGAAAAGAAGAACAGAGAACATACCTGTGCATTTAAGCCATAATTGCACTTCCGAGTGTAATATTGTGCACCATTGAGACCATGTTTCACATATAAGGCAACTATAGTGCCATCGTACATGAGATAACTCTCTCGCCATACCCCTTTAAATCCAAGATGCTCATCTACCCATTTCTTCTCTACTTCCTTCCCCTCAGGAGTCAAAGGCCGAGCAAAAAATGGTAGAAGCCACCCAATGGCCTCAAAACAATGCTCAATGTAGTTCTCCACAGAGCCCACAGAGATTCCACAGATTCAGGCTATATCTTTGACAGAATTGCCATTTCCATAGCGTCCCATGCAATAGAGAGTGACAGCTAACTGAATTTCAACAGGAGCTTGTGGAGTGTTTGAAGTGTTTGTGAAGACCAGGTGGTCCTCAATGAGATCCAGGATAGTACAGAATACACAAGGTGATACCCAGACCATATCAACAAAGCGCTGATGGTCCTCAGAGCTTGGGCTGAGAGCAAAGTCAAGAAGAAGGTTGAGTTGACCACATTTCAACACAGGTGCACAGGGTCAAAGATATTGAGTGTCCTTGATGCCCTGTAGCACCTTTATATCAACTTGGAGCTCCTGAAGCATCTGTATGAGGTAATTATCCCAGTCTTCTGAGTCTTCTGAGGAGTCTGTGTCTGAGCGGGTGCCTGAAGCATGGGTGTCCAAGTTTGACTCCCCAGAAGAAGAATCAGAGTCAAGCTCCTCAGATTTTTCAGTGAGTTGTGCAAAATTATGAGTGAGCATATGCATGGTGTAGGAGCGACAGTACTGCTCATGTACAGTTGTATGACCCATAGTGGCACAAGGAAAAGAACAGTTTTTTATCTACTTGATCTATTGATACAAGGCACAGGCACAGGTGTGACTTCCTATTTGGGCCAGTATAACATTACTTAAGCAATCGCTGGACCATTGGGCCACTGGCCAATGGTCCAACAGCCAACTTTGAATGTCCCTACTGTTAAGCGCACATTTTTTGTTTGTTGTTTGTACACTCTGTGAGTACATAGCCACAGTCTGAGACCTGAGTGAATGGCACTGTTAAGCACACATTTTTTGTTTGTACATGTATAATACAGAAGCTTTTCAACAGTCAACAGCTTGAGCACAGATGGTACTGTTAAATGAACATTTTTTGTTTGTATGTGTATAATATTGAAGCCTTTCAACAGCTTCAGTACAGATGGCACTGTTAAACACACATTTTTTGTTTGTAATTGTATAATACTGAAGTTTTTGCTGCTTGGCCTCTATTTCCATTTCCATTCTCGTGACAGTAGACAGTAGGTTTATTGTGCTTCTGTCGCAGGTCCACATGCCTATGGCAGCAGTTTTCAACTGGACTGATATGTTGATGCTAAATGCCACTTCAATGATGTCACCTGTTTGGAACTGACTGGGGTTGATGGCCTTGTAACTGTAATTTTGGTGAGTCCTTCAAGTCTTTTTCTTAGCGTAGATATCAGACACTTACTCAGTTGTCCCATTTTTTTTCAGTTTCCTCTCAAAATATCTTACATCATTCTCAGTGATGTGAACCCACTCGTTTCTGTACATAGCAGCCAAGGTACCTGCTGGGTCAATGTCCATTGAAAATGATACCAGTTGTTTGTTCAGGGCGTAGTGTTTTGAAGTGAAGAAACAGTTTTCAAATGTGAGTGCAGGTTGGCCTTCGAAGGTGGTGATAACTGGGAGACTTAGGTGTAATTTGGCTACTGAAATATGTATTACAAAAGGTCAGAAAGGCACAGTTTATGCATGGACTTCATCAAAGGGCTCCAGAAAACAAAGGGTTCTTGAAACTTTATTAAGCTAACAAATCCACCATCTCAAGTGCACATTCCTAGCTTACCAGTAAATGTTGTCCCATTGAGTAGATCATTGACTTCAACATACTGTGCACTTCCAGATGACAGAAAGGTATATGTTTCCAGAAGTCAAGTCAAAGTATTACCTTGTTTCTCAATGACTGATTATGCTTCTCAAGGTAAAACTCATCTGGATAACCCAGTAGACATTCACAACTGTCGAGACTTTCATGGGATATATACAGCATGATCAAGAAGTGCAACAGCAGCTGGTACAATAATCTTGCAAGGTTTTGATCCTAACAAAATCTGGGGTGGTCTCAAAACACATTCTCCTGGATTGCAACAAGAATACATAGCTCTAGAATTTCTAGATGATATAACACTTTGTTGTTTCAATGGAAAACTTGATCATTGTATCTACCAAATTGATTCTTTCAGAAACCTTGTAGGTAGTAATTATAAGCCTCCAAACTTATATCATGCTTTGCGCTGGGATGCAGAGGATCCATTTGTATGTGATTATGAGATTGCTGAATGGAAAATACTAGACCTTGACAAAAGTAAGAAAGCTAAACAAAAACTATCTGATAACACCAATCTTGCAGTAGTCAAAGGTTCTAAACATATAATTGGTACTGTTCAAGAGGAGAAAATAAATATAGGAAAATGGTCAAAGGAAGATGAACATGAACAAGAGGTTGTTTCCATTACTGGCTGTAACGTTAAATTAAACAGACAGCACAGCATATGTAATGATCTATCTGATATACATGGGCCCATCTGGCATGGAAATAGTTGTGCATATGACTCGATTTTAGCTGTTCTACTTCATGTATGGCACTCCAATCCAATGTACTGGCAGAATGAATTTGACAAATTCGGAAATCCTTTTATGACACAACTTGCTAGAAATGTGCATTTATATTCAATGAATGAAATGGGTATCAAAGACATAAAGGAGTCCTTGTGAGATCAGTTTCATGAATTGCATGAAGTTGACAGAACATTCAGCAGAGGAGTCTATGTCTCAGTTTATGATGTTTGGGTGTCAAACAACATTGATGTTCAACATACTGCAAGATGTAGTTATACTGGCTGTACAAGAACAAGGATCTATAACACAGAATTTGTATATGCTCCTTCTTTGTTGTGCTTCTACATTGGGTCCAGAACAGAAAGCCAGAGAATGTACATTGATCACAAGTTCAGTCTGACTTCAGAAAATACACTGTACAGATATAGATTAGCTGGTATAATCTGCTATGGGGAAGGCCATTTTACAGCTCAAGTTTTTGATAGATCTTTACGTTGTTTCTATTATGATGGAATGGAAAGTGGTGGAAATTTCAGATGGGCTGGTTGTCTGAGAGAAAGGAACATCAACTTGAACAGCTGCAGAGGTAGAAAGGTGGTTTAGAGCTCAGCACGGGTATGGGTAATTGGCAGGTACCCGTCCAGGTACCCGTATCTGTATCCGGCGGGTACAGGTACCCGACACAGCCACACCCACCGGATACGGATACTCCCGGATACGGGTTTAAGTTTTGAGAAGACTTAATACCCGCAGATACTTCAAAAAACTCGAATTTTTCTATCTAAACTTCTAAATAATATTAATATAGTGTACCTATCATAAATACATACTATTGATTGTGCTTTGCAGTGTCTTTGAGGCCAGAAACATGCGAGAGTAAGTGCCCCATCCAAATACGGATGCTGCCACATGGCGTTCCCACGGCCAAACTGTGGCTGAAATTGCAGAAAGTCGAAAATTCATCTAAAAAAAGCAGCAAAATACTTGCTCAAAAAATATTTTAGAAAGTAATCATTATACAATAATCCATATATAGCTTCTACAAGAAGTACAGAACACTAATTTTGCGAAATCAAGCCCAAGCCCGCACATCACTAACCACCAATCGTTCCTCTACGAAATGGTGTATAGACTCGTTAACCAGACTGACGATATACATGTTCTGAAGTGTGTATATATATGTAAAGGGATATTGTAGCGGAGAATCGTGGCTCTCGATACACGCCGAAAATACAAAATTATCCGCTCGGCAGAAAGGCGTACTGAAACACACTTTTTTACAGATATATCTTATATCAGTAGTAGTGATGTGATCTATCCGTCGAGTGAATATTTTTGTCTTTTCGGCGTGATAGCGGCGGGGACGGACACTAACGTAAGAGCTATTGATCTTCCTTCGTTGGCTATCAGAGCCCCGGAGACGAGGGCGTAAACTTTAATGTGTACTATCATTTCTTCTCCTCCTCCAATACGGTTGCCATCTAGGCTCATGTAGCTTTTCATATTTCGACCGAAGGCCTTGCACGAATCCAGGTCCGACCCATTCATTTGTTATTAAATAATGCCATATAAGCTCACCTCCGCCCGCACTTAGGGGCTCTGCTTGCAACCTGGGGGATTTAATCTTCCTATATTTCTTTTGCAAACTACTGTATATGATGAATAGAAACCTGTAATATGCACTTATTTTTACACCATTTGACGATGATGTAGCACGGTGTCCAGTGGTGTTGTCAAGCCGTTGCCAAACATGTACACATATCCGTTAACACCGCCACGAGCTGCCACGACTTCTTCCGCTCACAACGCCAATCTCGAACAGTACTACGCCAATCCGCCGCACAAGGATGTCAACATTGAAGAATCCATAATCTCTGAGACCAAGTTGTCTTTGCAAGACAGTCCTCGATAATCGGATCGGACCAGCTCACGTCTACTAACGTACATGGTCGTTGGGTTGTCCGACACAAAACGCTATTCACCCACCAAAATCACTGGTCACGTGATCTGATTATGTGAGCGCTGCGCGCGGGAATTTTGTACAAGTCTACTCGTCGAGCGGCCTCCCGCCTTCCTCGACAGCACTGGGTCTATTACTAAGGTACAAATTTTTGGGCGAGGCTTCCTGTATGTATATAGAGTAAATATAACAAACAAATTCGAGTTTCTAGCTGATAATTGTATGACAAAGTATTGTTTACCTACACAGTCTGGACCAAATAATGATGATGGGAAGCTTGGAAAGGAGGCTCATCATTTTGTGGCAGATATTGCTGGATTTGAGGATTCTCGTGGAGTACGGCCTACAACATGGGCCGCTTCCAGCAGCAAAGCGGCTAAACGCGTGGAGAGGAACACACTTGGATACCAAGTGCAAAGAATGAATGAATAGATACTAAAATTAGAGCTAGAAACTCAATTTTTTTTGCTATATTTACTCTATATACATACAGGAAGCCTCGCCCAAAAATTTGTACCTTAGTAATAGACCCAGCGCTGTCGAGGAAGGCGGGAGGAAGGCGGGAGGCTGCTCGACGAGTACTTGTACAAAATCCGCGCGCGCGGCGCTCACATAATCAGATCATGTGACCAGTGATTTTGGTGGGTGAATAGCGTTTTGTTTGTCCGACGCGTTCGCTTTTTTGAGGTTGCGCGGATGTAGGTTCAATACACGTAAGTATTTAAGTCCTTTTGCTGCGACTTGACACTAAAGTATTTCCCCTTCATACCTGCTGCACCAATCAGCAATATCCAGTATCAATTGCCATAAAATGTGTTGGGAGCTTTCTGCTCTGAGGGAGTATAGGGCTGAAGCTGTGACTATGGTTCTGACCCTCTAAGCACCGAGTACGTCGTTCACCGTTTCATGTTTCATATTTTACTTTTTAAACTTATAGTTTACATCCATGTCTTCCTCAGCGCCGTGTCTTCACGACCTCGATTTATGATATAAAAGGGTCGGTGTTGTTGACCGCTTGCTTACCCCCTTTGCCCCACCATGACTCACTGCTCAGGCTGCAGCGTTTTAAATCTCGGGTTGAATGAACATGAAGAGTGTGCAAGATGCAAAAAGCTTGGAAGAGCGAATATTACAGAGGTAGAGAAAAAGAAGATTATGGTATGTCTCCACTTGTCTATTACTACTTGATATGGTCTTTCACGGTTGATTAATTGATGTTTTTCAGGACACACCCAACTGTAAACACTGTAGTACGCTGTACCCGTTTATGAATGGCGACTTCTGTGTGCTTTGTATTGAACCTGGTGTCCCAAGTCAAAAGGATACCAGCTTGGTTTTGGCACTTACCCGTGAGTTTCCTGTCTCAACATTTGACTTTCTTTGATTGTTCTCATTCACGCTTATAGAATCCATCTCGAGTAGTGCTGCCTCTTTTGATAAAGAAGCCTCGCAACATCGCCTCAACCGTCCGAACTCCAATCCCAACTTGAAGAAGGCCCAAGCAACCAACACCAAAAAGCAGCAACTGAAGCTGACAAAGGAGGAGACAATCACAATAGAGTTGCACTTGGATGTGATAAACAAAAAGAACAAGCAAGAAAAGGTGTGTTATCAGTGATTCCTGGCATCATTATCCTCCTGACTTCAATTTTTTTCCAGTCGGGTATCGCAGCACTCGTTAACAAGCATTCCAAAGACACAATTCTGTCTACAGTTCTCAATGGCTTGATCAACGAAACACAGACGATGTATCTCACCTCTCATTATGCTGTGACACTGCCTCAAGATGCAAAAGTCAGTTTCTCGCTGTGAGTCTCATTAACGTCCTGATATTTGAAGCGGGTCATGGCAATTCCAAAGCATTGTCAGTGGGAAATCCTACTCTGTCAATAAAGAGAAGATCGACTTCAACGGCACTCTTCAAAACTTTTATGATTGTCTGAGAGACTCTGGCCGTATATTGCCAAAGGACATCAGCGACCGTCGGCTTACTCTGAAACTGGTCGTCCCCATTGACTACATATACCCGCCCATCTCTCTGTCCAATTCATACTGACCATCACTTTCTTTGGCAAGAATGTTGCGCATTACCTTCTGAAGCTACCTCGACTAGGAGTACCTGCCCCAAGGCTTCCAAACACAAAGTTCCCAATGAGCGGTGTATGTTCCTGGTTGCCGAAATAAAAGCTTCACTGATCATTGCATTGATAGCTGACACTGACAAAGATTTGGCCAGTGTTCGTCCACCTCCAGTTCCCACTTATCATAGTAGCTGGCGTCGTCAGGGGTCTGGCCAGGCGGCAGCTGCAGCACCTAACATAATTGAATATGAGTGTGTGCCATTCAAGAAGATTGTGTGCACAATTGAGCCGAATGGTGAGACTCAGCTGGAAACCAAGATGGAGATGGATGAGATCGAGGTTCCAAAGGGCTGGGCAGTGTTTATCAAGGGTGGAAAACCCCAAGGTAGTTACCTTGGTAAAGGAATGTACAAATACACAATCAAGGTAGTGTCTGTTATCATTTCCATGACTTTTTTAATTGTTTCATCCTCTCACAGGCCCGCTACCATGGCAAGATGGTTGCGTTATTCCAACATAAACCCTGTATGGTCCCTTTAGGCTCCGACAATCGGCAATATCTCCTTCAAGAGTTGGATATCCTTATTACAGCCACTGCTCTCCTCAAGATGTTCTATGAACGTGCCAATCTTGCAAATGTTACTTTGCCAAGTCTGTCATTTCCTCCCTCTTCTCAACATTTCCCTGATTTTCTTTCCATTATAGAAATTTCTTGCAACTCCACAGGCACATTTGTCGGCATTGCTTCATCTCCACCTACTAATCTGGCACCATTTCCCCTTGAAGTGGATATTGATACATCAGACAATCAGGCCCTCCTCTTCAACACTTTTATGGTTGCACCACTACTAGAAACTTGTGGTGACTTGTACAAGTGCCACAAATTTTCAGGAAACACACAGACTGGGCACAATCCATCAGATGTTCTTGGACAAGCTGTCAACGCCTTTGCCCATCATGTAGTTGAGGAAACTCAAGGTACATATATGCTATTGGACATCCAGGGTAAGTCTTTCGGGTGGTATGTTTTGCACTTATGATTTATTCAGTATTCTTTTCGCTCTGTAATACACATCAGGTGTCATAGGACCAGATGGGTCATTGGTACTGTTTGACCTTCAAGCCCATACGTATGTGTTGATTATTTGACTCAACATCTCCACACTGACGATGTTGCAACTTGCAGGAAAGACAAGAACTCTGGCCCTGGAGATGAAGGGTTAGAGCAGATCAAGCAGTTTGCTGAGGAGCACATGGACAGCCGCGTTTGTACACAAATGAACCTTGGTGATCTGAAAGGGCTGGTGAAAACTAGTAATGTCCACAAACTGTTTACGTGAGATGTAGTCAATTCTTTCTTGGCCAGATGTGTTATGATGTCTGTGTATGTTGCATGTATTTAGAATCTACTTGTCTACTAACAGCGCTGCAGCACCGATCTAAAATGTCAAATGTGTTAATGTTATGTCTACATGTGGGGGAGCATGTCATGGAATACATCCCAGGTATTTTCTAGCGTTAATTTAGGCATCCTTAGTCTGTCAAAGACCAATTGTGCGTATGCAGCATAGTCTGTGGAAACAAATTGGATGAGATCCTCCCCACCAATATCCTGCATCAGTGATTTGATGACTTCACGATCGACCAGCTGCAAGCACTGCTGTCCTCCATATGTTTCAGGGAGAGAATAGGAGATGTTTGGAGGTACACCTGAGGGGTTTTTCTTCTGAGATGACTTGTGGACCCGATGATTGTTGAGGTTGTCCTTGAGCTTGTCAAGTTCTGACTGGATAGCATAGGCCAAAGCCATTGTACGAGTTCACTGTGGTGTCATTACACATCAATTGCTATGGGTACAGTCAAGAAGATATGAGATTCATACTACTGCTTGGAATCATCTGGATGGTAAATATCTGCTCCTGCCTCCCAGAAAATCTTCACATTTTCACCCCAAAAGAGCTGAAGCTGAAGCCATCCACACTCAATAGTAGTGTTATGAACACTGCGTAAAAACTTATGAGCTGGTAGTTCAGACGTGTTCAAGTCAGAAAACTCTTCTCTAACATCAGTGTTTTAGTTAAATCATGTCCGAGAACATAAGCAAGTTAAAAGATACTCACCTGAGGGTGTTTGCCAGTCCATAGATTCTACTGGTCTCAGAACCACAGTCAGTAGTCATCTGGATGGGTATACCTACATGTGCCCATGATGCATCAGATGCAAAGGACTGTGGTGATGTTTTGATGCTCACTTACCCCCACAATCATAGACTACCTCAAGTCAAACATAGGCAACTGCCATCTTGAGACGATTGTTGGGAAGAACATGAAGGCCAAGCCACTTTCCTGACCATACGTCCCGAACCCCCCAAATTGGAAAGCCAATGGCATTGAGTTTGTCATGTCCATCTCCGCTCCATTCTTCATTTGGTCCGAGATTGGCCAGTGCATCAACACGAGGAATCTTCTTGGAAGTGGGCGCGCGATTCTCGAAGCCTTGCAGATCAACCACTCACATGACACCTGTAATATATTCACTAAGAAGCAATCAGAATCAAGTCAGAGAAGACACTAGTTTACGCACCGATTAAGATGGATGCCTTGATCAAACACCAATTTCTCTTTAATCGTTCTCAGACCTTTTCTACCGTTGGGATCCTTGGCAAGCTGGTCAAGAACTGCCTGTCGTTTATCAAGTTCTGACATTTCCTTTGTGGTAGCTGCACTGCCTTTGATTCCATACAAGGCCTTCCAGTGGGTGACTGTAGAAGGACTGCGTCAAGGGGAGATAATCAAATGTAGTCAATAACTGAACCACAGCGAGATCTTGACAAACTCACACCATCTGTATTCCACACTCTGTCTTTAAAAGCTTGGAGATGACGTTCTTGTCTGTAATGTTTCGTCCATGCAGCTCCATGAGAGCATCGTAAGTCTTCTGGTCATCAACAGGTGCTGTTTGAAATCATTAAAAATATATCAGTGTGACTGTGGAAGACAAGTGGAAGAGGAAGTGCAAGCCAATCACTCATGACAATGATCACGACCATTCTTGCCAGTCCTGTTGTTGCTGCTGACTTCCTTACAGAACTGGGCCATGTCGATGCCTTTTGCACTGTTGGTCATCATCTCTATGGGTGTGCATGAAATACTAGGGTGAATTTAGGCAGGAAAGGGATGTACTGGCTTCCTGGAACTGATGTAGTATTTATGGGTTTCACGACGTGTATTTTACATTTGGTTTGCCTTTGGTCATGGATATAGGAATTGCAAAAATGAGGCTGGTGATGAAAACGAGTTCTAAAGTTTTCAATGAGAAGTCAAACCTACAAATGCATGATTTCCCTCATTTGCATTGCAGTCCTCTGGTTTGCTCATTTCCAGGGCGCAAGGTGGCAAAATCTAGGTTCTGTAATGCACTTGAGTCAATCATATCTGGAAAATCAGTAGTAAAACAACGAGATGTTGCTGGGAACTATGGTTCTCTTATGTACGAAAAAACGGTTGGTCAACGGGCAGTCCAAGCTTGATGGAATAAGGTGCAAACTTAACTTACAACGTGTATTGTAAGTATCACCGTGGTCAGATCATATCCATATCTCAGGATTCTACAATCATAATAACGAAGAACTACTATACAGCATACAAAGACTGCCGCCGCCAGGTTAGTAGCAAAGCCCTTATGTCGAGGCGGAATTGAGGCGGAACCGTTCACTGCGGTGAGCTTATATGGCACTATTCAGTAACAAGTGAATGGTCCGGCCGAGACTCGTGCAAGGCCTTCGGTCGAAATGCTACATGAGCCTAGGTGGCAACCGTACTCCAATGTTCAACGTTCAAAATTCGCATCCGAGTGACCGAGTACGGTTGCCACCTAGGCTCATGTAGGTTTTCGAATTTCGACCGAAGGCCTTGCACGAGCCCAGGTCCGACTCATTCATTTGTTATTGAGGAATGCAGTTCCGCCTTGACATAGGGGCTTTCATACTAACCAGGCGGCGGCAGTCTTTGTATATAAGTAGTAGTCCTTCGTTATTATGGTTGTAGAATCCTGAGATATGGATATGTTTTGATTTAACCCTTTACGGTTGCCATGGAGGCTATAGGAATTTGACCAAAGGCCAACAGTGAGGCCAACCCGAGGAAAGCGCTCATTGGTACTTAATTATTGAATGAATTTCCTGCTGAAGTAGCTTTGCGGGTGCGCGAGACGTTGAGCTTATTGTTGATATACCCTGATGAACATGTTGGAAGCCATACAGTGGCACTTAGATATGAGTACGTCAAAAAATAAGAAATGGAGGCCTCGAGTCCAGAGTCTCACTCGGAAAAAACCTGAGTCAACGTGATTCAGAGATTCAAAATCTGACTTCTATAGAGATTTCAATGAAGAAGTTGCCCATAAAGTATCTATTGAGGTGCAGCTGGACAACGGAGGAACTTGAAAGGGAGAACGTTTGAAGTCCGTCCCAACACGAATTCCACCTCGGAATCCTTCCGAACAGCGCCGGATAAGGATCAGGAAGGTATTGTCCACACGAAGATGTACGTCAAGGGCAGAGAAACTTGAGAGAAACATAACAGAAGTTGAGCACAAGTACTTATTAATACCCTAAGTTGACCCCAAGCACCCTTCAGATCTCTCAATCTCTTTCATGCCTGCGAGAAAGCCTAGGTACGGTGTCCATGGAGGCTCAGGTACGTTTTTGAGCCAAAGGTTTGGGATCGAGCACTAAGCACTCATTTTAGTTCCTTTCCCACTGAAGTTCCTGTTAAATGAACTCGGCGGATGAAGTTTAAAGGCCAAGTTTCCCCGGAAGTTCCCTACATTTCTTCCGAAAACGGAAAACGTGGGCGTATGTCGAGGAGCTTCCTCAATACTAGGGGGTCTCTGCGCGCACAATTAGCTCACAAAGGACTGTCAGTTGAGGACGTCGGTCAGAAAAATATACGAAGACTCTGGACCTGGTGAAACATAGCTTTCCGAAGACAGTTCATCCGAAGACAAAGGGAGATTCCTGTTGACATCTGTATCGTTTTTATTGAGATTTCTATGTTCTAGGATTCAAATCTCAATAAAAACGATAGCAGGAGATTTGCGCTCTTATAGAAGTGGTAAGGATACTTTAAGTAGCTCATTATTGGAAGAGCTACTGGAGAAAGACTCCATCAGCGCTGTTTTTCTCTACAGCAGCATTCTGTGCCGGCGGCGTTGGTCGGACAATACTAATCCCGGAAAGCCGCATATCTTCAACACTCCGACCCTGCTTGCGTTCTTCAGGCAAGAATCAAGTCCAAAGTGGCATTCGTACGCAATATCCACCGAGTTTATTTCACATATATCCAGTAGAAATTGAAAGGTATGTAGGTAGGCTTAGCGCTCGACCCAAGCCTTTGGCTCAAAAACCTACCTGAGCCTCCATGGACACCGTACTAGGGCAACGGTTGCATTTTACTTATACATCAATGACCTCTCAGAAAATGATATGTCTTCCGGATAGCTGTGTAGCGGTCGGGAAACTTAACCTCCAGCGGCGTCGAGCGAGCGGATCCGCAGAGGTAATTTGACAGGAAGTTCTTGGGAAATTCAGTGAAATGAATAGCAATGGGCGCTTGCCCTCTCGGCCTTGAGTCTGAGATCGAAAAACCTACATGAGCCTAGGTGGCAACCGTACCGAGTCCTCAGTCCAAATGAAGCGAACACTTTGCTCAGGGTCAACAACTGACACTACTTATTGAAGCTTAGAGTAAACCTAGAATTTTCAATTGACCCAGTGGCACGTTACAATTTGCAATTGCACATATAAATAGACGTCGACGGACAACTTGCTGGCCTGGTTTCGGTCTCTAGTCTTTTCCTACCTACCTTAAGACTACCTTCATAATCTCCCTTTCGCTCTCTCCCTCTTGTATTCAAGCACAAGGCCTAAGCCCGTCGCCCATCGTCCGCCCGAGTGTTGCGAGTTCAAACGAAGGAACGAAGCCTAGGCCTAGAAGCGCACCCTACGTAGCACCGTATACGTACATGTCAAATCCCATGGATGCCATATACAAAGTTGAGGCGGATGCCACTAGTACTCAGGCTATTAATCTGCACAAGATACTCGGGTAAGTGCTATTTACTACTTCCTTGGACGCTCGATCCGACTCGTTTATCTCATTGCTGACGCAACGTTGACCAATTTTCTTGTTCATCCCTGGGAAGCAGGTCACCGATGATAGGAACATGGTTGAATTTGATGCTGTATACGTTGATGCTTGACCAAGTGAGTATAGTATTATTACTAGTGGTACTCAAGGACAACCGTACCTCATATAAGTACTGACATATAAGTATGTTCTATTCTAGACCTTGCATTACTTCCGACACTACCCCACCGACAAAATTCTCTTCAAGATCGCTGTTTTGGCTGCTCTTGGCTGCGATACGGCTACGACAATGGCGGCTTGTGTCGACGTCTACCTTGTAAGTTGCACATTTGCACCGTACTTATAAGGCCTGATTTTTCGAATCGTTTGGATACTTCTCATAGAATGCTGTCATCTTTCAAGGTAGGTACATAGAACCCAGGCCGTACCTCTTTTTTTGTTTTTTTGAATTGGATTCAAGAAATTTTGAAGCTGACTCGATGCCTCTTGACCCACTGTGGGTGGCTCAGGAAACATACCTGCTCTTCTAACGCTACCATGGTAAGTAAGACTATGATTTTAATATCGCGGCTATATGAAACGTCATTCCGAGAATAACTTACTATTCGGCGATGGCAGGACTCAAAGCATATACCTAGCTTCCACTGGTATCTCTGGAGCGATCGTGCAGGCATTTATGTTGCACAGATATTGGTCCTTGTGAGTACTATCTTCCCTTGAAATTCATCCGTGCCATTGTCAGGTATCCGACTTACTCTATCTTTGATCAAACATTTGAAGAACGCGAAGAAAAGTGGTTATAAGTGCTGTAGGACTTATGATACTCTTATCAGTAAGTCATGATTTAAAGTAGCCCCACTTGGATTAATATCCAATAACTCTGGCTGCTGGCACTGTAAAGCTTGCAAGTAATTTGTATCTCACCATTATCATTCGTATCCTCCCCCTTGGAAGGCAAGATTCACGTACACCAACCTTGCTTCCAGCGATGTAAGTACGTTCACGTTCTTCAGGCTCTGAGTGGTCCCGTGGCTCACAAACCTATTTCGTTATCCCTGCATCCTGCGTGTTTGACTACCTATCTTAGTTTGTGGTTATCAGCCGCAATGGTGGCAGACCTGGTAATCGCCGTACTATTGGTCTTATATTATCAATCGATCGACCGCGACAGGACAAATTCTTCGCGCATGTGAGCTCCATGTCCACTTGGGAAATTCTGTGATAATTGATGAAGATTGACTTCATCCTTATTTAGACTCCTCCGCCGTCTAGTAGCTCTCGCACTCAAAACCGGCTCTTTCACCGCTCTGACTGCAGTGCTAGCTCTTATAACTTATGCGAGTGATATTAATAGTAATGGTATGTCCTGTCCTCTCTCCTCTCTCCTCTCTTTCCATTGGCATAGCACTGACATTTGGGCCCATTTTGGATTCTGGAAAAAGTCACCTTGATATTCACCTACTGCATCGGCAGTATATATTCATTGACGCTCCTGTACAACCTGAACATTCGTCAGGACTTATTCCCAAGAGCCATTTATATTCGGAGTAGCCGTCTAGTACCTGATTTGGAGAGGAGGAGTCGTGTCACGCTGCCGGTGGCGAGCAACTAGGATTGAACTATGCAGGACGTCCCGAATTGATTCTACAATGTTTCGCTAGATTCTCATTGGCTTGGAAAGGGTCCCCAGCATATACACGTACTTATAGTACCGACTCCGATTATTTACATGTCTCGCTGGCATTTTTGTCAGACATACCAAGCTCGAGCTTCTTTTTCTTTTGTGTCCAGGGACCGGTATCGTACCGGTACCTTCAGACATACTTAGACGATGGTTGGCATTCATGGAGTTCTTCCTCGAGCGCTCATGAAGTCTGGGGCCCCCATTTTTACATGTCTCGCAGGGCCATATGGCCAATGGCAATTGATGTCATCTCCAAATCTCCGTTTCATTGGTTCTAGGACCCACGAGCATGTTTCGGGACGGTTGAAAACTTGAGACAGACTCTTGGGGTTTGCAGTCATTAAATGTTATGGGGCCTGGCCTTGTACCACCCGTAACTGGTTCATGATACCTCCTATCCTGGTTTCATCTTCATCTGCCACTACCAGGCCTGGCATGCTTCCTAGAGTCTAGACACCAGAGTCGGGTATAGTTACTGTAAGTTTCGAACTGCGCATGCAGCTTGCCACTTGGCAGGCAACTTGGCTCAATAATTGAAGACTTCCAGCATAGCAAGTTCAACTTGTCATTTAGATTATGTGGTCGGTATGCTTTGAGAAGCACTACAAAAATACACAAGGGCTCAGAATAGGGAAGACATTCTACGGGAAAAAGCAGTATATGCAACCGGTTCTTGGTAAACATACGTCTATGCAGTATGCCTAAGTAGCCAAAAAAAATAGCAAACTTCTGTACTCTTGTTAGCAGATGAGACGAAGAGGATTTAAAGGCAGTGAATAAGTTCAAGCGGCATGGCAGGCAGCCCGCAGGCTTACGCACTCGGCCGTATGATTTGGTATGCTGCGTACAACTGCTTGCTCCGAGTCTCGGCAGCTTCCATAATTGAGCTATGCCTGTCCCAGGTCACTTGCTGATCGCAAAAGAAAATCACCCTCAACATACACGGTGGACGTGTCTGTACTGGCGTAGTTTGCTGTCCGAAACACCGTCACGCCTCTGGTTTCCCCTTACTCGTTCAGATGCTTACTTCAGCCTTCCTCTTCCCTTGTCTCGTCGCTTGCTCCGACGTTCTGCCAGAACGTATCCATCGCAATTAAGGAAAAAGACCTGCTTCAAGGCCGTGATTGGTGAACCTTCGCCTGCGTCGCGTAGCTTTAGAAAATTTGGTATTCAGATCTGGAAAACGACAAGCCAAGGATACAAACATGTCAGCATACATCGTCATGAGGAATTAGGAGCGCGTAGAAAGGTACGGAAAGCGTTGAGCGCACTGGTTTGGTGAGTGGTCGGCAGAAGAAATGATACGCACGATTATACCGACAAATCTCGCGTATTCCAGCTATTGAAGGCGACGTAGTCGTGTAGAAGAAGGAACGGAAGGGAACGGGCGATGGGCTGAGGCGAGAGGGATGCGACGTGAGGGAAGGAGCGCAAGACGAAACCAGAACAGACCAGGTTGGTCGTTATCTATATCATTGCCATAAAGGAGTTATCTATATCGATACTATATATAGAAATCTATAGAAATAATAATCTTAGTCAGGTCCCCTTTTCTCCCCGTCTGCCTTTCCTCCTTATATGACACCGCAATTTTCGCCTCCTGCAGTTGTCCATGCAGCTCCACTCGACGCGCCCGACAGCAAAAAGGAGACAACACTCTGAATCCATGTTTTCCACGCCGTTGAGAAGTCGCTCTGAGTCTTACTCCTCTACCACTTCGTCGGCTTCGGCGTCTAAAGCCTTTGTCATCCTAAAACCAAGCACATACATTCAGAAGCGCACACAACCCCAGTCTCTGGCTCAGGGGCCCGTCGTGCCTACGCCAGTCCATCCAGTCATTCAAAGCATCCGTTACGGACGAAGGACCACATCGCTTTTGCCAACAATGTCAATGCCAACTCCATCACCGCCAATGGCAATGCCTGACCTATTACACCCACTACACTCACATCGCCTTCGTCATCCTCCACTCACGCTCACTGACCAAGTCAATCACCTTCCTCCTCTCACAGATCCACTTCCGCTTCACGTCGAGAAGCAGCACGAGACTTGGAACTCATAGCCTCCTGTTTCCTTTTCCGAACCAACGTGTTGTCGGCTACTCTACCATCACCTTTGTTGCCGCCATTGCTTCTCCGACGCCTAGAAGTGCGACCAGTATTTCCAGTCCTATGACTACAAGAACCATGAAGGCAGACTCAAGTCCAGATATCACCCGACCCGCATCGAAGAGGATAACAAGAACGAGACAACTATGGAAGGTGACGAGCATAGGACCTACTCAGGTGCGTGTATCCTTTTCCTAGTATTCGTCTGCTTCGCTGAGTGAGGTCGCCATCCACAACTTAGCAGTCTTAGTGTCATTTTGGTGTCCGTCGTAGACGTTACGTATTCCTTGATGTTGCAGTAGTACGTCATTTGATTCATGCTTTGTGACGAAAGGTGCACATTACGGACGCTGTAGCGATAGCATGTCGTTGACTAGAGGTGCACATACTGAAGATACTTCTTTTGATCTGGTTTGCCCCACCTTCTTACCTCGCGATTTGCACCTCAAACCACCTCAGACTGCCCTCAATGACTTCGTATCACTGCTTGGTGCGCATATGTCCACCTCTTGATGTCAGTCTTCGTTCTCTTTTGCACGTTTTCAACTCTACCCTTTCAGACATGCTAGGCTCGGTGCATTTAGCTCGTGGTGAGTCTTTCTTTAGCTTTGGTCAGGCAGTATCGTGTCTTACAAGCCCACTACATTGATATTGCCTAGTTTTTCACTCTCCGTCATCCTTCGGTGAGTATTTCTTCGGTTTTCTCTTCAGTTAAATTATCTCACTCAAGCTCGTTACAGATGCGCGTATATCCATCCCCTGTCAGTATGATTGGGAGTTTGAGGCAGGACATCAGTTAGGCAAGTTGGGAGTGAGTCTCGGCAGCTATCCACCTATAGTAGTACATGTTTGTATGTCCGTGAATACAGGTTTTTGATTTTCAAGTTGGCAGTAAATGCTACGTTATCCCCTCACGATAGTTTGTGGTTATCAACCGCAATGGTGGTGGACCTTTTAATTGCCCTAATCTGGGTCCTATATTACCGAGCGACCAAGCGTAACAGGACCCTCAAGTCTCCGCGCAAGTGAGTCCCCTTCCCATTTGGCAAATTCTTTATTTAATGATTGGCTTAAGAAGACGAACGAGTACATTTTAGACTCGTTCGCCGTCTAACAACCCTCGCACTCAAAACCGGCCCTTTCACCGCTCGGATGCAGCAATCACCCTTATAGCCTTTGTGACTGATATCCAGAGTAATGGTATGTCCTGTCCTGTCCGCTCTCTTCCCATTGGCATAGCCCTGGCATTTGGCCTCATTGAACTCTTGTACAACCTGAACATTCGTCGGAAGCTGTATCTTACCTGATTTGGAGAGTCGGAATCATTTCACGGTATCGGTGGCGAGCAACTAGGATTGAGCGAGGTGATAAGAGGTAGTAGGACGTTCTAAATTGATATCTAGAATGAAGGCCATCGGCGTTGCGTGGCGAGAACTCGGCGTCCCCTTCTCCCTAAAGTTCAATGTCACAATGCTCAGCGTTCAAAAGTAATCGAACTTAGTTCAAATTAACCAAACACCATGCTCAGGGCCGTGGTTGGCTGGCTACGCTATGATTGACACTACTTATTGAAGCTTGAAGGGGTAAAGCGCTAACGTTACTAACGAAAATATTCAATTGATACAGTGACACGTATAAGTAGATGTTGACAGGCAACTTGTTGGCCTCGGTCTCTAGTCTCTTTCTACCTACCTCCCTGTCGCTCTCTCTTGCATCCAAGCACAAAGCCTGATTCCGTCGCCCGTCACCCGTCGAGCACTGCGAGGTCAAACGAAGAAACGAAACCGAAGCCTGGAAGCGCACCCTACACGCAGCACCGTATACATACATGGCAAATCCCATGGATGCCATATACAAAGTTGAGGCTGATGCCACAAGTACTCAGGGCATTAATCTGCACAAGATACTCGGGTAAGCGCTACCTACAACTTCCTTGGACGCTCGATCCGAGTCGTTGATCTCATTGCTGACGCAACGTTGACCAATTTTCTTGTTCATCCCTGGGAAGCAGGTCATCGATGATAGGAACATGGTTGAATTTGATGCTGTATACGTTGATGCTTGACCGAGTGAGTATAGTATTATTACTAGTGGTACTCAAGGACAACCGTACCTCGTATAAGTACTGACATATAAGTATGTTCTATTTAAATTCTAGACCTTGCATTACTTCCGACACTACCCCACCGACAAAATTCTCTTCAAGATCGCTGTTTTGGCTGCTCTTGGCTGCGATACGGCTACGACAATGGCGTCTTGTGTCGACGTCTACCTTGTAAGTTGCACATTCGCACCGTACTTATAAGGCCTAATTTTTCGAATCGTTTGGATACTTCTCATAGAATGCTGTCATCTTTCAAGGTAGGTACATAGACCCTGGGCCGTACCCTTTTTTTTTGAATTCGATTCAACAAAATTTGAAGCTGACTCGATACCTCATGACCCACTGTGGGTGGTGCAGGAAAAATAAGTGCTCTTCTAACGGCACATTGGTAAGTAAGACTATGACTTTAATATAGCGGTCATATGAAACGCCATTCCGAGAATAAGTCACCCATAGACTTACTGTTCGGTGATTGCAGGACTCAAAGCGTATACATCGGTTCTACTGGTACCTCTGCAGCGATCGTGCAGACATTCATGTTGTACAGATATTGGTCTTTGTAAGTATTATCTTCCCCTGAAGTTCATCTGTGCCATCGTCAGTTATCTGTCAGACTTACTCTACCTCTGATCAAACATTTGAAGAACGCGAAGAAAAGTGGTTATAAGTGCTGTAGGAGTTGTGATACTCTTATCAGTAAGTCCACTCTTCGAGTTTCAAAGTAGCCGCCCTTGGATTAGTGTTCAATAACTCTGGCTGCTGGCACTGTAAAGCTTGCAAGTACTTTATATCTCGCCATTATCCTTCGTCTGCGACCCGTTGGAAATCAAGGTGCACGTACACCAACCTTGTTTCCGGTTATGTAAGTATGTTCTCGTTCAGGCTCTGAGTGGTGTCTCGTGGCTCACAAACCTATTTCGTTATCCCCTGCATCATGCGCACTTGACCACTTACAATAGTTTGTGGTTATCAGCCTCAGGGGCAGCGGACCTGTCAATCGCCCTACTCTTGGTCTTACATTATCAATCGACCGACCACGACAGGACGCTAAACTCTTCACGTAGGTGAGCTCCATGTCCACTTGGCAAATTCTGTCATGATTGAAAAACATTAACATTGGCTTCATCCTTAGGCTCGTTCGTCGTCTAGTAACTCTCGCACTCAAAACCGGCTCTTTGACCGCCATGACTGCAATAGTAGCTGCTATAGCTTATGCGATTGATATTAATAGCAATGGTGTGTCCTATCCTGTCTCCTCTCTTTCCATTGGCATAGCACTGGCATTTGGGCTGATTTTGAATTCTGGGACTTGAAAGTCACCTTGGTATTCCTCTACTGCATAGCCAATATCTATTCATTGACGCTCTTGTACAACCTGAACATTCGTCGGAAGCTGCTCAGAAAAGCCACCAATATTGGGAGCAGCCGTATACGTATACCTGATTCGGAGAGGCGAAGTCGTGTCACGGTGGCGGTGATGAGCAACATGCACGACGTCCCGGATTGATCTTACTTAAAATATGTCACTAGATCCTCATGGGCTGTATTCTTGTATATACTCCTACGACTCGAAGTCACAAAATTAGTGCATCCATCACACAAATCGGTATTGTGCACGATGCACCTGCTCAGGTGCAGGGGTCCTGCCTTGAGCTTCGCCAGAACAATTTGGATTTGAAATATATATCGTATCCCCAGCAGCCACTTCGAGCTGAGTCCGAGTCCAAGTCGAAGATATATATAATAGAGACGTTCAGAAGATGGATATGGCATGCACACACATGCAATACAGTCGACTCCCTCCTAGCCCATAACCCTATAAAACCGTACTCTCCCATAAACCATACTTTCCTGGACGAAAAACCGCAACCGAATTGTCTTTTTATATTGAAATCACTCTCTCATACGATTTCGTGTCTCTCGAAATGTATGGGTTGGGTTATGAAGCAGTCGATCGTATGTGGCGACATCACCGTGTTCCCTTCTCTCTGGCCCGCCTGGCACTGGTACGGTTGTCGATGGGTGCCGGTCTCTTCCTAAAGTTCAATGCCCCAATGCACAACGTTCCAAATTAGTTGAACTTGACGCAAATCAAGCAAACACAATGCTCATTACTTAGGATCGAGGCTAGCTGGCTGCGCGACGATTTACACTACTTATTGAAGCTTGAAGGGGTAAAGCACTAACGTTACTAACGAAAATATTCAATTGACACAGACACGTATAAGTAGATGTTGACAGGCAACTTGTTGGTCTCGGTCTCTAGTCTCTTTCTGCCTACCTCCCTGTCGCTCTCTCTTGCATCCAAGCACAAAACCTGAGCCCGTCGCCCGCTGAGCGCCGCGAGTTCAAAGGAAGGAACGAAGTCGAAGCCTGGAAGTGCACCGGACATGCCAAATGCCATGGATGCCATCTATAAAGTTGAGGCCGATGCCACTAGTACACTGGGCATTAATCTGCACAAGGTACTTGGGTAAGTGCTACTTACTATTTCCATGGACGCTGGATCCGAGTCGTTTATTTCATTGCTGACGCAACGTTGACCATTGCGCTTGTTCATCCCCGGGAAGCAGGCCAAGGATCTTAGCAACATGGATGAATTTGATGCTGTATGTGTTGGTGATTGACCAAGTGAGTATAGTGATACTCAAGTACAACTTGAAGCACTTCAACCTCAGAGCTCCATCTCGACTCTCGAGGGCCTCGGCCAATTGCTCACTCGTATACTGACATATACTATCTATATATTTCTAGGCCTCCTATTACTTCCGGCACTACCCCGCCGACAACATTCTCTTCAAGATCGCTGTTTTGGGAGCCCTTAGCTGCGATACGGCTGAAACACTGGCGAATTGTGCTGACGTCTACCTCGTGAGTTGCACAGTTGCCACCGTACTTATAAGGCCTGATCTTTTGAATCGTTTGGACACGATACACTGGCGTGCGTACTAGAATGCTGTCATCTTTCAAGGTACGTCTTTATTTTTGAATTCGATTCAAGAAGATGGTAAGTATTCTTGAAGCTGACTCGATGCCTTATGGCCCACTGTGGGTCGCGCAGGAAACAGCATTGCTCTTCAAAAGCTACGATGGTAAGTAAGACTATGATTTTAATATAGCGGCTATATGAAATGCCTTTCCGAGAATAACTTACTCATAGACTTACTGTTCGGCGATGGCAGGACTCAAAGCGTATACCTAGCTTCCACTGGTATCTCTGCAGCGATCGTGCAGACATTCATGTTGTACAGATATTGGTCCTTGTAAGTATTATCTTCCCTTGAAATTCATCTGTGCCATCGTCAGTTATCTTCGACTTACTCTATCTCTAATCAAACATTTGAAGAACGCGAAGAAAAGTAGTTACAAATGCTGTAGGACTTGTGATACTCTTATCAGTAAGTCCACTCTTCAAGATTCAGAGTAGCCGCCCTTAATCATTAACGGTCGCTAACTCTGGCTGCTGGCACTGTAAAGCTTGCAAGTACTTTGTATCTCACCATTATCATTCGTATCCTCCCCCTTGGAAGGCAAGATTCACGTACACCAACCTTGCTTCCGGTTATGTAAGTATGTTCACGTTCAGGCTCTGAGTGGTGTCTTATGGCTCACAAGCCTATTTCGTAACTTCGTTATCCCCTGCATCATGCGCACTTGACCACTTACAATAGTTTGTGGTTATCAGCCGCAGGGGCAGCGGACCTGTCAATCGCCCTACTCTTGGTCTTACATTATCAAACCACCGACCACGACAGAACGCTAAGCTCTTCACGCAGGTGAGCTCCATGTCCACTTGGCAAATTCTGTCATGATTGAAAAAGATTAACATTGGCTTCATCCTTAGACTCGTTCGTCGTCTAGTAACTCTCGCACTCAAAACCGGCTCTTTCACCGCTCTAACTGCAGTGCTAGCTGTCATAACTTATGCGACTGATATTGAGAGTAATGGTATGTCCTGTCCTGTCTCGTTTCTTTTTGGCATAGCACTGGCATTTGGGCTGATTTTGGATTCTGGGACTTGAAAGTCAGCTTGATATTCCTCTACTGCATAGCCGATATCTATTCATTGACGCTCTTGTACAACCTGAACATTCGTCGGAAGCTGCTCAGAAAAGCCACCAATATTGGGAGTAGCCGTATACGTATACCTGATTCGGAGAGGCGAAGTCGTGTCACGGTGGCGGTGATGAGCAACATGCACGACGTCCTGGATTGATCTTACTTAAAACGTGTCACTAGATCCTCATGGGCTGTATTCTTGTATATACTCCTACGACTCAACTGTGAATCCCAATTACGTGACATAAGAAGGCCTGGCACAGCCCCGGAGCGCTGGAATTAATTAGGTTGCTTTAACGTTGCGCCCGGGGGGTCAATACCTCCTCTTAATTCCTATGGACTTCAAGGCTCGAAGTTAAGCTTTCCCTCAGAAGCTTTGGGTGCGGGTGTTGGACCGTGTGACTGTCTGTGTCAGGTGCATGATCCCGCCAGTCCGTTGCCTGTCGTGATGTCATATGGTCTCTACATCGCTTCCCGCTTCTTCCCGCCGCCGCCGCCGCCGTCATCTCCAACGAGCTCGCTACCTCCCTTATTATCATGGTAAATTTTCGGAAACATTGTACTAAATAACGAAAAAATACATATATTTACATACAGCCTGCAAGATCTATACCTCAATGTGAAACACCCTCTTCAAACCTGCAGAAGTCTAAATCAACACCACTCACAACTTGAAGCTACTGGTGACACTTGAGCACAAAGCTGGGGTAATAAGACAAGGGGAGGTGAAAGTGGAGGACAATCGAAGTCGGATCCTCCGTACGCATGCGTGTATTAAGTATCCCACCTACCAACACCCGTGTGACTGTCTGTGTCAGGTGCATGATCCCGCCAGTCCATTGCCCGTCGTGATGTCATATGGTCTCTACATTGCTTTCCGCTTCTTCCCGCCGCCGCTGCCGTCGTCTCAAACGTGGCCGCGACGGTAGGAGACGCGCTTTTACAACATGACAGGTTTGATGCTAGAGTCTTGGATTTATGCTGATGAATACAGGAGATGGGAGGGATAGACAGTACTTGCAGTCAGTGCAGAGAACAGGACCGTGACTCGTTGCCCTCCAAGGACGACAGCGATGACACGGCGTCATCGGAGTTCTAATTGTCGGACCGGCATATACATACTGTCGAATTTATGTCGAATTTGCGTCGAAATAAAACTCCAACGCCATTACACCCTTCAGTCCCGTTTGCTCAGCCCATTCACTATCATTTAGTAGCTTTGGATACACTACATAAAGCTTGGTTTGTACTTAGAATCAAATCTGCTAGCGTATTCATTGTCCAGGTCCACAGCAAGATAAAACTCCAACCCTCGAGGTAATTTCTCACGCTTTGTCTGGGTGCTTAGCACACCATCCCCTTCTTTACCTCGACTCGCGTTGTTTATGCAGAATGGTATATGCCTCGGAGTCTCTCGGGATATGTCTGGGCTATGTATAAGTGCTCCCTGAATTTTTATTACACTTCTCTGCACTGTGGTATAGGAGGTATTTGCATGCTGCTACCAAATTTTCAGAAAACGGTCAATTTAGGATGTTCGTCTTTGATTAGAGGTACCATCTGGTACTTCAAAAATTGCCCAAAAGTGTAGAAAGATTGTTCATAACATATAAAATAGAATTCTGAAGTATCCAGTCATGCCATGACTATTTGAAATTGGTAGACCTTAAAAGCACTTTGGTTGCCAAAAGTGCATCATCCGGAAGCTCAAACACATGCGTTGCTCACTAGGCTCCATGGTGCATATATAACTCTGGTACAAAGACTCACAGCTGGGCCTATATGCGTACGCAGTCCTTATCTCCGAGCTCTTAGAGTGGTATTAATATGATATTTCACTAGAGTGGATAGTATACACAACAGGGACGGCGCCTTGTGAATTATCGTCGAATTAACGTTGAACCGGCGTGTGGTACAAAGACTCACAGCTGGGCCTATATGCGTATGCAGTCCTTATCTTCAAGCTCTTAGAGGGATATTAATATGATATTTCAGTAGAGTGGATAGGATACACAACAGGGACGGCGCCTTGTGAATTATTGTCGAATTGGCACGTGGCACAAAGACTCATAGCTGGGTCTATATGCATACGCTGTCCTTATCTCCAAGCTCTTAGAGTGGTATTAATGTAATATGATATTTCAGTTGAGTGGATAGTATACACAACAGGGACGGCGCAAACAGTGGCGGGCACAGCGGTAAACCTGACCAGCCCAAATTCCAATTGACCTGACATTTGAGAGAAATTTATTGGGCATTATGATATTCAAAATGAGTGATGCAGCAAACAGCTATATGCATACATTTAACGAACGGCGCATTGGAACCAGGGCGTAAAGCGATCAAGCCGAACTGATGCCCGAATATCCCGACGGATTTCAGATTAATCCAAGTCTAGACTAGGACGGAACTTACCGGTGAGGCGTGGACTTGAGGGTAGTCCTCAATAGTCCGAAAGTCGAATGCTGGCAACCATACCATGATACCATACATCTACTTTAGTACTGGATTGTCATGTTGTCTATCTAGGAGAGACTAGCTAACCCACTGTTCCCTCTCTTCCCGCTGTAAATTATCGACATAGCCTCCTCAACTCTGATTCTTTAGACTTCTGCAGGTTTGAAGAAGGCATTTCACATTGAAGTCTAGCATGTACAGATCTTACAGGCTGTATGTAAATATATGTATTTTCATTATTTAGTACAATTTTTCCGAAAATTTACCATCATAATAAGGGAGGTAGCGAGCTCGTTGGAGATGACGACCGACGGCGGCGGCGGGAAGAAGCAGGAAGCGATGTAGAGACCATATGACATCACGACGGGCAACGGACTGCACCTGACACAGACAGTCACACGGTCCAACACCCGCACCCGAAGCTTCTGAGGGAAAGCTCAACTTCGAGCCTTGAAGTCCCTAGGAATTAAGAGGAGGTATTGACCCCCCGGGCGCAACGCTAAAGCAACCTAATTAATTCCAGCGCTCCGGGGCTGTGCCAGGCCTTCTTATGTCACGTATTTGGGATTCACAGGTGCTACGACTCGAAGTCACAAAATTAGTGCATCCATCACACAAATCGGTACTGTGTACGATGCACCTGCTCAGGTGCAGGGGTCCTGCCTTGAGCTTCGCCAGAACAATTTGGATTTGAAATACATATCGTATCCCAGCAGCCACTTCAAGCTGAGTCCGAGTCCAAGTCGAAGATATATATAATAGAGACGTTCAGAAGATGGAGGACGCTAAACACTTCGCGCAGGTGAGCTACATGTCCACTTGGCAAATTCTGTGATGAAGAAGATTGACTTCATCCTTATTTAGACTCGTTCGCCGTCTAGTAACTCTCAACCGGCTCTTTCACCGCTCTAACTGCAGTGCTAGCTCTCATGATAATTTATGCGACTGATATTGAGAGTAATGGTATGTCCTGTCCTGTCTCGTTTCTTTTTGGCGTAGCACTGGCATTTGGGCTGATTTTGGATTTTGGAAAGTCACCTTGATATTCTGCTACTGCATCAGCCCCATCTATTCATTGACACTCTTGTACAACCTGAACATTCGTCAGAAGCTGCTCAGAAAAGTCAACTATATTCGGAGTAGCCGTATACGTATACCTGATTTGGAGAGTCGGAGGCGTGTCACGGTGGTGACGAGCAACTAGGCAAATTACTGAACTATGCACGATATCCCGAATTGATCTTACAATGTGTCGCTAGATCCTCATTGGCTTTCGAAAGGTCCCCAACATGTACAATATGTACTTATAGTACCGACTCCGATTTCTTGAATCTTATATGTCTCGGGACCCATTTCTGGCATTTTTGTCAGCCAGCTCGTGCTTGTCCATGGACCGCTACTTCAACATACTTAGACCATGGTTAGCACTCATAAGGTCTGAGGCCTCCATTTATACATGTTTCACTGAGTCATCCCCAATGGCAATTGATGTCATCTCCAAATCTCCGTTTCATTGGTTTCTCGGACCCGTGAGCATGTTTTGAGACGGTTAGATGGCTGTTTAAAATCCTAAGATAGACTCTTGGGGTTTGCACCCCATTCCGAAGCTTCATATCCACTCTCAGTCAGTTCTCTAGGCTCCGGAGTACTGTACATGGCATCCGCAAGTGACAAGAGCAAGATCACTTTACCCAGCCGCTGAAACTCAATCCCCAACGAGCAAACCAAAAGCGCTTCGAAGAAGATCAAGTATAAAGGGGGGGGGGGGGAAGACGCGCCTTCTATAAAGCCCTGATCCCAGTGGCACACTCTAACGGTGGGAACTGCCTCCGCCAATATATAGCGGTCCCAGAAGCTCAAGCTAGATAGGCACAATGTGAGCGGACATCGCGCGAGAAGCCACGGGAAGCTTGAGAAAAGACTTTTCGATACAGTAGCCGGGACCTAGCGAAACACAGACTGTATGTATGTATATGTATAACGATATGAGGTATGGAGGATAGAGTTGAAGAGAAAAAGCAAAAGAAAAGAATCTATGTACATGTATCAAAGTCTTGGAAGAAGGACGCGGCGAGGACGAGGACGAGATAACGATAAACAAGCAAGATGATAACTGATACGTATGCGACAGACGAGACAAGTTATGTAAGTGAGTATGGATGGATGCAGTGATGACGACGAGTGCCAGAAAGGAGGTAGAGGAGTAGAGGAGTAGAGGAGTAGAGGGGTAACAAAGTGAAGAGCCCAAGACAGACTTCGGGATGAGGAACATTCCAAAAGCTAGGATGAAGAAAGAAAGAAAGAGCTGTCCGAAACCAATGCCATCAAAATCCACGACAAAGACACGACACCCAGAAGTCCAACTGTTTCCCCAGAGATAGTCCGTGATATGTATGCGAGTCAAGAGAAGAGTAAATGAGACGGATGGCGGGGAAAGCGAAAATGTTCTGTATGCATACAATACTGAACATTAGGATGGGTGATAGAGTAGATAACACAACAACACCATTATATGCGAATCCATACGTTATGTATAGGATAGGTGATAGGTATGTGTAGGATAAGGATACACAACCCAAACAGACAAAGAGAGAGAGAGAGGATCAAATGAGCGACATATGGCAGCATAGAAAAACGAAGGAGCGTGATAATCATACAAGTGATGAAGCAGTCAAGGAGTGACGATATTGATATATACAGCAGATGACACATTGAACGATGCCAGATGAAGACCAAGGAATGAATGTGAGGTTGCTGAAAACGACAATTGTGATTGAGAGACAGAGAAAAAAAAGGAATGACAGGATGGTGCTGTGTTATCTTCAGTGTCGACGGCTACTGGACGGGTAGCAGATTGGAGGACGTGCGCAGCGACTGACTAATCGACAAGTTCAGCCGTGCGTACGAGTATAGTAGAAATCGAAGAAAGATTATGATCCTGATGAGAAGCATCAGCGAAATTAGAACACAAAGAAGGAAGCAAGAGTCTTACTTCGGAAAAATAGAAGCTTTGATGCAAAAGTGATGGATGCGAAAACGAAATCTCTATGTAGGTGAAACAAAGCAAAGCAGGTGCAAGCGACCGTAATGGATAGAATATAGACAAAGCAGAAAATTTGAGGGATAATTTAAAAGCGTGCGGGCGAAGTAGAACCGGAGCTGGACAACATCGATAGCAGGGAGGATTAAATCAGAAAAGAAAAAAATGAACAAAACGGTGCTGGAAGCTTTGCAAAGGGTAGCAAAGGAGTGGAGAGTTAGCCAGCGGTCACCGATACCAGCTCAACTCCACACTTCCTGCTCCACGGATGTAAACCCCCGCCTTGACCCTGCACACTGTCTCAGCCACAGATGCTCTTTTGAAGTCAACATGCAAGTCTCCATTCGGTCGCCTGGCAATATGCTTGACTTGACCAAAGGACTGTACAAATGAAGTGAGCCATAGAAACAGAGCAAACTCAGGAAGAACTCACCTCGCACCATGTCTTGACGGCCCCTAGAGCCGTCTCATCCTCTTTTCCAATGCCACTAACCACCAACTTTCTCTTTTTTCCCTTCGTGGTAAAACTATTCCCTGTATGACCTCCAACGCTGAAGCCTCTTGCACTACCTCCAGACAAACGCGACCTTCTCCCCAACGAACCGCTGCTCGGAGTTGGGACGCCAGAACCGCCAGAACTCGTAGAACTTGTACTCGAATTGTACATATGCATTCTTGACGCTGCATGAGGATGAAGATGCTGCGACCGCGATTGCGACCTTGACCCGGGTCGGCTGTGAGCTGGTGTTTGGATCCCCAATTCATAATCTTCCTGATCCTCCCAAGCATCCTCATCCTCTTCTTCAGCTCTCACCGCCGACGCTCTCAGGGGCGAATTGGCGGGAAGAGTAACCATACCCACTGACGTTATCGAGGGAACAGGCGATACTCTCACCAAAGATGAAGTTGACGCTCTAGGCAAATCCTTCTCCGAAGAAGCCTTAAACTGAGAGGACAACAATGAGGGAGACGTCGCCAAAGCAAGCATAGACCCCAGACTGCCTTTGACTGAAGAAGAATTCAGTGAAGTAGGTGAGGGCTCTTTGGAGTTTCCAACAAGGTTCAAGCTACCACTTGGTGGCTTCTCCCTTTCTCTAGATGCTAGCCTGGAGACCAAACCAGACATCGTCATTCGGATACCACGACCACGACTTGAGGATACTTCGTTCTGAGCAGCTTTCTCCCCATCAGAGCCAAAGAATCTCGACTTGGTCGGTGAAGACGGTCCAGAATTTGGCAGAACAGAAGGTGTCACAGGAGACGGGTAATGAGCCGATACTGGAGCAGCCGTTGATCCTTGTAAGTCATCAGTTGACGGTCTGGATCGTAAAATTGGCGTGGACAGTGGAGGAGGCGTAGGAGGAACACTGTCGTTCTCCACGGGCGGTGTCTTCTTCCATAAGGAAGGTAAAGACGCCGTGAAGGAACGCGTGCGATTTCTAGCCTGAGGCTGAACTTGAGTTTGCTGTTCGGGAGGTGGAGAGACTGGTGCCGCAGGAGAGGAAGGAAGAGGCGGTATTTGCTGCGAACCACGATGGTTCGATGTGCGTCCGTGACCAGAGGAAGATGGTGTTAGCAGTGACGACTGTGACTCTGACCGTAAGAGCTTTGGCCGAGATGCATGGGTGTCAAGAGGGTGTAAGGCTGGTGGTAGAGGAGGCGGTACAGTCGGTACAGGAGGGATTGGAGGTAGACGTGATGGCGTGATAGGAGAGGATGTGGCAGAAGTAGGTGATTTGGATTTTGGCCTACGGCTTGTCGGAGTGGCCTGTGCGCTTGGGCTACTGACTGGACTAGAAGGACCGTCAGCAGCGACGGCCTTCGCAGACGCATTGACTGAGGCCCTTGAGGACGCTCTTGAAGTCACTCCTGAAACGTTCTGCGACGTTAAATCTGATGTAGAAGGCGCGTTGGAAGAAGGTAACAAGAAGACTCGAGAATCTATAACGCAAGCCAAATAACAAAATTAGACAATGCCCACTTTCAGACGGTGCTGAACAAGAAAAAAAACTCACCCGGCTTGGCATGTCCCTTACTCGCATCCTCCTTCTCGGTCTCCGTTTCACTTTCACCATCATCCTCAGCTTCATCATCCAGCTCCTTGGCTCTGCTGCTCATACTGTCTGGTGAGCCCAAGCTTCCACCAAGTTGAAGAGACTCGTCATCCGATCCAATACCCTCAAACCCTTCTTTCCTGAATTCCAGCATTGAACGAGAAACAGAGACTGGGCTATCAGCCCTGTTCATCAATTTCGTAGGCCCCTTATTCTTCTTCTGGTCCTTGGACACTTTCGCCCGTCCCTTCGTGTCGGCATCAGACTCAACATCGCTGACGTAACGAACGAAAACGTCAACGTCTTTGACGTCATCGCGCTTGGCATCGACAGATGGTTGCGACTCGTAGTCTCGTTTGGATCCAGAACCAGAGACCTTGCGCATGAGAGCATGAGCTGGAGATTTGGTTTTGGATTTTCGTTTAACTGGATCGAAAGAGAAAAGGAAAACATCAGTAATGCAACAAATGGTGAAAAGGAAAAGTAATACTGACCGCTCTTCTCCTTTTCCTTCCAACTAGTTGTTACCTGTACACCCACATCATCTTCACTCCGCTCGGGTTTTTCATGCCCAGAAACAGACCCAGGGTAACGAGCAGGCTCAATCTTTCCACCAGGTATGACACTCACGACCTGATACCTCCTCTTCATGCCCTCTTCAGTCTTTGACTCGGTTTTGCCTCTGGTATTGGAGCTTTCAGCAGCCGCTGGGACTACGGAAACGGAAGGGTACCCCAATTGCGGTGAACCAGAACCAGAACCATGACCTGAAGAAAGTGAAGCGGAACTTGGGGTCGAACCTGAAGCAGGTGCAGACGCCGACGTCGAGCCAGAACCGGAGGCAATCGTATTGTTACCCAGAAGTGGGGACTGCATCAAAGGTGAAGCTATTGATGACGAAGACGCCAAAGAAGCTGAAGAACCAGCAGCACCGCCTGCCATCCTAGCTAGTAAAGAAGCTAGTCTTTGGCGTTTCTTGAGTCGCTTAGGCGATGCTGGGGAAATGGGGGAAGAGGAAGTAGAGCCAGGGTCCAAGGAACTGACTGAACCTAAAGAACCCATTGACCCGAAAGGAAAAGGTCGAGGAGAGTGGGACTGGTGGGTAGCCGAAGCCGAGACAGAATAAAAGTCGGAAGGCACCAAAGAACCAATAGATCCTAAAGAAGTAATTGATGATGCTGCCGAACCCGATGTGGGGAAAGTAGGTGCAGCCAGTGAGTCGACAGGTGAAGTCGCCGACAGAGGTGTATTGGACGAGAGGGTAGGCGTCGAACTTGAACTAGCTATAGAGATTGAAGCTAACGATGCAGGGGTGGGAGGAATATGGATCGCGGTCGGACTTGCAGCAGACATACTTGACGTGGTCACTGTTGATCCAACTGCAGGTCCATACGTCGACTGGGTAGGGCTGATAGGTGGACTAGATGGAATCGTCGGTATGCTCGGAATTTTTGAAATTCTCTTCTTCGTCCGGTTCGTCGATGGTGTCGGTGAAGCAGGTTTGGATGAATGGGGAGGTGAATGCGTAGCAGCACTGGACGTAGACGAGCCAGCGAAGCCAACGCTGGCGTTAGCATGGCCAGACGTAGACGTCGACATCGTCGTCAGAGTAGTGGAAGAAGAGCCCAGAGCCGAAACCCCATATGATGGCCCTGAGTGTGGTAACAATTCGGGAGCGGAAGAAACGGAGAAATCTGTGTTCGTCGCCACGAAGTCGCTAGCCGGGGTCGGTGACACGTGACCAGCACCATAGCTAGATTGACTAGCTCTGGAGCCTTTCTTGAAGGACGATGTAGGCAGTGGTGAAGAGGGAAGGAAAGAGGAGGAAGAGGCTTGGCCTTGAAGAAAAAAGAAAGGAAAAATGGTGAGTACATTGAATGCGAAAAAAGTGAATTGAAAAAATAAAAGCCAGGTCTCCCTGGAAATGTCTAGATTATGACATCAACATAGAGTACTCGAGTCCAGTGTGCAGGGTCGTCAAAAAAACTCTTGGGTGCGGGCCAGATCCAGAAATCAGCAGAATGTGTGCGCAGGATCACCACTAAAGCGGAAAGCATTTCCAACACAACTTCCAAGCATGAACATCGAAGCCGCCTGCCCGGTAAACACAGCCTGAGGCGATTGCAGCGACCATGCAAGGACACCATCGTAGAAGTCGAATCCATCCAGTGACACTGAACGACATGCAGCGACACTAGTAATCCAAGAAGGAAGCAATAAAAGTATGACATCATACCGACATCACACCGACAACTACCGACACCACCGACGACATCGATATCAATTTGCAGCAAGTCCTCCATCCAAAAGAGTGCCCTTGTTACCAGAGCCCATTGCCTCAGTCTCGTCTTCCGAGTAATGCAAAACAGACCAGAAAGATGATATATGCATGTATACTCACCTTCATCTCTTCCTTCCTCATCAGTCCGGGCGGTAACATCAATTTTAGGCGCTTCAGCGTCTCCATGACCCACAGAGCCTCGATTACTACTAGCCCCACTACCACTCAGACGTTCACTCCCACTACCACTACCACTTCCATCGTTACTAACGATCACACTGAGCCTCTCACCCTTGACATCCGAAAGCGCACTAGATGTCCTAGTCGGCGTAGGAGGTAAAGCTTTTTCCTTGTCCATTGATGGGGTCATAGTGATGGCCAAAGGCGGCAGAGGTGCCATAGGTGTAGTAGGGGTAGCAAGCGTAGTAGCAGGGGCCGAAGAAGTTGCAGCCAACGCTGAAGCTGGTGCAGCAACAGAAAGTGTAGTAGAAGCTGCCAATGTTGGCATCGCCAAAGGTGTAGTCGGTACAGACGCTGCTGCAGATGCAGGCGCAGACGATGAGGCCCTTCTCGCTTTCTCCTTGTCCTTCTCTCTATCCCTATCCTTAGACAAGGACATCCCAAGCGAAAGCGTATGAAGATAAGACATTGACGAGAGGAGGGATTTCCGTTTCTTTCCTGGGGTGGAGGGGTCTTTCTCCTTTCCGTCTCTGTCCTTCTGTCTCTCCTTCTCCTTCTCATCCTTCCCTGGACTCGACAGCAAATCTCTCTCACGCTTACCCGAGCTTGGACTCCCCAGTTCCTCTTTCTCCCTCTCTTTGTCCTTCTCAAATCCAAAGAACGCAATAACATTCGCAGGCGTGGGTGGTGGTGCACTTGGACGTGGGAGAGAGTTTTTCCAGTCTTTTTCCTTCTCCTTCTCCTTCAATTTCGCCGATTGTCCGTGAGAATGACTGTCGGGCAAATGGTCGATGGAAGAGGAAGGTGACCAATGGGACGCTGGCTCGGGTTCTTTTTCGAGTTCGGATTCTTGGACAACGGGTCCGGGCGAGAAAGGGTCTGAGCCTGGACCTGGAAGTAGGGTAGATCAGAAAAGAATGGAAAGAAAGAAAAACCGAGTCAGTGAGATTCTCAGAAGCGTTTTTTTTTTTTGTTGAGATTGAGAGAACACATACCTAATCCAACGCCAATCCCAGGTCCAGAACCCAAATCCACAGAAACAGAGACAGTCGACGATGGTGTAGCCTTGCGCCCGAAATTACTCCTATGCTTATGTTTACGGGTCGGTGTATGAGAGAAATTATCCCGAGTATCGACCTGTGACCCCAGCCCAAGGCCACCCTCGTCCTCATCCTGATACTGGTGTTGTAATCCTTCCAAGCGCTTCCTGACCTCCTCCGAATCCAGCGCGTCAACATGGCCTAGATAAACCGCGTTTCTGTTCCTTTGAGACGCGGTCAAATCTTCGCTGACGTTTGGTTGGTCAACCGAGGAGCTGGGGGTATGCATTGGTGTCGAAACCGAGAGGTTAGCAGCGTTGGTAATTGGACTAGCTGTATACGAGTAGGGGATAGCTGGAAGTCCAGAAGTGGCAGTGCTAACGGTAGCAGAAGGCACCACAGACGCACTAGCGGCGCGTCCCCTGCCTCTCCGAAGTGTATGAGGCCACATTGAAGGAAGAGGGCTAGGAAGTGGGTCGTCAACACCAATGTCAGGCGTGTAACATAGCTCGATTTCCAGTTGACTACTGTCAGGGTCACGCGAACCTGAAGTAGACGCGGACGCGTTCTGGATGAGATTACCTGCGGAAGCGTATCGACGGACTGTTGTCGTTACGGGATGGGGATGAGAATGGTAGGAAGGATGGAAGGTCGGAGTGAGTGGAGAGTGATGGAATCTCTCTACCAGTGGTGAGACAGAGGGCGTGAGAGGTAGAGTAGAAGGAATAACAGGGGAGTATGATGTAGGAGAGGGTACGGCGTTCATCATAGGTAGGTGATAATTGGCAAAGGACACCATAGAAGGATGTCTGGAACGGGAGAGGGAACGCGTCAGAGACGGAGTAGACGAAGTATTTGTAACTTCCAGATCGAGTTCCTCCTCCTCTTCCGTTTCCACCCCAAGATCAAAAATCTTTCTGCTCGCCAGTTCTTCGTCAGAGTCTCGGCCAGAAGAGTCGTCCTCTTCCTCGGCGCGTCCAGAAGCAAATGTCATTGGTGGTAATGAAGCGGGCACGAGAGGGTCATAGAACCCCTCCAACGGCGAGTCTGCACGTATAGCTGGAGGTAGATTCTCGTCGCGTCCTACATGATAATGCTCGCCCTCCATTACCCGCTCCTCCTCCTTTGTGGGCATCGCGAGCTGGAGATCAACAAGCCCGAGGCCAAAGAGATCGTCGTCTTCGTCGTCGTCCTGCAACAGACTTGTTGGTCGTGGTGGTGGTTGATGTCGGTGGTCTTCCATTGGAGTCCATCCAAAGTGGTCGTGTGGAAGGAAGGAGTCGAGAAAAGATTTGGCGACATGTGCATCGTTTTACATATCCGAAATCTCGATTCCCATTTTTTCGGCTGACGGCAGTTGCCGGCAATACAGACAGCCTAACCCCATTGGCAAGTGCCCGATTCTGGAAGGGCCTTTCGGAATCTGACGGCATGTTACAATTTTGGCTATGGGGTTCTGGGACCGCTGGACCTCCTTCGCGACCTGTCTACCCCCTTTAAAAGCAGCTTAATTCCACCACAAACGTCCGACTTCAGCGTCAGGCCTCGTCAGGCGCGGCGTTAAACATACACGATGCATATCCTTCCATGCCTCATGACCAACGTACAATACCCTGGACCCACAACGGGTAAACGTAACGTCTCTCGCGTTTTGGCAAGATATTACCAATACTTCTCATCGATTATATACTATCTATCTCCTCGACTGTGCTCGCAGCCTCGACATCATCTACTGCCAATTTTGTGTCCAGAATTTGAAGAAGAGGAACAGAGCATACTACAGACATGACCTCAACCCATGTGGACCCGGATCATGGACGTAGACTTTTCTGCCTGACATCGATGCTGACTGACTCCAATCCGGACCTTCAAGCTTCAAGTTTTCTCCACTTTACCACTTTATTTAGGCTTGGATCGACCTACTATACCTCAAAAACTCAAAAAGCTGTTGGATATTACACGGAGTCCACCCTCAAGCAGAATTTCTGATATACATCTTCGTCTCAGGTTCCTGCAAATTGGTTTGGATTTCGGACCGCAATTACGCATGACTCTAAAAGCTAGCCAGGCCTTGAATTGCAAGCCTTCAACACACACGCACATGTACAAACCCATATCATATCCCTTCGCATATTGGCTCACCATAGCTTTGCCACGGCCCATCTTAGAGCTACATATCAACTTATATTTCAGGGAATTTCTCAAGCTTATACTTACTCAAGTGCCACTTTATGAGTTGTGATGCCCGTCTCTTTCATCTGAATGCTTGCTGAATACCCAAGCCTCGAGGCTAACAAACACTTTGATGGATGTTCTCTTTGGCTGACGACGCACGACGCGACGGATGTGCTCTTCCACGACAACGGTTGATCCTGATCGCAAATACGTATTGGTTGTCCAGTTATGTATGTCTATCTTTCTGTCTGTCTTTCTGTTTGTATGTCCGTGTCCGGACATACAACTTCGCGGCTAAAGCTAGACTTCCAATTTAAACCTCAACTTCTCCCAGTCCCATCGTACTAGAAAAATGATGGACATGGATCCGTAACCGTAACCCGTTGACGTTACGGTTACGATTGGTTGCTTGAATTGCACATACAAGCTCAGTGCCAGACGTACTCATCCTGGACCATAGACTCGTTGAGTTTCCTACTCAGTTAACTTTGTGTCCCCATTGCATCCGCCACTAGCTACTCCCACTCCCGTCACTTCGTCCACCCGCCTTGAAATCGGACGCACTCTCTATACACTCTCAATTTCACGTGGCTCCATCATGAAATCAACGAATCAACGACTTATGAACCATCAACATTCGAAGAAGTCACAGAAGCACAATGAATAGTGAAGCCGACGTCCAGCTTGAACGTCTATGCCACCAGTCAAGACCCGAAATCACGATAATCACGACAATCACCTCAGGCTGGCCGCTGTTACATGTGGGGTAAATGTATGGTATGTATTGTGTACGGTACATGAAGATGATGGGACTCCCAGTACACTATGCTCAGAAATAGCGCGTACGCAGAGGGCTTCTCAAATTAAATCATGGACTCAAAACTAGTAGATTTACACGAAGCTTATGCAATTGCGGTCCCGACGTCAACGTCGGCTTGACTGATGGCTCGATCATACTCCGCGTAAGTCTGTACGTCTGTACTATAACCCAGTTCTTACTGATTGCGATAATTGAGATAAATCTCTCCTCTCCACGGTGGTAATCATTATCGTGTACTTACTAACGATGATCGCCTAATTAATACTTAGCTGTATGTACCAGTACCATAAATCAATGACGTTAGTACTTACGAACAAAACTCTTTTCAACGTGCTATCCCCTATACGCGCTGTGATGGATACGCTGCTTGACTATTACAGGAATTCCACCAGGAGGTCTTTCCACTTTCCTTGCTACCATCAATTGCCTATGCCACCCCTAGTCTCGACCCCGCTCAGGTTCAGGGCCCAGTCACTGAAATTACAGTGAGCAGCCACCGTACGCGTTCCGCGGCATTGATTGGCATCGACAGAACTAGAACTTTTCCATCTTTCCATCCCCGACTCCGAGGCGGAGGATTCTTTCAAATACATCATTCATCCGTCGAGACTCGACGTAGATGTTAACGTTATACCACGCACTACGTACCGACTGATTGATGCTACAAGTCGGGAGCCTGGACTTGTCAAACCACATGAAGCAGCTGCTTAATACTAAGTCAGTAAGTGAACTGGTACTCCGGACAGAATACGATAGACAGCCTGCACTCTGTAGACAAAGTAATGAAATTTAAGTACGTATGCCAATGATACATAACTTATAGTAGGTTGTAAGAAGATCATCGACTCGGATAGGGTTTAAGGCGCATCCATATAGCAAACAAAGTAATGACATTTGAATACGTATACCAATGATACATCACTTATAGTAGGTTGTTGCAAGAAAATCATCGACTCGGATAGGGTTTAAGGCGCATCCATAGCAGATTATTCGCGTCGGCACCGATCTATACTTACTAGGCATGTCGTGCCGCCGTTAGTGGCATTATCAACTTCTTGATGGATAATATATGCATGTCTCTCGAATCTGCGGTCGCTTTGGAGCCACAGCTTTGACCTTGATAATTTAGTCCTCTTACTCCTAGTGACTGGATGAATTTGGGCGCAGTTCCTACCTTCCGCTCTCGGCTTGTAATTTACGGTTTATGATACTTACTCAGCTGATGCCTACTTACTTCCGTTTAAACGTTCATAGGATATTACACTCAAATTGAGGACATACTCTTACGGATCTGAAGCTTCTAGGTATGATGGTGGTTGACCCAAGTGACACTTGAATTGAGCTCGAGCCGTATGGCAATAGTAAAGAGATCTTTTAGAACCTCGTTTCTCTGCAAGTGGTCTTGTGCGTTCGGCCTTGGCGCTCGGTGACAAAATAGGGGTTGGCATGCTTCGGCATATCGGTGCGAAAATGGGGAGGAGGTATCTTATTGCAAACAGCTTGGTCAACGTCCTTCAAGTTGGTCTCGAAACTCACCTTCTGTGCTTTGAAGGCTTGAGTCATGGCGAAAGTCCCTCATACACCCGTCGCCAAGCTTAGAGCCGCAAGCTCCATGTTCCTCACTGCGGAGAGTATGTATGTAGTCATCTGCAGAATTGTAGAGTCCGTACAAAACGTATCGATGATTTCATTTCCGAACCCTAGGTGAGCGCGCATTGGGCGCGCGGTTGCTTCAAGGCACCTTCAAGATCTTCCTGATTAGAGATTTGAGTATGTACAGACTGTTGCAGTGAGTGCTCAGGAACCAGGGACCCCGAAATACAGAAGGAATTTTTCCTCCTTTGGTCATTAAGCCGAAGTTTTTAGCCTTTAGGAATCCCTAGCAACGACCTTGAGGCCTAGACAACATATGACATATCGACGCCACTACCTGTTCAACCGGAGTCAATCTCTCCGTACTTACCCACGTACCCAAAAATTCTGTAGCATTTCGTAGAAACGATTTGTCGGAAGAAAAGGGACGCTGGTATTCCTTGGGTATTCCTGCACCTGGAATTTGAAAGAAGTGAAAAAAGGCCAGGGAAGACGGAAATGATGATGTTGTGGGTTAAGGGAATTGTATACGGGGTTTTGAATCAGCGGGCCGCAAGGCTCAGGGTGACGAGAGATAAGTTAAGTCTGAGAGGAATGGCAGTGTAAGTACTATATATAAGTTAGTATAACCCAAGTACAGCCATTCCCCGTACTTCTCTTCCCGCCCGAGGCTCGTGTCTGCATTCCCCTGTATGATAATCAGGCTCGACAGAATCACCACTGCTCCCTGCGAATCATAAGACTCGCTGGTCCACGGTCCACAGGTACCAACTGACTGATATGAGCCATAGAACGTTTGTTTTGGGGTGCCACAAATTCATCAGGCTTTCAATCAGATCAAGTAGTAAGGCTATGGACGGTGTGCGGCTGTTCCTTGAAAACTTCAAACCTTCTTTCGTTGATTCCACTGAGAAGCCTCAACATCCGAAGTTGATCTCTCCGGACGTGCCATCACCATTCTGAACATACACCGCAAGCTTCTGAATATGTCTATCGGCACTCCATTTGGAGTTGGAAATCCAAGCTGGGACTCGAATGGAGCGGTAGACGGACAAATTATGACCTCACTGTCACTGAACGCCACCGGAGAAATGTCTTCAGTTGGATGGGGCTTCGAAACCTCCTCCTAGTAGGCGCTTAATCAAACCTTGGCGTAGATAGCAAAGTCGGTAACCTGATAAGATACCCCACCCACAGCTCTACTCCGAGGCACATCTATGTATCCTGATCTACCGTCTAACGCCCACCTCAGTGATCAGCCTTGCATCATTTATAGCTGATCGAGAACGCCTGTGCGAATTCTCCCGACTCAGACTCGGAGATATGAATTAATAGGTACTCTATTTCGAGAGCTTTGAACATACCCTTTCGGGACACCTATAAATTTATAAACTGTGAAGGTTTCCAGGCGCCTATCTGTCACTAGGACGTGGAAGTCGAAGTTGAGGTGTATCACAACTGCATACAAAAAGAGGATCGATAGCATGGTATCACGTATCTATCGTACTGGGGAACGGTGCCACTACTTCGCATGGCAAGTTACGAGGCCCTCCTTAAAAAAATCATACCAAAATTTCACTCTTGTATTGACTACATAGCAACTACTTACAAAGTAGTACATATGAGCGAAATAAGCTTAAGTATGTGCTAAGACATGCAGCCAATCATCAATGCAGAGCATGGACACATGGGTTGTAAACATATGACACAAAAGAAAGGCGTGCTTATCGACTAGCGAACTTCGCAGTGAGAGTCAAGAATAAAAAGATCATTAAGACAGGGAAGGAGGGTGACAGTGACGAAACTAAAGTGAAGATAAAGAAATAAAAAAGAATAGAAAAGGAGAAAATCAAAACCGACATCCAAAGATCATCAACACGCTGCCAGACACCCAATGCAACGGCTAAATCCAACTCAACTCCAGCTTCATGCCAACACCACAATCACGCAGTGAAGAGCGCAAAGCCCAATCCAGCCACCAAGTCACCCATCACCCAATGAGAAACCAACGTCAACACCAATCACAGGAATACTCCTCACTCCTCGCTTTTCACTGCTCGTTCCTCGACCCCATCCAAAAATTCATCCAACAAGTCATTCCACCCCGAAACCGGCGAAACAACTGCACATGTAACGTTGTAAAAACCAACCAACCAAAATGTCCAGACACCTCTTGGCTTGTTCTTGGCCGTGAATATATCAATGATTGTCATTCTCGCCCTCAATATCGAGAATCAGCAGAAGTGACGGCGTGCAGCCGTCGGTCCCCCAACATTCCTCAGAATCCTCACTCAAACTCGTGCGTGACCCTCCCAGAACCCTTTTCCTTATCACGCTCGTCTGCCCAAAAGGAAAACAGAAAGAAAACAAAAAGATGAAACACGATCAAGGTGGAGACGAGACTGCGAGAAAAGAATCAATGAACAAAAAAATAATGGAAATTGATACTCACAAACATGCCAGGTAATACACCACCGAAAACGACTCCATAGAATGCGAGGACATTGTATCGGTTAGCGCCCTCAAGCTTGTCCATGTGAATTAATCTCAGTTGGGACCGGTGCCTGGTTGAAGGTCAGCAACAAAACTGAGATTCCACACGGCGCCTTTATCTGGTTCCTCCAAATTGAGAGCAGCAAACTGTTCGTTGACTCTAGCGACAGTTTCCAAACTCCTCGAGCTAGTGGTAGAACAGGTGAAGAGTACAACTAGATACCGGCTGCACTCGTTGGGGCGAGTTCGCCGTCTTGACCAAAGATACTTTGGAGACCAAGAGAAGTACTGAGAATGGGAGGGGTCAAGTTGACGTCATTGTCAATGGGCGTTGGATCCGGTCCAGACCGAGTCTAGACATTTCGGTTGCCGGGATAGCTAGAGACCTGCTTAGGGGTGGGAGATTGAACCCGTGGAAAAGATCGCTCTGAGAACGACATAAATTAACAAGAGGCCTCGTAATAAGTGATAAACGGAGAAAAGAGTGGCTCTCGAAGTACTAAGAAGTAGTAGTTTATGCATATAAGCTAGGGGAATTCAAGGAGAGTGAGAAACATCGACCATCAGAGGCTGATAATTGTGGGATCGTGATGCGTTCGTTTGTATGCTCAGACCTGCTTTTTCGGAACGACAACTAGCTACCTGGTTCTAGGACACCAAAGCATTGAACAAAATTTTTGCAATGATGAAAGGATGGAAAATGTCGATAGAAGTACTGCGGGACTGCAGGCTGTGCCACATTACTGAACCTGTGAAGGATTTCATTCGAATCTCAATGTAGATGTTCATGATTTGAATGAACGTACCGATTTGCTTATCCTGTGTATGAAGGCGAAAGGAAGAATAGTCACGAGCAGGGTAAGAATTTGTGGTCCTTTAAAATTGTGAAACTTACCTTGCCACAAAGTTCCTCTATACCACGCAAATACCACCGAATGTATGCGCCCTTGTCCAGGCTTTCACCTTGTTTGGGAATAGTAGTATTGTATGCATAATCTGAGTCAGAGATCAGTAGAAGCCACAAACGGTATTTTACTCGTACTTACCGATCATTTTGTTTCCCATCCTACAGATCGAATAGTACGTACGTATGAAATTAGATATATATGGACAGAGGCGAGGCCTCAGCCTCATAATACGAAGGTGCGTACCATAATGGCGCTATCTTATCTGCCTGCGCACGGAAAACTCGGCTTGAGAAGTCGCTGGGAATGCTCTTGACGTCTTGGGTATGCAAATAGTGTAGCACGTTGTTCAACGATACGACACCGAGCATAGCCTTTCCTACCCCTTGCCTGCAATTGATATTTAATACGATAGCAAAGGACAGGTTCACGATACACCAAATTGACGAATCTACTTACCCATAAACAGGATTCACTCTCGAGACCACATCGCCTAGCGCAATCCAATTCGAGGGTAGTTGACTACCAGCTTCTTCGAAATGGGTCCAATAAGAGGGAGCTTGCGGACGTGTCAATCTGGGTGCAAAAACCAGATGAACTTCAACTGATCGACTTACGAACTCGAACCTTGCTGATTTGCATCGATTCCTGAATTTCAGGTTCTTGACAGAGATCGAAAAACTTCCAAATCCACTCAGGTATTGGCGCCACAGACTCAACTTGCCTGAGATGTTCCCTAGCTTCATTGATATCGTTTGGTAAATCCTCCTTGGTACCGCCCCAATTCCCACATACGATCGATACTGTCACATTCCAACCATTATGGACTGCAGACTAGCGAGTCAAACCTCAACTCACAGGAGTTACTTTCTGCCTTCGCAGACGCAATAAACTTGTGATTCTTCCTCGCGTCTCCTTTGTAAACAAATATTGAGGGTGCGTCTATGTGTTCTTCCCAGGAAGGTCCTAACGCTTTGAGAGCAAGAGCAGGGGGAATGGAAAGGTTGAATGTGACATAATGCATGAGAGCGTCGTAGGACTCGGTCAGATTGCCTTCACTGAGATCAATACCGGCATGTCGCAGCCATTTCTCGCCTGCACGCGCAGGCCCGGTGCAATCTTGTCATCATCAAATTCAGAATGAATACACGAAGACGAGGTCTTGCAAGACTCACCGATAACCAATGCTGCATCTATTTCCTGGTTTATCCCCTCCTCCGTCCTAATGGTAATTTTGGTGATATCCTTTGATTTGCCAGTGGTCTCCCTAAGCGACATCCCAGTGACAGTCCCCGCTACCTGCTTTATGTTCGGGTATCTTTGTTCGTTGAGAGTCAACCGTCTCAAAAGCGTTTCTAGTCCCCGTCTTCCTGCAACCGTTGTCTTAGGCAAGATACCTCCATATTCGTCAATAGGGTTCATGAGTATATGACCCGCTGGTGCTACGCGAAGGAATAGTGGCAAGAGCCTGAAAACAGACTTCCGTTAATGTATGAAAAACGGTCATAGCGGATAGCCACTTACCTGATCTCGGATGCGTTGCATTCCTTTTCAAAGAGTGGGAAGAGGCGTAGAAGTCCGTCAGTGACCGGTAGCATATATCCTGTGGTCATGCGGTATTTTCAGTAAGCTTGTGATTTGGGAACTGCTGTACTATACCATGAGTCGATTGGTACTGCATGATCCTCGCGCGTTTATTTTCCTGGTTCCATGAATCGGCTCTCTTCGCATCCTCCGTACAAAGCCACGCCTCTGATTCAACGATGATGACCTTTTCGAAGTGATCATGGCAAACGCGAGCCGCAAGAAGACCTGCGATACTGTGGGATGGGTGAGTCGGCGGATTGCAATTAGGTTCACCAGCGGCGGTTGGTTGCATATAGAATAGACGGGTGAATGGAAGTCTGAAGAACATACCTTCCACCGCATATAACAGCAGTCCCTTTGATTTTCTTCTCGTCTTCACGGGCTTTCCCAAGGTCTGGGAGGTCCAGTACGATCGTTTCCTTCTTGAGCAAGTAGTTTCGTAGCACCCTGGCGAGATACTTGAAAACTAACAATGATATTGCACCGTATCCTGCTAGCTTGAACGATTGTGAAGCGCTGGGTAGCATAGTGGGAGGTAAGTAACAGCATGGTGTAACGGTGGGTGTCGTCTTTTATCCGTTGAAACAATTGTGGCCGGCCCGCGCCACGTAAAGCTCTCGAGGCTTGATTATAATCAAAATGAAAGACGAAACAAACTCGCCGCTTACCTGGAGTTCGGTTCATCAGTGTACTTACATAGTTCCATAGTCTCGTACCCAGCCATTTTAGGACAGGAGACAACCAGAAAAATACAATGAACAAACAAAAACCAAGCAGCAATCCCTGTCCCATACCTATTCGGATGCACTAGACGTTCACAGGGATTGCTGTTTGGTTTTTTAAAACGGCTTAGTCTCCCCTAGACTGACGACATAAACATGTGTGGAATCAGGGACAAGAATCAAGAGTAAATTATCCGACTGCGTTACAAAGAAAGTATGTATAAGTATGACTCAGGTCTGATCAACCGTCTAGGACGCGCGCCACTTTTGGCGTTGGCGGCGGCATATCAAATCCCCGAAATAGAAGTATCACGTGTACTTTTTCTTGCACGACCTTCATTTTCTCTGCGCATTTTTTCTTATCAGATGTTCTTTATAGGGTATGAAGAGTATATCCTCCTATTTAAGGCTCACAGTGGATATTTTCGTTGAAAAAAATCGCCGACTAGTGCCAATGACAATTGGGGAATGTCTCCAGAAGTTGCCGTGCGGCACGGTCCACTGCCGCAGAAGACACTATCGCCAGACAGTTCCAAATTGAAATGTCGTGCGCCAAGACAGCATTTTCAATTGCATCATCCTCCTCATTCCATCCATCGAAGGTCCGATTGTGACCGTATATTTGGATCAGGGAGCGGTGAACGGCGAAAGGAGAGCGACGTTGAGGTTTACAATTGTGAACCGCTGCTGACTCGGAGATCAGATAACACTATTTTCTCATATTCCCGATTCCTACCGGTACTATCCCATATCCTCATGGGTCCGTAGTGCCGGCTTATTCTATCCTATTCTATCCTATTCTATCCTGTCGACATTAAGGGATGTTCTTAACCCTAGGAGCCTAGACTTGGCCATTCTCCGGCGCTCGTTTCTCTCCTCCATCCCATTGATTATCCGATTGATTCCTCTTCATTACTTCCTCTTTAGCCTTCCTTCTCAATTCCTCTTCGTCCGGTCTTATCAACTCCTTATGTTTAATCATCACCACCGCCACGACCGTCGCAAGTGAACTCAAAGCAGCGTTCAAGAAGAAGAGATCTCGGAATCCGATGGTATACCCGTGATTAAGGATGCTTGAAGCTTCGGAAGGAGAGATGCCTAATGAGGAAATGATGTTTGAGTTGCTTAAAATTGTGGGATCGTCTATGACAACGGAAATAGTGGATTCCGGTAGTGCGAGTGTATGCATTGAAGAACGGAGGGAGTTGTTTCTGTGGAAGGATCGCAAGTTTAAGAAAATCGGAAATGGAAGGGAACATTCGACCAGAGTTACTTACACTAAGGCAGAGGCAACGGGAAGAGCAAAAGCGCCTCCCAACATACGGATGAACTGTTGGATCCTGTGAATAAGTACGAGGAAACAAACATTAGCAGGACGAATATATGACTGACGTTTCGGAAAGCGGTAACAACCGCCATGTCTTTTCTTGGTACACTTGCTTGTGCAGCTACCGTCGTTGTTTGCATGGTCTACCATAAAGGGACATCTTAGTACTCAAGAGATTTTATGCGAAGAGCATAACATGAAGTACTTACCGCGCCATTCCCAATACCAGCCAGAAGCATAAGAACAACCATGACAGGCCTAGAAGTCGTCTCATGGAAGATGGAAATACATCCACACGCTATTGCGCAGAGGGCAAAGCCACAGTATACGATCGTCCGATATCTGCCAGTATGGCTGACGAAGAGACCCTTGGGAGATGTAAGAAGTAAGAACACGTTATCATGAGATATAGTCAAAGTCCAGCTTACCGCTAACATACTTGAGCTCAGTTGGCCCATGAGGACAGGAATAAGCCATACACCTGCAAAGTGAGTCCTATGAGTATTCCACTGGTCGGAAATAGACTCGTGAATGCACAGACCTGCTCTTGTAGGGCTATAATCCAACGCCACTTGGAAAAATTGGGGTATGTAATATAATGCAGCGTAGAATACAAAACCACTGTTGAGTAAAGATTGAGAAACGCGACACAATACGACACACTCGGAGACTTACTTGACAAACATAACGATATAAACACCGCAGACAGTGACATGCTTGAAAATATACACTGGAAGACAGATATTGAGGCTCAGTGCTCTGATATTATCCAATATGGAAAAAGAAACTTACTTGGAACAATAGGCAACTTCGCTCCTCTCCACTCCCAGAGACAAAAAGTCGCCAGAACAAAGAATCCTGAGATCAGGGGCGCGATGACAACAGCAGAACCCCAGGGAAAAGTTACTCCTCCCTTGAGCAAGCTTCAGTGTACTGAAGCTAGTACCAAGGGAAGTATAAACGTACCCAGATTAACGGCAAAATGATCAATGTACACGCTGCAAGGGTGAGGATGGCACCAAGATAATCTATGATGAGCAATTGCCTGCAGTTGGACCGAGAACGCCTGAGCATAACTCATTCATATGATGTAGAGATTGGAGTAATACCTTCCAATATTACCATTAACAGGTTTGAGGGGAAGGAAGAGAACTGTTATGGCCGTAGAGACGACTGCGAGTGGTAGGGTGATCCAAAAACACCACTATTATCCAGGAATTAATCGATCAGCTCAATCATCCAAGCCCAGATAATGGACACGTACCCGCCAACTGACGTGTTGAGCTAGTGCACCACCAACTATGGGGCCCACGCAACTGCCAACGGCAATCACAACCCCAACAACACCGACATATTTACCCCTACAACCATTGGCAAAATTCAGCAGTCGGGAAATAGCATGCATATCAAACCTTACCTCTCGCGCAAAGACACAATATCCGATATTATAATTTGCATGATTGAGATAACTCCTCCTCCTCCGGCGCCAGCAATCCCTCTGAAAATGATCAACTGAATGATGGACTTTGAAAATCCCGAAATCAGATTTCCGAGAACAAACAGAAACACCGCTGAGCAAAGTGTACTTTTCCGTCCAAAAATATCACTGAATCGTCCATAAAGAGGCTGAAAAGCCGTAGAGGTGAGGAGGTACGCCGAAGGAATCCAAGAAGCGACTGAACCCCCGTTAAAGACCCCACTGACAGTAGGAAGCGAGGTAGCAACGATGGTAGAGTCCAAGGACTGGGCAAGTGTCACGAAAGAGAGACAGAAGAAGATGACGATGACTTGTTTTGCTGGCAGGAGATTGGTTTGGTCTGTCAGTTGTATTTCCTTCTTGATTTTGCTACGTTCGTTTCCGAGCTGACTGGGTAAGACATTGGCCTGAAGGGCAGTGACTTCTACCAACGCAGGAATGACCGGGACGGCCTGAACGTCTGCAGATGGTGCTGCCGTTGCTAGAGTAGAATCAGACATTCTGAGCGACTATAAGTCAACAACGCCAAAAGTTTGCACCGTGCTTTTATAAGTGACTCATTGCCGACGGTGTTCCAAATGAAAACGTCATAGTGCTGACTTGCGCCGTCGGCTGATTTGCATCGTCTGAATGAATGCTACACGACTGTCCGTAGTTTAGCTTGCAGTCTGGCAAGATCATCGTAAGTCTCATATTCCTTTTGTGCATCCGCACTTCAACGTTTCCTTTACCTATACTCAGTCGAATAGAGGTGGGTCTCCACATCGAGATCCGGATTAGATCCAGTTAACAAAATCGTCCCATTCGGAGTCAAACTCGACGTAGAGTGACGCAGTCTCGGAATCTCCGATGTAGGGAGCCCTTCTTGAGTGAAGCGTTCACCAAGAGGGGCAGTAGGATCATAAAGAGCAGGTGTAAGCGCTGGATGGCACGCGAGAGAAGCCAATCCTCGCTCAGGGTTCTGTCATGGTAGTAGTAGGTGGCTGTCATTCGCGGTTGAACTTTTGATAAAACTGATGATTTGTGATGTCGGGTGAGCCAGACCAGCTACTGTAAACTCAGGTTTTTGTCAATCTGCCTGCAGGTTGACTTGGCTTTCTGGCTATCATCTTCCCTACCGCGGCCGAGTCTCACTGCTTCAACTCATCCTGTACACTAGCCTGCTTAGGCTTATTTTGACGGTCAATCTGATCACTCGTTGAGAGCTTTGGCTGCTCAAACTTTCATCCTAACATATGATACGCATAGCTTTTGATAGCTGATAGTGATACACCGGACGCGGCGGCGCAAGACAATAACATTAATTTCTCTTCTTCCTCCTACTTTATTTACCAAATAAGTACTCTTTCACGCGCTTCAAGACCAAAATTGACTTGAAATTGACTGAGTGACGTCTGAATCTCGTCAAAATTCTACAGCCTTTGCAGCATACCCGGTATAGGTAAATCTGCAGACACCCTGCAAGGCTGCAGACACCTTTCGCATAGCATTGTAGATTACTGTATAGGACTATATGTACCATACCATATATATATGTGACCTACAGGATGATTTTAAAGTTGTGTATTAGCTGTACACAATGTGTAAAAATCTTCAAAAAAAGGAGTATAAGCACAGCCACAAATTTTTTCCTGAAACATTCTTACACGTTTTCTCTATTCAAGATATCAGGAGAGTATCTATACATTCTCATGTATATCAGTGTGAATCTGTAAAGCAAGGACACTCAAGATGTCTCATAATGCTTTGAGATGCTTGCTACCTGCATTTCACTACTGATTTTTGCATATCCTATTATATCAAACAATTGGTAGTATTTGGCTCATGTCTGAGCATGTTTCTACAAGATAATACATTATAATAACTTCAAGATAATTTCTACTCATTGTAAATTTTGGGAAGGGTGTCTGCACATGCACAGCCACATGCAGACACCCTGCAGACACCTTAAGTAAAGGTAGATAGTCACATCAGACACTTGCTTGTGGCAGTTAATGACCCTGTAGTAGAAATAATACCAAGTTATTGCCGTTTTCGAAAAAGATTCGCGCGCGCGTCACTTTGGTTAATTTTCGAGTTTTTGGGCTTGATTTTGTGAGAGCTGCAGCTTGCTCATTTCCCCACCTTTGCCTTCATTTTTAGCACAAACAACATTATTTCAGTGTCTCTAGGGTATGGTGTACATAGCTAGACCTGTAATACACTTGTTGTCGTACTCACTTTTCGGGCTCCCTCTACTGTATCTGAGCAAATGTGTGATATCTGCAGGGAGTACAGGCAAGCTAAGGCTGTCTAGCAAAGCCCAGGGAGTTTATGCAGGGATCTAGGAAGCAGCTAAAGTGAGAACAATGCCCTAGTCACAGATAATTGCAGCCTGCCATTCCACATGTCATCAACTTCTGCTTTGTTCCTCTACCACCATCATGGTTCACGGCTGGCCACTTTCGGACGATCTGTGACACACTCTTACTCACCTAGGACATCATCTACCTCTCTCCTGTTGAATTGGCGCATTCAGTTGCAGCCATCAACGTATTCTATGTAGAACAATAGTAGTAGTTATATATAGAACAATAAGATTATATAGACAATAAAAGTGTAGTACTACAATAGTGTACGGAACCAGCATTGTTCTATCCAGTACAATAAAATCTTATTGTTACTCTAGTATTAGTTTACATGTATTTGTACCTCCTAAAAGGTATATAAGGACTTGTAGATAGTCCTCCAAATAAAAAGTTTCATACTTAACCCACATCGCTCTAACAAGCCTCTAACAAGCCTAACAAGCTATCTTTTATCCCCAGGTAAGTAGCGTAGTTGCCACTGCGTTTAGTAGTGTACAAGCCGTACCATGCCTGCTTAACAGGTTATGGGCCCCGAAGGCCCTTGGGAGCGCCTTCAATGGCTGCAAACCATAGACTTCGCATACTACCTGGATGGCGCCTTCATGGCTGCCTGTGGCGCCCTTGTGGCAGCCTGCGTCGCCTTTCATGGCTTGATGATATGTCCAACAGCGCAGGACTTATGTCCAGCTGCAGTTGTTGACAATCTAGGGGAGTAGTCACTGTCATGGCGCGTTCATCGCTGCCTTTCTTCAATTTCACATGGCGCATTTAATGCTGCCTTCTTATTCTTCATATGGATAAATGCTGACAGTTGACTCCCCCAGATATTATCAAAGATGTCCTCCAACGTCCTGATGACTACTGTCCCCGTCTTCACCGGTGTTGATTTCAACATCTGGGCTGACATCCTTCTCTCCTGGTTGCAGGCTACTGGACTTAGTTCTGTCCTTAGCACTGATCGCCCTAGTGATGCCAAAGTGAGTACCACTTCCCCTCTATCTGAAGAAGACGTGGCGGCTCAAGCTGAGGCCATCACGGCGGCTCTAAAGAAACAGGCTGACTGGGATGAGAAGAATGACAAGGCCATCGGGTCTATCAGACTTCGTCTCTCTCAGCCACTTCGGGAGAAGACATTTGGTATCACAAGTGCCAAGAAACTCTGGGCCACTCTCAAAGATACCTATGGGAAGCCTGGTGCTTCTGCTGTCTACACTGACTTTAAACGTGCCACCTCCATCACTATTCCTAACGATGCTCATCCTGGTGCTGCAATCGAACTTATCCGCATGCACTTCGATAGGGTTAGTACCGCCGGCATTCCTACCAATACCGACGATACCTCTCCACCCGTTTCCATGACCAAAATTCCCAACTTCCTCATCGTTATGTTTATCATTTCGAAACTCCCTTCCAGATATGATTATATCATCACTCAGAACACTCAACAGACCATCTCAACTCTTCATAATCAAAACCTCGATGAACTTCAGAGTGAGATTATCAACGTCTGGGAATCTCGCCAAGGAGTTTTGAAAGGGAAGGCCCAAGCCAACCATCTTTCAGCTGTCAAGCGAAAGGACGGTAACCCTAGTTTCCAACAGCAGCAGCAGCAGCGCCCTAGTGGCAGCAGCAGCGGCGCTAACGGAGCCAGCGGCTCTAATGGAAATAACAAGGGAAAGGGCAAAGGAAAGGGCAAAGGAAAAGCTAATTTCCGTCGAGGAGGTCGAGCTGGAAAGTCTGAACAGGCCAAGAGACAGGGCCAGGCACATCTCGCTCATGGTGATATGTCTCCCATGATGCACACCGTCACCGTCGTCGACACGCCCGCTGCAGTTGATACCCGTAAGCCATTCTTCATGGAAACGGAAAAGCCTTTTGACGCCTTCTTCACAGGTACCAAAAGAGCTATCAACCTTGCACGCGATATTGGTGCTAGACCATCTGGTGAGACTGTTGCTACTCTTGAAGATGTCGTCATGTCTCACCCCGATCCTTCCTCCTTCACTCCACTTACCCCTGCTCCCCGTTCTAAACGCACTCTCACGGAACGCATCTATTGGAACAACCTTCAATCATCTTCTGATGGTTGGGGTGATGCTGGCAACTGGAATGGTTGGAACGGTGAATATCCCGAAACACAGACCGGTTCAGATGCCGATATGGCATGCGCTCAAGGAGAAGATGCCAGCTGGAACGAGGACACTCTGGTGAACACTTCGGAACTCGGAAGTGTGTTTGGCTCCACAACGACGGAGTCAGGTGCAAAGGTTTCTCAGGACATCCGGACACCTGTTCCACTTATCGACCGTCTTGCCGCGGATCCTGCTGCCGAGATGATGGAGTGCGCGATACACCTTGGGGAAAGGTTCCAGAATCCCAACGATTCTCTACACATCTATGGGGAACCTCTCAGAACAGCACTGAACACCGTTGCCCCAACGGGAACCCGTGGCACTCTTTCTCTTGTCCAACGACTTGCTGCAGTCCGCAGCAAGATGCCAAGTGGCTCACAGCCTGCACCTCCCAATGGCACGACCACTCAATCCTTGCCATCCAGCCGTGTTGCAAGCCCAACACCTGGCACGACTTCGACGGGATGGGAATGGCTGACTCCTCATCTCCAAAACGAGGATGGAAGGTACGACGAGCTACTCGATTGGCAGAGAGACGCAACAGTCGGACTGGGCGGAATGCCAATGGAGGAAGAAGAGGAGGAAATACCTGCCAGAATCCCGACTCCGAACTCAATGCCAGACCTCAAGAGCGTGTCCAGCACCAGCGACCTCGAGTACATGTCGACTCCGCCATCAATCGGCGGGATGAGTCTACCTACGTCACCCGTAGAGGACACCACATCGTTCGGAATTCCAAGTCCACGACCTTCTACCCCCGTCATGGTTACCGTCAATGCCGCAAATAATTATGGCTGGTCCTTAGACTCTGAAGTCTCCGGCATGGACAACGGTTATCTCAGGTCAGATCTCAATTCAGATCTTATGAATAAAAGTACTGATGCGCTTTTTCCAGCAGCTCGTAATTTGGAAGCAGGTTCTTCATGTATATATTTATTACATACCGCTCCTCTGGGTTTGACAACCCCTTTTATTTATAATGATCTGTACACTAGCCCTGGCGGCAACAATAAATATTTATGTGCCTGTGGCACTCTGTTCTCACTATGCCAGAAGTGTAAGAAAAAGAGATCTAATACTGTCAAAATCCACTTTAGTGATGGATGGTTACTTGATTCTGGAGCATCAGCGCATTTTACGTTCGACATTAATGACTTTGTTGAATTGAGTTATATAAAACCAATTCCAGTGAAAACTGCCAATGGATTCACGAAAATTCGTGCATCTGGAACAGTCCTGATCTCTCAACGTAAAAGAGTCATGAAATTATATCCGGTCTATTACATTCCCGATCTAAATCAACGACTCTTATCTGTCGGTCAATTCTTAAATGACAATATGTTTATGCGCGGTAACTCCGATCATATCACCATTTCGAGAAATACAACATTCTTGACTTTCTCAAAGCGTATACCGGAAGAAACGCTATACTATCTTCCACACAAATCGAAAATTGTCGCTTCTAAAGCCAATCTTTTGATTTATCTTATCAACTACGAGATTTTACATTGTCGTATAGGCCATCCCTCTCGTGATGTTCTAGAACATGTCCGACAACACACCCTTGGCACTCCTGAATTCATTATTCCGAAGGAACTTCCTTTGTGCAAAGGCTGTCTTGAAGGCAAAACTCCCAGACAAGCTTACCCTCCTAACGAACGACGTGCTACTCGTCCTTTCCAAATTATCCATACAGATTTACATGAATACCCCACGATATCCTACCACAAGTACAAGTATATAATCGTCTTCTTTGATGATTATACTTCAGATGCTTGGATACGTTTTCTTAAAGACAAAAAACAACCACTAACTGCCACTCGCCAGTTCCTTGCGATGGTAGAAACTCAATATAAGACGAAAGTCGAACAGTGGATGTCTGATATGGGTGGTGAATTCATCAAAGGCACCTACCGAGAAATGTTACTCGAAAAAGGTGTTAAAATCCTTAACAGTGCACCATACATTCATCAACAGAATGGTCGAGCGGAGCGCTTTATACACACTCTAATGGATAAGGCACTGGCAATGATGAAGTTAGCATGTCTACCTGAATCTTGGTGGGAATATGCTGTCCGTCATGGATTGTATGTCTATCGACGTACTCCCTTACGACGACACAAATGGATAACTCCATTTGAAATGCTTGAAAAGGAAAAACCGCGTATCGATCACTTATGAGTTTTTGGCTGTGGAGCTTACGTCTTTAAACCCGAGGAAACTCGAAAGAACAAACTCGCTTCCAAGTCAGAACTCATGACTTATCTTGGTGTAGCACCAGGAGAACGTGGAAACCTTTTCATGCGTACAAACAATGCGGAATTTACATCCCTGCAAGCCGTGTTTGAGGAAGACTTCTTTCCTCGATGTAAAACTCAATCTCGTAATTCAAAACAACTACCTATCGAGTCATCGCAAGGCGATGACACTCCTCTACCACAACCAATCCCTGACGATGATGATGAAGATTTTCATCATCGTCCTCCTCGCATCCCTTCAACAAGGAGACCTGATCAACTTCGTGACGACGAACCTGAACAGGATCCACAGCCTTCGTCTCCGGATAGTGACTCTGAGCCTAGAAGAACGGTAACACCGCCGCCAGTGGAGACACCACCTCCTCAGGCACCTCGAAAGCCCAGAGCTCCTAGACAAAGACAGCCACAAACAGAACCAACGCGTCGAAGCGAGCGTACTGGTACTGTACCTAAACGATACGGGGATAAACACCCTGTAGAAGTTGAACGCGATCTTGAACCTCAAATCGCAGCTGATAAAAGAGCGGAAGCAAAAGCTAAAGCAGAAAGAGACGCTCGGAGAGAAAACCGACGTCAGCAAGCTGCAGAGCAACAGGTTCCCGGACCTAGTTCTGCATCCGGAAGCGCACCCCAGGGGGAGCAGCAAGCCGAGAGTGATGACTCTGCACGCCCTGAATCAGAAGAAATGGCAGAACCATGCCGTGAAGGGGGAGTATCTATAAATTTCTTGCTTATGCAGGCAATTGCTCCTGGAGAAATCGATTCCCACTTGCTTATTCAGAAAGTTACTTCGAAGAATGATGGGAATCAACCGAATGTTCGTAATATTCGCGAATGGACATTCAAAGACATTGCTCGCTTACCTATAGCTGAGCAAGAGGAATGGAAAGTCGCTTGCCGCGAAGAACTAGAGGCTCTTCGCAAGCGCGACACCTATGAACTGGTCGAAAGACCTAAAGATAGGAAAGTTATCAAAAACCGATGGGTCTTCGACATCAAAACTGATGGTCGTAAAAAGGCAAGACTCGTTGCAAAAGGTTTTTCACAAGTCGAAGGCATAGACTTTGATCAAATATATTCGCCTGTTGTTCGATTCGAGACTGTGCGCTTAATCTTCGCCTTAGCTGCACTTAAGGGCTGGCACGTGTCTGGTGTCGATGTCCGATCAGCCTATTTATATGGCTTACTCAATGAAGAAATCTATATGGAACAACCGGAAGCCTTTAAAGTAAAAGGACAAGAGCATAAAGTCGTCCGGCTTCTTCGTGCTCTTTACGGACTCAAACAAGCAGGACTTGCGTGGTGGAAAAGTCTTGATAAGTCCATGGTGGAACTTGGTTTTAAACGAATCATTTCCGACGCCGGAATCTTCATTCACAAACGCTATGACGCCAACAATAATCTTATTGAAAATTCTATCGTCATTGCCGTAGTCTATGTGGATGACGCTCTATTTTGTGGAGCTAACAAAACCTTAGTCTTACGACTCAAAGGAGACTTTATGAAGAGATGGGAATGTAGGGATCTAGGCGATGCCAAAGAGTTCCTTAGGATGAGAATTACCAGGAAAGGCAGCAAGATCTCTTTAGACCAGTGCGCTTATCTGGATAAAATCCTAGAAACTTATGGAATGCAAAACGCGAAAGCTTCTGCTACCCCATTACCTGGCAATTATCACCCTCTTCCTCTTCCAGAAGACACTCCTGTCAATTATACTCTTCGTCAAAGTTATCAGGAGATAATCGGATCCTTACTCTACTTAATGTTAGGAACACGTCCTGATATTTCCTTTGCTGTCACAAAACTTGCGCAATTTGCTGCAAACCCCTCACAAGAACACTACAAAAAGGCGAAAGACATTTGCCGTTATCTCGTTGGCACTAGAAAATATGCTCTTGTGTACAACGGTCGAGGGGGAGAAGGCTTATCAGCCTATACAGACTCTGATTGGGGATCAGATCCTGGAACTCACAAATCTCAAACTGGCTTCTTTTTACAATTAGCCCAAGCACCATTTAGCTGGACGTCTAGACAACAAAAGACAGTTGCTCTATCTTCGACTGAAGCTGAATACATGGCACTTAGTGACTGCAGTCGACAAGTCTGTTGGTTCAAGACTCTTCTCAGTGAAATCGAATATCCTCTCCACGCTATTCCAATTTACGGTGACAATCAAGGATCAATTTTTATTGCATCAAACCCTGTCACGGATAAGCGAACCAAACATATTGATATTCGATATCATTTTGTTCGAGAAAAAGTTATCGACGAGACAGTCAAGTTATTCTTCATTGAAGGAAGTAATAACCCTGCAGATCTACTCACTAAAGCTTTAGATCGCGTAAAGTTTGAGAAGTTCAGGAAACAATTAGGACTTCAGTTTTATAATTGAAGAAATTGCATCGAAAACGTCGAGGCACTGGATCCCTTCCTTCCATGGCTGCTTACAGCGCCCACCTATGCTTACGCGCACTACTGTGCTGCTTAGCAAGGGGGAGTGTTGAATTGGCGCATTCAGTTGCAGCCATCAACGTATTCTATGTAGAACAATAGTAGTAGTTATATATAGAACAATAAGATTATATAGACAATAAAAGTGTAGTACTACAATAGTGTACGAAACCAGCATTGTTCTATCCAGTACAATAAAATCTTATTGTTACTCTAGTATTAGTTTACATGTATTTGTACCTCCTAAAAGGTATATAAGGACTTGTAGATAGTCCTCCAAATAAAAAGTTTCATACTTAACCCACATCGCTCTAACAAGCCTCTAACAAGCCTAACAAGCTATCTTTTATCCCCAGGTAAGTAGCGTAGTTGCCACTGCGTTTAGTAGTGTACAAGCCGTACCATGCCTGCTTAACATCTCCAAGGTTGCTTATTACTCAGGGGTTCCCAAACGATCAATATAACAACTGTACAAGTATTGTCACTACCACAGACATGTACACTGTCTCCAAGTCAAGGAACTTCAAGGGAGGCCTTGGAAACTGCGTAGAGATGATGTCAAGGTATGTTGTCTTGTCAGTTGAATCATATATATATGTTTACCTTTTTTGCAGCTTCTTGGTGCCCCTCTAAAGTGGTGTTCAGACTCATATCTTTGTGAATTGAAATAAGAGCTAGAAGACTGAAAAGGAGCAACAGTCAGTGAGTCTACAGTCTGGAAAATACTGCAGAGAATGGGGTTTTCAATGAAGGAGGTGCATACTGTCTTTGGTTGCATAAAAATGTCTATAGCTGACCAAGGCTGCAAAGGAGTGCAACGAAAACAAAAGGACAAATTACCAGATCTACTATGGGCAGCACTATCAACCAGAAAACACTGTCTTTGTCAATGAAAATTCCTTTGACCAGCATACCACTCTTCGCTTATGGGCACTCAAAGGCTGAAGGGCTGAACAAAAGTGGTGAGTCTCTTGTTATGCTTTCTTACGGTCTTCATCAAGATGAACGAGGTGTAAGAAGGTGGAGAAGATGTGTCAGGTGTCTATATCTTCATCACTTCAATTTCACTGGCACCCTGCTACAAGACTCTCTCAGACCTCTCTATTCATCTTCATGCTTTGTTAGATACCTTTAGCTTGCCTGTACACTCTGTAGATATCAGGCAATTCCTTGAATACAGTAGAGGGAGCCCAAAAACTGAGCATGGTAAGAAATGTATTTTGTATCTAGCTATTTACAGCAGGCCCTAGGGACACTGAAATAATGTCGTTTCGTGCTAAAAATGAAGGCAAAAGGTGGGAAAATGAGCGAGCTGCAGCTCTCACAAAATCAAGCCTAAAAACTCGAAAATCAACCAAAGTGACGTGTGCACGAACTTTTTTGAAAACAGCTATAAATGGCAATCTGAATAGGGCTGATAGCAGGCTTGAACTGGACTTGGGCAACAATGACTAAAGTGAGAGGATGTAATATCTATGCTTCCGTATATCGTTCCGATCGTATCCGATTCTTTCCGAACTTCTTTTCCTTTTATTTCGAACTTCATTCCCTTCCATCCTGAACACTTTCCGATCATTCATTTCCGATTTCATATCCGAGCTCCACTATTAATCTCCACACACGGATCCCATCCAGGAACTCGTGATTCATTTCAGATAACTACCGGATAGCTCGTATCTAATCTCCAAAGCTACTCCATCTCATCTCCAATCTGTTCCACTTTGTTTCCACTTCGTTCCGCAGTGCTCCATCCATCTCCAATAGCACCATCTGCTTTTCCTTCATTTCCGAACCATTCCTATCTTACTCCTATTCATTCCGATAGTTTCCGAAGTAGTACTTAAGCTAGCAACTTTGTAGTAGATAGCTTAAGTCTAAAATCGAATTAGCTGGTCTCTTAACTTGATCCGACTTCAGATGGATTCCATTCCGTATCTTCCATATACTTCATTCTCAGAGACTACTGGTTCCGCCCAGTTCCGTCTTCATCCTTTTCTAAAACCCCAATAAGACTTCCGCTCGGGTCCGACGTGTTTCCTAACACTAGGATCCACCCGGACTTAGCAGTATTTTAGACTTCCCTCTTGTTGTCTACAATGTCCCAACGCTCTCAACCATGAACTCCTTCCCCGACACTGAACCTTACAGTTCCGGTGACTCCATTCAAAAACGCTTATTATTCCAACCTCTTCCGTAACGTTCAAATTCGCCAACACAGACGCTCTGGCAGTATTTTCGCACACCCGAGCCCAACCAAACCCCGCACGAGTCCGTTTAAGGAATTTCTCGATAGCTGGGATGGCCCAGAGCCGGGAGACTCCGGAACTCTTACACAAACCCAAAGCCGTTCATATGTCCAACAGCAAACTCAAGGATCCTCTCGAGCAGGACCCTCGCGTACAACCACCAATCCCGATGACGGCCGTGGTCCCCCAGCGGGCCAGCGTTATGGTCAGGGAGATGATGGGGATGACAATGAACAACATCAGGGTGGTGGAGGAGGCAGATCTGACGACGGTGGCGGAGGACCACCAGATGATGGACCTCCAGGAGATGGTGGTTCCAACGGTTCCGACAGCAACAGTGATGACGACAACGAAAGGAGGCAGTTCATTACCGCTCTCCAAAATTTCAACGAGATCATCGGAAAAGTTACACCTGGTCACAGTGAAAAGACGGAAGTGAAGAAACCCGACATTTTTGATGGGTCGGATCCGAAGAAGCTCTGTCCGTTCCTGATCCAGATCCAGATCAATCTCCAGAACTGTCCAAAGGCATACGTGACTGATGCTGCAAAAATCAGTTTCACTCTTTCCTATCTCTCCGGCACCACACTCGAATTCTTTGAACTGGAAATCCTCAACCCCGATCCCGAGGAACCCGCTCCGTGGACCCTTGACTTTGGTATTTTCGTCAAGGAACTAAAGGATAACTTCAGGGTATTCGATGAGGTCAGAGATGCTGAGGACCGATTGGAGGCCCTATTCATGAAGGATTCCGATCGGGCCACGAAATACTGCGTCAAGTTCCAACAACTTGCTTCGCAGGTCGCTTGGGATGAGAATTCTTTGCGACACTTTTTCTGAAAGGGTTTGGCTCCGCGAATCAAGGATGCCCTTGCCCTAGTCTATGAGGAAACGAACCTTCCCCGTCTCAAATCCCAGGTTATCCGAGTCGATTCCCGTTACTGGCGTCGTCAAACTGAAAAGAAACGGGAAGAAGGAAGCAGGGGAAAAGGGAATTCTGGGGGGAAAGGCTCGGGAGGTAATGGTTCTGGATCCGGCTCCGGAAAATCCTCAAACTCCGGTAAAAGTGGAAGATCCAGAAATCCCTCCAATTCCAATTATAATTCCAACTCTAATTCATCCTTGTCGTCTTCGTTCTCTTCCGGTCAGAAGAAACCCTGGGCTAACAAACTCGGGAAGGACGGAAAGCTATCCCAGGACGAAAGGGACCGCTGCAAGAAGAACAATCTCTGTATGTTCTGTGGCGGGAAGCATTTGACGGATAACTGTAACAAGCAGAAGGCGGCGAACGAAGCTCACAGCCGAGCCGCAAACATGGAAAACACCTCGTCTGGTAGTACTTCTGTGACTGGCACTGCTTCCACGCAGTCCCCAAAATAGTCAGCAACTCTGATGCCTCGGCACGAGGTCGGAGTTGCGTTGACCAGGATCGTGCCAATCAGGAGGTTACTCTCAACGCCGCCGCTCTTTCCATCAAATCCTTAGTCATTCCACTTTCTATTCTGTCATATACCGAACCTGAACTTTCCATTTCGTTTCCGTCGCTTTTGGATTCTGGTTCCTCAGATTGTTTTATCGATTCTACTTACGTTTCCGAATATTCCCTACCTACCCTTTCCATTCCTCCCATTCGTCTACACTTACTTGATGGTTCCGTACCCTGCACCCTGAATAAAGTATGCCGTCTTTCCGTTTACTTTCCAAAGGGGGAACGAATTCCTCTTGACTTCTACGTCACTAATCTCGACTCAACTTGTAAGGGAGTCCTCGGATATAGTTTCCTTTCCTGCTACGACCTGTCGGTTGACTGGGTAAAAGGAAACATTGATTTCCGTGACCCCGAACCGGTTGCTGTCACTCCGAGCTCTGAACCCTGTGTGTCGCCCTCTGAGGCTGACCCGGATTCTCCAGTTTCCAAACCGCTTCCGGCTGGAACGCCACCCATTCGTTCTAAAACAGCATGGCTGTACGAACCCATCTATTCCTATCCTTCCGTATCGCAAATGGCATCTTCCGTTGACAACACCCACATTAGCATCATTGGAGCAGCAGCTTTCCTTCACTGTTGCAAACAGGATCAGCTTGAACCAATGGCACTCCGGTTAACTTCGGATGCTGAGGTTCATGCAAAAGCCTCAAATTCGGAAACCCCATCTTCTCCAAAGGCTCCCGAATATTTAGCTGATTATTCCGATGTGTTTGACGAAAGACTTTCAGATAAACTGGCTCCGCATCGCCCCTACGACCTCAAGATTGATCTTGTCGAAGGTGCGGCTCTGCCGATTGCCTGAATCTATCCAGTATCTGACAGGGAATTAGGAGAATTACGAAAATTTATCGACAAACATCTGACTATAGGTTTTATTAAACCTTCATCCTCACCCTTCACAGCTCCGGTCCTCTTTGTGAAGAAGAAAAATGGAGAGCTTCGGCTTTGTGTTGACTTCCGTGGCCTCAATGCCATCACGAAGAAGGATAGGTATCCGCTTCCACTCATTTCCAAGCTTTTAGACACTCCCCGGCGCACGAAAATCTATACCAAGTTGGATCTCCATCACGCTTACCACTTGGTCTGCATCGCTGAGGGGGATGAATGGAAAACCGCTTTCTGGACCCGTTACGGATCCTTTGAATGGAAAGTGATGCCTTTTGGTCTTAGCAACACTCCCGCCGCTTTTCAGTGATTTATCCCTCGACGTCACTGTCATCGTTTATCTCGACGATGTCCTGATCTATTCTGACAATGAGGAGGATCATCAGAAGCATGTTCGCGAAGTATTCCGTCGGCTCCGAGAGCACGGACTCTTCGTCAATCCCGAAAAATGCTTCTTTTCCGTTGATACCGTGGAGTATCTAGGTTACATTCTCTCCCCTGAAGGGTTAACGATGGATCCTTCCAAAATCCGAACTATCCTTGAATGGCCCGTTCCTCGGAAGGTCCGGGATATACAATCTTTCCTAGGCTTCTGTAATTTTTACAGACGTTTCATCTTCAATTATTCAGATATCATTGTACCCTTAACCCGTCTCACCTGAAAAGCTATCCAGTGGAAATGGACGCAGGCATGTCAGGAATCTTTCGATTACCTTAAGCACGCTTTTACTTCCGCTCCGATCCTTGGTCATTGGGTTCCGAACCAAAAGATCATAGTTGAAACTGACACTTCCGACTATGCTATCGCCGCAATCCTCTCTCTCCAGTACGATTCCGGAGAGATTCATTCCATCGCATTCCATTCACGCACCTTACAATCCACTGAACTCAATTACGATGTTCACGACAAGGAATTGCTCGCTATTTTTGAAGCTTTCCGAATCTGGCGACACTATTTGGAAGGCTCTGGATCCCCTATCGATGTCGTTACCGACCACAAGAATTTGGAATATTTTTCAACCACCAAAATTCTAACATGACGACAAGTCCGATGGTCCGAGTATCTTTCCGCCTTCAATCTTATTATCCGGTTCTGACTGGGTAAATTAGGTGCAAAACCCGACTCACTCACTAGACGATGGGACGTCTACCCAAAAGAGGGGGATAGCAACTACGCCAAGGTTAATCCGCAAAATTTCCGCCCAGTCTTCACCCAAGAACAACTTTCCGAATCACTCCGAGCCTCCTTCCTCAAAGGACCCGTACTCCGTGCATCCATTATCATGGATATCGAGAAACTCCATTCAACAATCCGAGAATCCTACGCTTCCGATCCGGAATCACAAACTGGTCTCAAATTAGCTAAGGATTCCCCATCATCCCAATGGAAACTTGATGAATCTGGGTTATTACTCTTGGACGATAGGATATTCGTTCCTGGTGCTTCCGACCTTAGACTTCAAGTTTTGCGACAATACCACGACCATTCCCTAGCAGGACACTTCGGACAAAACCAGACGCTTGACCTTATCCGACGCCACTATACCTGGCCAAAGGTTCGAGAATTCGTTCAGGATTATGTCGCTTCCTGCATGGTTTGTGGTCGTAACAAGCCTCGTCGAGATTGTCCTTATGGTCTCCTAAAACCACTTCCCATGCCAGTCCGTCCATGGGACTCGATTTCCATGGATTTTATCGAACAACTACCGGATTCCAACGGATACACAGCAATCCTGGTAATTGTGGACCGCGCATCCAAACAAGGAATCTTCATTCCGACTCACGATACCATTACATCAGAACAGCTCGCGGAACTATTCGTTATTCATGTTTTTTCTAAGCATGGTGTTCCTAACCATGTCACTTCCGACCGCAGTTCCGAATTCGTTTCCCATTTTTTCCGATCCTTAGGAAAAGCTTTGAATATGGAACTTCATTTCACTTCGGGTTATCACCCGGAAGCCGACGGACAAACCGAGCGCACGAATCAGACACTCGAGCAGTACATCCAGATCTATTGTTCTTACCAACAGGATAATTGGTCTCCCTTACTTCCCATCGCTGAGTTCGCTTACAATAACGCTCCGAATGCTTCCACCGGAATCACACCCTTCTTCGCAAATAAAGGGTTTCACCCAAACTTAACGGTTCATCCGGACTACAATCTCACTTCTGAACGCGCCCGATATTTCGTTGTCAATCTCGAGGAACTACATGGTTTCCTTCAGGATGAGATTCGAGAAGCTCAGAAACGTTACAAGGTACAGGCCGACAAACGCTGTCTGGATTTACCAGAAATCCCTATCGGTTTCGAGGTTTTTGTGTCTGCCAAACACATAAAAACTACAAGACCCACTCCGAAGTTCTCCAAGAAATTCCTTGGTCCATTCAAAGTTATCTCTTGTCCGAGCTCTCTTTCTTATGCCATAAAGCTCCCTGACTATCTCTGTGGGATCCACCCTGTTTTCCATGTGTCCCAACTAGAACCCGCTGTCCCGAATACGATTCCGAATCGTATCCCAGATCCGCCCGCTCCAGTCGAAATTGAAGGTGAACTTGAATACGAAATCACCGAAATCTTAGACTCGAAAATCGATCGGCGCCATCGGAAATGTCCTCTACTTTATTTGGTACAATGGTCTGGTTATGAAGGCACCGACGAAGAATTTTCCTGGCTTCCCGCAGATGAGCTGACAGCCGAAGAAGCTATAGACGAGTATCATCAGAAAAATCCGAACAAACCCGGTCCTCTTCCAAATTCATTTTAATCCTTATCATTCCGACATTTTCCGTCCCTTCCAGCGCTCTTCACTAATTTCAATTTATTTTAATTTTCTCAATTTTTTTCCTTTTACCCCGATCGCATCTTAACTTCACTCGAAATTTGTTCCAAGAAAATTTTTTGCCCATCTGGGTCCGGTCGAGTATCCATTACAAAAAATCTATATACAAATGTTCTTGTCCATCGCGTCCGGCGCGCAACCGTTCCTTCCTCAATCTTCCTCTACCACTGCCTTTGACCTCGGATTCTTCCCCTTTCCTTTCTTCTTCCGCTTCCCGGCCGAATCCGGCATGTCCAACAACCTTGCCTCCATTCCCGTCCACTCCTCATCCTCCATTTTGGGAAGTGGGATGTTTGACGATTCTGCCATCGCTTCCAGAACATTCCCTATATGGATTATGCGACGGAGTTGGGCCAACTGTATGGCACAAAGGGTCGAGATGTCGGGAAGGAGGGCTTTCCGACCGGTGAAGCTACACCCCATGTGTGATGCCGCACAGGACTCGCAAGCACACTTCCCGTTGCCTTGGGACATGCACTCCACACCGAGTCGGGTACATCGGGAACATCGCTATACAATAAAAGTCAAAATCCGAAGGTAAAGAAAAAACAGAAAGACAAACATACCTCGGCGTATGCCTCTCCCTTTTCCACCTCAACCTCTTCCTCACTCTCTGAGTCTTCATCCCCAGATCCCTCGTCCCTACGTCGCCTCCGAGCCGCACGAGGACTACTCGGTCTGGGATTTGCTTTCCTCTTTCCTCTCGCCTTCTCCGACGGGCCCAGATCGGAATGCTCCATCTCTACCTCTGGACCCCATTCCGTCCGTTCCATCCGTTCCTTCTCCTTCCTTGCCCATTCCTCCAGCCGTTTTCCCTCTTCAGCCTCCAATTCCTCTTTCTTCACCTTTTCCACGTCCTTCCGTTGCTCCAACCACAACTCCATCAACTCCTCCGCAGCCTCATATTCCTCCATCAGAGCTTCATATGCTTGTCGAGCTAAAGTTGATTCCGTTAGCATCTGTGAAAAACCCAATTCAAAACTGGTCATGTACCATTCTTGTGTTCCTGATGGACCCGATGCTTTTCCGTCACCCTCATACTATCATCAATCGTTTTCTCCACCAAAGGGTCGGGATGCACAGGAGCCAGAGGTTTTGCGTTGGACATTGTCCATTCGGTCATATACTCCGTCAGGAGTTTGGAAACGTCAAGGGGAACGTAGGAGGTGGTAGAAGACATTGATAACGGTGAAGTTGGTTTTGCTATGTTTCCAAGGACCTCTCCCTTTTATACGTTTTCAAATACGCGCACGGACCATCCTTATTGTTTCCTGCTCATTTCGTTACAAATTACTTAATTTAGAAACCATTCACAATCCTGATCGTTTCCATTTGTTTCCGATTCCATTGTTCATTTTCAGGGTCCACCCCTTTTCTATTTTTTTCTATTGTCCTTTCAACTTCATTCCGACGGATTACTATTCGTTTCCATGCCTCTCGAGGGCTCGAGGCCTAAGAAGGGGATACTGTAATATCTATGCTTCTGTATATCGTTCCGATCGTATCCGATTCTTTCCGAACTTCTTTTCCTTTTATTTCGAACTTCATTCCCTTCCATCCTGAACACTTTCCGATCATTCATTTCCGATTTCATATCCGAGCTCCACTATTAATCTCCACACACGGATCCCATCCGGGAACTCGTGATTCATTTCGGATAACTACCGGATAGCTCGTATCTAATCTCCAAAGCTACTCCATCTCATCTCCAATCTGTTCCACTTTGTTTCCACTTTGTTTCCACTTCGTTCCGCAGTGCTCCATCCATCTCCAATAGCACCATCTGCTTTTCCTTCATTTCCGAACCATTCCTATCTTACTCCTATTCATTCCGATAGTTTCCGAAGTAGTACTTGAGCTAGCAACTTTGTAGTAGATAGCTTAAGTCTAAAATCGAATTAGCTGGTCTCTTAACTTGATCCGACTTCAGACAACAAAGCACTATCCTAACGGATTCCATTCCGTATCTTCCGTATACTTCATTCTCAGAGACTACCGGTTCCACCTGGTTCCGTCTTCATCCTTTTCTAAAACCCCAATAAGACTTCCGCTCGGGTCCGATGTGTTTCCTAACGCTAGGATCCGCCCGGACTTAACAGAGGACACATAAAGCCACAGCGGTGTAACAGACTACTATTCTGGTGCTAAGTTACATTTTGGAACTGAAGTAAATATCTACAATAAGCACTAAGTATCTACAATACATGAAAGAGTGCAGAATAAGATAGGTACTTAGAAGACTTGTGAATGTCAAAGGAAGAGGGAAATAATAAAGTGAGGAAGAGTCACAGAGGTGTAACAGACTACTCTTCTGATACTGATGCTAAATTACAGTTGGGAACTGGAGTAAATATCTACAATAAGTACTAAGTATCTACAATATATGAAAGAGGGCAGAATAAGATATATAAGACTATTCTGACACTAAATCACATACAAAGTTCTATAAAGACTTTGTAACAATTCCTACTATAACATGCTTAGTACTGCCAGTGTGACTCAAGGGAAAGTGAAGCCCCTATTCACAGGCAAGGCATGCATCAGCTATACAACCCAGACTCTAGCACTAAACAATCACTGGTTGAGAATTGTACCATAATCGGAGAAATTGGAGGAAAACCCTAGCAACCAACTATGTCTGAACTAGCGGTATAACAATCAATACCTTGCTTATAAGCAAAACAGAAGGAATAGTCTTTTAAAAGACGGCAAGGATAGATAAGTAGGACAAAGTATATATGTATGAGTTCCTGGAAAGCTCAGCTTTCATATGGTACTAAAGGGATGGACTAGCGGTGAAGGAATGAAACCCATAGTTCATTACCACCAGTATGTGATCTAAGGAATGAGTCATAATGAGGAAGCCCCAAAAGGGTAAAGATATTTCCAAATGCAGCAGTAAGATCAGCAAGATGTGTGCCTGATGACTGAGGCATTCTTGTTGGTACAAGGGCAACTACAAAATCTATGTGGGACCTTATAGAGAGCTGGACTCATCTATAAGAGAGCTATGCCACTAACTGGCAGTATACTAGAAACAAAGTCTATGAACACCAAGTCTATGGTAGCACCAGAAAAACATAAGAGGAGGAATAAGCAAAGACTGATTGGTGGTAAAGGAATGTGAGTCATACAAGTGGAGCCCAGCATGGATGGTGGAGCTATGTGAGTCAGAATGACTATAGCTGCCAGTTCCAGAAAGGTACTCTTAGTTAAGAGGATGAAGCGAAGGGAACATAGAAAGCCCTATGAGTTTTAGATAATACTGTACATTTCCTAAATACCCTAATTAGAAGGTACCTACTTAATCTAGTAGTACTGATGAGCATGGACTGGCAATTAGACTAATATTTCTAGCAGACATTAAAAAGAAATGTAGAACTGTATAGTAGTAGCTGCAAGTAGTATAAAAGGACTAGGTATTTCTCATAGTTACTCAAGCCACATACTGTAGAGTATCAGTCATCTCACTAGCACTAGCTGCAGAGACTGCAAAACACAGACTACACTTCTACCAAATTTACTTCACTCACTGGATGCAAACACTTGTAATTCCTTGGATATACAGAGGAATTACATAAGACTTACACTGGTACACTCAATATGTAAGTCCACTTGACTTACTGAAGTATTACCAGAGACTGAAAAAAAAGAAACAATTGTATATGACCAGTGTAAGGCATAAAGTCTCACAGTGGTCCCTAATAATACTTCAGTAAGTCAAGTGGACTTACATATTGAGTGTACCAGTGTAAGTCTTATGTAATTCCTTGGTATATCCAAGGAATTACAAGTGTTTGCACCCAGTGACTTGCATCAAGTATAAACATAGTGTGTGGATCAATAGTGTTGAATCAAATTTGTTGGTTTTGTGTTGCCTTTTGTGTGTGTCCTCAGACTTGTGAAAACTGGTTATAAGGCATTTGGGCCTACAAATTGTGAATTGAAACTGTTGTTATAGTCTTTGTGTGTTGAATTTGTGTGTTTAATCTGTGTGCATTCATGCAAAAACCTACCAAAACCCCAAAAGTCGTTGTAGTACAAGTGAACTGTTGAGTATTCTGGCTACTCGGAATGCTTGCACTTTACAATTTGTATAAAAGTCTTTGAGTCTGTGTTTGTTCTACACTTACACAAAAGACACCTATTACTAGGGACAGGCTTGCCAATCAATCGCAACATCCTGTGGATCATGCTCCTCATGTGTTCAGGTAAATTTGCCCAGCTGAAGAAGTTATTAGACCATTCAAAGACCACTGGAAGTATAAGATACATACCCCGATTGCTTGTCAACCTTCACAGTCACCATACAGTCCATCAACTATCCTTTTTACTGGGATACCTTCTAATATCTTGTCTGCATTATCATGTTGGATACCCTGCCACATCTTGACTGTCCACTTGTGTTTTTCCTGATGAAGAAGCCATCCAGGATAATAGAACTCATCTTTGGCAGTCATCTGAACCAAGACAGTTCTCCCAGCACTATTGCAGATTAGTCAAAAAGATAGAATTATGACTTGATCCCTGTGTTCCTTGATCCAAGAGTGAAACTGATTGATAAATGATGATCCAACTTCTGATTTTGCCCCCTTTTTATATTTATTGGTTTGATATTGATAAGTATCAATGTTGTTCAAGGTCTGTGCAAGTTGTGGTGCTGGTGGTGTTGGACCATCCAAGTTTTTGCCACCTTCATATGTCTCCAAGGGGGTTTTATCAAGGTTATTTCCAACATGCTCTTGGGTATCTTCAGCCTCTTTTGCTGTCAGATGTTTGACATAGGGAAGCCTGGGGTGGTTGTGGGGTCCACCATTAATGTATCGATATTTACAAGTGGAGATATCTTTGCCAACCTGACCATATTCAATGAGGTAGGAACAGGATTCACAAGGGAAATATGTGAGTGAGGCTCCACACTGGCACTGAGCTGTATTTATCTGCTTTTCCAGGATTTTAGCTTGTATTTTAGGTCAAATGATAATATTGCAATGCTCATTTTTGCACTGGAGTATACCAAGGCATTGCTTATAGCTCTCTCTCCCATGAGATATTGTTTCACCATTCACTGTAAAACTTTGACCATTCTTGCCATTGGCTCCAGTGGTGCCCCATGTAGCCCACTGAACCACAAGATTTTTATGTGCAGTAAAAGTAGAGGAGTGGTCCAGGTCAATGGCAAACCTTCCATTTGGGAAACCATTCCAAAATCCACCTTCAAGCAGGTCAACACGGGTGAATGGAACATGGAGGTCATTGTTGTGATGACACTCAGGTGCTGGCTGGGGTTCAAGTAGCATGAATGCAGTCAGACGAGCAGGATCTGTAAGATCTACAGGATATACTGCTTGATTGGTGGGGCAGGGTGGAGCTGGTGGGGCTATGACAGTCGTTTTATGAATTGGTTTCTGTGGTGCTGATGCAGTAGAGTGGCCCAGGGATTGAACAGTCAAAGGTGCATTATTTTGAGTGATATGCCCAGCTATAAACCCATTCAGACACTATTTTACATTAAGATGAGTTCACATAGTACATACCATGTGAGATGTTCAGATTATGAAGTGATTGACTGTCACCAGTGTTTCCCTTGACTTTGGAAAAAAAACCTATAGAAAGAATGATAAAGTTCATGGCATATTCATTCAGAACTGACTGAAATAGTAAATGCCTTACCTTCACCATAGATTTGGACCTGTAACATTTCTGCATTGGTAGCATTGAGATCTATGTGCATTTGTTTATTATCATTCACTCTAGTACTGGCATCTTTTGGCACAGCAAGTTGGCAAGGCAGGCCTTTTAACATGGCTTAGATCTGCAATATTCAGATATGATAGAAAAATTCTATGCACTGCTGTTGGCTACACTATGTTCTGGAACTTGAACTGAAGAGTTTGTGTGTTCTATGTCTGGTATTCAGAAATAGACATTAGTGCAAACTGCATAATTATTTTAACATCAACAAAATACACACTGTTGAAGTCAGCAGTAACAGATTTGCATGTTTTATGAGGTGGTTCCTCATCTCTTTGAAGTCTCTCAGTCTCCAAATCTGGGTACAGAAATATGGCCAGCTGTTTGCGCCAGCCTCACTATTTGAAATTACATTACATACTGGAACTGTGCATATTGTAAAGTGATACTCACAAACAAGCCCATTTTTACAAAAGCGGGCCACCAAAATGTAGAAAGTGTTGTACATAAATCAGAAAGTGTCAGAGTCACAAGTCTGAGACTTGGTTACATGCACAAATGGCCATCATTCTTGTTGTTCCTAGTAGGTATAAGAAATGTGTGTACTATACAAGAAACTAACAAGAGCAATGATTTTGACAAGGTATGAGTCAGTAGTGATAAGAATCAGGGTGTCTGCAGATTTCTGATACCCACAGCATACCTTACACTGCGTAGTTTTCACTGATCAGGGCTGGTTTCTTCTGACTCAAACTATGTACAAGCATTGGCACCAGCTCCCTTTGCTATCAATAGGCTCAAGCTCAGTACTGGTCATCCATCAATGCTGCCTTTTCTTTTCTTTCTGAAAAATCGCTCGATGCTGGACAGACTAGCTGTGAGCTTCTTAGGGGTCCATATGAGGTCTGATGGCATAACAATTTGTTATATCAACTACAGGGTGGTTCTAGCATCATTTGCGATGTAAGTAAGGACCAAAGGTGGGCATATATACCAAATCTTGAACGTTCTTACTTTGGTAGCTTTGGTGACGTCTTGGAGTTGGAGAAGGCTGGAGAGAGAAAGGTAATGATCCACGTATGATGACGCATCTGAACAATGTTTGAACCAGAAATGATTCATGGAGATATACTTACCAGTGCCAACCATCAGCAATAGCATCAGTAATTGGAGACTGGAGTGGGAGTACTGGACTGATGTAATTTGTGAATAACAGATCTCTACTGCAAAAGGATGACGTTGATTGAGGACGCATCTACACTGTGTTGGGCCATAGCAACTGTGCTGACTTGTTAGCGTGACCCCGGTAGAGGGTGGAGGTGGAGGTGTACATTACAAGGCCGAATGAAATGAGGCTGAGTTCTTTACACTCTGTTTCTGCATGTGGCAGTGCATATTCATCCTGTCTCCTCCCATGCTGTTGTTTCCTCATTGCCAATATCCGCACTTCTATTTCTTAACATGACTAATTATCTTGCCAGCGTGTCATTGATTATAGGAGAATCACCCTGGGTATAATTTGCATGAAAAAAATGAGGCAAGGCTCAGCAGCACCATACATAAAGTAAATATTGTAGTATATGTAAGCAAGACGAGAAAATGAAAATGAGAGAGGAGGGCGGGTAGCTAGACTTGTAAGTAAGAGTGAAAAGATGAAGCAATACATGATATGTACCCGAGAGACTCATGAGTAGTAAGAGTGAGAAGATGAAGAATGAATAGGACAAGCTCTCGGGGGTATAAGTATGGAAATACTCGAAACAGGAGAAAGAAACGCATATGGAGATAAATTAGAAACATGCAGAAGGAAATTGGAGACGTGTATGAGAACTCGAGACAAAACAAATTACTGAGATGAAGAGAGAAAGGATATGTGTGTGGGGAATGTGCAATGGACAGTCCTGGGGTCCTGCACGAGAGGTACGGGCCACAGAGGCATACAAGATAAGCGTGGACAGCCCTGAGGTCCTGCACGAGAAATAAATGATAGGGGATGGATGAAGTCCAAGGTGGTACTTACAGCAATGATTAGATCTTTATAAAGTAGCTTTAAAATACTACCAAACAACATTGTTGTCCAAATATCTTTGTGACTGGTAACAAAAGTTTCCAATGTTAATCTTTCATTTTCGTTGTCTTTTTTCCTGTCAATCTCTTTGTCTTGTTCTTTTTTGATTGCTTTCCTTTCTCTTTTGCTCTCTTTCATTTTTTGTTATCTTTCTCCCTCTCAATATCTCGTCTTGTTCTTCATCCCTTGCTACACACTATAAGCCAAAGCCCAATATGCAGCCCACTTGACAGACTATCGATGGCTCAGCTTTTATTTTCTACCCTTACGCTCAGGATACCTAAACTTTTCTGGCGCATAGTGTTCTCTCATAACCACCAGAAGTCATACCACATATTGAAAAATCCAGGTGATGCCATTCCCTGTTTTACAGTGACAGGTTTATTTGGTGCCTGCTCCTATTCCTATTTTCTCTCCTGCATTTGCAACTTCTCTCTTGCCATTGTCCCTACTAAATAAATTTTTTTATTCACCTAGGATCGTGACACTCTGCCTACAATGCCAGCCTTCCTCAAATTTCTTGAGGGAGCTCAGAAACTTGAAGAGTTATCCCTTCTACATGCCAGCCTGCTTCTTCCTGATGAATTCAACCACCCACTGTTTGTCATTCCTGTACTTATCAGATAACCATTGTCTCAGGATGAGAACAGAATCTCACAAATTATTTTCCTCCCCAACCTTCGCAAACTCAACCTAGGCTTCTTCTCTGAAAAGAGTTACATCACTTGCTTACTCTCCCATCTTTCAATTTCCCCAGAAATGAACATATACATGTGCAGAGGCATAAGATCACAATCTAAACCACTCCTCAATTTACTTCATATCTGGCAAATGTGCAAAGTATAACAATGTGGTTTTCAACCATCAACCTGAAGTAACAGTGATCCTGAGTCCAATGCAGTGGAGAAATTGCAAAGGTGCTCAAAGAGGTGTGTACTTCTAAAGTGAGTTACTCGCATATTCAGGATGAATACATAGCTTCAAGGAAACAAGAACCATGTATGATATTCCATTGTTAGAAGAGGGATTATTACTACAGGAAGGAATAATTTACGTACCAGAGCCTGTGGCCTCGTACTCGCCATGCGTAGCGTTGGCCCACATCACTTTCATATACTCTATGAGTGGAGATGTGGAGCGAGGTTACTCTGGCTCCTCCTTAAAGAGGGAGCTCAAGCCTGACAGCGACAGTACAAGGATCAGTAGTGCCACCGACGGCGATAGTACGACATTATGACGTAGAGGATTGTCGGTCATAAGAGAGTTATATAGGAGCAAGTGAGGGCGGGGCTAGGTGGGAGACAAAGGTGCAATTCAAGTTGGTGACGGGCCAGGTCAAGTACTAGTCCAAGAGAACGACTGCCAAGTTTTTGAATGGCAGGAAGGCGGAAGACAAATCGGGTCGAGGCTCGGCATGAATGAGGGTTTGAATTGGTAGATCAGGGGAAGGGACAGGTATCTCTTGTGTGGCGCTGTACACGTACAGTAAAGTGGGGGAAAAGGAAGCAAGAATCGTCTCGACGAACGTGCGTGAGGGGTTTTATATGAAGGAATTGTATAATGTATTGGAGTCGGGCTGCCGGCATGACGGGGTCGGATTCGACTCAATGAAGTGGCACAAAGAACGACATATATGTGCAAATGGATCGCCTATAGAGTAGTTATACATACATGTGCAAAGCTGACGGTATGAACCCTCAGTCTGAATCACAGTGGTAAGTAAGTATAGGTCGTTGGAGGGCTTCGACTATTGGAAATCCACAGGACGAGTGTAACCATAACTAGGTAACACCGAGCGATATATTCGACGCATGGCTGAACGGGCAGTGAAGGAATCGTCAACGTTCGGAATGAAAGAGATCGGAGAAAACACTTGATGTTGATTCACTTTGTCTAGGTCGACTCGGATAATCGATGGTTGAAGAAACAAAGATATACTTCGAAATCATCAGGTCAAGATAGCTGTGAAGAGCAAGATGAATACCCGGAGTCTTTATAGTCTAGGTTTCTGTGACTTGGAAGCCTGAGGCTCGAGAAAGCTTCTGAGATATCTCAATCGATGGGATAGAGTTTGAGTGGGTCAGAGATTAATGAAATGCCCTCCGATGGCGAGCGAAAACTTTTGAAAGTGGCGACGAAAAGGCACATCGGGCACTAGGACGAGATGAAACACTTTCTGCGTTGTTCGCTAACTTCTCCAAGGCTTTTATTGACCACTTTGACCACATGCATCGACGGGGATCTTGTAGCGTCTACTTTAAACTATTCTAGGCACATGGGTGGCGCGGTGGTACACATGATGATGCAATTACTGAAACGGCTTCGAATGAAGCACCGAGTGAATACGAGTGAATACAGATGGACAAGATGTACCTCTGTAGTTAGGTGCTCATTCACAATCTTGTCTATGCCTGTGCTCTGGAACAACGATGAAGAGAGACCGGGAGCAGAGACGCTAGAACGCCGGACAGACTCGGATTCTGAATGGAAGGAATTTTGAATTTCCGAATCTAATTTTATCTTATCCCGGAATTACGGCATATGGCTCGATAAAAACCATGATGTCTCCACCTTCTTCTTCGTCCTACCACCCTCATTACCATGCCTTCCCCCTTGGCCGAGTATGAGTCCTCCTCCTCCACCAGACCCCCATGGCTCCTCACCTTTACCGAAGTCAAACTTCTCGGTATTGCAGGTGTAGGGTTCTTCTTGGACGCCTATGACCTCTTCATCATTAACCCTGTCTGCACTATGCTCCAATACCGCTTATACGGCGGTGGAAAACTTCCCGCCAACCTCGAAGGCTTTGTCAAAGCAGGTGCCAACATTGGCGCTGTCATTGGTCAATTCGGTTTTGGTTACCTCGCTGACGCACTCGGTCGAAAGGCGGTCTATGGAAAGGAGTTGATGTTGATTATCCTGGCGACTATCTTGACGTTGACAACTCCTACTGGGAGTCTGAGTCCTGATAACAGCTTGATCTATCTGGGAATGTTTAGGATTTTGCTGGGGGTTGGTATTGGAGGAGACTATCCGATGAGTGCCTCCGTTACCTCGGACAGAGCGAACTTGCGGAAACGTGGTACGCTCCTCTCCTACATCTTTGCTAACCAGGGATGGGGCTCTTTTGTTGGCTCCCTGGTCACCATCATCGTCTTGCTCTGCTATCGGCACGTCATGGAAGTCGAGGGTAAAGTCTCCAAAGTCGACGGAGTATGGCGAGTCATTGTCGGACTTTCCCTCATTCCTGCCTTCGGTACCCTCTATCAGCGATTGACGATGCCTGAATCTCAGAGGTACGAAGACGCCAAGAGAGTGGAAAGAGAAGGCGATAGGGATATGGAGAATGAGATTAGGAAGTTGGAGCAAAGTCAGTACACGGACACGCAAGCTATGAACAAGTCTGCTGCAACCCCTGGTCCTATCGAGGTCTCAGACTCGAGCTCTTCCGATTCTACCGGCGGTATCATCCACGAAAAGCCGCGACAGACCAAAGTCGACGTCGTTGACGCTTCCATCACAAAGGAAGGAGAGGAGACTCCTATGGCGATTGCAGAGAAGAAGGAAAAGGCTCACTTTGGAGGTGAGTTGTTTACTTGTTCTCTTGTCTACCTCGCTTCTCACTTTGTACTCCTTTTCCTATAGAGTTCCTTGCCTACTTCTCTGAATGGCGACACGCCAAGATTCTCATCGGGACGTGCATGTGTTGGTTTTTGTTGGATATTGCGTGAGTAGTATCCTGTTCATCGCGCATCTGACCCTATCTGACCTCTTCGGCTCACAATACCTTGGTCTCCTTTCACACAGTTTCTACGGCATCAACCTTAACCAAAACGTCGTCCTCCAGCAAATTGGCTTCGATGGGAGTGCCTCCTCTTCTGATTGGGAGAAACTCTTCAAGGTATCAACGGGAGGTATCATCATCACTGCCTTGGGTTTCGTTCCAGGTGGGTATCGATTTTGAGAGTCCCGTCTTCTAATTCGAACGCTTCTTTCCAGGGTACTACGTAACCGTTCTCACTATTGAAAAACTTGGCCGTAAATGGATCCAACTTCAAGGTTTCTTATTTGCTGCTTTGTTCTTGGGTGAGTTATTCTCCTATGCGTACGCGTTACCCGTTGCTGATGCTCCGTAATCCTGCCTCCTCCCATAGCCATACTTGCTGCCGAGTTTGACAATACGGGGAAATCCTTCTCGACGGCGTCCTTCGTCGTTTGTTTCGCCTTCCTTCAATTCTTCTTCAACTTTGGTGCCAATACGACGACGTATTGCTATCCTGCTGAGGTACGTTAGTCTTATGCTCGTCTGTTTCATTGAAGTAAAGTCTCACCTCGTGTTCTTTACTCCGACAGGTCTTCCCCACCCGCTTCAGAGCCTTCGCCCACGGTATCAGCGCCGCATGCGGAAAATTAGGCGCTATCATCTCCGCATTGGCCTTCAACAAGCTGAGCGAGAAAGTTGGGACTTCCAAGGTCCTATGGAGTGAGTGTCCTTTTCTTCTTGCCCTGTGTTCCGTTACTGACGAAATCCTTAATTTTACGCAATCTAGTTTTCTTCGCTGTATGCCTCCTCGGCGCTGTATTCACCTTTTTACTGCCCGAAGTTAAAGGCAGGGATCCCGATTTGGTTTATGCGCAGGAGATCAGGGAAGATAGGCTTAGGATGCGAGACGCGGAGAAGATGGGTCATGCTTGAGGAGGAGGTTATCCTGAGGTCAGGATCATTGAACTATACTTAAACTATGGTGGACTGCCGGTGAGGCGAGGCCAGCTGAAAAGGTTAAAAAATGCACATAGTTACACATTACTCGTATGCTGTACACTATTCCGTCTATCTATCTGTATCCCAGTTTGTGTCTGTGGGTCCTGTTGTCCTTCGCTTCGCTTCTTTTTCCTACTAGACCGAGGTCTTTTATTTTGTTCTGCTTTGTAGTACTAGTGCATATCTCATGCCCCCGGTCCTTCTATACGTAGTATAGTAGTTCCGGCTTTATTTACTCTTTGTCCCGTTATACCGGAAGAAAAGTAACATACTATTCGCGTAGAAGCTCGAAAATTGAAACATACATCATTTGTCCCATTGGCTGAGCAAGGAAACGTATCGCTAGTTTACAGTGGACGCAACCGGAGGCAGGAGGCAATTTGAAAAACAACCTATTCTCTTCCGAAACAAGGAGCAGGTGCGCGACCGACCTCTTTTTCAAATGGAACCAAAACCAAAATGAAAAATACTTCCAGGCTCTGTATGATCGCCGTCAAATACCGAATCCTCACTTCCTCACTTCCTCACTTCCTCACTTCCTCACTTCCTCACTGCCTCACTTCCTCACTTCCTCACTTCCTCACCTCCTCACTTCCTCACCTCCTCACCGTACAGAGAGAATATGCGAAGGGAACAAAAAACCTGGAGGACCACAATAGATGGACACACTGGGAATTGAACCCAGCACCCCCCGCAGAACAGCATTTGCTAAGCGGATGTGATAACCAACTACACCATGTGCCCATGAGAGAAATTTGTGGTAAAGTCGATTGACGTTGTAAAGTCCTAGAGGAGGCAGCGAGTGCGTAAGTCTACAGACAGACTGAGGATTAGTATCGATAAGAGTACTTTGTTGAGTGTTTAACTGATTGGTCAGGAAGAGAAGAAGTTTGACAGACTTCAAGCTAGTTTATGATAACCTGTAGCGCTAGAATGTGACTTACAGCCACTTTCTTACAGATGAACATTTGCTATTGCAGCTCTAGGAATATAAAGTGTGTACTCTCATCTCTGTAGCCTTGAAATTTCTGTGGGCAGAGTTGAACAATCCACTGAGAAACCTTGGGAATGAATCAGCCACCAGCAGTGGCTTCAACGCTGACGGAGAAAGTACCTAGTTTCAAGGGGGTCCGGGCCGGAGAATCCCGTACCCGGGCTAGGTAGGTAGGTTCCCTGGCGAAGCTCTTAAATTTTTTTTTACCGACTAATTTGGAGCTGGCAAGCATGCTGGCGGGTGTCAATCTGGTGAGCTGTGAAGTTAAACACATAAATATATGCTCACCAGATATTTTATGACAATTACGCAGTATCTCTGAGCGCGAGCCGGGTAAGGTTCCAACTGTCCGGCAAAGCACGAGACTTAAGGTCATGTGCACATACTATATTTGGCAGGTAAACTCGTGTAAACTTACCTTATATAGAAGGTAAGGTAGGTAGGTTCCTCAACCGAGGCACTAAATTTTTTTCAGACCCCCTTGCCTGGCTCACTATTTGTGTTGTGGGCTAATAGCGAGTATTAGTAATACATCTATTAGAGAGCTTGCGCCTCCCTTCCTCTTCGATTCTCAGTTGGCATCACAATCAAGGCCACAGGGAACTTACTGTGCAGCTCTGTGCACCATGGTACTGTAGGACACGTCAGAAGTATGGCAGGAACATTTGGCAGCTTTCATCAGGATACACAGGTGCGTATGCTGCTTTCTGTGTATTTTTTGGGCCTAAAACTGATTTAGGATGCCTAGAATGGTCCAGTCCCCTGCATCTCTGAGCTGGCCCTAAGCAATGATGCTGTTATGCATCCTCCCTCACCACTCTGCACTTTCTCTCCAGATATCCTCGCCTATCATCCTTTTTTTCCATCAAACATACTGTCTGACCCCAGCATCCTTTCCAGTTCATCTGTCTGTCCAGAGAAGCATGTTATTTCTCTCACAAACTCTCATAGTTCATATATGTCAAATCTCTGTTATGCTAGTTTTTGTACATCATGTTCCCGGTTCTTTTGTGCTTGGCCTATTCCTGGATGCTCCCTCCATCACTTCCTATGCTTGTTTTGCATGTACTTACTGTAGCTACCTCAATATACGCTTTGCAACTTGTGCACATGATTTCGAGCCAACCGCTCTGCGCATGCTTACTAAGCCACACGTGGCTGCAGGTGGTTCTGCGCAAGCTCTCTATTTTAGGTAGTTGACACGTGGGCTCCCCAGTAAGGTGGAAGACACCAACCGCAACAAACCACAACGTGTTGGATGTGTTCTTCTGGTGCTCCTAGGAGTTGGATTTGGTATTTTGACAATGAGCTTGGAAGCTCATAGATTTTCATTGTAGATATGTAGCCCCTATTTTTGTAGTATTTAGTATGTTGTTTTGGATGTTTCCGCATCCGATTGTCCTTGCTTCCCACTGTCATCTAGCAGGACAAACCGGAATATATTCATTCGCTTGCTGCATCTTGCTCTCGCTCGCTGGGACTTGCAACGACCCTATAGGTTCTATCAAAGAGCTTATCTGCCATCTCCTGGCCTAATGTCTGGTTTTTTTGCCTGCATATTACTTAGCTCTGCATTGGTTGAACTTGATGATACATTGACTAGAGGTTGAGTGTAAAAAGTGTGCTTCATTCAGGTTCATGGTACCATAAATGCTCTATATCTACATGCACTGTAACATACAATAAACCTAGTCTTCTAAGCTTCTCACATTAGCACAACCTCCTACTATGAATTCCCTGTATCTAGGACTGAAAGTAAACTTGTAGAGCACGTCAGTGATGGGTGGAAAGCCTGTGCAAGTGTAATGAACTGTGGGTTCAGCTCAGGTTCAGGATACTCTGAGATGACCAGTGAGATGAAAAAGGTACTTGAATCAAGGCAAGCTTTTGCATTACCATGAAATACCAGGGTCTCGAGCACTTGGTGAGCACGCTGGCATCAGTTAAGGTATAGCAATAAGCAAGCTTACATTTTGCGAAGGATGCCGGCTTACAATCAGTCAAGATATAAGGTTGAATACAAATGTGTATTGCAGGTAGAAAGAGTTATTACAAAAGTATGTACTAGGATACTTATATACATAGTCATGGAGTCATTAGAAATATCTAGAATATTGTCGAAAAGAGAAGAACAAAGGAGAAGGCGGATGCCCGAAGCACCAATTACATGGTAAGTACAGTAGATCAAGACGTATAGCAGACTCAAAGAAAGAAAATACAAAACACTTACAACTGCAGAAGGTCGTTCCATCACAGCAAGATGAAGAAACCTACCCTGTCAACTTCATGACATCGCTTGTGTCCTTGTACAAGAACATATACAGAGTGAAGACTGACCTAAATAATTCCCAGCATGTTTTGTATGTGTAGAACACGCTTCTGTGGAGAATGATAACAACTTTTGTTGAGCACAGCGTCAGGGAGCATGCATGGGACGCATGTACATGAAGTACACAGTGCAGGCTGAGGTGAAAAAGGCGGAGAAGTCTCTGAAGAGACTACAGCGATAGCAGCTGAGCTGCCAGGTCCACCAATTGACTGGGATCACAAAGACCAACCGCTTAAGCAGCCAGACCCACTGCCAGCAGGTATAAGAAGCAGGAGGGAGATAAGAGCCGTACTCGTCGCCTGTTGATGATGACGCGAATTAATCGCGCTCTGAGCCAAAGAAAGCGTGACCTGGAAACTGCCGGCTGACATGAAAAATCGAGTAAACCCTTTTATGGATCGCTATTTGAGCCGGTGACTTGGTCTACCCGGTTACACTAGCGATTTCTTGCATAAGCAGGCTTGACTGAGTGGACGCCCGCGTCTCGTACCTTTCTCTGTGAGGTCCAAATAGGTTGATGATCAGCGCCGAAGTCAACTTGGTTTAGGATGCAATATAACCTAACAGTAGCTGCTTTTCAACCTATGGAGGTTGAAAGACAACCTACCAGTAAATAATTTCTCGTAGGTTAACTATCAACCTAAAAATGCCACGTTCAACCTACGCCTCTAATTTTTATTTTTTCATAATGAGCAGCTCCAATTAGGTTGCTTTGGGGTTTTCAGGTTGATTTTCAACCAGTTGGCTTATATTTCCTTATGGCTACACGCAATTGATGACTGGAATAAAGGGGTATACATTTGACTACATTATGCATACACAGGAGTATGGATATCAATATGATAATACAACTATGGGGAGGCAGAAACTGATCAGCTGGTGGGGCACAACACAGCCAATCAAGAGTACGTGCTTGGCTAAATGTTCATTGTCAATGATAGAGATAGATATAGGCAAATTACCACATACCAAATGCAGGCCCTTGGCCATCCTCCTCCCCCTCCAATTCCTACAGTTGACAATGACAGTCGTACCAAGCACTGAGGTCACGTTATATGCATTGCTGTCGAGTTTTTTGCCCTTGAGGAAGCAGCATTATACAGCTTGACGAGCTTGAGGCGAATGATATGAACAGTTGCATGAATTATTGAGCGAGAGGTTGAAGAAGAGGTTGAAGCCTTTCACCTTGAGGTCTTTTGATCCAGAAGCGTGCTTGTGATTACTTGCTTGGAGTCTTGATGTTACTTGAGGTCTTGCAATTTTGCTGGCCTCCTGAGCTATGAGGTAGAAGAAAGGAGCTTGAGAGGAGATCCTGGTGGGTTTGAGGGGTGGAAAGGCCAGGTTGAGACATTTGGACGAGCAGGACACGGCGGGGGTGAGTGCATGTTTATTGGGCATATTGGGCATTGTTAAATCTCGAATATTTGCAAGAGTTTTTGCAGTCGTCGACCTACTCCATATGGGACCGTTTTGTAGCCGACCTTCTATATGGAGTAGGTCCAGCGCCGAGCAAATACACGAGATTTTTGCTCACTCGAAACTGTGTCAAAATATCCACTAACCCCCGCCGTGAGGAGGTGGATGTTAAAAAACGAACCATGGACAACGTGACCGTTGGTGTCACATGCATCACCGGCAGTGCCCGGCATCTTCTTGAGCCGGAATAAAAATCAACCTACCTCTTCCGCCCAGACGTTGCAGCGCAAATTAGGTTGATCCAAACCAACCTACATATAATTTTTTTTGCGTGGAACAGCCTAAAACCGGCTGGTGTGGATTTTCATTGTAAAATAGGTTAACTTTAAACCTAAGTGGGCTTCACAGTGTTTCAGTCTGCAGTGAGCTTGCGCTAAGCTCTTCTGAGGCTCGGAAAGCTTCGGAACTCTTCAATACAGTATTATTCTGGTACATACTTGGTACATACTGTAAATATATACCAAACACTCTCTTCCTTCTTTCTCCTCTTTCCTCTTCCCTTTTTGGATTTTCTTTTTTTTTTCTTTTTTAAAATATTGCCCACAACATCGCTAACGAGCCCCTTGCCTAGTTTTTATCTATTTTTTTTTTTGGATGAGCGATTAGATCGATTAGATCCTTGGCAACCAACAAAGTTAGTTCTCCGGACCTCGCTAGTGGCCATACCCAGAGGAATGCATTTATGCACGAAACACTCAGCATGCTTCATTGTGGGACTCGGAACTAACCAATACCCACTAAAACCCCTGATACTCGAAGAATCGCTCAGACTTTTCAAATAGTGTTGCAACGCAGGTGCCATCCATAGTCCATCTCGAGTACATGATGTGACCAGGCCTTCCGACTCGGACTGTGGCTCGACTGAGCACCGTGACGCCACCGTATGTCAAGGTAAGTATTTGTCGTACCCATTCGTACTTTCTCCCTCAACACGCTCAACATCTAGAGGCTAGCTGGTGAGTATATCACAATTTGTTATTTTTCCTATTTCGTTTACTTCCAATTCTCTTTTGACTCGACTCTCCAAAGTCGGCTCAACTTCACGCGTCAAGGGGCTGTATGCATAACAATATGCAAAGGCAGGTAGACCTTAAATCTCAGGACCTGAACGCGGACAGCTAGTGATATTGAATTTTAGAAGAAATGCGCGACTATTACGCGCAAATTACGCGTCATGATAAAATTAATGTGGAAGGACCGAGCACGCTGGCAGCATGAGCATGAGAAGGACCTGAGGAGACGCTATTGTGACGGCCGCATATACGTGCATATACTTATATGTATATGTACACGCTTGCCACCGGCACATACGGACCTACCTACGGTCGTTGGTCAGACTACGGTCCCAGTACACACTCAGTACACTCGGCCGTAGAAGTCTCACCGACATGCAAACGTTGACAATTTGCCACTCGTAGCGGCGTACCGCGTACCTAATAGGTTGTACCTAGCGGGATGGGCATACTTCAAACAATTCAGGCCATTCATGGGAATATTGATGAGCTGCATGTGGCTTCACCAGGCGTAAGTATTGAAAGGTACTACTTGTTCTTTTCTTTTGATTCAGGTGGATGGCGCCGGCCTACATAGCTTCCTATCAGAGTATTTTCTGATGAATTCCGCCTCCCCAGAGCAGTGGGTTCAAACATTCGCGCCCCAAGGCTTCCAATTCACCCACTTGTGAGATATTCAGCTTCAGGCGCTCAAGCTCGGGTGTCAGGGTGAGCAATTTACATGGGTAGGTAGGTCAGTGGGATGGTAACAATCTTTCATGATAATGAGTACTTGAATTTAATGCAACTACCCTTACTGATGACAGATCATGCCCATATACTCTGTGTGCAGTTATAGGGAACGCCGACATGTGTGCATGCGTAGGAGCAGATCGATATCCCGGGTTTAGCGGTATTCAGGAGGAAGAGGAGTGTATACTGTGTATTGCCCGCCGGGCTAGTACCAGAATTTATTAATATCAGAAAACAGGATACTTACTCTAATGGCAGTGATGATCAAGCATACCGTACACGAAACCAATTCCTTACCGTCAGCGTCTGAGATTTGTGGACTTGGACGGTTAACTGAGCCAAGAACGGTCACTGTATCCTGTATATAATAAAATGTCTGTATGCAGTACATATTATAGAAATAGGGCGCATAGACTTGGCATAGACATCAACGGCCTCGGATCTTTAAGAATTGTTTAAGAACATCACGAGGATCAGTGGCGGATGTTCTTTCTTGCAATTGGAGACCTTCAAGTACAAAGGCAGTCATCTGACTGTCAGTCGCATACGAGTAACGATGGCACTGATCTTTTAGCATCAAGATGCGATCAAGGTGATTTACGCTTTCAAATTCGACCTTGGATCATGAGCATGCGGTACAGAAGCACTGGTACCATCGTGCCACGATGATATGTACTAGATCAGAAAAGGAATGTATGGAGAAGAACTTGGGGATACAGGCTAGGAAGAGAACATTATGACCAAATACGTGTTGCCCTTGAATTGTCCTTAAGCTTGAATGGTCTAGAATGGGACTACTCCTTGATTAAACTACATGCATACGGCTCGGAAGCTTGACGAACTTGAGATTGAAGCTGTGACTCTCAAGAAGTATCAGTCTCAATGGCGATCGGTAAGTATTCTGAGCGCGCTGGGGAGGATACCCGAGTCGATGAGGGGAGTTGGAGACCGTCTTTGAATCTGCACAGTAATGTCCTGCATAACACTTACGAATCACCGTTCGCCTTCGGAATTCGGGGATCTGAGTCCGTCAAAGTCCGTACCCATGCGCAGGAACGGTGATCACTGATCACTGATCAGCAACTACTTGGCTTACCAATAAGCTAAATGGACAACTACTCAAACGAACTCAGTATTATTATAGCTATACTGCTGCCGCTGGCAGCTGCATCGGGATAGGACTCGATAAGGTGGAACGGGTCCGAATAGGAAAGGAAAGTCTTCCTATTCGCGGCAGTAAGTATTTCGGAGAAGAAGAAGGAGTCGGCAGGAGTCGGCACCGGTGGCAAGACGCGACAATATTGAGGCTAAGGCGGCTAGCCGTAGGGGATATGTGAGAATAGCCACGGAGAATCTGCTTGCGAGAGCCTAGAATTCAAAGGATAAGCTGACCATGAGTAAGGAAAACAGGTAATTAAGTCAAGTTATTAATCGCTGGCAGGAAGCATATGAAGAGAAATGTTATAGCTAATACAACTCCACCTCAACACTGAGCAAGTATACGATTTGAAGCGTATTTGTACGTGACTGCACGGCTGTTAACTAAAGTGTCAATATAAAATCACTGTACATGTCAAACTTTTATGTGCTGCATGTCAACTTTCAGATCTCAGCACTAGCCTAGTAGCAGGAGTACGACATCGATCCGTGAAGCAACTTGAAGTAAGTGTACGTTAGCTGTAGTAGAGTTTTGGAGCCACGTAGATAGCTCCTTGAAAATCGATAGGGATATCGACAGGCCTTCACCACCGAGAACGCTCACCTAGATTCTTTCAACGCCCCAAACAGGCCCAAACTTGACGGCCAGAATGGTCACTGTCAGGGTAAAAGCATACGAGCCGCGAGCGTCAAAACGCATCAACGTTCGGCCGCAGAATGGGACATAATCGTATCCGGCGGTATCCCTAGCACTGCCTCGGTATCGCAATTTTTCTTTCGGTAAATCTAATTGGCCCCTGCCCGTCGCACTTCGTCCCTGCCCCAAAGTTAACCCCTGTGAGTATGATCGTCCATCTGAAGGAGGGAAAAGACAAGGCGTAGTGCAGAGGTGGAGTAATTACCAGCGGTCTAGACTTTGAAAGAAAGAGGTCAGGATAGTTTCGAAAGAGTCATGTAACATTGTAAGTCGCTCATCTATACCGATGGGGTTGGTCATTTAGATACCGCAAAGGAATTTAGCGGGAACGAAACCATCAACGAGTACGGAAACAATACGGCAATGTAAATGATGGATGATGGCTGATCCCCGGATTTGAGATGATTATTATGCTGGAACGTTGCAGAAAATCAAGGAAAGATGACTACAATCACTCGAAACCTGTGGTTTCTATATGCTATTTGAAATGCCATTGAAGGAATCGTGCAACATAGCGGAAAGGAAGGGGTATATGAGAGTTCCATACTGTTGCAGTCGGTTGGAAATCATACTTAAGTAATGGGCACTACTACCGAGGTGTTCATGTGGTGCTTTCAGGCAAGTGCGGCTGTCGCGAGAAAATAGGATTATTGGACGTCATCAATGGATCCTCGGTATAGTTGATCAAACCTGGGATTGAGTTATTGCATCCTGGTGAGCTCAAGGCCAGCCAAAACGGTGAGACTTGGGCTCAGCTGGTCTTAGTAGGTCGTTCAATACGGATCCACAAGGAAGGTTATCAGTGTGTTTCAGGAAAGTTTTGATTTGGCACGGCGCCCAAGGCAGAAGAGATATTGGCTGATCCGAGCTGAGCGTGTGATTGGGAGCTGCCTGGCAGAGGCAGCTTAGTCATCGAGTGTGTCCTTGGACGTCCATCAGGCTTGTCTGCTGCTCGTCGCTGGACTGCTCGTTTTCGTCGCCGTCCACAACGATGGCGTTGTCCGTGTATCCACAAGATTCCTCCAAGAACCTCACCTCAAAATCACCCCCGCCTCAACTTATCAACGACTCAAAACCAAGGGCCAGAGGCAATTCGGCCGCTGCTCGTCCAAGTTTGCGCTTGCACATTGCAAATCCTACGGAACGTCTACCAGTTGTCAGTAGTCATTCAGACTATATGCGCTTGTCCAAACTGACACCTTTTAGGCCGACACCCAGACCCGGGCCCTTTACAACGTGCCTGCAGACCCAAACCCTGCAGACCTGCGTCACCGTGGTGCTTCTTTTGGAACCGGAAAGCGTTCTCCATCACCTCAGGTTCGAATATCAAACCAAACATCCGGCAACTCGACTCCATCTTCCTCTTCTGCTGGTTCAGCTACCTCTGGCAGAGGGACTACCCTTCCCGGTCGCCATCAAGCTCCACCACAACAGATGTATTCAGCAGGTACGGTCACTACCGCGACTACCGACGAATTATCGGGTTTCAGCGCATTTCCAAGTAATATTTCTACTCCTGCTACCAACGACTCTGCTCACTCATTCGGTGCTGGGCCAGGCAACAAAAATCGATCTAGACCTCTTCCTTTGCCTCCTCCACCTTCACGGCCTTCATCCAGAGGCAGCACCATTCCTGAAGCCCGACATGGGAAGGGCGGTCCACAGCCTCAGCAGCTTACGTTTGACCCGACGACGAGTACATGGGTCATCAAGCCGTCTGTCATAAACTCTCCACTCAGAAGCGCTCCTCCAAACAAGCTTACCGCGAGCGTGACTTCTCCTCAGCTGTTGGGCGCTCAGTCTGGCTATTCACATCAGCAATCACGTCTGCACCATCACTCTTCCTCTCGGTCTCATGGGCATTCCAGGAGCCGAAGTGACCAGTCTAGAGAGTTAACATCACTACCCAAACCTATGTCGATAGGTTCGGCCAGCGCTGACGTCAGCAAGTCGCGAAGTAGACAGCAGTCTACCCGGACCGCGCCCAGTTCGGACAACGAGTCGGAAGCTCTTGGCAGTAACTGGAAGCAAAAACAATTTGCCGAAACGCGCCATGATTCTGATTCTCCGGCCGAGACCACAGAGGAGGAACCAGAGCTTGACCCAGAGAGGCTGCCTGGAGGAAAGAAGTGGAAAGGGAAGGAACCGATAAGAGGAGAGGGTTGGCATTTGCTCTTCCCCAATGCCTCGAAAAATTCTTCGGGTCTTAGTGTCCATACACCGCCTGCTCCTGCGTCTGCAGCCGCCACACCACCACCAGCCCTTTCAGCAACTGCCCCCTTGCCCAGTACTCCTTTCAGTGGAACGGCCGCGTCATCTCGCACGTCCCTGGATTTGCCACCGTCTATATCGAAATCTACCGCGACGACTCCAGTCACTTCATTCGTCCCTGCAGACGGCCGTCCCCAGTCGATTTCTTCGATTTCTATTAGCAGTCGTGAAAGCCGCGATGAAGGCACCACTAGGTGGAAGAGTAAAGGGAGAGATGGGATTCGTCGGTCTGGCAGCGTTTCTTCAATTTCGAGCTATAACAGCATTTCAGGTGTCAGTGCCAGGATTTCGAAGAAGAGTAGTAAAAGAGGGAAGGGTAAGGGCAAGGGCAAGAACGTAGTTGGGTCTGCATCGATTTCGTATCATAACTCTGCCTATGGTGGACCAAATGGCAACCTTGGTGCATCCCTCAGCTCTCCGTATATTCCGACTGCTACCACTGCTGAATCTGCTTCTACGGCTGCAGCTGCAATCACTACGCCCACTCCAGTGACGGTCCTCCCCCTTCCTAGTGCTGCTCCAACTCCCAGGTCCACACAAACGTTGCACCAACACCCTGTCGATATCACACCTGACAGGACGTTCACGCCCTCGAGAAACCTACCTGCAGAACCGGTTGCATCAACCGGCGCGCCACTGTTACCGTTACCGCCATCCTTGCAGATTGGTGGAGGAATCCTGGGTCAGAAGTCACCTCCTGTTCCACCAAAAGATATGTCTTCTGCCCAAGCTAGAGCCATGGCCAACGATCCTTTCTCGTCGTCCTATACACCCGGCAACCAAAGTCCCGACAACACCAATGCCAATCCTCATCTCCTTTACGTCTATCGCGAATACCGTGACACCGACTCTGACTCGCTATCTAGCTCGCAACATGACCCTGTGGATATTGGGTATGGATATGGTGATACTGGATTCGAGGATGATGAAAGAGTGTATGTTGATGACGGTTATTCTGGGCATAATCCGGATCAGGGTGATTGGGACGAGGAAGACCATGAAGGTGGTTTCATCACTGCTGCTGGTACCTATGTCGAGGGTGGTGGTACTGGATCGAATAGTGACCTCAACTCGGCTCTTCACGGAAGTGGAAGTTCTGTTTACCACGGCTCTACTGTGCACGGTTCAAATATTGCGCATAGTGTCAGGAGTGGAGTGATGGCTGGAAGGGCTGCTGTCTCCGATATTGGAGGGTTCAGAACTCCTTCGTTGAACGAGAAGGAAAGGGACAGGGATAGGTCACCTTCACCGTTGAGCTTTGCGAAGAGGAGAAAGAACAGTCTGGATTTCTTGGATGACGATGACGATTTACGAGACGAGGATCCAGAAGATGACGAATTGAGTCCTGATGGTACGACTGGTGGTGCTGGTTATGATATGCAAGGCTTTGGGGGTGACGGTGGTGTTCCTGTTGCAGCACCTATTCCTCGTCGGCCTGGGGTGTCAGTGACAGTCATGGAGCAGGAATTTGCGAATGCTGGGATGGTTATTCATGATTGGCGCCCTCAAGTCCAGGAAACAATCCCTGCCTTACCATCTTCAGGAACCGGTCCACGACCCGATATTCTCTCGCCAGCTTCTCCAAGAGGAGCACGACAACGTCCTACTCAGAAGGAGAAGGAGAAGGGTAGCACCCCTGCTACGCCTGCTGGTGGTCTCGTAGTCGACATTGACCCTGCCGAGATCTTGGGACCCGAACACGAAATGATCTTCTCCAAGAACCCTTCGCCGACGAGATATGGAGGCGGGTATCGGTCTCCCTTTACTTTTGGTGGTGACGAGAAGGTGTTTGTTAGGGGTAGATGGAGGATGAGGAGTCCCAGTCCAAATTTGAGTCCTTTAGATTTAGGCCCGGATGCACAGGGCGGACATGGTCTCAGTCCAGCTAGTGGAAGCAGCGCACCTCTCAGCCCTATAACCTTCACCACTTCCGCCGGTAGCGGTAGTAACACGCTCAGCCCATTGTCTAATCCGACCAGCCCTATCAGAAGGCAACGAACAGGTACTACTGGTGGTGGTGCTACACTCGGTGCCAATCTAGGTGCCACTGCAAGGAAGCTCCGGCGATACGCATCAGAAGAAAGTCTACTGATCGATAGTCCCAACCCGGTCTCTGCCTACAACAAAGCGAGCTACAACAACTTCAATAATAGCAATTACGACAGCAGTTATTACAATAACTACAACCATAGTACGGCGCCGATGCGTCTTGCGCCGAATCGATATGTCGAGCCTCAGCCTCAGCCTCAGAGGAATCTTATAGATGATTTTGAGGGGGTGAATGGAAGTCTGGCTGCTGCGGGGGAAAGGTCGATGCGTCGTGGTGATCGTAGTGGCCAAAGTGGGAATGGTAGTGGAAGTGATAGCTCGAGTATAGGAGGGAGGAGTAAAGGACAATCGGTCACCAAAGTAGTCCAAAGCATGCAACCTAACCATGGTTCAGTGCTGACGAAGCCACGTCGTCCCCCCCACCCGGCGGAGAAGGTGTCTTATGACCTATGGGTCCAGGGATTGGAAAACAAGGGAAAGAGAGCTTAGACGTTTGGTTGACTCCGGGTCTGTCGTTTTCTTGAGTTGTCAGTTTTCTGCAGACTATTTATTTTAGATGGTGCGTGCTTCGTTGTTTCGCTTCAGGCATCTGTACTGACTTTGCGCTGTAGAATCTGTATCTCTTCTTGGTCTGTTTCTTTATGTATTCAAGCCTTCGACGCATATATCTCTCAATCATATCCTCACCTCGACATCTTGCATATTGCATCGCTGCCTCTGCTTTTACCCTTGCTCATCTCACCTCCCCTACTTTGCATTCTCCAAGTCATTGCATCCCGGTAGTCTGCGCATTTCTGATTTCATTGGATTGTCCATATGTATTTCTAAGTTCGTATGCATATTGCTTGACCTACGTTTTGCTTGACCGAGTCAAACTCAAACTGTCTTTACTCAAGACTCGAGTACTTACCTACACGTACTAAGTACTACATGCTATGTACCTTTTCGTTTACTTACGTTCCTTACTCAGCTATTCTCCTCACTGTATATATTATCGTATAGCCATAGTTTCTATCTTCATTGCTTTACTACTCCCTGCACAGTGTGAGTTGGACAGCCTTCTGCATCGCGCCGGTGGTCTGCACTCGTCTCCAGGAGATCTGACCAATGTATTGTCTCAAGTTGTTCATAAGGCTCAAAGTTCAGAGCGGTACATATTCCGGGTCTTTCTTGATCCTTGAAGTCCGGATATGTGCAGGATAGTGGGTCAGTGGGATACGTTTAATTTCATTTCCTTCCCTTTTATTTTTTCCATGGCAAAGACGCCTCCATCAACGGGAGAAGACTCGTTAAACACTACTGCTTCGGTACTAGTATGATTTTTTTGCTATGACGGGTCAGAGCAAACCCGAATTGCATGTGCTGCGTATATTGCCATAAGTGCCTACTCCGCCTATGAATCCGTAAAGAGACACTCGGGGGACGCGATGGGGAGTTGGAGCCTATTAGAATGGTTGTCAGACGGGGATTAAGGACATTAGGTAGCTCTGGCGTCGACGCACCTCCGCAGTACTTGATCATAATGTACACACATCTTGTCCCATTGTGATACACGAGATATGATCACATTATCGTTACACAAATATTACTTCCCTTCGGTACTCGTCCGAAACCGACAGCAACACAACCTCCGTAGGTATGCCAAGTCCATCCTCCACATCAACGGTCTCAACGCTTGCTTTGTAAGTGACACCCACCCATGTCAAACCACTCCGGGTGTCGTCTGCGAGGCTGTCTGGAGAAAATGAGAACGAACGGTCAGCAGAAAGCAAGAAGTAGAAAAAAAGAAACGTCGCAACGTAGAGTTGACTGAGGACGTCTGAGGCGTAGTGAAAGCAAAAATACGAGTAAAAGCTAGGATATTACGGTTGGAACAAGCTCAAGAGTAACGGGATTGTGGCGGATAAAAAGCATAGAGTGTAATCCGACATAGACTAGAGAACTTAATCCAGACGAAACGATGGGAATGAGACGAAGGATACGTACCTGGACTTCGTTAACCTTGGCTTTGACTGGGTTGGTAGAGACGACGCGATAGTTTACAGGGCCAGTGTGTATAATCTTGAGCGTGCTGGTCCCGCTATTGGGCGAGTTCTAGTCCGAGTTCGGTTTAGGAAAGTCTGCACCAGAGTGCCAGGCAAAGTCTTCTTCAACATCGTTACAAGACCAGCTTGACCGTAAAATCAGTGTTAAACTTGAAGAAAAAAGCTTGGAAACTAAGCTACTAGTATAGTGGACGGGTACTACTTAGTCAAAACGCATTAGTTGACTAACTCGAAGAACGTGGCGATTAGAAACTCTTGAAGTCTAACAATCATGCTCACCGTTAGCCGTATGTAATTACAACATTACTGAGTAAAACGCCAGGTGTTCACTGCATCCCTGGGGCAGGCCTATACACCGTTCTGATGAATGAAGAGTTCGCGTTTTTGAGCCAGCAATGTCCGTCAACAGCCGTGGTGGCTATCTACTAATGAGGCCATGCAGAGTTTGAACATTTTGTTGGGAGTTTGAAGCAGAACGGATGAAGTCATGTATTGGACAAGTCGGTACACTGTTAGTTTGTTGGGCAGCAGGAAACGAAAATTAGAGAAAAAATGCCGTGAGACTTCCGGGTACTCAGATGCCGGTAGCGACGCCCCTTTTTCTTCGACTTGTTTCAGGAGAGGTGTTTCGAACGTTTGACTCTGAAAGCAGCAGTAATGTCTATCTCAAGGCTTTAAGCTCTAAGCCTCCCTCCTGTGGCGCGAAGCCATTCTACAATTTTTCTAACCAACTACCCTGAGCTAAGATTCGAGCCGATGTCGACCTAGTCTCTCGTAGCCAAACTCCTACCCCTGTATGATATGAATGTTGGGTAATATCGACCTCGGAAGTAGTCGTCAGACTCGGACTTATTCAAGAAACGAATTAGCAGAAGCAATGACCAGGACCGACGAGAAAAAGACAGTAAGAAGTACCCTAATCTCCCTACATCGGGGCCTACGAAGCTGCATCACATTCCCCTAAGGGCCTTTCCTGACCGCCTCATAGTACTAGTAAGGCGTTCAACTGTAATACCCTGAACTTACATACATTCTACACACAAGTTCGCATATGAAACGCATCCGAATTTCGAAACCAAATCAAGGAAACACCATGCTAGCCTGCCGCCTAGTAGGTATGACCTAGTGCTACTTGAGTATAGCTATGTATGCAGTATTGAAAGATGACTGTTGATTTCCACAAGCGCTAATGTGACTAACGAGAATCTTCAATTGACATTGACAAGTTGCTCGTACTACTTGAGGGGATAAGTAGAGGCCGACGGACAGGTTACAACTTGCCAGTCTTGTCTCTAGTCTCCCCATATTTACCCTACCTACATCCCTCTCCAACCTACGGAGCATCTCCCTCTTCGACTGGAATTTCAGCATAAAGCCCGGCCAGAGCCTCCCGATACCGTCGCCCGCCGATCGCTGCGTCAAACGGTGCAATGGATGCCACTCATATCAATCTGCACAAATTCACTGGGTACGTGCTACGTACTTAATGACTTGAACGCTGCTAATTTTATCTCACTACTAACACACATCAACCATATGCATCGTTGGGAAACAGGTCGACGGTCATAGGAACATGGTTGGATTTGATGCTGTATGTGTTGGTGATTGACCGAGTAAGTAACAGCTCTTGAACAGTTCAACGATTCAGTGGTTTTCAGTGACATCGGAGTTCCATCTCGACTCTTCGACTCGGACTCCCGAGGCCAATCGCTCGTACGCATAACTCGTATAAGTACTGACATATAACTATATGTGTCTAGGCTTTGTACTATTACTTTTGCCACTACCATACCGACAGAATTCTCGTCAAGGTCGTTGTCTTTGTTGCGCTTGCCTGCGATACAACTACGGTAATCGCAGAATGTGTGGGCGTCTACCTGGTGAGTTGCATTTGCACAGTTGGACCGTGTATACTTAGCGTCTGATTTTTCAAATCATTTGGAATTTTGAATACATATGTCATAGAATGTTGTCACTTTTCAAGGTACATAGACCGGTACCTCTATTTTTTTTTGGAATCCGATTCAAGAAAATGGTAAGTAACTTTGAAGCTGACTTGGCCCATGGGTGGCGCAGGAAACATAGGTGCTCTCCAAACACGACAATGGTAAGTTGAGACAACGAGTAAAATGAAACCCCATTCGAATAAACTACTGTTTGGTGATTGGGTATACAGGCCTAGAAGCATATACCTGGCTTCCACTGGTTTTTCTGCATCAATCATGCAGGCATTCATGTTGCATAGATATTGGTCCTTGTAAGTATGTTCCGAGTTCATCTGCATTCAACTCAGTATCTGACCTATTTTGATTGGCTGAAGAACAGGAAGAAAAGTGGTTACAAGTGCTGTAGGACTTGTAATACTCTTGTCAGTAAGTACTGTCTTCAAGCTCAAGAGCTTAAGTGAAGCTGCATTAATTAATGTTCAATAATCACAACTATGGCTGCTGGCATCATAAAAGCTTGCAAGCACCTTTTACCTCACCACCATCGTCATTTTTTTTCCAATCCCAATACTCCCAAGGTAAAGTTCTACATACAAAAATGTTTCCTGCGATGATGTGAGTACTTTCACGTTCTGTGTGGTTATCTTGGCACAAACTTATCCCGTTATCCCTTACGATAGTTTATGGTTATCAACCGCAATGGTGGCGGACCTATTACTCGCCCTACTCTTGGTCTTATATTATCAAGCGACGGACCGTGACAGAACGACGCTTGGGTCTTCGTCCAAGTGAGTCCCCTTTCCATTTGGAAAATTCTGTAACGATTGGGTTAAGAAGACGAACAAATAAATTTTAGACTCATTCGCCATCTAGCAACCCTCGCACTAAAAACCGGCTCTTTCACCGCTCTGACTGCAGTGATCACTCTTGTAGTCTTTGTGACTGATATCCAGAGTAATGGTATGTCCTTGTCCTATCCTCTTTATCATTTCTATTAGCATGGCACATTAACATTTGGCCTCATTGAACTTTTGGATTGAAGTCTCCTTGATATTTGCCCACTGCATCGGCCGTATCTATTCATTGACGGTCTTGTACAACCTGAACATTCGTCGGAAGATGATCAATCGTCGGAGTAGCAGTATACATATACCTGATTTGGAGAGCCGCAATCATTTCACGGTGCCGGTGCCGGTGGCGAGCAACTGGGATTGAGCTAGGTAGTATGTAGGATGTCCTGAATTGATATCTGGACGGGCCATCGACGTTGCGTGTACGGTGTCCATGGAGGCTCTGGTGGGTTTTTGAGCCGCAGGCATGGGATCGAGCGCTCATTTTAATTCATTTTCCACTGAATTTCTTGTCAAATAAACTCGGCGGATGAGCCTAAAGAGGAATGACAGAAAGAGTATCAGTGTGAGTGCACCAGTCCAGCGCTCGTTCGCTTATAATGGCGAAAAGTTGATTTCGGAGATAATCTGGCCTTGCCTGATTTGGACGTTAGGGTTAGGGCCTCAGGATGAGCGGTAACCGGTTCGAGTTAGGGTTAGCGGAGGGCTGGCCGAATGTCCGCGGAGAAGCCATCTGGTGTGGAGTGAAGATCGCAGCGTTGTTTTTTCTTTGCAGCAGCATTCTGTGCCGGCGCTGGTCGGACAATACTAAAAAACATCTTCAAGAGTACAAGACTGGATGCTTGGGTTTTTATTTGTTGCTTCTTCAGGCAAGAATGAGGGCCATTTAAAGGAGCATTCGTACACACTATCCGCCGAGTTTATTTGACAAATATTCAGTAGAAATTGAAATGTAATGGGCGCTTAGCGATCCCAAACTCTTTGACTCAAAAACATACCCGAGTCAAAAACCTACCTGAGCCACCATGGACACCGTAGCGTGGCGAGAACTCGGCGTTCCTCTCTCCCTGGCCTGGAGCCGGCCTCTCCCAAAACTTCAATGCTGCAATGCTCAACGTTTTTTTTACGTTTACGAGGCCTCTTAAAGGCCGAGTTAACTTAGGTGGAGACCCCGTGACTTTTTCAATTGAGTTGCAAAATTTACCACGGCTTCAATCTCCCACCCCTTTTTATTACCGGTATCTACTCTACTCCCGACAACCGAAGTGTCTAGGCTCGGTCTGGACTCCAAGGACTAATGACGTCGACAACCACGACGTCATGCCAGCGTGTCGACCTGTGTCGACCCGCTTTCACTACCACCATAAACCGAGCTTGCGCGCCATCCCCACTTGCAGCAGCGACGACAGTGATGACGGTAATGACAACAACAGCAAGTGGGCTGTTACAGCTATTTCACTAAATATGCGGAAAGTTCAAAAAAAAATTTTCTCGATCACCTCAATGCCTTTCGGCTTTCAGAGGACCGGCCGGATACATATAAAGCCCCTGAGCAGTGTTGGGCTACTCCGATCGCTACCCTAAACGATGTGGAGCCAACCAACTCTGGTGGAGCTCACTGCTTCGGGTGGTCCCGACACAATCTGACTCAATGGTCGGGGCTGGATCGGGCTCTAGCAAGGCTCTTGACGTCGTCTGCGTCATCCTAAGATTTTTGAATGCGCCGTCGAAGCCACTACAGCCGATCGAGGCCCAGTTGATCGGCCTCGGAAAAAAAAAACGATCCTTCCGTACTTTTAGTGAAATAGCTGTAACGTTGCTATCCAACACTTCAAGCAAGGGGTCTCGTAATTTGCCCTGCGAAGCAGTGGCTCCTTACCCCAGTTACGAGGCCCTTTTAAGGGGCTCGTTCTTATAACCCGATCTTCCAGTGTGGCTATGCTGAATCCAGTCGGCAAGCTCCGGTCATGCCGCTATACCGTTTTTCTTTGGTTTTTCTTTACAGATTTGGGTCGTTATCGTGCCACGGCCCACATTTCTCTCGTAAATTAATTGAACTTGACGCATCCGAGTGACTTATGTATGTAGTCCAAATCAAGCAAACACTATGCTCAGGGCCGACTGACTGCGCCACGATTGAAATTACTTATTGAAGCTTGAAAGGCTTATAGAGCGCTTGTGTTGGTAACGAGAATTTTCAATTGACACGGTGGCACGTTATATGTAACTTGCAATTGTACGTATAAGTAGACGTCGACAGACAACTTGTTGGCCTGGTCTCGGTCTCTAGTCTCCTCCTACCTCCCTTTCGCTCTCCTTCTTATATTCAAGCACGAAGTCGTACAGCTGGAAGCACTTCAGCCTCAGCAAAGTTCCCAGAGTCAGACCAACCTCTCTCTAGACTCTCAAGGCCAACTGCTCGTACGTTGTATATATAAGTACTGACATATAAGTATGTTCTATTCTAGGCCTTGCATTACTTCCAACACTACCCCACCGACAAAGTTCTCATCAAGGCCACTGTTTTCGCCGCCCTTGCCTGGGATACGGCTTTGACAGTGGCAGCTTGTACCGACGTCTACCTCGTGAGTTGGACAGTTGCAGCTGCACCGTACTTATGAGGCCTGATTTTTCGAATCGTTTGGATACCACTTATAGAATGCTGTCATCTTTCAAAGTAGGTACATAGAACCCAGGCCGTACCTTTTTTTTTGAATTGGATTCAAGAAATTTTGAAGCTGACTCGATGCCGCATGGCCCATTGTGGGTGGCTGCTCTTCAAAAGCTACGATGGTAAGTAAGACTATGATTTTAGTATAGCGACCATATGAAACGCCATTCCGAGAATAACTTACTCATAGACTCACTGTTCGGCAGGACTCAAAGCGTCTATCTAGCTTCCACTGGTATCTCTGGAGCGATCGTGCAGGCATTTATGTTGCACAGATATTGGTCCTTGTAAGTATTATCTTCCCTTGAAATTCATCTGTGCTGTTGTCAGTTATCTGACTTACTCTATCTCTGATCAAACATTTGAAGAACGCGAAGAAAAGTGGTTATAAGTGCTGTAGGACTTGTGATACTCTTATCAGTAAGTCCACTCTTCAAGATTCAGAGTAGCCGCCCTTGGATCATTAACGGTCGCTAACTCTGGCTGCTGGCACTGTAAAGCTTGCAAGTACTTTGTATCTCACCATTATCATTCGTATCCTCCCCCTTGGAAGGCAAGATTCACGTACACCAACCTTGCTTCCGGTTATGTAAGTATGTTCACGTTCAGGCTCTGAGTGGTGTCTTATGGCTCACAAACCTATTTCGTAACTTCGTTATCCCCTGCATCATGCGCACTTGACCACTTAAAATAGTTTGTGGTTATCAGCCGCAGGGGCAGCGGACCTGTCAATCGCCCTACTCTTGGTCTTACATTATCAAACCACCGACCACGACAGAACGCTAAGTTCTTCACGCAGGTGAGCTCCATGTCCACTTGGCAAATTCTGTCATGATTGAAAAAGATTAACATTGGCTTCATCCTTAGACTCGTTCGTCGTCTAGTAACTCTCGCACTCAAAACCGGCTCTTTCACCGCTCTAACTGCAATGCTAGTTGTCATAACTTATGCGACTGATACTGAGAGTAATGGTATGTCCTGTCCTGTCTCATTTCTTTTTGGCATAGCACTGGCATTTGGGCTCATTTTGGATTCTGGGACTTGAAAGTCAGCTTGATATTCCTCTACTGCATAGCCAATATCTATTCATTGACGCTCTTGTACAACCTGAACATTCGTCAGAAGCTGCTCAGAAAAGCCACCTATACTCGGAGTAGCCGTATATGTATACCTGATTCGGAGAGTCGAAGTCGTGTCACGGTGGCGATGACGAGCAACTATGATCGAGCTAGGTAGTAGGACGTCCTGAATTGATATCTGGAATGAAGAGATATGAGCCATCGACTCCGTTGCGGGCGAGAACTCAGCCCGCAGTGTGGTACAGAGAAATGAGCCTTAGGAGTTGAAAGAAAATTGCGCAAAGAGCGGAGAGGCATAGATCCAGTATTCGCTGGAGAGGGTGAGAAGACCTGAGCCGTGCGTCAAGTGGTGCCATGTAACGCCGACGGTCAAGGTCGGGAAGGGATAGGAGTGATCACGTGTACTATTCCCGCGGCCGCGTAAAGCCTCCCTCATTTCATTCGGGCCGGTACGCAGAGTTTTTTATGGACTCCCTCACTTACCGCACTGGCAAGTGGTCGCGATCGGCGCTTCCCTGCAAGCGGGTAGCTTCAATCAAGCTTTGCTGCAAAGCACCTAGGAGAGGTAGCCTGAGACTTGAGGGTTAGATATGCGAAGTCGAATCTGACAGGGACTCAAAGGAAATCATGTAGAAAGATAGGGATAGGTAATTAGAAATCTGAATTGTTCAATTCTGTTGGTACAATGGCACTTCTGTTATAGTTCTCCTCGCCTTTGCCCAACCCTCACGAAAACGACAGCAACACAACCTCTGTAGCTTGTATGTCGAAACCATCCCCTACATCAACGGTCTCAACACTCTCTTCACCACTAGGTCTTCCATCTTCGGTTTCGTAGGTGACGCCACCCCATGTCAAACCACTGGCGTCGTCTGCATGACTGTCAAGCCAAAACAAAAAAAAACAAAGAAAGAGGCGATGAGTTAAGAACAAGTCTCAAAAATGGAAGTGACGTACCCAATAACCAGTCTCTTAACCTTCATTGTACTCGGTGCATCATCATCAAAGTCCAGGTCAACATGCACACTCGTCCTTTCCGCTGTCAAGTCAATCAAGAACGCCTCCGAATTGATAAACACCGCTCTCGCAATCGACCCTCCCTCGAAAAATCCATACCCCGATATTCTTGAGTTCTTAATAGTCAGTTCTACAAGCTGAGTGTTTCCGCCGTTTCCAGCAGCCTCGGCTGCGATGACAGCAGCGTAATAAGGTGGTTGTACGTGTGGAGGTAATGGGTCGGGTAGAGTGGAACCGTCCAGTGGAGAGCGAGTGAGAGCGATTGGTTGGATCTGCATTGAAAAGACAAAGTATGTCAGAGACAGTGAGCTTGTATGCATTGAAAAATATGTATGTAGAATGACAATACACGCGCAGTGAATAAGCACAAAAACACTCACCAAATTATACTTGTACCCAATCCCCTCATGGAAATGCACCCTCGTTACCCCAATCTTCCTAGCAAATAACGCATAATCCAAAGCCCACAGCGCTGCACCTGCGACGTTGGATACTCCAGGGGCACCGTGACACGAGTAGCTATTCGTTTCTCCTAAAACATAATCCAGCCCTTGATCCCTTACAGTGGCGATGTCTGGTGTGAACATGGACAAATTGGAACGAATGGTTGATTTTGTCATGAGGTCTTGGAGGAGTCCACCGTTTCCGGAACAGAAGGAGCCGCTATAGTGGTGTTGGGAGATGCTGGACAACGTGTAACATAGTACCCGTAAGCGTACGGTGTGGAGGGAACCATCAGTAGAAGAGAAACGCAAGACGAAAAGCGGGTACGTCAGCAAGGACGTAGGAAGGCAATGATTAAAGTGCGTACGTTTTGATGAGCTTTCCTGGCTTAGAGTCCAGAATACCTTTACTGAACATCCCTTGAGGAGAAAATCCAGTAGTAGAGTGCGACGATTCAGCGAATCCACCACCCCAAAATTGTGCGTGTGAATCTGGTGTTATTCCTGCGGCTGCAGAGACATTTGTAGCGAATGTTGCCCACCTGTACAGTCTCTGAGGCTCAGTATATGTCGCGCAATCGAGTGAAAAGCCCAAAACAAAAGGAGAAATGCTCACTCATCCACGTATTCAGAAACATTAAACCCAGATGGACGATGACCATTTCCACTGTACAAATCTGCTTCGTTTCCAATTTCCACAAAGTCGAGTATGATACCAGCGTCCTGAACAGCGTCAGAGGAAAACGCTTGTTGGATAGCTTGTGCTTCAAGGAAAGCAGCGGTGATATTCTTGGTGCCGAAGTTGACGCCCCAGATGACGTGGGTATCTTAAGAAGAATAGAAGAAAGAAACGTATCAGCTGAGGCGAAGTCAAGCCATATGGATACTGACCAGGGGGAAGGAACTGGACAGCTTCGTAATACGCGTCACCAACTGTAATATTCGATGCCTCTGGGAAAGGAACGGTTTCTGTAATTGCTGGAAAGATCAATTCTGCATCCTGTGGGTATTCCACAAGGGAATAAGTAAAGAGTACACGATAGCCAAACCATTGTAAAAAACGTACCTTCACGCCTACTCCAAAATCCGTATGATCCTCCGAATCTGCTCCAATTCGTATCTGTGGTGCTTCACCACTGATTTGGATGAGGTTGTCGAGTGTGTTGAAGAAGAAGTCGTTTCTGCCAGTAGATGTCGTCCCAACCCAATCCAACCAACGATCTTGTTCAAGTGAGAGAGAGAAGAGGGAACCCGATACTATAGGAGCCCCATCCGGAGCAGAAAATGGGATGTTGACTGTTACTGCACGGGAGAGAGCTGCGGTGAAAGAAAATACGAGCAGGATTTGATGGACGAAAGACGGGCATTTGGCCATGGCTGTCAAGACTGGACGGAAGGAAGTGCGCTGGCAAGTCAAAGCAGGCATATATAGCTCTTCTGAACGTCATCTGAGCACGACCTGGGTCGCGGTCCACCAGTTTTGGAGAAGCAGGAAAGGAACTTTGATCTGATCCGATTCACCATTTCCGTTTGCCTCATGAATTTGAGAACGACTACCAATTTGATTATGGGGGGCACTAGGGCAGTTTTCCATACTCAACCTGACTACAAGAACGTTAGTTTCAACAGAGTAGAACCGATGTGAACAACTGGTTAGAACTGCATACCTGTGTATTTCCAGCCTTCAGCTGACTGGCGTCATTGGTGACTGAGCTAAAGGTGAGGCCACGAGGCACGATCATAGTATTAACGAAGCATGAGACGACAGTTCAGAAGCACATCGGCACCACTGCGTAAGCACTGAATACATTTCTAGTGGAAGACAGCTATAAGACAGATATCGATGCTACAGCCCGCGTTCGCATGTGCACATGTGTTTATCTACATAGACTATGAAGAGAACTACGAGAGAACTACGAGGATGTTGAGGAAAATGAGAAAAAATGAGCGATGCTGGACATGTTCCACGAGTTCGCCGAGTATATCCATTTCCGCCCACTCTGCCTGGATTGCCATCAAGAAAACGAGAGCAACACAACCTCTGTAGCCCGTATGTCAAACCCATCCGAGACACAAGCGGTCGTCATGCTCTGTTCACCAGTAGGCCGTCCGTCTTCAGTCTCATAGGTGACACCACCCCAAGTCAGGCTATGGTCAGCATCAGCGAAGCTGTTAAAGTAAAAGGCACACGAAGAGGGTCGATTAGTGAGAAACAGCAAGCAGTCGGTTAAAGCTGCTTACGGGACGTGAAGTCTCTTGATCTGCATCGTGGTGGGTCCGTCTGAGTCACCAAAGTCCAAATCAATATGCACACTAGTTCTTTCTTCGTCTGAGTCACTGAAATGCCCCTCCAAATTGATGAAAACCGCTCGCTTGATTGCTCCGTTCGAGTCGAAAAACCCATGAACAGTTATGTTGTCATTGTCAATTTCCAACACGGATAACAGAGTGTCTCCATCATCTCCGGTAGCATCAGCTGCGATAATGGCTGCGTAATAGATTGGTTGGATGTGCGGAGGGAGCGGGGTGTCTAGAGGAGAGCCGTCGGTTATGGAGACGAATAGCTCAGTTGGTTGAATCTGAAATTATGTCAGTCACTATACCATGAACGACATGAAGTAGAAGACGAGTCGCAAGCGAGTGCACAATCTGGGGGAGATAATAGCAGCCAAGTGGGATTTCAACGGCCTCACCAAGTTATACTTGTACCCAACACCTTCATGGAAATACAACCTCGTCACCCCAATCTCCTTCCCATATAACGCATATTCCAATGCCCACAGCGCTGCACCTGCAGAGTTGGATACTCCAGGGGAACCATGACCTGCGAAGCTATTCGTTTCTCCCAGAACGTAGTCCAAGCCTTGGGCCTTGATGTCCGGAACGAAACCGTCCAATCCATCACGAATGTTTGTTTTTGTCATGAGGTCTTGTAACAGGTCGTTGTCTCCAGCACAGTTATCGCCGCCGCTGGTGTAGTGGTGTTGAGAGAAACTGTCCACAGCATCCCATCAAATTTTAAAGGAAGGTAGGAAGCAGGAGGGATAATGAGATGAGCAGAGACCAGCGTATAGTGCAATGTATGACATACACTTTAATGAATTGGCCTGGTTCGGAATCCAGGATGCCATTGGCAAATATCCCTTGAGGAGAGAAACGGACCGAGGCATTGTGAGATGAACCAGCAAAAGCGCCACCCCACAGCTGTGTATGCGAGTCGTCTAATCCCTGCAGCTGCTGTGACGTTTGTAGCAAATGTTGTCCACCTGTCAATTTTTGAGTATCAAGTGAGGATAAAAAATATAGACTTAAGAAGGGTACAGTACTCACTCTTCCACATATTCTGCAACATCGAAATCTTCGTCGCGAGAGTCGTTTCCAATGTACAAGTCAGCTTCGTTCCCAATTTCCACATAGTCAAGTATGACACCGGCATCTTTCATAGCCTCAGTTCTGAAAGCTTTGCCAATAGCTTGTGCTTCAAGGAAGGCAGCAGTTAGATTGCTGCGTCTGAAGTTTACGCCCCATATAACGTGGGTGCCTTTAGGAAAAGAGAAGAGAAGGTGGTTAGCCTCGTGATGGTATTGCAAGCAGGACTAGTGCTGACCATTAGGAAGGAATCGAGCAGCCTCATAAAACGCGTCACCAACGGTAACGTTCGCTGCTTCATGATAAGGGGTACATTCGTCGGGGTCTTGAATAATCAGTTCTGCGTCCTGTTGATATTACGTAGGGAGAAGAAGATCTGAATGAGTAAAGTGCCCGCATATCACAAGAACGCAACCCACCTGCACGCCTGGTTTAAAATCTGTGCGATCCTCCGAGTCGGCTCCAATACGTAGCTGTGGTGCTGCCCCGGTGAATTGGATAATATTGTCGAGTGTATTGAAGAACTGGTTTCGGCCTGTAGTGGAATTCCCGGCCCAATCCAACCACCGATCTTGTTCGATTGAGAGGGAGAAGAGCGTGCCATCCACAGTAGGGGCGCCTTCCGGTGCAGCATCTGGGATGGATACTGTCACTGCAGAGGAATGTGCTGTGAACAGAAGGAATGTCATGAAAATTTTGCAGATAAAAAGCGCGAATGCGGCCATGGTGTCAATGAAGGGTATAGAGGAGTGAGGAAGTCATCTGAGCAGGCTCTACCGGGCAGCAGGTCCGCCAAGGCGCTGAGAACACTGGAAGCAAGTTGGATCTTGTCCAATCCACAGTTAGTGGTTGCACCAGCAAAATATCCCGACAGTCACCCAACGTGAATAATAGGGTCCGTCAGAGTAGCTGATTCTGGCTGGTTCTGCGGGCGAGTGTGTCGCTTGGAGCCAGAATCATCGAGAATGTAGTTAGAGTCGCTATAATTGTTTTCCAGACGCCTTCCAGCTGACTATGCCAGCTACTCAAGACAGATACCACGGGGCGTGGTCATAACGCTAAGACTGCGTTGGAAGACCTGAAACAAACGTAAATGAGGAGATCTTCGATGACGATGTCGCGGTGATGGTTGAGAACTCTCCCTCACGATATGCACGCGTCCTTCTGTCATAGCTCTTCAGCAAACCGCACGATCCCATCGGAGGCTGTCGGACTCAGTCGGGCTCCGGCATTCTGGCAGTCGTCTGGCGAATCGGTCTCAGCGAAGCCAGGTGAAAAAGTCGTCGTGCCGGAGTTCGGAATGGACTCTGGAGCTGTAAACGTGAGTGGGTCGTGGATGAGCCCTATATTATGAAGTCAAAGCACATAGATACTGGTCCAAATGGAAAGAAGAGTTAGATAAATGAGGATGAAGAGACGCGGATTAGAAGGAGACAACGCTAAGAACGAGTTACTATTATAATACTCACAAGTCACAATCTTGAGTTAGATTCAAGACCACAATATCACTGTGATTAGAGAAACCAGTGTTATTTAAGAAACAAACATAAGAAGGCGCGTTGCAGCTGAGAGGCACGTCGAAGCATGCCCACTACATCTTCGCTTCGATCTCGTCCTACCAGTACCTCAGCAGAAACCAATTGCCTAGGACATAGACATATCGATCCTGGCTTCATGGAGGTGAGTCCCTAGTCATCATTGCGGGACGGAACATGGTGACGCCTTGTGTTCGGGGTTACTCGGTCGACATACTAGGCGTCGTTGACGATTCCACTGCGAGGAGGAGATTCGAATGGGTTTTGAAGAGACAAATTGTATTGTGCGGCAATAAGAGCGGGTCAAGCATGAAGAATTGGTTAGAAAAGCCGAGTTAGTGTGTAAACGACGGCCTATGATTGGCTGTAGGGGGTATCGGGTCAAAGATTTCACGTGGACGGATGGATAAATAAGTGATGGCAAAGCCGGAGCGTACCTCTGACATCAACCTCCTCCATCTTTTTTTTCCTTCCGCTCGTCGTCGTCGTAGACGATGCTCAACCTCTCCCAAAGAACCGCCAATGTTCTGCGGCGGCTGGCCGCTGGCATGGCCACCGTTGCGCCTAGAATCGGTGACACCAAAGTGCCCATGTCACTTCTCGAGAAGAGTTCGTATATCAACTACCAGAGGATTGAGGACAACCTTGCCGTTGTCCGCGACCGGTGAGCTAGCTCTGATCGGAAAATATGCACTCCTCTAACCCATTTTCTAGTCTCAAACGTCCTTTGACGTTGTCGGAAAAGATCGTCTACGGTCACCTTGATGACCCGCATGGTCAAGATATCGAGCGAGGTGTCAGCTATCTCAAGCTCCGACCGGATGTATGCGCGTTTTTTCACCTATATCTTCACTCCTCTGACTCAAGCTCATCCTTTTTAGCGTGTCGCTTGCCAAGATGCTACTGCTCAGGTCGGTGCATATGATACGTCACTCACTTATCTATGTTCTGACATCAACTTTTTTTCAGATGGCTATTCTCCAATTCATGTCTGCTGGCATGGACACGACTGCGGTCCCTACTACCGTACACTGTGACCATCTTATCGAGGCTCAGATTGGAGGTGTCAAGGACTTGCAAAGGGCTATTGACATTAACAGGGAGGTTTACGACTTTTTGGCTACGGCCACGGCGAAGGTATGCTTATTTGTTCTACGTCAAATTCTCAATCTAATCGTTTCATTTCTTCTCTAGTACGGTATGGGATTCTGGAAACCTGGCTCTGGTATCATCCACCAGATTATTCTCGAAAACTACGCTTTCCCTGGTGGTCTTATGATCGGTACTGACTCGCACACTCCCAACGCTGGAGGTCTCGGAATGGTTGCCTGTGGTGTTGGAGGTGCTGACGCGGTCGATGTCATGGCTGGTATTCCTTGGGAACTCAAGTGTCCTAAGGTCATTGGTGTCAACTTGACTGGTAAAATCAGTGGATGGACTACTCCCAAGGGTATGTGTCATATCTGTTATGACTTCTCCATTGTGCTCAAGTTGCTTTCCATTTAGATGTCATCCTCAAGGTCGCTGGTATCTTGACCGTCAAGGGTGGAACTGGTGCTATCGTCGAATACAGGGGACCTGGTGTCGAATCTTTGTCCTGCACTGGTATGGCCACAATCTGTAACATGGGTGCTGAAATTGGTGCTACGACTTCGCTCTTCCCCTTCAACACCCGTATGGTCGACTACTTGAACGCTACCAAGCGTGGTGACATTGCCAAGTACGCTCAGCAGTTCGCTCCCAACCTCCAGGCTGATCAAGGCGCCGAGTACGACCAGAATATCGAGATTGTTTGTTCCTTCCATTTCGCAGTGTTGAAAGTATTTTTGACGACCTATTTTTAGAACCTTTCGGAACTCGAGCCTCACATCAACGGACCCTTCACTCCTGATCTTGCTACTCCTCTCTCCAAGTTCGCCGAGGAAGTCAAGAAGAACAACTGGCCCGAGGAACTCAAGGTCGCTCTCATTGGTTCTTGCACCAACTCTTCGTATGAAGACATGTCTCGCTCTGCTTCCATCGCCAAGGAGGCATCTGCACACGGTCTCGACGTCAAGAGCAAGTTCACCATCACTCCCGGTTCGGAACAGGTTAGGGCTACTATCGAGCGTGACGGTCAGATTGCTGCTTTCGAGAACGTTGGTGGTCTCGTCCTTGCCAACGCTTGTGGTCCTTGCATTGGTCAATGGGATAGGCAGGATGTCAAGAAGGGTGAAGTTAACTCTAGTGAGTCTTATCCTATTTTCGTGCCCGACTCGGTGCTGATTTGTATTCTAGTCATCACCTCCTACAACCGTAACTTCACTGGTCGTAACGATGCTAACCCTGCTACCCACGCCTTCGTCGCTTCTCCGGACATTGTCACTGCTATGGCCTTTGGTGGAAAGCTCACTTTCAACCCGATGACTGATGAGCTTATCGGTAGTGACGGCAAGCCTTTCAGGTTCACCGAGCCCAACGGTAATGAGTTGCCTCCCAAGGGATACGACCCCGGACAGGACACTTTCCAGCCTCCTCCTGCAGACCGTGCTAGTGTCAACGTCGCAGTCAACCCTAGCAGTGACCGACTCCAGTTGTTGAAGCCTTTTGCTCCTTGGGATGGCAAGACTCCTTCCGATCTCCCTGTTCTCATCAAGGTTAAGGGCAAGTGCAGTGAGTATGTTCAGTTCGTTAGTTTAGGCTAGATCGTTGATTCTGGCTTTACTTCAGCTACTGACCACATCTCTGCTGGTGGTCCTTGGCTCAAGTACCGTGGACACTTGGAGAACATCTCTCGTATGTCACCTCCCTCTATCTATAACTGTCACTTGGCTCACTGCCATTTCTTTAGAAAACTGCTTGATTGGTGCTATCAACGCTGAGAACGGCGAAGCTAACAAGGTCAAGAACCAATTCACCGGCGAATACGGAGGTGTCCCCCAAACCGCTGCCTCCTACCGCGACCAGGGTATCAAATGGGTCGTCATCGGTGACCACAACTACGGAGAAGGTTCCTCCCGTGAACACGCCGCTCTCGAACCCCGTTTCCTCGGTGGTCTCGCCATCATCACCAAATCCTTTGCCCGTATCCACGAAACCAACTTGAAGAAGCAGGGTATGCTCGCTTTGACGTTTGTCAACCCCGATGACTACGACAAAGTTCAGCCTTCGGATAAGGTGGACATTTTGGGATTAGAGAGCTTCGCTCCTGGAAAGAACTTGACTCTTGTGTTGAAGCATGCGGATGGAAGCAAAGATGAGGTTCCTCTTGCGCATTCGTTCAACCAGGGACAGATTGAGTGGTTCAAGGCTGGGTCTGCTTTGAACTTGGTGAGTGCCTTGTTGTGACGTGTCCTCCAGACTGAGTGCTGACCCTGCTTTTTCTCCTGTAGATGGCTGCCAAGGCCAAGAGTCAGTAAATGACTTCACACTTGTGAGCGCATGTTTGAGGATATCTCAAGTCTTCCGTTTTGGGGTTTGAGATCAATCTCGAGAGGACAGGCCGAGGAAGTCACAAGTAGAATGCAAAAACGTCGTCGTCGCCGTCGTTGAAAATTGAACGAGTTTTGGATTTTCCCTTGGTCCATTCCAGGTTTCCGTTGGGGTGGGTGATAACGGACAGGAATTGTACAATACTCTTTAATGCTAGCTATTACTTACATTGACAACTTCTTTTCTTCCCCTCTCCACTAGTTTGAGTCACTTGTTTCTATTTCTGTCTGTGTTTCTTCCTTTTACTTGCTGTTTCTAGTCCGAGTCTTCGATACATACAGACGACGACGCATCGGCCTTCTTTGTTTTCCTCGTTTTCATCTCCGTTTTTCTTTTGTCGCATCTGTGTACGCTACATGAGTTGATGAATATGATAACCTAAAATGGACGAAGGAGTGTGATCACAACTCACCCCGTGCTCGGAGGAAGGGGCATACGTAAGTATTATGGATCCGTTTTTCAACTTTCTTTATTTTGCCCAGTCTGAATGCTTGCTAGCTTGACTGACCTGGTCTCGTTCTTATATTCATATCGCCTAGCATCCTCACTCAGTGTGTCTTATACACTTTCGCTGCAAGTTTAGAAAAGGGCACACAAACGCTCCGCCATCATCTCCTTGCTTGCTCTCGACCCCTCGCGGCGATACCGATGCATCAGGCATTGACCCTCTCCGAAATCCTTCGACAGATTTTCGATTCCTTTCCTGTACTAGTCACCTCGCGGTGGACAGAAGGGTCGAAGCGCCGAGACCGTAAATCTTTACGCGCCTGCGCGCTCGTTTGTCGTGCATGGCAGAGTGATGCGCTGGATTTCATCTGGCAATCCATTGACGACGTCAATTGCCAGATTGGCCCTATTTTTGGACCAACCAAGAGGAAGAGCCCCGGGGGGTCTCTGTTATGTTTCTCATATCCATTTCAATTTTGGGCTGCCACTGATCTACTTTACTTTCGCTCAGATGTTTGAAGCACCTCCTGATGAAGTGGCTTGGAAGAGGTTCAGAATTGTGTATTCTCGGCGAGTTCGTAGATTAAGGATCTTTTTCGATCTCTTTACGCATTCTAGTCTGATCCAGACGTCTACAGACTTCGGTTAAGAGTACAGACAGCTCCTGTCACGCCTGCTTGCCACCCTTCCCCAGCTCGAAGAGCTTTCCTTCGGCTCTCGACACTGCTACATCTCCACTTTGATGACATAAGGCCTCTGCTAGATTGTCAAAACTTTGTCGCCTCGATTTGGGCGCTAATACTATCAATCTCTCAGTGACTGATGAAGACCTAATCTCAGTCGGGCGCAGCCTTCCACCATTGAACGTCGTCTTAATCCGTCCCCATTCCAGCTGCAGCCTGGCGGAATGCCCACTCTGTGAGGACTCATTGGTCTAGCAGAGTATGCACTCCAGCTCGTACACTTGAGGATTTGGATCTCTCCCGTTTACCCGTACCTGTTAACAGCTCCGATGAGGCTCCGCGGGAGCTCAACCTGAGCACCTTCAGACGTCTCAACTCTATTTCTTGACACATCTCGTCTACAGCCAAAATGGAACACGGGACTCGCATGCCAGTGGTGTTTCAGATGTTCTGCGAAATTTCGGTTTATTGGCCTAGCTTTCTTGGAATGTATACGCTCAACGTTGTCACTGTTTCTTAGAAGACACGGACATCTCTAGTAACACCCGCATTCTTGACGTCCACCCTTTGCCATATACAATCCTACAAGTATGTATGTACTGCCCAGCAATTTATTCATTGATGCTTCCAATGTGTCCGTATGCGATTCAGGTAGAGTTAAAGTTACAAGAAAAAGATAGCTACTTTATGCGTAATGTAGACCTGACAAGAGTATATAACATGATAAGTGTAAATGTGAGCTAGATATGTAAAAAAAAAATGCGTGCGAGAGGGAGAGTGAGATGCAAGAGACATTAGTCTTGTGTAGTGAGAAACGGGAATGAGCTGTGAAGGAAGTAAAGGAGAGGGTGGTCTAACTTGGATAGCATATATGTATATGTACAAGGAGAAGAAGACGTGAAGAGTAATCGGTGATAATTTTATACAACCTTGAGGAAGGAAAGACGTCATCAAGGTACATTGATATAGACTTCGCGATGTGAAGCAATAGAGAAAGGGAAAATGAGAAGATGAGACAGGAAGTGGAAAGGGAGAGGGGAAAGGGGAAAGAGGAAGAAAAGAAAAGTGGGGTCCAAGGAGGGAAAAGATTCGAATCGTCTATGAGGTAATATCCACAAGAGGTTTCTCTGGGCGGCGTGAAGGGAGGAGGCGGATAATGAGACCGTTGATGAGATGGTTGAGGTGGGGGAGGCGACATAATGTATCCAGCATCAGATGTCAAAATCAGCGAACATATGATATCAACAACGCCAGATTTCGGTAGAATGGAAGCTCGAGGCTGTGATTGACCGTCGGAACAGGTCGGAACAGGACCAGCGGGTTTGGGGCAGGGAGCGGCTGGGTATAGACCAGGAGTCTAAAGAAGGGTAACAAGGTCAATAAATCATACCGTTGGCAACCATACCCAAAAAAGGGGGAGGCAAAAGGAGAAGCAAATAACTGGTGGGTAGAAAGAGTAATGAAATCTGGTTATGTAAATTCGAGAAGAACGCAGAAAGACATCGACAATCGAATGATAAGCCGTTCTAGACGGTCCCACATCCCAACACATCCCCTTCATTCCGTCCAGGCCGCAACTTTCGCAGAGGACAGGACCTGTGTCTCCGTCTCAATTTATCAACCGCCCACCCACCCACGGACGTCAAATCAAGCCTTGATCAAGCCAGTGTCCAGTCTCCTGTCCTGTCCTGTCCATCTATACAATGTGCATTTGGCAGCTGCATCGGCATCTGTCAATCGACGATGTGACGATGACGATGCTTGCCAATGCCAGTGCCATCCATTGCCAGGGTAGCAATAGTGTTAGCAATAAATTGCGTGCGAGGGAAGGGGATGACAAATCGCAGAGTCGTCATAAATTGTCCGATGGGCCGGAAGTTGCGGGAAGGTCTCGAGAATACTGGGAGATTGCCAGCGAGGGGTAATTGAAGAAGATGAATGGTTATAGATGTAGCGAGGCAATACAGGGGCAAAGAAAAAGATGGAATAGAATAAATAGAAATTAAAAAGGTCTATCATCATTATTATAGAGAAAAAGTCTCATGTATGTAGATTTCGAAAGCAAAGAATAATGGAAAAGAAAAAGAAAAAACTGCCACCAGAAACACACCTAGTTTTGCTTGCCAGCCCACTGCTGAGGGAGGAGAACTGCCCAGCGCGGCGTGGCGGCCTCCCAAAATCCAAAATACATTCGAGGGCCATACTAGACACCGGCACCTGGAGCCAATCCTAGTCGTATTGGTGCTTTTTCTTCACCAAACACAAGTAGCATGTAGCCTGCCTTTCCAAACTCCAAGTAAGGCGTAGCACTTGTGTCGCAGCAAACCGACGCGACGTCCCGTCCCTTGCACCGTTCTTGGCTTCATCGTCATGCTCGTCCTATAGCCTTGGCGGCCTGGCTCCCATCGTCGCCTCTTCTTCATCTACCATGTCCCAGGTCCTCTCGTCTTAGTCCCACCATCTCCCATCCCCCATATCTCGCTGGACTCCCCTATCCCCAGAAACCATTACCAGTACCCTCTTCGGTCCCACCATCTCCGTCTTCGATGAGCCACGAATACACAATACAACACTTGCCGCTTCCCGCCCAGAACGCCATGGCGTTATGTTGCCCACCCTCGCGGCATGCACCCTCTGATGCCTAGTGTGTGTTTATTGTGCGGTGTGTCGGTGTCGGCGTTCGTGCCCATTGCTGACACCAACGAGGATAAGACGACGATGTGAGGTATAGTTTGAGTTTTGAGTTTTGCGTTTTGAGTTTGTATGATGATTTGAGAATGTTTCAGACGCTCTTCTTCTGCTCTGTCCCTTCTCTCCACAACCGCCATGCCAAGCTCCTTCCTAACCTCCATGTAACCGGTATCAGCACTCACATCCACATCTCAAATATCAACATATCAGCCCATAACCCATAACCCATAACCCATAACCCAAACCATATATACCACACATCCCAATCCCATCCCATATACCACAAACCCATAACTTGTGTCCCATAATCTGGGATTATAACCCACTACAGCCAAACACCCGACAAAAACCAGTGAGAGAGACGTGACGGCTGATGGCATAGAGGGGGGAAAACCAAAACCGCATGGAGGGGAAAACCAAAGACAAAACCAAAAATACAATAAAAACCAGAATGAAAACAGAATGAACGGGTGGGACGGTCATAGAATACCCGAATCTTTCAGCGCATTCTGTAATATTGTTTCTTTGACTGCGGCAAAGACGAGACGGATATTTGTTGTGTCTGTTGCTTGGGTTAAGCTGGAGGTGAAAAAAGGCGTAAGCGATGCTTTAAGAACCAGCAAGACAAAGAAAGGGGTAGAGGGAACTGAGAGAAAAATGAAATGAAATGAAAGATACGCACTGAGGGTATACACTCAGCCGTGCCCTGTTTGCCTGCATAAATTTCCACAGGATATACTTGGCTGCCTTGTTGATGTCGGGCCCTCCAGTGTATTCGGGGAAATACCGTTCTAAAGGTACCTACAGAGGAAAAGATATCAGCCAAACACTCGTGACAGTGGAAGACGAAGACAAACCTTTGGTAACTTTTTCTTAAACACATCAATCTTATTCAGGAACAGAATTATCGACGTCCGGAGGAACCACCGCGAGTTAATAATGCTCTCAAATAGTATAAGTGACTCCTGCATTCGGTTCTATAATCCAGAGTCAATCGACTTTGAAAAAACCTTCGAGAAAGACCAAAAAGAAACTTACCTGATTCTTCTCTTCCAACAACACCTGATCATACTCGCTTAGTGCCGTACAGAAAATGATACTCGTCACACTCTCGAAACAGTGTATCCATTTCCTTCGCTCTGAACGTTGGCCGCCGACGTCAAACATGTGGATCCTAACCCCGAAGGAAAATATGGTTAGTTTAGCGCCAAGAGTCATATAACCGCGTGAAAATGAAAGGCGTCAACTCACGATAACTGTCCCATCGTAAACCTCGTCTCCGTTATGCCTGTACTTTTCTGTCGTGCTCGGAGGATATCGGTCTCCGTCGGTATATAATCGGGAGAGCCTATGCGGAGGACCTCTGTGAAGAAGCTGGAAACGTGGATGTATGTGTATGTCAGAACGTGCATCAACTTGAATGAAGTAGAAAAAGGGCAGAATAACATGTAACATGCATGGACTACGCCACAGAGAACAGCGAGGTAGGAAATTTGACAAAGAAGGGTAGAACGAAAAAAGTCTTGACTTACTATGATGCACTGTCCATCAAGTAAAATTCGCTCCCATGTTCGTCCATGATCTTCCCTATAATCGGGTCCTGCCAGAATTGATGTATGGCGTCGGCTATCTCTGGTGAAAGGACGAAGCTTGTAGCGCTGTCAATCCGGTAGTCGATGATTTTGTCGACCAAGACCTGACAAAAGGAAGAAGCGTATTAGCCAGCGCCCACAATAAGGAAGCGAGGACAAGGCAATGAGACGCACTCGGTTGGCGTATACGACGCAATCTATCCCAATTTTTCGCATGGCTACGATAATTGCGTGCGCGCTATCGAGCACGTTGCGGTATATGGTCGGGCGGTAGGTCTTTCGCTCCTCCTCAGGAAAGCCGTCTTTGTGGATAATTCGCATTTGTTTGACAATGGTAGACTTGCCGGATTCTCCGGACCCTAAGAGAGACGCATGTAATGAGCAAAGGCGGGTTTGGTGTGCCAGGGAGGGACAAAGGGAGTTGAAAGAGATGAGAACTCACCCAATAACAGAATCTTACATTCCTTCTTAAACCGCTTCGAGTCGTCCTCTATTTGCTTGTCAATCATGTCACTCCGTTCCTTGTCCTCCTTCCCCGGCTGCGACACACAGTTGCCCATGGTAGTCCACTTCTACCAGGTAATGTTGGTTATGATGACGTTGAAGAGTGTCCTAGAGGACTGATGATGTGTGCTCCGTAGGGAATAGTTAGTGTCAGGAGAGGTGAGTATGGGGTAAGAGGGATGAATATAGCCAACTGGCGGGATATGGCTAGACTCGGGATGTAGTAGCTGAGTGGTTGAGCGTCGGGAGTCGGCGCTGTTGAGGAGGGCGTCGAGGTGACGACGGTGATAGTTGAAGGGGGGTGAAAGAGATGATGACGTGAGAAAAGAGATGTCGACGGAAAAGGAAAGTGTTATGGTCTCACGGGCGCACACGCTTGAATTAGTCTGCAAAGCCCTTAGTCTTCTTCGCCTTGACACCAAGCTGCCTTGTTTTACAGTTACCAGACGCGAATTTCCTGGGACATCGCTATAGAACGGTGTGTCACTTGCGATCATCTGAGTTTGCTCCCGTCAATTTCTTGGGCCTTTTCCCTGGATCACTCTCTCACTGTCAAGCAGCTCATAGTAGTCAACCACCTCTTCCAAGGATCTAATTCTCCGAACCAATCACCTCAGAATCACCCTCGTTCACCTGACATATGTAGCCACCCTCCCTCGGCTAGACAGGGATGTTTTCTGTCAAAAAACGTCAACACACCGGGAGCCCGCCTGTTCTCCCCCGCTTTCGGCTGTATGTATCTATCACACACACTGCATATTACAAAACTCTCTGGATCTATCCTTGCCTTGACATTTCGCGCTGAGGCTATGTTTCAACCACGTTCATATTATCTCTTCGGTGCTGACCCACATTGCTATGCATCTGTAGCCCTTCTTTCCTTCTTTGGAAATGCCTTATTGCTTACAAGGCATCGATGCCTATCGTTGCCAAGCATCGCAAATCCATAAACCCGGGGTCCCTTCTTGAATATTCTGTGCTCTCGCTTTGAAATTGTAGATCCCCGACCCTGCAGACATACATCTATTTCTGTGCACACCTCTGGCGGAATTCGGATATGTTTGTTTAATTAAACCATCTTCGTCTTTTCCGTCAGCCACAGACTCTTGCGCAGTTTCTCGGAGTTAGTTCCTAATTCTAACCCTTAACCGGCTCCAACCGGTGACCACCCGACCTCACCTAACCCAAAGTTCAAACCTAAGCTATAGTACACTGACATAGCTTCCTTGGAAATCTTCTTCCCCGTACGACCCGTTCAAAAACATCCATTATACAACAGCCTTAGACGACAAACTGGCAGATGCGGCGCCACCATCAAATATATTGGAAACCTCAAGCTTCGAACGTTGACCTTTCCTTTTCCAAGACAAGACGCTTGTACTATGTTGATTCCCTCTAGACTATATATATGACATACTGCAGAAAAGGCGTTTAGTGAATCTGACTTGGACAGACTAGGAGGTCGGAAGGTCGGACCAGAGTCTCCTGAAAGCTCTGCCAGTGTCTATTCATCAACTCAAGCCACTCAAACTCAACTCGAAGAGAGGAAAGAAAGGTCTTATCGATTGGATATCAAACTTCCGCTTACACACTTGTGGCACAAGTCAGTGGCTGACAATTATACCACTTATACCGTCGGTCGCGGCCTTACCGGTATACCCTCAACACTTTCAAGTTAAAGCGAGCCAAGTCTCAGGATCCCTTCTATCATTGGAAAGGAAAACACTAGTTTATACCGTGCTCGAGACCACTCGTTCGCCGCAAAGCTCCAATGAATAAGAATAATTGTAGTGAGGACTACCGTAATTTGACAGTACTGATCAGTATGTACATCGTTAACGCTGTAACGGTCATACTGGCCACGTCGATACATTACTGACGCCAACCTCCTAAAAGTACTCGTGCATATGGTGAGCAATAATTGCCGCATGCATACAGTACTATTAATGGCACTAACGTCATCTGAACACCACTGACTCCAAACGCCGAATGTCATTGTCGAGGATCCGACTTGCGTCGCTAGGCTGTCGGGTCTATGTACATGTAATGTAGGATTTCTGCACATCCCTCACTGACGGTTCAAGTCATGACCGACGGTACCGTGAAGAAATCGACAGATGATCCAGCTGCTGTCGGTACATACATATGAGCTCATTCTAGTATACATGCTACTTGATCCGGATCCTTAGCCGCCCGGGGACTAATCGCTCAGCTCGCTCAGCTCGCTGAGTGATTGTATTCGAACTTATGTAGTAATTAACAAGCGCATGATCATGGGTGACCATCGGACGATGGTTTTAATACCCGTCTTCCTAGTATAGGTTAAGGTTTTAATGCTTTAGCCTTTGCCAGGCCCAAATATGTATGTGGCTTCAGCCTGATAGTTCCAGCAAACAAAACACGGTTTTACGGGGAGTATTTATACTAACACCTCGCTATTTATATGTGTGTAGGTTATGTACTGCGAGGTCGATATCCACTGGGATTTAATTCCTAGTTCACCGAGGTTCATAGAAAGAAAGAAAAAACGCCATTAGCTCGCGCCACAAGTATGAGGGTTACAGCCTCCAAAACGAAGAATTAGACATCACTTCTGCTTTTAGAGTCAAAAGCTCGAAATATCTAATCCTGGACCCTCCTGGAGGCTGGGACACCGGTACCGAAGCAAGCTGGCTGGAGAAGCAGAACTGGGGGGAAAAAAAGGGGGCTCGGTTACCGGGATCCAAATATCCGAAAGTCTCACGACGGATTTGCCTGCAATTTTTGGAGCGGTTTTTGCTGTCCAATTGCTGCCCAACCTCGTCCAATCTATGAGTCTTTACGCATTCTACTTCAAATATCTCGCAACAAAGTACCCAAACTCTTCATGGCCTAGTCAAAAAATAGCCACCACCGGCAGTTGACCGGCAGGCAATTGCTTGCTCAAAATCGCGAACCGGACACTTCATTCATCAGAACGTCACAAGACACAGAACACGGTGTAGGCTTTCCCAATGATCCAATGAACACCAGGCGTTTACGCACTACTATTATCATCACATACGGCTACGGCTAACGGTGAGCATGCTTGTTAGACTTCAGCGTTTCTAACCCCTACGTCCTTCGAGTCAGTCAATCAGTCAGTCAGTCGACTGACGCGTTTTTTGACTAGTAACCGTCCACTACTATAGCTAGCTTCCAACTTCAAGCTTCCTTCTTCTTCAAGTTTGACCAACTCTGAGGCCTGATTAAGCCGACCTTTCTTCTTGTAACAATGCTGAAGAGGACTTTGACTCCTGGTACTCAAGGAGTGCAGGCCATCCTAAACCAAACTCGGACCCGAACTCGTCCAATACTAGCAAAACCAGCTCGCTCAAGATCTATACACACTAGTCCTGTAGCTTCTCGCGTCGTCTCTACCAACCCGGTCAAAGCCAAGGTTAATGAAGTCCAGGTACGTGTACTACATCCTTGTTTCATATCCATCGTCCCTTCTGGACTAGTTCCCTAGTCTATGTCTTACATCCCATTGATCTCGAGCTTGGAGTCTCAACCGTAATATCCTATCCTTTACTCATACTTTCACTTTCACTTTTACTTTCACTTACCCTTAGACATCCTCTTCACATCTCTATAAACACCCTCTAATCGAACACGAGTACGATGCAATCGTCATGTGCGTCTCATTTCTTTGAAAGTTAGCTCTACATGAGTTAGTTGGTTGCTGAAAATACTCATATTCATCTATCTATCTATCTATCTATTTAATTTTGTAGTGGCGCCGGCGGTGCAGGTCTACGCGCAGCGTTTGGTTTAGCTCAAGCAGGCTTGAATACGGCTTGTATAACAAAGTTATTTCCTACTCGGAGTCATACAGTGGCTGCACAGGTCAGTTAATAGTTCTATTTCTGTGTACGGTTTACTTACTCGAATGCTTCTGTTCTGCATTATTATGATCACAGGGAGGCATCAATGCTGCTCTCGGAGTAAGACCTTGTTTTTTATCAAGCAACGAAGACACAAAGTGTACTCATGAAGATATTTGGATCAGAATATGGTAGAAGACGATTGGAGATGGCATATGTATGATACGGTGTGTCTATGTCCACCCGATACCTGGCTCTGAGCTTTATTTAGCTTTTACTAACCACGCCCATTGTCTCAGGTTAAAGGTTCCGACTGGCTAGGAGACCAAGATGCCATCCATTATATGTGTCGTGAAGCCCCAAACGCCATCATTGAGGTGTGTATACCCGGAACGCTATCCGCTATCTTCGCTGACATAGTAACTACTCATTCGCCATACTCAATTGTAATCCACTAGTTAGAACGCTACGGGGTCCCATTCTCCCGCAACAAAGAAGGCAAAATCTACCAACGTCCCCTCGGCGGTCAATCCCTCAACTACGGCAAAGGCGGTCTCGCATACCGCTGCTGTTCCGCCGCTGACCGTACAGGCCATGCTCTCCTTCACACTCTCTACGGCCAATCTCTCCGCCACGACACTAAATTCTTCATAGAGTATTTTGCTCTAGATCTCATCATGCACGATGGTGCATGTGTGGGTGTCATGGCTCTAAATATGGAAGACGGGACTCTTCATCGTTTTCGTGCGCATAAGACTGTGCTTGCGACGGGTGGATATGGGAGAGCGTATTTTAGTTGTACGAGTGCGCATACTTGTTCGGGGGATGGGAGTGCGATGGCTTCGAGAGCGGGGGTTCCGTTGCAGGATTTGGAGTTTGTGCAGTTTCATCCGACTGGGATATATGGGGCTGGGTGTTTGATTTCGGAAGGTGTGCCTTGATGATGGAGTGGTTTCAGGCTCTCTATTCACATTCATGCATAGGTTGTCGTGGAGAAGGAGGTTACCTTCTCAATTCCGAGGGCGAGCGTTTCATGGAACGTTATGCTCCAACAGCGAAAGATTTGGCGTCAAGAGATGTCGTGTCTCGAAGTATGACTTTGGAAGTTAGGGAAGGAAGGGGAGTTGGACCTGAGAAGGACCATATCTATTTGCAACTAAGCCATCTTCCCCGGGACTTACTCAACGAGCGTCTACCCGGTATCTCTGAAACTGCGTCTATTTTTGCTGGGATTGATGTGACGAAGGAGCCTATACCTGTTCTTCCGACAGTGCACTATAACAGTACGTATTCCATTCACTCAGTGACGTTTAATCATTACTCATGATTTCTCTGCTTCACAGTGGGCGGTATCCCAACCAAGTACACAGGTGAAGTCTTGACGATAGATGAAAACGGCAACGATAAAGTAGTTCCCGGTCTCTATGCAGCTGGTGAAGCTGCTTGTGTGTCTGTACACGGCGCTAATCGTCTCGGTGCCAACTCTCTTTTGGATATCGTCGTTTTTGGGCGTGCCTGTGCTCAGCATATCCAAGATACGCTGACTCCAGGGAAACGTCATCCTGCGATTCCGGAGGAAGCTGGGATGGAAAGTATAGAGTATATGGATCAAATTAGGTGTGTAATTTTGTCATTTTTTTTGTGGTACGCTGTAGCTGAAGAGATTTTGTTGACTGGTAGGAATGCAGATGGAAGTCAGTCAACTGCTCAACTTCGTCTTGCTGCGCAGAAAATCATGCAATCTGACGCGGCTGTTTTCCGGTTAGACCATCTACAGAGTAGATTGTCTGGAGTTCATACTAACCTCAAGTCTTATGCAGCACGCAAGAATCTCTCGACAACGGGGTGCAGAAGATGCAAGAGATCTACACCACTTTTGTCAACGACGTTGGGATAAAGGATCGTAGTATGATTTGGAACTCGTATGTTCTCTCTGTACTTTTGTGTTTATGCCCTCAACTCATAGGTATCATGCTCCAACAGCGACCTCATTGAAACTCTCGAACTGCGAAATATCCTCCAAAACGCTCTACAGACAGTGACGGCGGCTGCAGCTCGAAAAGAGTCCCGTGGTGCTCACGCACGAGAGGATTATCCTGAGGTCAGTTAAACTTACTGGTTGGGTGGTTATCCATGTTATTTACTGATTGATGCACATTTTCCAGCGAAATGACGATGAATGGATGAAGCATACATTATCATTTCAGCCTGACCCAACGAGGCCAGAAGTCGTTTTGAAGTATAGGGATGTCATTGACAAGACGTTGGATGAGGCAGAGTGTAAACCAGTTCTTCCAGTCAAGCGTGTCTATTAACCATTACATCTTTTTACGAGTCCCGTTTGGTGTGTCTACATAGGCCGAATTGGATTCTGTCTGCATACATAGCACATGCCAGAACCCAAAGCAATATGTAGTCGAAAGCAAGGCATCGCAGTCACTAGACCAGTGCTGCAGCTCGAGACTTCTTCATCGCATCGATTAATATTTGCTCTTTGACCTGTATAAACGCTCCTTCGGTGTGAGCTGCATTTGTTACCGATGTCATGCTGTAGAAGAAACATTCGGAAAGTTGGTTCACAAGTAACGAGGAACCTACTCACTGAGGATAAAAGTCCCGTCTCGCATGGTTCTGATGAAGAAGTTTCCAAAGCACAAACCCTCCAGCCTTCACAGGTCGTTGAGTCCCTAGTGTATATTCGAGAAATTATCGCTCCAGAGGGATCTGGAAGGACGTCAGTGAACGAAACTGAGGTTAAGGATGGATGGACGACAGGATGGCAGACCTTCGGCAATTTTTCCTGTAGGACATCGTACTTGGTCAAGAAAACTATAATTGTTGACTGAATGAGTAACGGTGAATTGATGATTTCTTCAAACAGATTGAGAGACTCCGTCATTCGATTCTGTGAAAATCCGTGTTTAAGTTGGCCTGAGCAAATAAAGTGCCTGTAGACGCACCTGACCGTTTTCTACGAGATCGTAGTCACGCCGAAAATACAAAAATATCCGCTCGGCAGAAAGGCGTACAGAAACACACTTTTTTACAGATATATCTTATATCAGTAGTAGTGATGTGATCTATCCGTCGAGCGGATATTTTTGTCTTTTCGGCGTGAGTCACTCAAGGCGGCGCAAAAAATGATACTCGTCACATTTTCTAAATGGTGCATCCATTCCTTGCCCTCTGAGTCTGAGCCCTGACCGACCTCCCTCAATAGGATTCTGAGTGAGTAGTGTTCCGCTGTCAGCAAGTAAACGAGGATATAAGACCGGAATGCGACGTACGGAAGTCGTCCCATTGTGAACCGAGTTTCCAAAGGCTCTGTAGTCGTCCGTGCTTTGAGGATATCAATATCTGTTGGAATAGAGCTGGACGACCCTATGCGGCTGACTTCGGAAAGGAAGCTGTAAAAACATTAACGACTCATGCAACCTATGTAGGAACTGGAGCCTTACTACTGCGCATTATCCATGAAATAGAATTCGCTTCTTCGCTTTTCTAGAACAATCCTCACTAGCGGCTCTTGCCAAAACAGAGATACAGCCTTCGTAATCTCTGAAGACAGAGTTAGACCGGCGCCAGTACTACTGCTTTCTGCTCGGTAATTGGTGATTAGATCGACTACGGCCTACGAAAAGGATAGGAAGAGCCGTCAGCAAGACATCCAGGTGCAAAGGAACCATCACACCTGGTCCGGAAAATCATAAATTAACCCAAGCTTTGCCAGTACGCTGAGAATGGCTTGTGCACTATTGAGCACATTCCTGTAAATGACTTTGCGGTATGCCTTTCGCTCCTCTTCAGAAAAGCCGTCCCCGTAGATGAAGCGCAGCTGTTTAGCGATGGTAGACTTTCCGGATTCTCTGCAACCTGATGGATATTTATCGTAAGTTGGAAATGCAGAGGCAAGACATGATTGTGACTCGCCCAACAGAAGAATCTTACACTCTTTGTGAAGCCTCTCGAAGTCATCCTCTGTCAGTTGCTTGTTAGCCCGATTGCTCGGGTCTTCTCCCACTTCCATGAAAGCTCGATTCCTGGGTCTGCAAGTTCGAAAAAAGAAAACGAGTTTAGCTGTATGTCTTCAACTTTTATAGCATCAGAAGCTGTTAAGAGTCGAATCTTTCCTTTTCGAGAGAACTCCTTTGATTTCAGACTTGTCGTTCACACATCGTCCTGTCAGGCTTGCTGCGGCTATGTGTTCGAGAATTTGTCATTGTGGATGCGAGGAAAGGACGAGGTCGAAGAAATGGTTGCAATAATAATCAAATGATAAATCGAGTGGTCAGACGCGACGCGTGGGAAACTATTTTTTTTTTTTTTTTTTTTTTTGACGCAAGGGATTTCAACCTCGCTGTAGGGTATTACATAGTTGCATATAGGGAAACATAGGTGAATCATAGTAGTTTATCCTCCCAGGGGAAATGCTTTTACGCACAGAGTGTGGGACTCGAGCTCAGAGTCAGGTCGGATTTGAGACTGTCGAAGAATAGTATTCGGAGGCAGATAGCCAGAGTGTCAAAGGGAAAACCGGTCTCGATCATCGAACTGGGGTAGCCCAGTTCTCCCGAAGAGAGTCAGTCATCAAGGCAAGTCGTCCTCGCCTCTCGCGACATCCGGTTTTCCGTAACGAGTCCTGCTCAATACCCACTAAAACCCCTGCTAAGTTAATCCAATCTTCTGGTAGGTTCGAACTCTCTTCATCGTGGAGAAGTTTTCTTTTCTTTTTTCGTTGGACCACCTCTTCGTGCCTTCAAGTACTGGACGATGTTGAGGACGACTACGGCTCTAGTTCACATTCTGATGATACATAGAAGGAACTGGGCAAAAACACTGACATTCTTGAAGAAAGGAGCCACAGCATTCTGGCGAGTCAATGGATACACAGGCACTGTAATCATGCGAAAAGAAGAGTCTGACTTGCTTCGAGCAGCATTGGCACAAAGCGATTTAGCCGTTAGTCTATTAGATACACATTCGATAGGGCGCAGAGTTAATGTAACCAACAAAGATGCCTTTTGTAACAGAATAGTAAAAAAAAATTGAACAGTCCGTATTTCCAACCTCGCAAAACCGGTCCATCCGGACACTTATGAGGAGTCTCCCCCAGAGTCGGGCCCAGACTCATGGTGACTACGACAAGCATACTCATGTAAACGACCACGTCGACAATCCCTTTCTGACTACCGCTACTTAAGTATAGTGCTGATGGAACCTTGTTGGAATGAACTACTCCTGCTGCTGCATTGTTGGAACAAGGTTCCATCACTAGATTCATCATTCAATGCTACATATCGAACGCTCAGGCTGCCTCAAGCCCTGGGTGCAGCAATTTGGCAACAGCAAGGCTTCACTGAATTAAAGAAACATCTCTTTACTGCCCGGTTCGAAGCCAGCTTGTTTCCCTACTAGCAAAGTACTCGACACGGGACGTCCTAGTCCGACGCTCAACACGACTCTCCAAGTCAGGTATACAGCTACTCCGGATATCAGCGCCTTTCCTGTTCAACTTCCGACGAATGTTCAGGTTGTACAAGAGCGTTAGTGAATAAATACTCCCAATGGAGTAGCTAAATGCCATGCTGACTTCAATCGGAAAACCAAAAGCCTATAAGTATGTGCCATGCCAATGGAATATGGAAACGAGAGGAGATAGGATAAGATGGGACATACCATTACTCTGGGGGTCAGTCACAAAAGTTATAAGGCTGAGCACTGCAGTCAGAGCGGTGAAAGAGCCAGTTTTGAGTGCGAGAGTTACTAGACGGCGAACGAGTCTGAAATGAATGGATCAATGGATTTGGCAATCTTCTTAAGCCAATCGTTATTGAATTTGCCAAGTAGAAAGGACACTCACTTGCGCGAAGACTTGAACGTCGTGTCTCGGTCTGTCGATCGATAATATAAGATCAAGAGTAGGGCGATTAACAGGTCCGTCGTCATTGCGGCTGCTAGCCACAAACTGTCGTAAGGGGATAACGGGATAAGTTTGTGAGCTACAGAACCTGAAGACTTCAAGAACGTGAGCATACTTACACAACTGCAGGTAATTGATGTCTACGTGAATCTGGACCAAGGTTTTGGATACAAATGATGTTAGTGAGGTAGAAGGCACTTGCGAGCTTAATCCCAGCAGCCCAAGTCATTGAACAGAAGTATTAATTCATAATCAAGGACAGATCTTGAGGAGAGGACTTACTGACAAGAGTATCACAAGTCCTACAGCACTTGTAAGTGCCTTTCTTCGCGTTCTTCAACCAATCAAAATAGTAGGTCAGATACTGAGTTGGGAGCAGATGAACTTGGCACATAGTACTCACAAGGACCAATATCTATACAACATGAATGCCTGCACGATCGATCCAGAAATACCAGTGGAACCCAGGAATACGCATCTGGGCCTGCATGCGCGCAGTGCAATCGCGGAGCAAGTAAGTTTATTGTTCGAATGGCGTTTTGATAAAAACATAGTCCTACCATTGTCGCGTTTGTACAGCACGTATATTCCCTGCCGTGCGAATGCGCCACCCATAGGATGGGCCATGCGTGATGCATCCAGTCAGGAATTGAATTCGAAAAATAATAATAGAGGTAGTGGTCTATGTACCTACCTTGAAAAGCGACAGCATTCTAGTATAGCATATATATCCGAAATTCGAAATGATTCGAAAAATCAGACGCTAAGTACACGGTTCAAGAATCAAATGTGCAAATTTACGACTCACGAGGTAGACGTCAGCGCATTGTGCCATTATCGAAGCAGTATCGCTGGCAAGGGCAGCAAAGACTGTGATCTTGACAAAAATTCTGTCGGTGCGGTAGTGGTGAAAGTAATGGAGAGCCTAGTATATGGCATCCTTATATGTCAGTATACGATGAAAGAAAAATTGAAAAGGCTCAGCCTGCTTCAAGGTGTAGATGTAGTTGACTGCTGTACACGGCGTACGCCTTACGGAGGCCTCGAGCTTCAAGAACCGTTCCAAAATTGTTACTCACTTGGTCAACCACCAACACACACAGCATCAAATTCGACCATGTTCCTACGATCGTTGACCTGTTTCTCGACAATGAACGAGGGTCGATGTGCATCAGCAATGGCACAAACTAGCAGCGTCTAAGTAATTAGAAGTAAGTAGCACGTACCCGATGACCTTGTGCAGATTAATCTGAGGGTTATCCATGGCATGTATGGGTGATGTACGCTGCCGTTTGAACTTTGCGACGCTAGTAGGGTTGGAGGCGGGGTTTTGTACTGGAATCGGAGATTGATTGGAGAGGGAGGGAAAGGGAAAGTGGAGGCTAGAGTCATCTTTCGTCTATCTATATATGTATGAGTAACGTGTCGATGCTCAATACTACTCAGTAGATCTTCGTTAGTAACACTAGCGTTTTTAACAGTCACCTTCAATTATGAAAACCCGGAACCTTCCGGGTTTCCATATTCAATAGTGTCAATTGTAGGGCGCCCTTAGGATCCAGCCTGAGCACGGTGTTTCCTTGATTTAGATGCGCCAAGTTTCAAGTTTCAAGGTTGAACGTTGAACTATATGTAGGAGAGAGGAGAGACCCGGAACGTGGCGTTGACGTCGACACCAGGTCCATATACTCCATGTATACCAGGTCTCAGAAGGCCCAATATACTCAAGGTGTATTATAGTATGTGACGGTTGACCTGAATTCGCCCTTCAGCCCGTCGCCGCACTTTCCAGGGTCCTTGTAAGCTCTGTCTGTATAAGGTAGTCATCGGGACAATCGGAAGTACATACTTCCAGGCGGTATAAGTATCTACGCGGTTGCGGCCACAGTAGTTAGTCTTTTTACCTCTTACCACTTGCTTCACGCGCCTACTTTGTCTCTACCTCAGTTTATCTGCTATAGAACGGGTTTATTTGGAGATTTGGGCACGAAGCACCAAGAGATTGACTCACCAACACCCTCGGTTCGTCCAGAACCGTTCACGGCTAAATTAGAGCCGTTACAGTCCTATTTAGTTGTAGGCCTTTAGTAGGGTCTAATGTACTGACTATGTGGTTATCGTGGGCAACTGGGTCAAGGAGACTTCGGTGGAGTACATAGGGGAGTAGGAGAAGTTGAGGGGCAAGATGATCAGGGGGAAGACGGATAGCAGTGGGTGGCTTATAAGAAGGTAGGCCTGACCAGGCATACTGTACCATTTCATCCATTGAATTCGTCAGTAACGGGTAGCATCGATAAGTGACGAATTTCTCCCCGTTACATCCTGGAAAATTTTCGTCGCCTTCGGCGGAATTGCAGGCCTTGTAGCGGGTGACTTCTGTAAGTGACGAAAAAAAAGGTTCGTCAGCATTGTAGCAGTAACAATGGGGTGACGAATTGATTGAAATGGTACAGTACATGTACGACGACCATGGCCTTACGGTGCTTGCACTGGCAGGACGCGTTGACTTATGGGTACCCCTGTACGTGGACGTGGCGTGGAAAGCTGGTGGAAAGAGGAGACTTTACGTTTCCAGAGGAGTAGAAACAAGTAACCAGATATTGATAATGATAACGCGCGGCCCAGACCTCCTCCTCCTGCCACTCCGAATACTCCTTACCCATACTCAGAACTTAGAACGAACTTGATTGAACTAGTACCCCTGCGCAGTCCTAGCCTGCGGCACCATCAACTTTTCCGACTCCATCATCGCAGCGACCCACGAGGGGAGAATGATTGCCCATAGGAGGTCGAGGTAACCTGAGCCGGAGGAATGTTTTCGTGTTTTTAGGTTTTTGGTGGGGGAGATAGTGTCAGTCATACGAGAATAACACCTCTAAAATGAAGAAAGACAAGAGGACAAGAGAAGTAGAGACGGGTGCCCACCTTCCCATTCATAACCACCCCCGAACTTTTGCGGCTTGTTTTTGTTCTTTCCACTCTATGATATCGTCAGCAACATCATTGTCATCATGTACGAAGACGTGAAGAATGTAAAACAACTGACCTAAAGCAAAGAAGGTTGGACTTTTTAAGTAATTATTCCCAAGGAGGTGAGGAGGGAGAAGAGAGTATGGATGTGTTGGGTTTTGACCCGTGTGCACGAATCTGTGTAGATGGAAGCAGGGGAGGAAGGAAGGAGTGCTGACGAGTGAATACGTATTCGAGACAAAGACGAGGACAAAGACAACGCCCAAACGTAGAGGAGAACACGAAAACAAGATAAGAAAAGTAAACGTACCACTAAATCAGCTTTGACTTCCTTCCCACCCTTCGCCGTATACATCTGAACCTCTCCTCCTACCGTCGAAAAGTCCTGTATGGAATAAAGGGAAGACGTTGAGTGTCATCTACGAAACAGACGAGGAGATGGACATATTCAGAAAGAGGTAAGGTGGGAGAGTGAGACGCGTACCGGGGAAACATCCTTCACTCAGACTGCGGTGCTTCAAACGGTCTTCTCCCATCCCCATCCTCGAACCTCTGACAGTTTCATCACTCTGCGTCCCCACTGAGCTACCATGATGTCAAATCCTTTCGTTAGTCAGTTAGTATGAGCTCCAGTACCTCCGAGTCCAGTCTAGTGATGTGCGGGCCGGGCCGGGCTGGGCTTCGTCGGGCTCAGGCTTGCTAATCTACTCATTGACACTTTTATACAACCTGAACATTCGTCAAAAACTGAGTATACATGACTTGAAGAGTCATACGCGTACGATGGCGGACAACTCGAAGGACTTCCCGAATCGGGATTAGGTACCGAAGTCACAGAGCCTTGGAACAGCTACGGACTGACCTGACGAGACTAGCATTACTAGGAGTAGTAGAGATACTTGGCTTCGGACAGTAAAGGAAAGATCATGATTCTTTAATACGCTCACGTTCACTTACTGTAGTAGTAGCTTCAATGAAACGGGACGGCCTGAGGGTTAGATCTGTTGTGGAGCCTGAGGAAATCCATGTACAATTATATGGCAGGTACGTTGACTTGATTTTTCTACCAATTTTCTACCGTTCTGTTACACTGCCAGCATCTCTGTTATTGTGCTCCTCGGATTTCCTTCATAACCTTTGTACGTACATAAAGCATTTAGCCAACATATGATGTACCGTGCCGTGCCACAGGAGCAGATACCAGTCAGTCAGTCAGTCAGTCAGTCAGTCGGTAGGACGCGGCGTTCACTGATGGACGTAGTCACGTACATATTAGTAGGCTAGCGACAGTCATGACCAAAACTTGAGTATGTATGCAAATACCTACCGCACGGTGAGTCGATGACCAGTGACCACTCCATCGGCTTGGACTTGGTAGTGTCTTTTGGTCGGGAAGTGATGGAGTGGAAAAGATGTCGTTAGGCGAAATGGGTGAAGCGGTGATGCACAGTGGTACATGCTTTGAGAGATCTTCTATCGTAATGTACTAACCGGTCGACGATGACTTCGAGGATTTCGTTGGGAAAGGATAACAGCGAGAGGGTCATAGTGGAGAGGAAAGAAAGTGGGAGGAGCTGTACAAACGACAGAACAGCTTATCAAATTTATGATCACTTCTGATCACTTGGTACGCTGTTCTCAAAGACATAGCCCCACGGCGTTCGGAAAAGACAAAGAACAGTCATGCCATTTACTAGAGCAAGGTACATGTCCATAAACATATTGGTCTGTACGGCTAAGACATGACATCAGCGGCCGGCAGACAAATTAGAATCACTTTGGAAACACTGGCTCGCTACAGGAGTAGCAGCAGCAGAATTCGTATTCTGGCTTGAGTAGAAGGTGGGTACGTCAGCTTTAACCGCGGTGCTCGAGGGCAGTACGCAATCGTCCCACTGACCTGCGTCTCGCAATCGGCTGAGCGTGTTACCACTCCCAGAGACCCCATGCCCTCCTGCAAGCCAAGATATAATTGTGACCCAGAGAGATGGCCATAGAGTGAGAGGTTAGCAGTCATTATTTGAGTATTTTAGAGTCCTTGAGCGCATTCTGTAGTATCGTTTCTTTCACTGTGGCAAACACGAGTCTGATGTTAGTTGTGTCTGTTGCCTGAGTCAAGCTAGAAATGAGATAGACAGTGAGCACCCAGTTAACATCTTTAGAAAAGACTAGCATAATATTCACTGTGGATAAACGCTCAGCCTTGCCCTGTTTGTTTGCATATACTTCCAAAGAATAAACTTGGCTGCCTTGTTAATATCGTTTCCGCCGGTGTATTCAGGGAAGTAGCGTTCAAGAGGGACCTGAAAGAAATTCAGCAAGACGAGGAGGATGATGAAGAACGAGGTAGACCTGTGATAACTTCCTCTTCAAAACATCATTCTTATTGAGAAAAAGAATGATTGATGACCGAATGAACCAACGCGAGTTGATGATACTTTCGAAGAGGATGAGAGATTCGGTCATTCGGTTCTGTGAACCCGTTTTCAGTTGGAGGCGGAGTGACGAGTACGTTTGTACACTCACCTGGCTCGCCTCTTCTAACAACACCTGGTCATATTCGCTCATTGCGGTGCAAAATATGATACTTGTGACACTTTCAAAATAGTGTATCCATTTTCTCCTCTCGGAACGTTGACCGCCTACATCGAACAGATGAATTCTGGCAAAGCAAACTTCGATAAGAAAATTGTCAGCAGTTCAGAGCGGCTTACTGAAGAAGTCCCATCGAGAACCGGGTTTCCGAAATTCCTGTAGTCTTTTTCCGCGCACGGAGGATATCAGTTTCGTTTGGTATGTAGTCAGGCGAGCCGAAACGAGCGACTTCAGAGAGAAAGCTTTCGAAGCAAGGACACGTCAGATCATTGCAGACCGGAGTTGATAGGACAGAAGGCTCACTAGTATGCATTATCCATGAGATAGAATTCGGACGCATGATGGTCGAGAAAGGTTGCAACAAAGGGCTCTTGCCAGAAACCAGTTATTGTCAGGGTTATTTCAGGCGATAGGACGAAACCAGTACTGTTGTCTATTCGGTATTTGGTGATTTGTTCGGCGACAGCCTACATAACATGATGAATGAGTCAGGAAGACCACAACGGAACTACAATGCACCTGGTCAGGATAGATGAGGCCTGTCTTCTCTATAGCAACGAGAATGGCTTGTGCGCTATCGAGGATATTGTTGTAGATGGCTTCGCGGAAAGTCATTCGCTCCTCCTCAGAATAGCCGCCTTTATGGATGATGTGCATCTGCTTAACAATGGTGGACTTTCCAGATTCTCCTGAGCCTAGAGGACATGGGTAATGTTGAGGACGTGGATGAACCGCTTGTAAACCACTCACCCAACAAAAGGATCTTACACTCCCTCCTGAGCCTCTTGGAGTCTTCCTCTATTTGTCTGTCAATCGCTTCGCTTCGCTCCTTTTGTTCATTCTCTTCATTCTCGTTCCACCAGGGTATGCAGTCGCACATATCCTCTGCACCAGAAATGAGGGTAGTCTGAGCGTACCAGGGTCGAGGGTGATGTCAGTGCTAATGCAAAGCTGTTGAGACGCTGTAGATGGCAGGAGCTTTCACATATATACGAAAATTCCACGCTGTAGTGTCCGTTGACATGCCCAAGTCTTCCAGACCCTATGCAGGCTTCCTTCGTTCCCCAAAATCTACAAATCCCGACCCTGAGTCTTCGAACCCCATCGACATACGCCTTGACGAAGTGGATGGATGGACTGGCGTCAAAGAAGAGGACTTGAATGGTGAGTGCTGCAACGTCGTCATCACGGTCGTTTGAAAGCATTAAACCGTGGGCAGTTCCTTTCAAGCCGAGCGCAGATGACGAGTCGTGTTCGAAGTTATGGAGCATCTATATCGATGAAGCCCAGCGATATGACGAGAAATTGTTGCAGGGCTGGAAGGAGGACATGGCTGGAATGCTACTTTTTGTGCGTGCTATTTCCTTGAGTCCGACTCGATGAGAAACTGACTCATTTCCAGTCCGCACTCTACTCTGCCAGCCTCACAGCCTTCATAATAGAAAGCTACAAGACTTTGCAAGATGATCCTGCTCAGAACACTGTTGCGCTACTTAAGCAGATCTCTCAGCAATTGGCATCTGAAACCGCTCTTCCTTTCCAACCTCTCCCCTCGTTTGAGCCAGACGCTGCGTCTGTTCTCTGCAATGTGTTGTGGTTTCTCGCTCTCGCATTAGCCCTCACTTGCTCACTGCTTGCAACATTCGTGCAGCAGTGGGCTCGAGACTTCTTGCACAAAACCACGATGCGGCCTTCACCACTTCGTCGTGCCAGAATCATTGCGTTCATGTACTTCGGATTACGAGACTTTGGCATGCATTTCTTTGTGGATCTGATACCCATCCTTCTCCATGTCTCGCTTTTATTCTTCTTCGCCGGTTTGATTGGCTTCCTCTTTCCAGTCAGTCGACCTCTGACATATCTGATGGCGTCGGTCCTGGTCGTTTTCCTGGCGGTCTATATCATAATGACATGGCTTCCGCTACTGTATCAGAATTCTCCATACCGCACCCCATTGTCAGACTCGCTCTGGAGGCTGGGAAATGCGTTGGACAGTCTGCTGCTGCGGAGACCCACATTCTTACGTCTGCATGATACGCTGACGGAGGCCATGCTGGAAAAGTCAGTACAAGATCCAATCAAGCGCGACCAACAAGCCATGCTCTACACCGTAAAATCACTCAATGACGATCACGAGTTGCTACCTTTCATCGAGGCCATTCCTGACGCCATCTACAACCCTGGCCATGCCTGGGATCCTCATCATGGAGTCCGCATCGCAAACAAGGAGCTCATCATGCCTCTCCTCAGAACATTTGATCCCGAGGCCAACATCATAAATCGTATCACCCACTTCATGTCCAAATCTAGTCACTGGACTACGCCCTCTTTCCAAAGCCGAAGCTCGCAGGCATGCCCTCTAGCTCTCTGGTCTTTGGCCTTCATGCTCATCCACACCCCTGGCCAACTCCCAGAGTCCAGTCACGGTAAAGTCCGCGTATACTGGTTTGACCAACGCGACATTACTGCTGTTTCCCATTCTGCGAACCCTCAATATGTGCTCTCCGCACAAGCAGCCATGCAGCTATCTCGTCTGCATAGTATGCAACACTGCGTCGACGTAGTGTCCGAAATGCTGCTGGAGACAGGGAGGATGACCCAGCTCCCTCAGTTACTTCTCCAGCTTTCACATGCGCAGAAGATTTGGAATGGGATAGGCTTCGAGTCATTTGAATATAAACGTTTTCGAACCTTTACCTCGCTTTGCAGAAAGCTGCATAGTACTCTGAAAGCTGCTTGCGCCTCGGTTGATCCGTCTCCACAAATCACAGAGGCAGAAGAAACCATTCATCAACTGAGGGAGAACGTGAATTGGAGACCCATGCAACTCTCCGTTTTGCGTGAATACCTCTTCCAAACCGTTCATTTGGTGGCTTCTACTGGGTCACTACCTTACAAGTTTACCCTCATGTGCGAGAACATCTGCCCCGACAACCAGGAATTCCTCGACATCGACAACGACGATGCAGAGCATAGAGTCCAATATACTGGCCCTTTATACCAGTTACAGCATCTCTTAGATGTAGGCCAAATTACTCTCAGTACCACAACCGACGCGGTTATGGCTCAGTCTATGAAACTCTTCTTCGCCCCGGGACGTGCACTATCCGACACTGCACAAGCAGTTAGAGGTAGAGCCATCATACAGCGATACTTTTGCGAACGAGCAAGCAATCTGGCATCAGATATCATGATCAGCTCAGGCCCAGACGATTCCAATTCCATCTCCACTAACGTATTTGGTCTGGGCCCAGAAGACTTGAGTCGCATCGGGACTTGTATACTGAAGGACCTGAAAACCCCTTCTTTTCATTCCAATCCCAATCTCTGCCTTCAGTCGACCTGGCTCTTGCTTCTGCAGAGCGGCTTTTCGGTCAAACAGGAACAAAACTTTCCCCTGGAAGTTTTCTTCATTCTGCGACAGGCACCTCCGTCGTTGCAGCAGGATTCTATGTATTCGCTTGTTCAGAGCCTTGTGGATGCCATTGCTTCTGACCGCATTGTATACCACAAGATTGATGATGTGGAAAACACTCTACGTCGAGAATACCTTTATCAGGAGCTTCTAGTGTTTTATCCCTCTTCCAAGTCGCACTCACATCGAACCACGATCCTTCTCAATTTCGCAATCATGACCCGCTTTATTGGATTATGCTGCACACGTAGACCACCGTCCAGATATCTTGAAGCGTTTCGTATCATCATGGCACCACTTCGACAGGTACAAAAATTGGATATCGATGAAAGAAACCAAACAATCTTCGCTGAAAACGTCTTGAGGCTTGTTCAAACTATAACGGACTTGGACGGCTCCAAGGACAACGACAATGACCGTCACACTGAATACAATCAACTGATTGAGATACTCAGGTGCACTTGGGAGGATATTTCTGCGGTAAATTGGGACTGGGTTACTAGCTGGAGATGTGCGAAGATTCTGCGAGAGGCAGCGGGTCTCATCGAGAGATTTGGAAGGATGAGAGGAAGATTGGGCAAACAAGATGTGTTGCTTTCACGTTGTCAAATGGTGTTATATACTCGAAAAACTCAAAAAGAGTGCCGAGCATGGAAGAAGAAAAGGAGGTTTACACAGTCTCTACCTCTTATCAGAGGTGAGATTCCATTGGCAAAAAGCCGTCGACGTCGTCTCCGCACAAAACGCGGCCCCAAGTTTGGTAAGGCACTCGTACAGTCTACATAGTGATATGTACATCCAACGTAGCATAAATAATATTAGGACATCATGCCAAACATGTATATGTTAGTCCGAGTTCCTCGAGACATTGCTATCGACTGAGAATTAGCTTGATGGTCATTTTGGCACTACATTGACTGGAGACAGTGGCCCAGGAAGGACGTGCTGACACCGGCTTGCATTAGCAGCGGGCCCGAGCAGAACCTGCCAGGCATCGGTGGGAGGCCGGTATCATCGTCCTTAATCAATTCTGCGAATCTGCAGGGCTTGCACGCCCCTCTTCTCAAAGAGCCCATTCCTCAGTATCATCAGCCCATTCCTAAATGATGAGAGCCGACACAGGCTGCATGCCTGAAGGAAAACTCGACGATAGGGTTGGAGTTGTTATCAGAACATTTTGGTGTCCTTGAGCGTGTTCTGAAATACTGTCTCTCGCAGTTCCCGGAAGACCAATTTGATGTTGGGGGTTTCTGTTGCTTGCATCAGGCTAGACAGTGTTAATCAAGGTCTGAAGGACTAATAAAATACTCACCGTGGATAGACTCAGCCTCGCTCTGTTCCTCCGGACGTATTCCCAAATGATAAATTTGGATGCTTTTTCAATGTCGTTCCCGCCGGTGTATCCAGGGAAATAGCGTTCAAGAGATACCTGGAAAAAGATAGATTAGCAAGGCGAATAGGATGAACAAGTAGAAGTTGGACATGGGGTAATTTCCTCTTGAAAACATCGACCTTAGTCAGGAAAAGGATGATTGATGTCCGGAGGAACCAAGGCGAGTTGATGATACCTTCAAACAGCATAAGAGATTCGTTCAATCGGTTCTGCAAGCCGGTCCTCAGTTGGAAGGAATGAGTGATAAGAATGCTTGTATACTCACCTGGCTCGCCTCTTCCGATAACACCTGGTCATAATCGCTGATTGCAGCGCAGAAAATGATACTTGTGACACCCTCAAAACAGTGTATCCACTTCCTTCTCTCTGATCGTTGGCCTACGTCAATCATATGAATACTGGTAAATCAAACTTCAAGTGAGGTTATGGGCATCACTGTGATGTCCAAGACTCACGTATATCATCTACGGGAGAACCGGGTTTCCGAAATCCCTCTGGTCTCTTCTTGCGCACAGAGGATGTCAGCGTTTGTCGGGATGTAGTCAGGCAAGCCTATGCGAGTGGCTTCAGAAAGGAAGCTGCAGAACGAGCGAATCAGATTAAGGAACCTCTACAGTGGATAGAACTCACTAATGTGCGTTGTCCATGAGATAGAAATCGTTCTGGTGCTCGTTTAGGACAGTCGCTACTATAGGTTCTTGCCAGAAATTGACTATGGCTTGGGTTATCTCGGATGATAAGACGGAGCCTGTATTGTTGTCTATTCGGTAGTTGGTGATTTGATCCGCCACGGTCTACAAAAAAAATGAATGCCATGATTAATGGGTCAGAACGACCAGGACTAGCTAATACATACTTGGTCTGGATAGACGAGCCCAGTCTTCAGGATAGCAGCGAGGATGGCTTGAGCACTTTCGAGTACATTGTTGTAGATGGCTTCGCGGAAGGTCTTTCGCTCCTCTTCGGAAAAGCTGTCCTGGAGGAGAATCCTCATTTGCTTGGCGATAGTGGACTTTCCGGATTTTCCTAAACCTAGAGGACATGAACGATAAGTAATGTACCCACCATGTGATTCTGAAGGCTGAGGAAACCACATACCCAACAAAACCATCTTACACACCATCTTATTCTTCTCCAAGTCTGACTCTATTTCTCTGTCAGTCATATCACTCCGTCTCTGTCGTCGCCTTTCGTCTCGCCTCTCATTCCACTAGCTGATGCAGCCCCGCATATCCAAGCGTTTCGAGGATGGAAGGCAAATGAAAAATGCCACTATGATCCAGGTATCCATATCCAGACTGTGGGCTGATTACCGTTGTCAACGACGGGTACAATACGAAGAGCTGTCGGAAAGCTGTGAGGTTTTATAGATAGCAAGAGCTTCCAGGTAAGAGACAGTCAAGTGAATCTGAGCTCTGATATAGATTAGGATTGGAAGTGCAAACATTTTTGCATCGGGAGGTGGTCATCCGGGTCGATGCATTTGAAAGCTTGCAATTGAGAGGGAGTTTTAGCAGACAGAACGTGGTTGCTCGTTGTCAAATCTCCTCGAAAAGCCCATATGGAGTGTGACTGTCGAGACTAGAAGAAGAAAAGGAGGTTCAAATTACGTCCGGAAGAGGTGGTGGAGGTTCGGGACAAAGGTCTTCACGCAATGTACATTGTGCGACTTTCGTTTGGGCAAATTTGGCAAGATATGTCTATCTTTGGCAAGGTACTTGTAGTACTACGGTCTACTCATCTAATCTATGTAAATCCACAATTCATAACTCATAAATCATCTAACCAACTAATTCGGTCACAGTCGCGAATCTCCATTGACTGCTGCATCTGAGATTCTTCTGCGACCCTCACCCTCTTCCTCTTCCTCAGATATCACTGCCACCCTCCGCTCTGTCGAGGTCCCGTCACCCTCCTCCTCATCTTCGGAGTCTTCCAACGCCCGCTTATCCCCCTCCAGCCTCTCCATGACCTTCTCGACCTCTTCCTCCCAATTCGGTGTCCATATACACAGAATAGTCCCAACCACAGCACAAATGACCAGGGCAACGGTCAGACCGAGCCACAGTCCCGTCAGCTTCATGTTAAACTTGAAGGCGAGGAGGATGCCGAATGGGATACCTGTGCGTGAAAGGGTAAGAAAGGTAAACGTTAGTTTGTTTGTTCCAGACGGCGCGACGGTACAGAAAGGGTGGACTGACCGAGAACATAATATGCCCTGTGAAAGAACGATTTCCATCAACACGCAATACAGAGCCAACCACAGGAGATTTGGCCTACCCGATATTCAAAACAGCCCCAGTAATCTGTTTTCCTCGTGCCCTCAAAATACCAGACGTTATGGCAGCATTGGCGTCGAATACTTGGAACATTGCAAGGAGTGGGATGATAGAAGCGACTAGAGATACGACGGCTGTGAGTGGCGATAGACGAAGACACCGGGATAAGCAAAGTGAGCATTTGCACGATTTGTTCGGAGCTGGGACATACCGGGGTCTTCATTGAAGAGGTAGGCCCAACGATTTCTGACGATGAGTAAAAAGGTACTCATCACGCCAGCTAAGATTAGTCCAGTAAGGACTGCGGCTTTTGCAGCTGCTCCTGCTCGACGAGCTTGATTGGCTCCAAGGAGATTGCCTATTCTGTATTGAGAGGAAGACATTAATAGGTAAACATGACTGGGTACAAAAGGAGACGACGACACATACCGAATAGAAGCTGCCACGCCCAATGAGAACGGAGCCAGCCAAGTGGTTGAAGACGTTACCACCAATACTGATTGAGAAGCAAGAATAACATCTGACCCGAATCTATGTAGAACAAGAGAGTTGAGCATAATCATATTTCATAATCCGAACTTTGCAGGCAGCTTACTGAGAGGCAACGAGGGCGACTGGAACGAAAACCTGATTAAGCATGGAACGAACCAACAGAGAAAATAACAATTACCTATGTCCCACGACCACCATTCGCTACATGTCTGGCCTGGAGAAAAGAGACTCTATTATGAGTTTTTGTGAAGACCACGCCAAACAGCAAACCCACCGATACCAGCCAAACCTAACTTGATCAATACTCCCAAGTTTCTGAACCCAAGGATTGAAAGAGGATGCCAAGCTGTCCGCGGTACGAAGAATACTCCGTAGATGATATAGGAGATTGAGATGATGTAGTAAGATATGGATGTTGCGAGAGGTGCTCCAATAAATCCTATCCTGACAGTAGAAGGGCCCCAGACCAGGAGGTAGTTGAGGAGAACGTTTAGAGGTGCGACTATGACGATTATTCTGGCTGGAACATTGAATAAGTTTTGTGCTTGGAAATAACGTCTGGTGATACAATTGAAGGCATAAGCTGCAAGGCGGAGGTGTTGGTCAAGCACGTATCCTGAGTAAGGGTAATGAACGCACCTGGAAGACCTATACACATCCATCGTAGATATACAGCCGCAAGACGCGCTACTTCCGGTTCTTGCTTGAGTTTTAGTAATACAGCCTCGGCGTTGATCCAAAGAATGAATATAGGCTGAAAGGGACACGAAGAGTCAATTCCTGTAGCATTAACCAAGAGCACAGGGGTGAGTACTCACAATCAAAAAGAACGATACCACCACGACTGCACAAAGAATAAAAAAGTCAATATCGAAACGTCATAAATCACGCTAAACGCCATTGACGTACTCATCCGCTGCGTCCACAACCCAACTAATTGAGGATGAGGTGATGTCCATGCTGAAGGAAGAAGTGTGTCTAGGGCGCTCGCGAAACCCTGGATAACACTGAGGCCGGTTACATTGACGGTCATCTCACCAATCGTTATTGCAGCTAAAGCAGATGTAGATATGTGGCCGATGGACAATACTGAGACGACGACCAGGCTGTATTCGAGGACATTGATTCTGTAATTGGGTTGCCGGGTGGTGGTAAGAGGTAAAAGGAGTGAGTAAGAATGAACGACCTAGAAGATGAAAGAACGCACCCAAAAACAGGCAAAGCATATTTTGTCGTAACCCAAGCTTCCTGCAGTATCAGTCGATATGTGGGTATTCTGCTATCATCTCGACTATCTTTGGTGACTTGCCCTAGTTCCTCTGCTTCAGGTGAAGGAATGCGAGTGGTGGTGGTAGTAGCGCTGAGTAGAGGGGTGTTTTCGGTCGGAGATTCCGAGGAATTGTCATTTTGGGAAGCAGACGTTGTGATAGCGATATTTAATTTGGGAGGGCGTGTATACTGCGAGGACATGCTTGGGTTGCTACGACGGTGGAGGACAACGTGCAAGCAGCCTCGAGGCTCCTGACGTGATCATCTCCATCGTCCGGAATATTGTATAAACAAGACTCAAGAGTACATAGGATTCTATCGTAAACAGGTGCTACATTGGTTGACTCTACCACTCTTAGTGACTAACACTACACCATAGACAAGATCAACTGCTTCGTCTTCTTTTCACATTCGTCAAAAAGTTTGAGGGCATCGTCTAATTTCCTGGTCGTCTCTGCGTCCTTGGCTAGGGATTCCTTCAGCAATGCACCGTCATTTGCGAGGTAATCGGCAGTTACTAAGTAAAGCAAAACAGCGCAGAATTGGTTAGGAGACGCGTACGTGAATATGACGAAGGCGTACACTCAGATTCCGAAAATACCGTTGGTACTAGATCCGTTTGGAACGCCTCCGCTGACTCTGGCGGAAGTTCGGCCAGTTTGTCAAGAAGACCACCGGAGATTGTTATGTGGTCTGGCTTGAGGGAGACTAGCCCGATGATCTGCGATAATGACAGCATCGTCAGTAGGAGTCCTCGCCTCGTAATTACAAGCTATGGATAATCACCTCTTTGCAAGTGACAAGACTCGCTGGCATGACCAACGTCTTAGACCCAATCTTCTTATACACGTTCTTGACATCGAAGACAACTTGCGACATGGGATGTTCTTTTCCAGGGTTTGCGTATTCTCTCCATATGGTAGGCTGGAAATGGACACGAAGTTCTGTTGGAAGTCAATCAGCCCTTGTTTGCTTTCGCGTAAACTTGGATTGAGAGTACCATTGAAGTACGGAGCGACATAGATACAATTAGCCTGAGATGCAGCTAACGCTTGAGGCACAGAGAACAAACACGTCGCCAGCGTTTGGATCCCAACTTGCTTCAGCTTATGACAAGCGACCATCGATTCTGCGGAAGTGGGGATTTTGATGCAAACTCTGGACCTACATATGGAAAACGATATTAACGGATGCATTCCAGAGTGAGATATTCGTCAACCTACTTTGGGATACCATGCTTCTCAAACAAGTTGACGAGCTTCGTGGCATGCGCGACAGTCTGGTCTATATCATACGCCGCACAGGGAGAAGTCTGAGCATGGACATTCCCCTTAAGGTATGGATAAACACGTTTCGCGACGAGTACTGTCTAAATCGCAATCACTATCATCGTCAGCGTACCGTCAACCTACCGCTTAAAACTGCGACAAAGACACGCACCAGGACATCGATAACATCCATTGCAAACGCCTCTCCTTCCTTCTTTGCTCCACTTTCCTTATAGGTGGCTTTGACCTCCTCGATTGCTTGTTTGACTAGATCTGCGTTTTCCGGACGTTCAGCTTGTCCACCTAGAATCGCTTGGTTGGAAGTCATATCACAGAAGAGCAGTCCATTTTCTGGAGAGGTATGCCTAGCAGCATCGGCAGGATCCATCGAGTCGACATCGACGGTGACTAATTGGCGGATTTGTGAGAGAAGAGTTTCCGGCATTGTTCGTGGTGGAAGTGAAGACGACTTCAGGGCGAGATGATGGGCTTCGAGAGTATTGCGTATCTTGCCACATCATCGATTGGAAAATCAAAGATATCGGATTAGGGTTCACTTTGAGCCTTGCCCCGCCCCGGGTGTATCACCATTGGACCTATACTCTGCTGGAGGCTGTTATAAAGGACCGGAAAATCGGAAGTATCCAGACTCAAGCTGGCGTTGCGGGGTATAAAAACCTTTAGACTCCGCCGTGTTGTCTTGAAGCGTATCTCCGCGTTTTCAAGGACGCTTTCGCAGTACCTGGCTATTCCTAGCTACACCTTGGCTTTCGCATTCTCCCGGCCCTGAGCCCTGATCCACCACCATAGGAATCGCGCAAGCACAAAAATTACCGGTTCCAACTTCCGGCACTGCATACCGCAGTCCGCTGACCTGCTGACCGCCTCATGACTGGTTGTCATTGCCGGTCTATTGACGGCAAATCCTTTCGCCAGGAGTGCTCTATATCTCACGTCTGTGGGATGGCGTGGTATACACAGGGGAACGAGGGGGAACGACGTCTATTCGCGAATTCCAGGTCCTATTCACAGAAGCCGCTCATCAGTGCATCATGATCTGATCCTTCTTGACTGGGGGGTGCTTATGTTTGTGTAAGTTAAAGCTTCCTTCCCTTCATAGTAGCAACCGCTTGCTAAGCAACCTCGCTCTCAAGAAACCGTGACGCTCTTTGCGGTCGTTCTCGAGCTCAAATCTTCGATTAAGACAATCAAAACGCGAGTACCCCGACGCGTCGGTCTGTCCTGACGATTACGGCAACTTTTTCAACGTGCTATTTTTATTGGCCTTCATTGTCACTCAACATCATGAGAGACAAGATCCTCTTTTGGACATGGTGAATTGTTTCCATCATAGTGTGGGGTCCGGTGATCGTTATTTTAGAAGCGGGGTCGAGTTCGCTTGAACTTGGTTAGTCTTGTCCACCACCCAATTCCTTTGCTCTGTCGTTCTCAGAGACAAGCCTACGACGATAACGATGTCCGACGTCGAGAAACGCGTCAACGAGAAGCACGAGGGGGGGTCTGATATCGAGGAGGAAATTGACTTGGCTAACTTTCACGAGAAGAGGGCTGGTCGACTTGTGGTGGATCCAGAGTGCGTTGTCTTGACCTCTTACCCGCCACTTCATACTATCTAACTGCAAAACAACAGGGAAGCAAAGGTCGAATTCGGCGAAGCTTTCACGTCCAGGCTCAAGCTCTCGCGTGACGGTACCAAGATTCTATGGCCCCAGCCCACTGACTCACCTCACGACCCTCTGAACTGGAGTGATAGGAAGAAGGCAATGCATCTGCTGATTATTACTCTGGCGGCAATTGTTCCCGATTTTGATTCGGGAATCGGTGAGCGTGTCTATGCGTCAGGCATATGTGGACTCTCCTGACTCTAATACATCTTCGTGGACAGGTATCGCGGCGATTTTTGCTTTGGCTAAACAGTATAATACCGATACGGACACGATCAACAACATGACTTCCAAGTAAGTCTGTTCTGCTTCCGTATATTTCGGCATCTCAGACTTGTCTTTCTTTCTACCCGCAGCTGGAGTATATTCTTACTAGGTATGTACTAGCTCTCCTCTCGTCTCTATCTCGCATCCCTTCTCCTGCTCATTAGGTCGTGAATTATAGGCTGGGGTGGAATTGCTGCGGTTTGGTTGATCAGACGATATGGAAGGTTGCCCGTTCTTTTCTGGTCACAGGTGCGTTTCACCATCTCTCCAAAATTGCGGCATAGCTAAAACATGTCACTGTGCAGATCTTTGCCTTGGGGTTCCTCATAGGGTGCACATTTGCACCCAACTTGAAAACCTTCACCGGTGCGCTACACTTGCATTACGCACACGCAGATAGCTCACTGTTAGTGTCGGCTTAGCAATGCGATGTTTAACAGCTTTTTTCGGGACGGCACCTCAAGTCACTGGCCTTTATGTCGTAACGGATCTTTTCCCTTTCCACTTGCAGGCCAGGAAGGTGTGGATAACAATCGCCCATTTCTTGTTATAGGATTCATGAATCTAACGCATGACCTCGTTAGCTCAACGTATGGACCATGGGTTTCATCATCAGCCCGTTCTTGTCCCCATTTGCGTTTGGTTTCCTTGTTGCGCGTACAACGTGGAGATGGGCATATGGAATTGGTTCCATTTATGGTGCAATTGTTTGTGCACTCATTATCCTCTTCATGGACGAAACGTACGCGTTTTTTATTATCGGTGCTGGTCGGAGTTTAAGTCTTGACCTAGAATGTATGACCGTCACGTCAAGCCCATTCCCGAGCCCATGGCGAATGGCAGTTTGCGGTACCGTATCGAGACCCTCGTAGGTATTACTGGAATCAAGATGGCCAAATACCGTATCTCGTGGTTCGAGACTATCTCGTCTCCTTTCCAAGTCGTCTGGCGCCCACATTTACTGGGAATTTTGCTGTTCGAAGGGATATTGTTTGGTTTCGGTATCGGTATCAATGTAAGTTGCTTCTCCTATGACTGGAATTTACTCTTTGACCTTGCCCCAGGTTACGAATGCCGTCTTCTTAGGAAGTCCACCTCCTCGTGGATTCGGATGGACCGAGTTTGCAGTTGCAGGTGGTTACGGGACGCCGATTGTCGCAGTACTTCTTGGAGAGTTGATTGGTCGTTATAACAATGATTTCATTCAAAATTGGAGTATTAAACGCAACAGGGGTGTCTTCTATGCTGAGAGTAGGTTATGGTGGGTTCCGTTTCTATTCTCGTCACTTTGAAGGTTTAGAAAACTCTTAACTTGGCTCTGATTCTCTTTAGGGCTTGCTACCTCGCTATGGTGTTGTATATCTGTGGTTTTGTTTTGTTGGGAGGCGCCCTTCAGAATCGTTTGAGCCCCGGAGCGATCATTATGGGTTGGGGTATAGCGGAAACGGCCATTATGATTAACACAGTCGCAGTTTGTGCGTCTTCTCATTTGGAGCGAGGTCTGAAGTCTCTTTGGCTGACACATTCGTTGTAGATGCCTACTGTAATGATTGTTTCCCAAAACATCAGGTAAGAAATGGAACTACGTTTCTTTCTCCTGCTCAGACGCTTCGTGCTGACTCGCGCACCCGAACCCGTTCTGTAGGGAGAAATCAGTGCCCTCATCAATCTTGCGAGAACGCTTGGAGGTAAGAGTGACTGCATAGTGATTATCATATTTCCTGGTTTTTAATGCGAGGATTTTTCAGGCTTCAGTGTGGCATACTTCCAAGTACCTTGGGCAGAGAAACACGGCGCTTTGCAAACTTTTGGATGTGAGGCTGCGTGAGTGTCGTTCGCTGTCTTGGATCTGCTGTCGGAAATTTTGACATTTTGTCTTTAGGATTGTTGCTGGGCTTTTCATTCTCATTGTGCCATGGTTGCAGCTCAGAGGAGCGTCGTTAAGAGTGCGTGTTTTTTGGTTTTTATCTCTCAATCATGCTCTGAACGTTGCATTGCTGACTTTTGGAATGTCAATCATGCAGGAACGCTTCTCGATGTAAGAATGGGATGTCTCCGTGTATGATACGTAGTACTGGTTTATCATGCACATGATGAATTCTAGACTAATGATGGCTCTCTTTTGATGGAGAGGTTTCTTTGACAAACTAGATGGTATACTAGAAGAAGTTTTGAATGTATCCTTAAAGTTGACTGTAAGGTACCCGACGGACCATCACGTCTCACGGAAAAAGACGGAAATCCGGATGTTGGGGGGTATCAACATTTTTCTGATTCAGCTCCGTCGGCCTATGCCGCGTCACCTTTTGTCCCGGACGCCCGTGGGCTTTAACCCTGAACCTACCGTTCTCGTCACTTGCCGTTTCTCCCCTTTGCATCCACAATATACTACCGCTTCAACTCCTCTCAATGTCCGCGTGTAAAACGTCCATGGATTCGCGGGTCAAGTCGGATTGTCCTGCTCTTCGGAGTGCCTCACGACTGGCTTCCATTGCGAATACCCCCAGGAACAGTACATTGGATCTGTCGACTGCAAATCCTTTTCTCCAAATTCTCGGTATCTCACATCTGTGGGATGTGGATGCCCTTTTTTCGATGCGGTTCATATTCACAGAAGTCTTATTCATTCCGTCTTTTGGCCACACCTATCACCTGAGCCTTAAATTGGCACAGAGGTATGTCTACCTCCTTCACATGCAACGTTTTTCTTACCAATCTAACAGTTCTTTTCTCAAGACTTCGAGTACCTTACTCCCTGTGCAGGTCTTGCTGACTTGCAATTGAACTGCAAATTTTTTCCAGAGCCTCGAAGAATGTATGGCTGTCTACGTCAGATTCGGGCACCAACTGGCTGCTTTGTCTCATTGATGACAGGAACCCTTAAACACTCTATTGTACGGATCTCGATGTGCTGCTTGAGATAGAAGAGCTAGTTATGGACATGGTTATTTAAGTGTGGGGTTCGGTGTTTGCTATTAAAGCGGAGTGAAATCCACGAGAACTCTCTTGGTCTGCCCCACTTCCCGCTTCCTTCGTTCTTACGTTCTCAGATATAAGCCTACGACGATAACGATGTCAGACAGCGAGAAACATGTCAACGAACAACACAGTCAAGAGGGCTCGAGCATGGAGGAGATTGACTTGGTTACTTTCCACGAGAAGAGAGCTGGTCGACTTGTAGTTGACCCAGAGTGCGTTCTACTAACATCATCGCGTCTCTCCCTGGCTTCCTTCCTGACTCGTAACCACTCAGAGAAGCAAAAATCGAATTCGGCGAAGCTTTCACTTCCAGGCTCAAGCTCTCTCGTGATGGTACCAAAATCTTATGGCCCCAGCCTACCGACTCACCCCACGACCCTATGAACTGGAGCGACAGGAAGAAAGCGCTGCATCTGATGATTATCACTTTGGCGGCCATTGTCCCCGATTTCGATTCGGGAATTGGTGAGCGGATTTGTGTTGCAGGCCTATGTGGACTCTTCTGACTGAGCTGTATTCGTGGGCAGGTATCGCGGCGATTTTTGCTCTGGCTAATCAGTTCAATGTCGACACAGGGGTGATTAACAACATGACTTCCAAGTAAGTCTACACTGCTTCCATATTTTTCCTTATCTGAAAACGCTCTATTCTGCAGCTGGAGTATATTCCTACTAGGTATGTACTGCTTGCATTTCACATTGCTTGACCTGTTCACTGACTTTTCCTATTCACAACAATTATAGGCTGGGGCGGAATCCCCGCTATTTGGTTGATCAGACGATATGGACGGTTGCCGATCCTGTTCTGGTCTCAGGTACTTTTCTAATCTCTTCAAGCTAAGATCTATGCTGCTCACTAGTGCTGCGGCGTAGGTCCTTGCTCTTGGGTTCCTCGTTGGATGCACATTTGCGCCCAACCTCAAGACTTTTACCGGTGCGGTTCAAACTACAATGGGATTAGAGACACCATAGCTAACCCTCGGCATCTATCTAGCCATGCGATGCTTAACCGCCTTTTTTGCAACAGCGCCACAGATCACTGGTCTTTACGTCGTTACGGATCTTTTCCCTTTCCATTTGCAGGCTAGGAAGGTAGAGTTATGCTAATTGCGTTTTAGACGGACTCAGTGAAGACTTTGACTCACTAGCTCAACATATGGACCATGGGTTTCATCATCAGCCCTTTCTTGTCTCCGTTTGCCTTTGGTTTCCTTGTTGCACGTACAACATGGAGATGGGCTTATGGAATTGGTTCCATCTACGGCGCAATTGTCTGCATCCTCATTGTTCTTTTCATGGAGGAGACGTATGTTGGAGCCCTGCTTTTCTGTCGTCAGGATCTAATTTTTCATAATAGAATGTATGATCGTCACGTCAAGCCCATTCCTGAGCCCATGGCGAAAGGTGGTTGGCGGTACCGCATCGAGACCCTCGTTGGAATCACTGGAGCCAAGATGGCGAAATACCGTATGTCTTGGTTCGAGACTCTCTCCTCTCCTTTCAGGGTGGTCTGGCGTCCGCATTTATTGGGCATACTATTCTTTGAAGCCTTGCTGTTTGGCTTCAGTATTGGAATCAATGTATGGTGCTCGTATCGTCGTCGTTATGACTCTCTGACGCCTTATTGAAGGTCACGAACGCCGTCTTCTTAGGAAGTCCACCACCTCGTGGATTCGGATGGAGCGAGTTCGCGGTTGCAGGTGGTTATGGGACGCCGATTGTCGCAGTGCTTGTTGGAGAATTGATTGGTCGTTTTAACAATGATTTCATTCAAAATTGGAGTATCAGACGCAACAGGGGTGTCTTCTACGCAGAAAGTAGATTGTGGTACGTTGTCATCACCACCTCAAATTTCAGAGTGCAGAATTCTCTTGTCTCTAGGGCTTGCTACCTCGCGATAGTGCTGTATATTTGTGGATTCCTGTTACTGGGAGGTGCACTTCAAAATAATCTGAGCCCTGGAGCACTCATCATGGGTTGGGGTATCGCGGAAACGGCGGTTATGATTAACACCGTCGCAGTTTGTATGTTTTGCGCTGTGTCATCTGAGAAGCTTAACGCTAATCGATTCCCAGACGCTTATTGTAATGACTGTTTCCCGAAACATCAGGTGATATACTTCGCACATCGCTTAGTAGGAGCTCTGTACTGACCTTGTGTTCCCAAATCTGTAGGGAGAGATCAGTGCCCTCATCAATCTTGCAAGAACACTAGGAGGTAAAGAAAGCCGTAGTGATTCGTGCGTTTCCTGTTTGTTGATCCAGACAACCTCAGGTTTCAGTGTGGCATACTTCCAAGTCCCTTGGGCTGAGAAACACGGTGCTTTGCAGACCTTTGGTTGTGAGGCTGCGTGAGTGCTGTCTTGTCTTAGTGACCTGACATCGGGTTTTCTGACTTCAAGCTTCTATTAGGATTGTTGTTGGACTTTTCATTCTAATTGTACCATGGCTCCAGCTCAAGGGAGCAGCATTGCGAGTGCGTCCTTTTTTGTTTTTCACTCCACTTACGCTCAAAACCATCCATTACTGACTTTTTGAATCTTCAATGTAGGAACGCTTCTCAATGTAAGGCTTACGGCGTCGAAATGACCGCGACGATCATGATCATGATATCCTCAAACTGTCTAATACAACTTACTGCAAGTGTTTCTTTTGGTCTCCGTGTATGATAGCTAGTTCAGCCAATATTGAACATGTGGTTTGCCCTGCACGCTGACTCCTGCGTTTGGACGTTTGGACAATGTCCATTTGATGTCCATGCAGAGCCTAAATACGAAAGCCAAGCAGTGGCACGCTGAGGAGTACCTTGGAATTCATATTGGTATTGGCTGCCTTGATGCCCTCGCCGCCTCGCGAGATCTTAGGCCACCCCGAAAAATGAACCGGAAACGAATACCACGTTTTTGTCGCCCTTAAGTTCGCATTCTGCGGCTATATCATCACTGACGCAACCGCTGTATCCTAGTACCTTTTTGCATAGTCTGTTTGGTTTCCGCTTGAACTCATGACTGCAGCGAAGAGCATGTCCTGATCTGGTCCAGGAAGGAGTGTATGTACGGCGCCATCTCGATGCGGATCAACGGACGCTGTTGTGCTCAACTTACATCCTCATCCAGGGTCCTGACCTCATGGGCTCACATGCCCATTTCAGGTCCGCAGTGTTATGTGGAGCAACTTTGCAAAGAGTTGAGACGAGTAACTTGCTATATTCCACCTCAGGAAGTAAAAGGTTACAGGAACGCAGCGTCACCAAAACAATAAATCAACCCGACATATCCGTGTCCATGCATCCAGAGGGGTATTGTTCTGAAGACATTGGCCTACGAAGCATACGACATCGGACGAGTCTATGCCACCAGAGATGAGTAAAAGTAGAAGAATGGTAAAGAAAACCCACCTTTCAAACTTGTTGATCGGCGTGTCATCGTCTGGAGATGTATCCTCAGCCATGTCTTCTTGGCCATGACTATGAGCTCGAGTCGCGTCGTAGTTCTTGAGAGGGATCCAATTACTCAAAGGACTCGTCCCGGATTCGTAGCTGGCCTCTGCGACGTACAATAAGAGACCATCTGATAGCATTTGGACAGGGAGAAGATTGGTGGTAGATGTGAATGAAAGAATCTCGACCTGCATATCTGTCGAGTCGCATCCGCCAGAAGGAGGAAGCTTCAGAAGAAAAGGACGAGCAGTCCGGGCTACTGGTATGATCTGGGATAGTAGGTTCTCCAAGGAGGTATCGGTGTGATAGGGTACGGGAAGTAGGGTGGTAGGGTATGGGAAACGGTAGGACATTTGCGTGGATGGCCCTGCTTGCGATCCTGAAGGCGGTGGTGAAATGAAAGGAAGCTCGCCAATCCTTGTATCCCTCCACCAAAAGCTGGGAAAAAAGCTTCAGAGATAGTCAAATGGGATGCGAATGATTCTCACCGAAATGGCGTTTCGCACTCAGCAATATCCTGACCCTTCCATTTGAGAACGTCGAGGACGTGAAGGACCCCAGTATGTCTCCAGTTTTCGTCCAGTATACAATCTAGGATGGTATTGGGTGGTAAATTTGAGGGAAACCATGGTAGAAGCGGTTTGCCTAACACACGCGAACGGAGCGTAGTGTTAGGCTCTGAGACAGGGAAAGGAGAAACCCATTAGTGGAAGACGGGAGATGAAGCTGACGGCAGGACACACCTACACCGTTGTACCCTGAAGAATCCCTCGTTATGGCCAAACATCGTTTTCCGACTGGGACTGGCGCAACCGCTACCCATGCCGTCTCCAAATCCTCTGGTAAACCATCTGACCCTGAGCCATCGACAGTGATCGTTGACGGGTCATCTTCTACCATCTCGAGAAGTTCTGCATACATGATTTTATCTGCCCATTCATTTGGCTTGTCTTTCTTGACTTTGACGCGCTTCTTCTTTCCTTTTTTCTTGGGTTCAGATGGAGATGAAGGCAGTAAAAGAGGAGAGTGCGTCGGTATGGGTTCTTGCTCCTTCGGGAGAGTAGAAGCAAACGCAGCCAAGCCTCCATGGACGACTTTGATGCCATCTGGATTGGGATCTTTCTGACCATCTTCGTCTTCGTCTGACTCTGCCAAATTCAGATCGGCAAATCCATCGAGTTGCCGTGAGAGATCGAATCGTTCTGCTCGCCGCTGTAGCCGTTTTCAGTAAGAGATATACATATAAAAGAAGCAAACACACACTCGTTTCTGTTCTTCTAAAGCCTAAAGAACGAAAGATAGTCAGTCAGCTGAAGTACATTAAGAAGAGTGGGCTGAGCAAACCTTTTCTCTTCTACTCCTCTGTGATTGAGAATTATCGCGTATGATTGTTGGAGGAAGTTTGAAGGAGGTTTTGCGGTCAGACGCCATGATGGTGTAATGCAGAAACGCGTGTACTAAATGCGGTTACTGATGATGAAGCAAATTTCTTTCGTTATTGACACCGTAGATATACTGCTTCACAAAACTACGGAACTGTCTACAAACGAACACCTTGGTCTGGTACAGGCGGAGTAGCACCAGATCCAACCATGATCTTTATTCCCTTACTCGTTACATCATCTACCGTCAAAAAGAGATACGCTGGACGAAATCTTGCTTAGCTCTCTCGTCAAAATTCAGAATCACACTGGATTGCACATACCTGGACCAGGCGGGTAAATCCTATTATTCGGAGGTGAAGTGAGTTCCAGCTTCTTCTTATCCTTGGAAAGATTTGCATCCAAAAACACCAAACGAGAACTCGAATGGAAGGCATGCGAGGAGAACCCGAGATCCATGAGAGCAACTGGGACAAAAAGAAAGATGAGGTCAGTATCACGCCAAAAACTCTAGGTAGACAGAGGCAATGAGAGTTCTCACCTTGAATGGACGACGCGTCCAGATGGATTGGAATCATAACATCAATGGTAAACTTTTTGTTGAAAGCTACCTGCTTCGGAACGTTCTTGAGGACGGGGCGCGGAACGGACATAAAAGGAGGGTTGAGATATTCTACGCGGTATTCACTGAATGGAAGAATGTCAGCACAGAAGCCCTGGTGGCATTGGAACAGAGACTAACCTGGAAAACTTGGCGCCAGTGGTGACGACTGGATTGGGATTAGATCCTGCAATGAATATATTCCTGCACAATTTACGGTATGTCAGTATAGCGTAGGATGCATTGAGGAGTCCCATACCCATCAGGGGTTAGAGAAACACTGGAGTGGTAAACGCGAGCAATGTCCGTCGTGGGTAGACCGTCGCGATTGAACCGTCTACCACGAGGTGCTGACGGGTCGTACAATACCGGCGTCATCCTGCAATACGAAATCAGCAACAGTTCTTTCGCAATCAAGGCAGAACTTGAAAGCTTACACAGCGTTATCGGCATTGGAGTTACCAATGGGATCCCTTACGCCATCCATCGCAGCATATCCAGTTCCAGCACCATTGATAATGAGGACCTGACCGTTCGGCATCAAAATAATCTCTGGCATCATCCGTCCTTCCGGCATTCTCTCCACTTGCCATCCCTTTTTGATACCCTCTGGAGTCAGAGTGATACGACTACATTGGTCAGAAGCAGGGTCTTGCGATGACAGCTGGTGGAGATCGATGTTCGTGAGTTGGTCAGTGGTGTTTGTGCCTCCACAGACGAGGACCTCAGGGATATAGTCTGGAGGAGAAAGAGGCAATAGAGTTGCGGTGCCGTCGTATGGATTGGTGACTCGGACACCGTTGGGTATATCAGGGAGAACGGTTTCGGTTCGCTTGAGGATATCGTAGATGATGGATTGATTGTTGGCGACCATGAAGATTTTTCCGTCAGGAAGAGGGAAAACACTAGGACGTAGAATACGATGAGTTGCACAAAATAAGTAGAAGCCATGCGACAGCATACCGAGGAAAAAGGTTTGCAGGCATAGACCTGTCGAGAAACGCTGATGGCCTGGGTATACCTCCATCTTTCGGAGGGAAGAACTCGAAAGTGTTGGCTGCCTCTTCCGGAGTATTGAAAAAAATTGTCGGGATGTGTATTCCTCCGACAATCATCTGCGTGTCATCATCAGTGAAACGAATCCCAGAACACGCCAAAAGACGTACCAACGATCCATCAAAAATCCTAATAGTAGAGGCATACCATCTTGCCTCGGCAAGGTGAAGCTTAGTTGGGTCGTCGAAAAGAGTGCAGCCAACACCTGCTGGGTCGTTGCAAGGCTCGAAGACCCTAACCGCAACTTGTCCGTCTCCTCCTACGGGGTAGGTAAAGTTATTACCGGAAATCACCATTGGTGTGCCACCAGTACTGATCTGACTCGCAGCGTCAGAAGAAACGGTAGGATTTCGTTTGAAGTAGAGATTACTCACCATAGTCCCATTGCTCAAAAAACCGCCAGAACCACAAAAGGTAATCGTTGAAGCATCTACTGCAGTGACATTGTTGGTTTCTGTGTTCCATAAAGCAGCCCATGCTTGGTGTCCATCAATCTGCAGAGGATTCCCCGTGGGTTGATCCAGTAAAAGAATTAGGGAAGGAGAAACGACGATGGATTGCAAGGCAACGACGCCAGTGGTGCCGTTTTGGACGAATTGCCACCTAGAGCCACCAGAGGTGGTTTCGACAGCGCGAGCAAGGTGGAAGGCGCAGGAAACTGCTAAAGTCAGGAATGTCCACATTACGAGGGGCGATTCTCTGTTCTCTTCCAATGAGAATGAGAACTTTTAAGCTGAGGAGGCGTTTCAGCTCTTGAATGCAAACCCACTCGCGGGTTGTGCGGATCCATCGAAGAAACTAGAACCACGTTTTCTACATAGAGATTACGCAGTGCGGGAATTAGAACCCTTCGGAGCCATTTGTTTGGTAGCACTCGTGGGGATTTTCAACTCAGTACCGGAATGAGAGCACAAATACAGCTAGCATATCGCATGAATACGAGAGACCGGGTTAAGACGCGTCGACGGGTTAGAAAGCAGATGGCTGACAGTTGTACATTAGGGTACGGGGAGAAATGCAATGGTTGCTAACATGTTAGTCACTAGGTTAGTAACATGTTAGTCACTAGTTAGTAACATGTTACACCACCGACCGAGTGTGAGACTGTACCGAGGTTGAGTGTAAATATCCCTGCAATGAGATTTAGGAATGTGCTTTTGAGGTCGCTGAGATGACTGTAGAAGCTCGAGACGTGAAAAGCAGACTAAACGCTATTCACCCACCAAAACCGCAGAGCACGTGACTTGATTGCATAAGCCCGCCGCGCGCGCTCACTGCGCAAAGTCCATTCGAGTTCGCTATCGGGCCTGCGGCTCTTCAACGCAGCGCTTTTTCATCGCTTTTTCGTGTTTTTAGACTACTTACAATGTACTACACTTAGTATAGCCTAAATCTAAGCAGTGCTAAAGTATACTCAAGTATATACTGGTCAAATTGAGGGTTCACAGACAAATTAATGAAAGAATAAGTATCAAGAATAAGTATCTCTAATTTGTAGAAGAGCTTCCAACCTTGTCAAATTGATATCCCATGGTATTAGCAACTCGTCTTCCGTCTCCTTTTCGCTTCGGATCTGCCCAGGTTGTATCTCTCGTACCACGAGAGCTTTCAAACTGATTGATGTCGCTGACAAAGTCTGTGATTTCCCTACCAATGCGACGACTGTGAATGCTTTTGAGCCAGATCGGGTTTCTGTGAGGGATTTGAGAGCGTAGAATCTCTGCCGGACGATCCAAGTTGCGTGCGAGATTCTCTGCATACTCAATATCTTTTTCGAGCTGAATCAAAGCTGAATAAGTGTCTGGATACTTCACATGGTCCTCGAGATGCTTGAATGAGACCTGCGCCTGATTACTGCCATCAAAGATTGTAATGAAAACCCAACCTCGGCAGTTGAAAGTGTCCAAGCAACCCTTATCTCGGTGTTTGACTCCCTCCTGCTTTTTGGACTTGTTCTGACGGTCTGCAGACTGCACAACTGTACTTGAAGCGAGATGATGTCGTGTTTTTGTGGTCATACTTAGACTCATATCTGTATCAGAACTTTAGTGTTAGTATTACTACGAGAGCTTAACAGAAATCAAGTACTTACTCAAATCTGAGTCCAGTCACATCCCATAAGCAGGAAACAAAGTCATCTGCTCTGGTGCGCCGATCACTGCTTTTACCAAGACCAGTAATATCAACTAGCGCAGAAAGAGAGTGAATTCCCTGTTCAGATTCTAGCTTTTTCAGAACATCTTCATAGAAGACGGCTGAAAGCCCAGCAAATAGCTCTGCATCGTTCCGAGTACTGTCATTCACTGCTGTATCTGCGCCACTGGCAGCCTGGGAGCTCTAGATATAGAATATGTATAGAAATGAATAGGCTTAATTAGAAATGAACAGACTTAATATTAGAATTGACTCACGGAACGAATATTAATATTCAGCGCTTTTGAAATCCGGCGGCAGTGGGTTTAAAGTGTTGGCCGTCTATGTAGGGGTTTCTTTGAGTTACACCTAGAGCACTGCCGTTTGGTGCCTTCAGCAGTCTGGAAGTCGAGAGGATGTGGTTTGGACATATGGACCGCGCTGCAAAAAGAAGAAAAAAAAAACTTCGCGGCCCGACATCCTGTTGATCACTGTTTGTCTAAAGCTTCGCTTTCAGCCTACATCTCACTACTTAGTACATATGTACATCATCACAGCGTGTGTTATGGATATATTAAGTGTAGTACATTGTAAGTAGTCTAAAAACACGAAAAAGCGATGAAAAAGCGCTGCGTTGAAGAGCCGCAGGCCCGATAGCGAACTCGAATGGACCTAGGGGGGTCCAGGATTTTGTAGGGTCATATAGGGTTGGAAAAAATTTTAAGGCCTTGGACGCTGGACTAACTAACTGTTCCATAAGCTTATATACCAAATATAGTAATGATAAGCCGGCTATATCTGAGTTTTATCTCCAGAGGGCTCCATAATGTCCCAGGTCTACTGCAGCTTTGTAAGACTCTCTCAAAAGGGATTGCATTTATGGTTGACAATACTTCAAAACATTGTTTGTTAGAGAACAAATGGTGATTCATACCTAGGATTACCTTATAACCCAGTCAGAACCCCTTCCAGACCCTAGAATAGGGGGGTTCCAAAAAAATTTTAATGGCCTGGTGGCTGGACTAACTAACCACCCCTATATGGAAATGCTATCACGTGGAGCCCCCTTGGAATGGACTTGCGCAGTGAGCGCGCGCGGCAGGCTTATGCAATCAAGTCACGTGCTCTGTGGTTTTGGTGGGTGAATAGCATTTAGTGAAAAGCAGTGTCGCGAGATCTGCTATATTGGATCTGTAAGACAGTCTCAGAAGCAGACGCTGCTGCCAAACAGCTGTTTGACCTCTTGCCCATGTCCACCTGATGCCCCATACCTCTCGTTGCGTGCTTTCCTCTCCCCTCTGCGCGCATTTCTGTTTCCCTCCGTTCTTCACTCCTCTAAAGTCCAACTGTCCTGCCCTTAAGCACTGGTCACGAGTTGGTTGAAAAATGCTGAAGCCGCGAAAACAACCTCACTCAACTGCTTCTTTCTACACCATCATGGCAGTCTCTTCTTCCTCCTTTCTCTTATGGGAACATCTTCAGTTTCTAATGGTGCATTTTCAAAGTGTTTTCTGCTCTGCTGCTAACAATTCCTTGACACTTCTGCTTGCAGAACGCAATTGGCACGATGGGATTTTGGGTTAAGCATTTATGATTATCATTCTAAGGTGTGTACAATGAACTGTAATACCATAACTTGCATTAACCATTGTTCATCTAGGCCTCCTGTCTTGCAGTACAGTTGTTGTCAGTGTCGAAATTGACTTACAGGTGTGTGCGCTGGTCCATTCACAAAACTCATTGCACTATTCAAACCTCTTTCTAACTCCAGGTCTCCTTTCAATCTCTTCAACCCTGCAAGTCTGTCCACACTTCTCCTCTTGAGTCTGTTTACACCGGTATGTTGTGTTGTCATTCTGATGTCAATGTTATGTCACCTACATAAATTCTTATAATCTTTTGGCTCCATACGGTCACTGTGCCAAGTCCTTAATTTGGTATTCATGTACCCTGTCTTGTTTTTACTGTAGTCCTAAATAAATACATTTTCTTTCATACAAATCTGTGTCCTACTGGAATGGAATAAGAAAAATGGGACAGAACAGTATTTGCAAACAACCCATTGATGAGGAAAGCTTGGTCCCTAATGCAGCTTGAAGAAGTGTCAGCACAACATAATTCAACATCAGAGCAAGAATTAGAGCCCCTCATCCTGGTGAGATATGAGGAACATTGCCAGGACATCTACTCTCCAAAACTGGTGCTGGGATAGGGGACTGCCAGCTCAGCACGACCTCAAAAGGATTAGATCTGAGGTTTCTTTGATTTGCTTGTGGTAATATGTCATCAACCTCACTGCGACATCCTGTTCGTTCTGTGGTGTAGTCACTAGTTAGTAACATGGGGTCTGGGAAGCATATGTGAGGAACTCACAAACTGAAATGGGCAAGTAGTCGCTCGTAGACAGACAGTAATAATGATCATTAGAAATGATGTATTAGCAGTCTGTTAATAACTCAGGTGCTTTTTGGGACTCACTTTTTTCAATAGATTTGATTAATTGCATAATCTTCACATGGACCTTTTCGGGAAGGTAATGCAGTTTTTGCTCAACTGTCCTGACAACACTGCTGCTTCATTCTGTTATATTTCATTGTTTAAAAGCTACATACACAGTATTTCAAGCATTCTCGGTATTCTAGAGTCCTCAGAACCACCAAAAACGACCCATGTATAAGGGAAATTGACTGCAGGAAGATTACGAAAGAATAAATCTTTGTAATCCAAATCCCAGTCCCAAGGCTCTCAATCGCAAATCGATAGACTAATGGGCAAGGTGCCATGAGCTCGAGGTCAGAGCATTGTTTTCAGGACTGAATGACTTCAAGGACTGAATATACCAAACGGTGAAGTCAAGTCAAGTCAAATCAAGTATATGGCACTGCTCTGTAAAAGCTACATATCTAGGTATGATGAATAGTAGCTCTACATGGATCCTACTGGATCTAGTGGGGCCACAGCAGCATCCTTGGTCTGGCTTCCTCAAAAATTTTGTGTCCATTTTGTTCTGAATACTTGACCGACTAGATGGGCGATGAACTGCCTGAAGACATGCAGATCAAGCTGCTTCACCTGAAGATGTATATTGACAACTTACCCAGAAGTTTCCCCAAGCCTTCAAAGGGTGAAATACTGAAATATGCTCTTGTTGAACACATGTACACCAAATCTGAAGTTGGAGCCATCAACGAAACTGTCACAAACTGCTACAGTTCTTTGTCCTCCTTCTTCATTTCCTTCGTCATTAAACCCAGAATTCCTGCATCATTCGTCTATTGCTTTTCCTCATTAGTTTATACTCAGATTCATACTCAGGAACCCTAGAACTTCTCTGTCAAACCCTATAATAACTGTCAATCATTCTTCTATGATTTGGTACCTATATCTATCCATATTTGATTGATTATTCTCATCTTTGATGTATCATATGGCCATTCTTTCTCATCCCTTAGACTTTCTCATATATACTTGTGATATTTTGTAACTGACATCAGCAAAACCACAAGGGTGTAGCAAGGGTGTAGGAGAGGGGGTCCTACTAGCTACATTTTGGTGGGGCAGCTACACCTGGGTGTAGTAGCTATAACATTTGCAAAATTATACATGGCAACCACTATGCTACACCTACTACACTGTTGCTACAGGATGCTATCCGGTACTCACTGGTCACATTCTGCACAATAAATGGAAAGAACAGTAAAAGAAGCTTTATTAGAACTACATACATACAAGAGCTATTCAGATACTGACACATGCTATACCTATACCAGTGAGCACAATACCTCACACCATGACTCTCGACCTTCCATGCTCAGCCCTCATATACCCACCTCCAACTAGTCCCATGCTAAATGGGGTTGACATTAGACCAAATCAAACCATGAAAGACTGGGGCTTACCTTCATGTTGTGAGAGTATACTTCCAATACTGAGACCAGACTTCCAATGACAATCCTGCAAATGACACAGATGTCAACTTTAGGTGGAAAGTAAGCAAAAGACAAGATGTACGTGTACCAAGTGATATGTCCTACATCCAACATGTTGGACTCACATTGAACCATTACACATGGAGGTGGACCATGCAAAGGGCTAAAGAGGAGGGCAGGAGAGGGAGGAAGATAACAATTAGCAGAAGAAAAGAAAGCTGCCTCAATGCAGGTGATGAATGACACACCTTTTCACAATTCCTGATCCCCAAATATTTGACCAGCTGCTGGCCTTCATAGTAACAAAAGGATACAGAGCAATGGCAGAGGTGGGATGAATATATTGCAGTCACAAACACTGAACCATGCTGAGGGCTGAGGAAAGGAATGGAGGAGGAAAGGAAGGAACAACGTGGCAACAAAAAAGTAGAACCATTCCCAAATAAAGATTTCAAACTCTGCTTCAAATTGACTTCAATGATTTTTGACATGTTGGCCTGTTCTTTCTGACTATCCTCCACACTCCACCTATTGTCCTTCCCCAACCCAAGTAACTCTGTGGCAGCCAGTCAAATATCATTCACCACATGTTTCTTACTTCCACACCTTTCTCACAACAGGCAACAGTATTTTTGTGCATGTGTGCTAGGGGTGTTATTCCAGTGGTGACTGTTATTGGGAAAAGATTCATAAAAGGATGTTAGGCTGAAGTTATCAATTGAACCTGCAGCACAACATATCTAGGTAAAAAAAACTTTGGAGACAGAGTAAAAATAGTTACTGGGTGTATGTAGTTTTGGTGTAGCAGGGTGTAGCAAAATGAGAATTTTGTTGAGAACTTTGTAGGTGGTGTAGCAAGGTGTAGCAGTGTTGTAGCAGGTCAAGTGCTTAAACCTGCTACACTGCTACACCTGCTACACCCCTGCTACATGATTGTGGATTTGCTGATGGATTCCCCAGTTCGTTCACTTCGTCTCTACACTGTACATCTGTCTACACAGTGTTGAGCCTAGTCAGCTAGCTCATCCCTTTTATCTCTACTTCAATCTATTATATGTTCTTGTCTTTTGAGTGACCTGGGTGGTTTATTTGAGTGTATCGACAACCTTGACACTTGAACAAACTCTCTTACACCCACCTCACTATCTCGAATTCTCTTTCCTTTCCAATCTCCATTTCATCTTATATCTCAAGCATTGTGTTCCTTCATTGCAATTCAGTTTTCCATCAATTGCTGGCAGATACTACTTCGAGTAGACTGCAAATCCACTGTGTACTTTGAGTAACCAGTGTAGCAACAATCGTCCCTCCCCTCTGTGTATCTCATTCACTCTGGCTACTGCTTTCTCACATCTTCACTTTGAACCTCCATATAATCTGCTTGAATACTACCAACCTCTTCCTCTTCTGCTTTCCCTACGACATACCTGTTACTGGTATGGTCACAGACAAGGAATTAGGGCCGATCCTTGGAGTTATGATCAAAACTTTGTGTGTACAAAGTGTTGGGTTTGGAAACTGATACCAGGTGATGTTATTCTATCCATCTACTTGTACCTACAAGTCACCTTTGACCTCAATACTGACACTGCCCAAGCCCTTTTCTTTCTACTGTAAAAACCTTGAAGATGAAGATTGTGTGTCTGATTTGAAAAGAGAAGTTTATTTTCTGTGCAAAAGGTTAAGTTTTTCCTCCATAAAAGATTACCATTATTGGTTGAAAATGAATAGAGTATTTACACAAAAAAAGCAAAGAAACACTTTATCTTTTCTATATCTGAAAGAATACTTTATTTTTCCAATAAACAATGACTTTTTGGGGTAACAAAGACAAAGAGATTTAAATCCTGTTTCATGTAATAAACTTTTTCTTTTTCATTCCAAAAACAAAACACCCAATTGGCACCCGAATATCGGGCGTTGAGTGCCCACCAGTGTATGGTTATCGCACGACAATGAGCGACAAACACCTAATCATCATACAGTTATCGCATGACAATGAGCAACAAACACCTACTCATCGTACACTTGTCACCAATGACCATCTGTAGATCATGCATAGTCATATGAAGATGGTAGATTATTTGTTGAAGTGGCACTGGAAATACTATATTCACTCAGAGCTAAGCTTGACACTACTTAGTACATTGGAGGGTACCCATTGGTTATAAAGGTAGTAATGGATGCAAACCCCTGATCATCCTTTGGGTCTGGACTACTTCCAATGCATCCTAGATCCTAGACCCCAACCAGAGTTTCCATCTTCTAATCCTTCTGTGAATTTCATAGACTCGTGCCGAAATGAAAGCTCTGGCTTTATAAGTGGGGAAGTGCCTCTAGTGACAATGGCCATTGACAGTGTAAACAGGCTGCAATTGGGCTGCAAACAGTTGCTGGGTGATCGTCATGAGGATTGCCAGTATTTCGGAGATTTTAGAGAGTTTGGTCGACTAGAAAAGGATGACAGCGAGGTCCTTGGGCAACACCCATACCTATAGCACTGAACTGGGCAATATGCTCGGCGAGGAAAGAACGGAAGAACCGAATAAAGAGAGAATAAGAGTTGATTCAACTATTGAATAACTATCAAAGAAGCGTGTAAGTACTACTAAGTACGATCATAAAGGTGAAGTTCAACAGATCAACGTGCTTCTGGAGTATATAATGCAGCCAGACGCTATGAACATGTTTACAAGGGAGACAACAGAAGAGTCTCCACCACAAGAATCTGGTATGCCTATGGAAGTCAACTCTTAAGGAATCTAGGGAAGATCAGGACCTTTGGCAGGGGTTCTTGACAACCAGAAACTTTTAGAGGGATTTTTGAATCCTTTTCGGACAGCTATTTCGGACAGCTATGGCTTGGATATTTCGTATTGGACAGACGACTCAACGTTTGACATGTGGAAGTCGTGTACCCCTTTTCTCTGGTGGGTTGACTAGGAATACAAGGCTGCAATATCAAGGCTATGTATCATATTTGGAAGAGGTGATTGGGAAAGCTGGATTTGGAAACCCTTCAAAGAGATTTTGACCACCTTACACGCTTTGGGCTGAGTCAATCACATTTCCTATTTCATTTTGTTTATGGATCTCGATGTGGATAACCTACAGCAGGTTCTCTGTCTCATTCCTGGTCGAACAGAGGGCCAAGACGGATGTACCAACTTGGATTCAAGATCTCAGATATCATTTTCCTCTCATCTCGAACTCTTTCATCTTATTTGTCATTGACTCTTTTCAGCTTTTGCAAATTTCGACATTCAACTTAGTTTCACACAAAGATTCAAGACACACTCATTCACTCTACACAAAAAATACAAAATCTGCGATGGATACAATGGAAAAAAAAATACATAAAATCGATTAAAGTCTGTAGGGAGACGATGAGAGACGAGTGTCCAAGAAAATGATGCTACAAGTCCATTTGTGCGACCAACATATGCCACAATCAACAAGTCAACGATAATGAAGACATCAAACTCAGGGCATCGACAATGCCTAGACAAGGAAGTCCCAGTTGCCGGTAAACTTACACTTAGTGAAGTCTTTTGGAGCCACTGGAAAGTTTAATCAGTATCAAAATCCTTTGGAGGAAATTTGGAGCTTACACCATGTGTGCCCATGATGGAACAGCATGAATGTATTGCCCATGAACTCATAGGGACAGAATGATGGGTCCCTCAAGTCCTTCAAGGAACAATTCATTCCCGCCTTCCACTGACACACTAGACACGATATTTGGAACTGCTGCCAAGACTGGCTCACAGTCTTTTCAAAGACACAGGGTAGCCTGTGCCTCGCACACCATTCACAAGGAAACCTTGGGATATCGTAAATAATCCCAGGTGTGGTGTTAATACAGAAATTTCCAATGTTTTTAGCCACATTGGAAGGGCTGAGGTGAGGCATTGGGGTGGTTGACTGATAATCATGGAGTGGACGAACGACATACCCAGAATTCTGGATATGTCTTTCACGGTTCAAGACACTAGGGAGATGAATGATAAATAAAATATCAGAAAAAGAAATACTTGGTGAAAGGGGATCTCACCTTAGCGCCCTGTCAGCTGTTGAGGGGGACTCAATGTTTCAGTTGTTGGCGAAGGGATTTTCAGTGACGTTGTTGTCATCCTGGAAGTTGAAGACAGGAACAGGGGTGCAGGAGTTGCTAGATCAGACTGGATCATGACAAAGGAGAATTTGAGACTGTTCAAATGACAAATCTCAATTAGATGGCTGGACAAATCCCTCAGGTAGCACTGGACCAGAATCTTCTTGAGGGTTTTTCACCCTGAACTGTCTGGATTTGTGCAGTTTCATCATTGGAACAGTCTCCTCTGCAGTCTCCTCATCGGCCTCACAAATCACTCTCGCTTTTCCCTTTCCCTTTCCTTTCTCCTTCTTCTTCCCGTATGATGACTCTTCCTCATGTTCCTTCTCTTTTTGAAGACGACGGTGTTGAGCACTGGATGCACGTTTACAAGATGATGACAACGCTTGTGGAGAAACATCGGGAGCAGTTTTGGGAGCCTTTTGAGAAGGCTGGGATGGTTGGGAGTGATGGTGTTTGCGAAGACATTTGGCAAGAGAGAGATCATCTTTGGACTCTACCTCTTCGTCGCAATCTTGAGGTACCAGAGAGGGACGATGGGTCAGTGATCCTATTGAGACAATGTTGAGATTGTCATCGAAGAGCTGTCAGGGGAAAGTTGGGAGATGTATGCCTTTATGGCCGTTGTAATGTATGTATAGATAGATGGATGTACCCTCCAACTGTAATATCTATGCTTCCGTATATCTTTCCGATCATATCCGATTCTTTTCCGAACTTCTTTTCCTTTTATTTCAAACTTCATTCCCTTCCATCCCGAACACTTTCCGATCATTCATTTCCGATTTCATATCCGAGCTCCACTATTAATCTCCACACACAGATCCTATCCGGGAACTCGTGATTCATTTCGGATAACTACCGGATAGCTCGTATCTAATCTCCAAAGCTACTCCACTTCATCTCCAATCCGTTCCACTTTGTTTCCACTTTGTTCCGCAGTGCTCCATCCATCTCCAATAGCACCATGTGCTTTTCCTTCATTTCCAAACCATTCCTATCTTACTCCTATTCATTCCGATAGTTTCCGAAGTAGTACTTAAGCTAGCAACTTTGTAGTAGATAGCTTAAGTCTAAAATCGAATTAGCTGGTCTCCTAACTTCATCCGACTTCAGACAACAAAGTACCATCCTAACGGATTCCATTCCATGTCTTCCCTATACTTCATTTCCAGAGACTACTGGTTCCGCCCGGGTCCGTCTTCATCCTTTCCTAAAACTCCAACAAGACTTCCGCTCGGGTCCGACGTGTTTCCTAACGCTAGGATCCGCCCAGACTTAACACCAACTGAGGAAAGGTACCACTGCTTTGCATGGCAGGCAAGATACGAGGCCCTTTGGAAGTAAGGGAATATAGCTATTGAAACATATAGATGTATGCCACTCAGGGATTAGCTGAACGAGATTTGATAATGTATGTATAGATGGGTTTACCCTCCAATGTTGTGTCAAGCTTAAGCTTGATCTGAGTGAATATAGTGTTTCAAATGCCACTTCAGGAAATAATCTACCATCTTCATACGACCATGCACAATCATCAATGACAAGTGTACAATGATTAGGTGTTTGTTGCTCATTGTCGTGCGATAATCGTACACTGGTGGGCACTCAATGCCCAATATTCAGGCGCCAATTGGGCGTTTTGTTTTCGGAATGAAAAAGAAAAAGTTTATTACATGAAACAGAATTTAAATCTCTTTGTCTTTGTTACCCCAGAAAGGCGTTGTTTATTGGAAACATAAAGTAATCTTTCAGATATAGAAAAGACAAAGTGTTTCTTTGCTTTTTTTGTGTAAATACTCTACAGTCATCTTGGAGTCCTTGAGCCAAAACATCTTGTCTGATGTATAAGTTTCCACAACCTCAATATAAATGAAATTGAGGTATACCAGTATCTACTTCAGTATCTTAGGACTATTCTAGAGAGCATTAAGTAGAATTTACGAATCGTTGAAGCTATCCTATGGGTAGATTTGTGAGCTACTCAAAATGTCACGATTTTGGAGTCCTTGAGCCAGTGTGACATTGCTTAGTCCGTGGGGTTATGATAGACATGCGTGTCATGCTCCCTGACCATGGGTTTCTTTTTCGCTGCCAAATGCTCCTTTGAGCTGACTTCCTGACCCAAAATGTGGTCTGGGCCAAGGAGGAGATGTATTTGCATATACCAGACCAAACTTTGGCCCAATATCTTAGCCTTAATGGATATAGAAACAAGAACCAGATGTTTTCATGTTGCGCGAACACATAATTTAGGCATTAATCTGAGCCTGGTGGGCAAGACTCTGGGGTATCTCACTTCAAATTTTGCAGAAACATGGCTTAACAAGTCTAAAACATCCCAGTATATACAAAGATACGCAGGAATGGGATTTTTACCTAAATAATGCCTTTTGGATCAAGGACTCCCACTGGCTCAAGGACTCCAAGATGACTGTATTCATTTTCAACCAATAATGGTAATCTTTTATGGAGGAAAAACTTAACCTTCTGCACAGAAAATAAACTTCTCTTTTCAAATCAGACACACAATCTTCATCTTCAAGGTTTTTACAGTAGAAAGAAAAGGGCTCGGGCAGTGTGAGGAAACTGTTGTCAGGATCACTGGACCCTTGTTTTTCCAAGAATACGGCACACATACCCCACATTCCTCCATTATTCTTGAACCCAATCTCTGACTTTGAAGTAAACTCAGTTTATGCCACCTCAATGGACTGAATCTGCTGATCCAACTTGAGCTATAGTGCCATGTATTGAGACAGAGCTTGACTCCACTTGAGCACCATTTTGCCCAAGCCACCAAGGCTAATCTCAATGACTTGGAATCACAAATAACACAAATAACACAATGATAACACATAACAAACATAAGATTCCAAGTGGCAGTGATCAGCCCAACATCCCCTTCCCAATTAGAGATGTTGACCTCCTGGTCAACAAGTTGCTATAAGCACTTTATATCATTTTGTTTTACCTGAGTTAGTAAGCCATGAGAATGGACTTTTTCCCTTGCAGTGGGCTCCAGATAATGAATATGCTTATGACCACAAGTTAAACAGAAGTGGCTCTATGGGGATTTGAACCCCAGACCTCCACATATGGCCTGTGTTGCTCTAACCACTGAGCTATAGTGCTGTCAAGAACGTTGTCACTTAGCAAAACCACCCAAGTCACACAATGAACAAGATAGATTCGGCGAGTTACAATGAAATGAGATAGAGAAAGAATGATAGAGACGAGAAGGGATCGAGTAGCTGACTATGCTCGACACTGCACTGTACTAGGAGCGGAGTGGAGACGAAGTGAACAGACTAAGGAATCTAGCTACAAGATCTGCGATATATATAAGAGAGAAATGAATATGTGAGAATGTCCATGGAGCCTAGGGATCGGAGGAGATAAGAATGTGAGTCAAGTAAGAAAATGTATATGTGAGAATGTCCATGGAGATAAAATGGGCGGAGAAGTGAGTCATAGATCGGAATGGACGATGATGAGAAGTAATTAGTATTTATGGGTTTATGGAGGGTGATAGAACGGAAAGTGAATAGGTAATAGAAGGAAATGAAGAAGAAATGAAGAAGGCGAAAGACGATTCATGACACTACCCCCCTTCTAGGTCGAGCTTTCACCGGAGCTCGGAAGCCAATTGGTCCACTGCTTCGTCCACTGTTTCCTGATCCTTTTGTCCAAACCACGTATAGTCGGCCAAGTTTCCGGTAAGTCGTTGGGGAAGGTGCCCCATCCTGTTAGGTCTGACTCACGTCCCCCCCATCCTATTCCTTCCCATGTACCCCATCCGTCGTTGTTGTTACCCCATCCGTCGTTGTCATCGACATAGTTTAATTGAGTGTTCCCTCCCCATACGCTCGCATCTCCCCATCCCAGGTTGTTTCGTTCGTTCGCTCGGAGGCTAGACCGGTAGGTAGCGCATCTCGCGCGGTGCCCTGCTCCTAACCTGCATCGTTTTGATGACTCATGCCCTGGCCAGATGCATTGATTACATCTGCGGTGTCTTCCCGTGTGTCCCTCGTCTAATCTGCAACGTCGGCCTGAACGTTGACCGTATCTGCAGCGTCCGGTGTTGTCCGTCAATGGGTCGATTGTCGTTGTGGTGGTAGTTGAGACTGTGATAGCGATGGGTGTAGACATGATAGAGGTGTAGTGTGAGGGTGGAGAGGTGTGATTTGGTAGGATGTGGTTGAACTCTGTTCTGTCGTTTGGTTTCAATGTGTCTGCCTTTTAACGAGTTCTCGTTTGCGGTAGTGGCAGGCGGCCAAGTCGCCGTTCGTTAGGTTGTGACAGTAGACGCTGTTAGTGTCGGTAAGCTCGGGGATGTTTCTGATGGAATTCTTCGATCATGTCTTTTACCTTGGTCAGGTTTGACGTAGGTACCCAAGTATTCTCTGAGTCGGGGTAATCCAACCATTTGATAAGGTACTGGGTCCCTTTTCTATTCCTGGTCGGTTTCGAGTCTAGTATCATTTCGACGTCATATTCTTCGTCTGCGTCCAGTAGCTCCGCGGGGGGTTCGGGGTAGTTTGGTCCGTGGGCGTCCGTTTCCACGTACGGCGTTAATAGGGATGCATGGAAGACGGGGTGTATACGCCAGGTTGTCAGTAATTTCAATTTGTAGTTAACCTGACTGATCACTTCAATGATTTCGAATGGACCATGATGACGATCGGACAACTTAGCTTTCGGTCTTGTTGTCTTTAGGTTCTTTCCGTCGAGTAGTACCTTATCTCCGACCTTATAACCTGTCCAGGACATGGAATGGTTTCCATGCTGTGTTTTCATCGTCTCGGCAGCTGATGTCAGGCTTGCCTTGAGTTCGTCCCTGAGTTGGTTGAGGTTTTCGAGTCGTTGTTCTACCGTTGGTAGGTTAGAGGTTGGATTGAATGATGGAAAGGATCGTGGTTGATATCCGTGTAAGAGTTCGAATGGGGATTTTCCTGTTGCCGAGTGGGTTCTGGTGTTGTGACTGAACTCAGCGTAAGGTAGGTAGTCTACCCAGTCTTCTTGTCGGTAGTTACAGAAGATGCGTAGGAATTGCTCGAGTTCTTGGTTGTATCGCTCCGATTCTCCGTCGGTCTGTGGATGGTAAGCGGTACTGAGGGCTGAAGTTATGCCTAATTTTTCATGGACCGCGGCCATGACTTTGCTAGCGAACTGCGGTCCTTGGTCGGATATCATTTTGTCCCATAGTCTGTAACGTCGCCAAGTGTTGTCGAGTAAAAGGTTCACTGTACCATCACTGTCAATGTCAAGAACGTTGTCACTTAGCAAAACCACCCAAGTCACACAAGGAACAAGATAGATTCGACGAGTTACAATGGAATGAGGTAGAGAAAGAATGATAGAGACGAGAAGAGATCGAGTAGCTGACTATGCTCGACACTGCACTGTACTAGGAGCGGAGTGGAGATGAAGTGAACAGACTAAAGAACCTGGCTACGAGATCTACGATATATATAGAGAAGGAATGAATATGTGAGAATGTCCGAGGAGTCTGGGGATCGGAGGAGATAAGAATGTGAGTCAAGTAAAGGAATATGTACGTGAGAATGTCCGTGGAGATGAAGGAAACGGAGAAGTGAGTCGTAGATCTAAAAGACGATGATGAGAAGTGGTTAGTGTTTATGGGTTTATGGAAGGTGATAGAAGAGAATAGAGAGAAAATGAAGGAGACGGGGAACGATTCATGACACTACGTCCCTTTTTAGGTCGAGCTTTCACCGGAGCTCGGAAGCCAACTGGTCCACTGCTCTGTCCACTGCTCCTTGATTCGTTTGTTCAGACCACGTATAGTTGGCCAAGTTTCTGGTAAGTCATGGGGAAAGTTACCCCATCCCGTTAGGGCTGACTCGCGTCCTTCCCATCCCAATCCTTCCCATGTACTCCATCCGTCGTCGTTGTTAGTTGCTGTACCCCACCCAGCGTTGTCGTCGACATAGTTCAGGTGAATGTTCCCTCCCCATGCACTCGCATCCCCCCATCCCAGGTTGTTTCGTTCGTTGGGTCGTAGGCTAGACCGGTAGGTAACGCATCTCGACCGGTGTCCCTCCCCCATCCTGCATTGTTTCGACGAGTCCTGTCCTGGCCAGATGCACTGATTACACCCGCTGTGCCTCCCCGTGTGCCCTTCATCCAATCTGCAACGCCGGCCTGAACGTTGACCGTATCTGCAGCGTCCGGTGTTGTCCGTCAATGGGTCGATTGTCGTTGTAGTGGTAGTTGAAACTGTGATAGCGATGGGTGTAGACATGATGATGTGTGGTGGGAGGGTGAAGAGGTGTTTGGGTAGGATGTGGTTGAGCTCTGTTCTGTCGTTTGGGTTCAACGTAGTCGCCTTTTAACAAGATCGTGTCCGCGGTACTAAGAGGCGGCCAAGTTGTCCGTTGGGTTGTGGCAGTAGACGCCGTTAATGTCGGTAAGCTCGGGGATGTTTCTGGTGGAATTCCTCGATCATGTCTTTTACCTTGGTCAGGTTTGACGTGGGTACCCAAGTGTTTTCCGAGTCGGGGTAATCCAACCATTTGATGAGATATTGAGTCCCTTTCCTATTCCTGGTTGGTTTCGAGTCTAGTATCATTTCAACATCGTATTCCTCGTCTGCGTCCAGTAACTCCGTGGGGGGTCCAGGGTAGTTTGGTCCGTGGGCGTCCGTTTCGACGTATGGCGTTAATAGGGAAGCGTGGAAGACGGGGTGTATTCGCCAGGTTGCCGGTAGTTTCAATTTGTAGTTAACCTGGCTGATTTCTTCAATGATCTCGAATGGACCGTGACGACGATCTGACAACTTAGCTTTGGGTCTTGTTGTCTTCAGGTTTTTCCGTCGAGTAGTACCTTGTCCCCGACCTTGTATCCTGTCCAAGACGTGGAGTGATTCCCATGCTGTGCTTTCATTGTCTCAGCGGCCGAAGTCAGACTTGCTTTGAGCTCGTCTCTGAGTTGGTTGAGGTTTTCAAGGCGTTCCTCTACCGATGGTAGGTTAGAGGTTGGATTGAATGATGGAAAGAAGCGTGGTTGGTATCCGTGTAGGAGTTCGAAGGGGGATTTTCCTGTTGCCGAGTGGATTCTGGTGTTATGACTGAATTCAGCGTAGGGTAGATAGTCCACCCAGTCTTCTTGGCGGTAGTTACAGAAGATCCGCAGGAACTGTTCCAATTCCTGATTGTATCGTTCCGACTCCCCGTCGGTCTGTGGGTGGTAAGCGGTACTGAGGGCTGAAGTTATGCCCAGCTTCTCATGGATCGCGGCCATGACCTTGCTAGCGAACTGCGGTCCCCGGTCAGATATCATCTTGTCCCATAACCCGTACCGCCGCCAAGTGTTGTCAAGTAGCAGATTCACCGTTCCGTCACTGTCAATTGTTTTTGTGCACGGCGATATGATGACCGTTTTTGTTGACTTATCAACTGTGACGTGGATTGCATTGAACCCTTTGCATTCAGGGAGATCCGTGATGAAGTCGGTCGTAATAGTCCCGAACGGGCGTTCTGGAATTTCGGTGGGAATTAAGGGGATCCGAGGGGGATGATTGTTGGTTTTCGTTACCTGGCATTTGGCACAGCCCGTTACATAGTCCTTGACGAAGACTGACATTCCAGGCCACCAAAATTCCCTGCTGACTAATTCGTAAGTTTTGTATCGTCTGGGGTGTCCTGTTGCCAGGGAGTCATGATGTAGCTTTACGATATCCCGTCGGAGGTCGTTGTCTGCTGGTACGTAAATCTTTCCTCGGAATAGGATGATTCCATCTTCGTAATTCCATTCCTGTAGGTTTTTTACCAGCGAACGTGGTCCATTTCGTAGGATGACATCCAAGGCACTCACTACCTCCAGGTCCCTCTTGGGGCATTCCTTGATTCGCCTTCGTAGTTCTACATCTCCTATGGCTGTCACTGTTCCTTGTCTAGTTGCTCGGATTCGGAAGAATTTGGGGTCGAGAAGGATTCTGTCGGTGTTGTCGTTCTCGATCCCGAGTTTGTGGTCTGGTCGTCTAGATAGTGGGTCAGCTTTATTCAGACTTCCGGGTTTATGTTGGAGGGAGAACTCGAATCGCGTAAGGAATAACGCCCATCGTGCCTGTCGTCGACTGAGTTTTTGGGCGGTCTGGAAATATTCCAAGTTCCGGTGGTCGGTGAAAATTTCGATAGAATGGGGGGCTCCCTCCAAATAGTGTCTCCATGCTTCTAGTGCGCGTATGATTGCCAATAGTTCCTTGTCGTGGATGTCGTAGTTTCGCTTGGTTTCTGAGAGGGATTTGGAGATGTAGGTGACTGGGTGCCATCGATTGTCTTCCCTGGTTTGCATAAGTATTCCCCCCGTTGCGTAGTCTGATGCGTCTACTTCCACTTGGTATGGTTTTGTGTGATCTGGCATCAGTAAAACGGGTTTCGATGTGAAGGCCGTTTTGAGGGATTGGAATGCTTTTTCGGCCTCTGTTCCCCAGTTCCAGGGGTTGTCCTTCCTTGTCAGATCGAAGAGAGGACGTGCGATTTTTGAGAAGTCCTTGATGAAGCGTCTGTAGAAGTTTCCGAATCCTAGGAAAGCCTGAACTTCCTTTACTGTTTTGGGAGTTGGCCATTCGAGTACTCCCTCTACCTTAACTGGGTCCATTGATAGAGTATCATGAGAGACAATCAGTCCCAAAAAGTCGACTTTGTCTGCTTCGAATATGCATTTTTCGGGTTTGGCGTATAGGTCGTTGTCCCGTAGTCATTGTAGGACTGTTTGGACTAATTCCCGATGTTCATCTAGGTCACGAGTGAATATCAAAATATCATCCATGTAGACGACGATCTTCCCTTGGTCAATGAGATCCTTGAAGATAGTGTTCATCATTGCTTGAAAGGTTTCTGGTGAGTTCATTAGTCCAAAAAACATGACCGTTGGCTCAAATAGTCCTCGGTTGGTTTTGAAGGCGGCTTTCCATTCGTCTCCTTCTTTGATACGGATGTTATTGTATCCCCATCGTAGGTCGATTTTACTGAATACATATGCGTTTTTGAGTTTGTCGATTAGTTCTGGAATGAGGGGTAGTGGGTATGCATTCTTTACGGTACCCTTGTTGAGCGCTCTATAATCCTGCACCAGGCGTAGCTTTCTGTCCTTTTTCTTTACAAAGAAGAAGGGACTTGCCATTGGGGATTTAGATGGTTTAATGTATCCTTTTTCGAGGTTTTCGGTCAGGAAGGAATCGAGTTCGGATTGTTCGTTTGGGGAGAGAGGGTACGTTTTACATGCGCGTGGTTGGAAGCCGTCTTGTAGTTCAATCGCGTGATCCCAATTACTTCGTTGGGGTAGGTGTTCTGAAGTCTTTTTGTCGAACACCAACAAGTATTCATGATATTGTCCTGGTATTTGTTCTTGCAACGAGGTTGCTGAGTTCGTGGATTTGTTTTCAGTGTTTTGTAGCGCTTTGGTAAAGGCAGTTCGGATACTCAGCTTGGTATCTGATAAACCTTCATCGGGGTCGGCGGGAGTGTCTAGGTATTCCATGACGAGTTCACTCCATTGTCCCGGAACATCCCATTGTCCGGTCGTGTCTTCTGAGGAGAGCATTGCTCCTAAGTCAATCCGTTGTAATCGGATCTTCTTAGGTCGTTGTGATCGACGTTGTCCCGCTATTTTGGGTTGTTGCATTGTTTTGTGGGGGCCCACGATGTCTTTGAATACCATGTGGTAGTCTCGGTGATGTGTTCTGGGATCGATTATTTCAGGTTTCTTCATTCTCGGAGGAGAGGTTTTCGACTTAGCTTCGGTCTTCACTGGGGTCTTTTTCAGTGTACAAGCGCTGGGGCATCGCGTTAGGTTGATTTCCGATGTTGTCCAGTCGATCTCCGGGTTGTGGTGTCGTAACCAATCGGTACCCAAAATGATGTCGTGATCTCCAATATCCGTGATGTAAAATTCGGCGATCTCCTCGTGATGGGATTGGTGATCTGGGGTGTAGATCCGTAGTTTTTGGACGGTGTAATGTCTAACCCATCCCATTACGTTTTCTGATCCATCGACGTTTCAAACTGGAAATGGTTTTTCTAGGGGAATGCGACTGAGATGATGTTTTTGGGCGAAGGCGTTATTAATGATGATCCCTTCTGCTCCACTGTCTAGTAGAGTGGTTGCGTCGATTTTTCGTCCAGTTATTTTCCCGATCAATTCGGTTTTAAGCTCTATTGATGGGGTCTGTTGATTTCGAGTGATTGCCGTGATTCTCAATTCAGATAGGGATCGTGGCTTACGAAAGGGTATAGGGCTCGTGTATTGCCTGTGTTTTACTGGTATGTATGTCCATGTCCCTCCTCCTGACGACGTAGCAGGGGAGGTATTCAAAAATCCGCTTCTGTTACGAACTTCTTTAGTAGTCCTTCTTTTTCCTCTCCTGATAATGCTCCGATTCTGGCTGTGAGTTCCGAGATGTTGTCTGCGGTAGTGTTGGCCTTGGACTCCGAGGTCTCTGTGGTGACTGCGGCTTGCTTTATGGAGGGTCTCCAGGCCGTACTATTGGGGACGATTGGAGGCGTGTTAGGGAATGTCGGGCAATCGTTGCCCATATGTCCCAGTCCTCGACACCTGAAACATCGTCCTTCCTTCCTCATCTTTTCTCTTTCTTGGGGGGTCAGTTTGGGTGGATATTTAGTAATCGAAGATGCACCTGGGACATTGTCTTGGAAGGCGTTTACTTCCATGCTTCTCGTTCGACCACTTCTTGTACTCTGTGACCCCCTTCCCATCTGTCCTTCCTCCCTTCGAGGTTTATTCCATGAGTTCTTCTCTTCCTGCCTTTCTAACCAAATCATGTGTTGCTTTACCGCTGCCTTTTGTAGTGCCGCGAGATTCCTAGGTTGGGTGGATAGGTAGGAGATCCGGTCTACCAGCCCTCGGGGTAGTCCCTTTCGATACCATTTCATTAACGCCTTGTCGTTATAGCCAGTATCGTCAGCGTATCGTTTGAATTGGGAGTTGTACTTATCTATATCCGCCAGGGCTCCCTCCATTTTGATGTGCTCTATTTTGGTTTGGGCCAAGGTTTCCCGAGCTGCGGGTTTGAAATCTCGTAGGAACTCTCGTTTTACTTCGTATAGAGTCCAGAGCTTTTTCGTTTTCGGTTTCGAAGCAGAGGAATCCTCGTCGGTACTCGTATATTCTTCGTCGCTATCACTGAAATCGTCTTCTTCCTCGAAGACCTTCTTCATCATACTGCGCGCTCATCGTTTCGCTTCATCCCCTGAGAACAGCGTGAGGAAGAACGATATCTTTTCGTCTTCGGTAGGATAGACTTGATCGTTGAGCCAGAGGTAGTTGTTAAATTCGGCCATCCAATCCTTTGTTTGGTTCCGGTCTCCTGTGAACTTTTCTGGCTTCACTCCACGTTCCTTGGTAGTCATATTAGGAAAGACCGAGGACTGAGCGTCCTGAGCCTCATCATCGGGTGGTGCGGCGTCTTGGGGAGCTTGGGTTCCTCCCGTAGCAGCGGTGGCTGAGGCAGGGTTTTCGGACATTCTGAGAGCGGTGTGAATGGAGTGGAAGTCGATTGGGAGTGTGGGGTTGATTGAGATGGGTTCTTGGGCTGCACTAGGAGTACTGTCCATCGGGGATCTGTTGTGAGGGGAATGGGGTTCTGAGGAATGTTCGTGAGAAGGAGTTGGTGACGGGGTTGTAACAGGATTTGGGTTTTCTGTGGTTGGTTCTGATGGGAGTGATTCGAAGAGTGAGACTGGTTCGATACCGACTGCCTGTTCTTCGATTGAAAGGGGTTGGTTGTTTACGGAGAGCCGGTTGGGACACGGATGGGTTGTACAAAACTCCCACCGGTTTTGGTGTGAGAAGTAACAATCTTGTTGTCTTCGGGGGACGTGTGCGTGAGGTCGTCTGAGACAAACGAGTATGGGAGAGGAGACACGGCTAGGGTTTTGTGAGGCTGTGCGTGATCTAGTGGTTCTTGGAATTCCGCTTTCGCTCATTCACTTGTTTCGGGTTCCGGAAATAGAAGGTCCCACTGTTCTCCTGAGACGTCTTCCCAAGAGACCAGTGATCTATAATAGTTGTTTATTCTAGGAACTCGGGTTTGGAGGTATTCGTGGTATTCCTCTTGGCAGTACTCGAAGATGTCACTATCTTCGTAGTCGGCGTGACTGAACCAATATGGAAGGGTTGTCTCTCCTAGTTGAACGAGGTAACACGTATCTGCAATTGTAACGTAGCGTGGAGAGGTGTTTTCAGGTGATATCTTTATTCGGAGGTATTCGGAGACGGTCACTTCACCTGGGATCCACAATCTCTTGTTGAGTATAATCCAATAGTCGTCGAGTGCGATAGCGTGCTCGCGTACTGTTGTTTCGAGTTCTTCTCGGTAATTTACGAAGTACCTTGATTTTTCGATAGAGAAAGGGTAGAACGGTGGAGGTTGGGTTCGTAGGTTGTTAATAAGGGGTTCGAAGTTAAGAGCCAGTGTGTTTTTTGTCAAGGGTCTGTTTGTGAGGTGGGTGTAAGAGAGTCTGTTCAAGTGTCAAGAACGTTGTCACTTAGCAAAACCACCCAAGTCACACAAGGAACAAGATAGATTCGACGAGTTACAATGGAATGAGGTAGAGAAAGAATGATAGAGATGAGAAGAGATCGAGTAGCTGACTATGCTCGACACTGCACTGTACTAGGAGCGGAGTGGAGACGAAGTGAACAGACTAAAGAACCTGGCTACGAGATCTACGATATATATAGAGAAGGAATGAATATGTGAGAATGTCCGAGGAGTCTGGGGATTGGAGGAGATAAGAATGTGAGTCAAGTAAAGGAATATGTACGTGAGAATGTCCGTGGAGATGAAGGAAACGGAGAAGTGAGTCGTAGATCTAAAAGACGATGATGAGAAGTGGTTAGTGTTTATGGGTTTATGGAAGGTGATAGAAGAGAATAGAGAGAAAATGAAGGAGACGGGGAACGATTCATGACAGTCAATCGTTTTTGTACACGGTGATATGATGGCCGTTTTGGTTGACTTGTCGACTGTGACGTGAATCGCATTGAACCCTTTGCATTCGGGGAGATCGGTGATGAAGTCGGTAGTGATAGTTCCAAAAGGACGTTCTGGGATTTCGGTGGGAATTAGGGGAATCCGAGTAGGATGATTGTTAGCCTTCGTCGCCTGGCATTTGGCACAGCCAGTTACGTAGTCCCTGACGAAAACTGACATTCCGGGCCACCAGAATTCTCTGCTGACTAGTTCGTAAGTTTTGTATCGTCCAGGGTGTCCTGCGGCTAAGGAATCGTGATGTAATTTTACGATGTCCCGTCGGAGGTCGTTGTCCGCCGGCACGTAGATTTTCCCTCGGAATAAGATGATTCCATCTTCGTAGTTCCATTCCTGTAGATTCTTCGCCAGCGAACGTGGTCCGTTCTGTAGAATGATATCTAAGGCACTTACTACCTCTAAGTCCTTCTTGGGGCATTCCTTGATTCTCCGTCGGAGTTCTACGTCCCCTATAGCGGTTACTGCTCCTTGTCTAGTTGCTCAGATTCGGAAGAATCTGGGGTCCAGGAGGATCCTGTCGGCGTTGTCGTTCTCGGTTCCAATTCGATGATATGGCCATCTAGACAGTGGATCAGCTTTGTTGAGGCTTCCTGGTTTATGTAGAAGGGAAAACTCAAATCGTGTGAGGAATAGCGCCCATCGTGCTTGTCGTCGACTAAGTTTCTGGTTAGTCTGGAAGTATTCCAGGTTCCTGTGGTCTGTAAAGATTTCGATAGTATGGGGTGCTCCTTCCAAATAATGCCTCCATGTTTCTAACGCTCGTATGATTGCCAGTAGTTCTTTGTCATAGATGTCGTAGTTTCGTTCGGTTTCAGAGAGGGATTTAGAGATGTAGGCGACTGGATGCCATCGGTTGTCCTCCCCTGTTTGCATAAGTATTCCCCCCATTGCGTAGTCTGATGCGTCCACCTCTACTCGGTATGGTTTCGTGTGATCCGGCATTAATAGAACAGGTTTGGAAGTGAAGGCCGTTTTGAGGGCTTGGAAGGCTTTCTCGGCCTCTGTACTCCAGTACCACTGGTTGTCCTTCTTCGTCAGATCGAACAGAGGTCGTGCGATTTTCGAGAAATCTTTGATGAAGCGTCTGTAGAAGTTCCCGAACCCCAAGAAGGCCTGTACTTCCTTCACTGTTTTGGGTGTTGGCCATTCAACTACTCCTGCTACCTTGGTCAGATCCATCGCCAAGGTGTCATGAGAGACAATCAGTCCTAGGAAGTCGACCTTGTCTGCTTCGAATACGCATTTTTCGGGTTTGGCGTACAGGTCGTTATCCCGTAGTCGTTGTAGAACTGTTCGGATCAGTTCCCGATGTTCTTCTATGTCACGGGTGAATATTAAAATGTCATCCATATAAATGACAATCTTCCCTTGGTCAATGAGATCCTTGAAAATAGTGTTCATCATCGCTTGGAAGGTTGCTGGCGAGTTCATTAATCCGAAGAACATGACCGTCGGTTCGAATAGTCCTCGGTTGGTTTTGAAGGCGGCTTTCCATTCGTCCCCCTCTTTGATACGAATGTTATTGTATCCCCACCGTAGGTCGATTTTGCTGAATACGTATGTGTTTTTGAGTTTGTCGATTAGTTCTGGGATGAGGGGTAGTGGATACGCGTTCTTCACAGTCCCTTTATTGAGTGCTCTGTAATCCTGTATGGGACGTAGCTTTCCGTCTTTTTTTTTAACGAAGAAGAAGGGACTTGCCATTGGAGATTTTGATGGTTTAATATATCCCTTTTCGAGATTCTCATTCAGGAAGGTGTCGAGTTCGGATTGTTCGTTTGGGGAAAGGGGGTATGTTTTACATGTGCGTGGTAGGAAACTGTCTTGTAACTCGATTGCGTGGTCCCAGTCACTTCGTTGGGGTAAGCGTTCTGAAGTCTTTTTGTCGAATATCGACAAGTATTCGTGGTAATGTTTGGGTATCTGCCCCTTTAATGGGGCAGGCGAGTTCGTGGATTTGTCTTCAGTGCCTCGACGCGCTTTGGAAAAGGCGGCTCGGATACTTAGCTTGGTTTCTGATGGGTCTTCGTCAGGGTCGCTCGAGGTATCCAAGTATTCCATAACGAGTTCACTCCATTGTCCTGGCACCTCCCATTGTCCGGTTGTATCTTCTGAGGTAAGCACTGCTCCTAAGTCGATTCGTTGCAGTCGGATGTTTCTAGACCGTTGTGATCGGCGTCGTCCGGCTGTCTTTGATTGTGGAGTAATTTTATGAGGTCCTACGATGTCCCTGAATGTCACTTGGTAATCTCGGTGGTACGTTCTGGGATCGACTATTTCAGGTTGTTTCGTTTTCGTAGGATAGGGTGTCGACTTAGCTTTGGTTCGTTTTGGAACTTTTTCCGTTGTACAAGCGTCAGGGCATCGTGTCAGGTTGATTGCTGATGTTGCCCAATCAATTTCCGGATTATGATGTCGTAACCAATCGGTTCCCAAGATGATATTGTGGTCTCCTATGTCTGTGATGTAAAACTCGGCAGTTTCCTCGTGGTGAGATTGATGGTTTTGGTTATAGATTCGTAGCTTTTGAACGGTATAGTGTTTTACCCATCCCATTACGTTTTCCGATCCGTCGACATTCCGAACTGGGAATGGTTTTTCTAGGGGAGTACGGTTTAGGTGATGTTTTTGGGCAAAGGTGTCGTTGATGATGATTCCTTCCGCTCCACTGTCTAGCAAGGTGGTTGCGTCGATTTTTCGTCCAGTTATTTTCCCGATCAATTCAACTTTCAACTCTATTGAAGGGGTCTGTTGATTTCGAGTGATTGCCATGATTCTTAATTCAGATAGGGATCGTGGCTTACGAAAGGGTATAGGGCTCGTGTATTGCCTGTGTTTTACTGGTATATATGTCCATGCTCCTCCTCCTGACGACGTGGCAGGGGAGGTGTTCAAAAATCCGATTCTGTTATGAACTTCTTTAGTAGTCCTTCCTTTTCTTCTCCCGATAGTGCTCCGATTCTAGTAGTGAGTTCCGAGATGTTGTCCGTGGTAGTGTTGTCCTTGGGATCCGAAGTTCCCGTGACGGCTGCAGTTTTTATGGAAGGTCTCCAGGTCGTGTTGTTGGAAGTGGTCGAAGGCGTACTGGGGAATGTAGGGCAATCATTCCCTATATGTCCCTGTCCTCGACATCTGAAACATCGCCCTTCCTTCCTTAGTTTATCCCTTTCTTGGGGGGTCAGTTTCGGTGGATATTTAGTGATTGAAGATGCACCTGGGACGTTGTCTTGGAAGGTGTTTATTTCCACACTCCTCATTCGACTACTTCCTGTTCCTTGTGATCTCCTACTCGGTTGTCCTTCCTCTCTTCTTGGTTTGTTCCATGAGGTTTTCTCCTCCTGCCTTTCTAACCAAATCATGTGTTGTTTTACCGCCGCCTTTTGTAATGCCGCGAGACTTTTGGATTGAGTGGACAGGTAGGAGATCCGGTCGACTAGTCCTCGGGGAAGTCCTTTTCGATAGTACTTCATTAACGCCTTGTCGTTATAGCCAGTATCGTCAGCGTATCGTTTAAATTGAGAGTTGTACTTATCGATGTCCGCCAGGGTCCCTTCCATTCTAATATGTTCTATCTTGGTTTGGGCCTGGGTTTCTCAAGCCGAGGGTTTGAAGTCTCGCAGGAATTCTCGTTTCACCTCGTGTAGAGTCCAGGATTTCTTTTTCGTTTTTGAGGCGGAAGAGTCTTCATCGGTACTCGTATATTCTTCATCACTATCACTGAAGTCATCTTCCTCCTCGAAAACCTTCGCCATCATATTTCGTGCCCATCGTTTCGCTTCATCTCCTGAGAATAGTGTGAGGAAGAACGATATCTTTTCGTCTTCGGTCGGATAGACTTGGTCGTTGAGACGGAGATAGTTGTTAAATTTGGCCATCCAATCTTTCGTTTGGTTCCGATCTCCTGTGAACTTCTCTGGTTTTACTCCTCGCTCTTTGGTAGTCATGTTAGGGAAGGCTGAAGACTGCGCGTCATCGTCAGGTGGTGCGGCGTCATGGGGTACTTGGGTTCCTCCCGCAGCGGCTGTGGCGGGATTTTCGGACATTTCGAGGGCGGCGTGAAGGGAGTGGAAGTCGATTGGTTGTGAGGGGTTGACTGAGATAGGTTCTTGGACTGCACTAGGGGTACTGTCCGTTGGAGACCTGTTGAGAGGGTTTTGGGGTTCTAGAGGAGTTTCGTTGTCTGGGTTCAGTTCGTGAGAAGGAGTTGGTGATGGGGTTCTGACAGGATTCGGGTTTTCTGTGGTAGATTCTGATAGAAGTGATTGGAAGAGTAAAACTGGTTCGATACCGACTGTTTGTTCTTCGGTTGAGAGGGGTCGATTATTTATGGAGAGTCGATTGGGACACGGATGGGTTGTACAAAATTCCCACCGGTTTTCGTGTGAGAAGTAGCAGTCTTGTTGATTTCGGGGGAAATGTGCGTGAGGACGTCGGAGACAAACGATGTGGGGAGAGGAAGTGCGACTGGGATTTTGTGAGGCTGTACGAGATCTAGTGCTTCTAGGGATTCCGCTTCCGCTCATTCACTCGTTTTCGGATTCTGGAAACAAGTGATCCCACTGTTCACCTGAGACGTCTTCCCAAGAGGTTAGCGACCTGTAGTAGTCGTTTACTCTAGGAGTTCGAGTTTGGAGATAGTCGTGGTATTCTTCTCGGCCGAATTCCGAGATAGCGCTATCTTCGTAGTCGGCGTGACTGAACCAATATGGAAGAGTGGTGTTTCCTAGTTGAACGAAGTAACAAGTGTCTGCAATTGTAACGTGGCGTGGAAGTGTGTTTTCAGGTGATATCTTTATTCGGAGGTATTCGAGGATGGCAACTTCACCTGAGGTCCACGATCTTTTGTTGAGTACGATCCAACAATCGTCGAATGCGATAGCGTGTTCGCATATTGCTGTTTTAACTTCTTCTAGGTAGTTTATGAAGCCGTCCGATACTTTGATGGGGAAAGGATATATCGGTGGGGGTCGGGTTCGTAGGTTGTTAAGGAAGTGTTCGAAGTTAAGAGCCAGCGTATTTGTCAGAGATTTCTGTGCGAGGTTTGTTTGTGAGGTGGGTGTAAGAGAGTCTGTTCAAGTGTCAAGAACGTTGTCACTTAGCAAAACCACCCAAGTCACACAATGAACAAGATAGATTCGGCGAGTTACAATGAAATGAGATAGAGAAAGAATGATAGAGACGAGAAGGGATCGAGTAGCTGACTATGCTCGACACTGCACTGTACTAGGAGCGGAGTGGAGACGAAGTGAACAGACTAAGGAATCTAGCTACAAGATCTGCGATATATATAAGAGAGAAATGAATATGTGAGAATGTCCATGGAGCCTAGGGATCGGAGGAGATAAGAATGTGAGTCAAGTAAGAAAATGTATATGTGAGAATGTCCATGGAGATAAAATGGGCGGAGAAGTGAGTCATAGATCGGAATGGACGATGATGAGAAGTAATTAGTATTTATGGGTTTATGGAGGGTGATAGAACGGAAAGTGAATAGGTAATAGAAGGAAATGAAGAAGAAATGAAGAAGGCGAAAGACGATTCATGACAAGTGCCATGTATTGAGACAGAGCTTGACTCCACTTGAGCACCATTTTTGCCCAAGCCACCAAGGCTAATCTCAATGGCCTACACTGCACCATTCACTTGGAATCACAAATAACACAAATAACACAATGATAACACATAACAAACATAAGATTCCAAGTGGCAGTGATCAGCCCAACAGCGAGCTAAGGCATTCGTCAGTCATTGACATGAGGAGGATACTAACAGCATTGACTGACCGTTTGTGTACCTCAAGGCTCGACGCCATCTCTCAGTGGGACTTCTAGGAAAGGCCTGTTGGGATATGCCATGTTTCTAAGCTGTGCAGACAACATTCAGAGTTACTTGTTATGGTCCACACAAAGACATCAGAGCACATACCTGGATGTTAATGACCTCCAGATTTGTCAGTCTCTCTCCGAGTTTGGTTTTGGCTGCTTGGATGTTGTTTCTGAGTTCAGTTTTGGCTGCTTGGATGTCGTCCCTGATGTTGTTCCTGAGCTCATTGAGGAGAGGCCGGACCACTGCATCTAGCATTGTGACCTGCACTGGGGCAACAGCATGGGCAAGTTGGTGGTTGTACACCAAGAGGTGACCAAGGTCATCCGTGGTTATATGTGAGGCTGTCTTAATCAGCAACCAAAGAACATCCTCAAAGGCATGAAAGATTGCTCACTCCTGTTCATTTTGGCCCCATGTAGCAATCTCTCCAGCGTCCCAAGGTCCTGGGTGGTAGGTGGATTTGCCGCATTGGGGATGGGGAAGGGGACGGTTACAGCGGGGATTGGGATAAGTTGTTGTTGTTGAGCCATGGTGAGTCCAAGCAGAAAGTTTCTAAGAACTCTTGTTTCTTTCTGTAGGCGTCTGATGTGATTATTAGTTAAGCGATGGTTGCGTCGCCTATCACGCGAGTCACGTGATACACCATTTGGCCAGAGCTCTGAGTCCCAGTGACCTAAAGTAAAACTTCTTTGACCACTATGGCCTGCAACGGACTGAAGGACACGATTTGCGACAACCCGGAGATAGATAAAGGATGAAAATGGCTAGAATAGGAAGGGATTCGAGACGTTGACGGACTCCTGAAGCCCGCATTTCAAACACTACCTCATCATGACCTCTCTTCGCAAAATCCTGCACGACAAGCTCGTTCACGCTGCACAACATGTCCAAGGCCTCACAGCCCTCATCGATGCCCTCCTGCACTCCTCCGAGATTGATGACCGTCTTCTGTTGCAAGAGAAGCTACTAGCCCTGATGAGCCGCCTCGGAAACTCCACTGCCAAGGACAAGGACAAGGACAAAGCGATATTCGACGATCTCCAAGCCTTCGTTATCGACCTTCTCCACAAAGACCTTCCGCACCCACCAAGCGCATATCTCAGCGCTCTCGTCCAACCCAATTCCTCATCCAGCAGTCCCTCCACCCCTAACGAAGGCGGCTACATCAATTACGCCTATCGCGCCGCAGACGGCTCCAATTACAATCCACTCATCCCCCGTTTCGGTGCAGCAGGTCAGCCGTACGCGCGTACAGTACCCTCTACAACACTCCTCACTCCGACACTTCCTGACCCAGGTCTCATCTTCGACACGCTTTTCCGACGACCAAAGCACGCAGATAGAAGTTCCATATTTGAGCCTCATCCTCAAGGACAGTACACTAGGAGTCAAGAACTGGTGACTGGGTTGATCCACCAACGCACTCAGAAGTACCGTGCAAGCAAGGTTCAGGCGTCTCGCGACCTTATCCGGTCCTTGCGCGATTTTGCTGGCATGTTCTCCTAGTTGCCCTCATAGATGCTGGGTTGTACCGTACCTTTCATTGAAGTACTCGTCTGCGTACGCCCGATTTACTGGTCCCTCCTGACCAGCGAGCTATTGCCATTAATGTAGACTCAGACCACGGGGCATCATATGAAGCCTTTGAGGAGTGGTCCATCAGTGTCTTGGTGTAGCCATAGGGAGAGTGGGAACCTCAGAGTGAGTTACATCCACCACCTCCTGACACCGTCTTGCTAAGTCTTAACTCCTCCATCAGCTCAATCAATCAAACCAAACGGATCCGGTGTTCAGCTCGTGGACCCATGCCGGTTAATAAATACCTCCTCCGGCGAGTTCTCATTCCCATACTTGGTTCTCTATTGACCTCGAGGACGTTTCCCACTGACTCCGCGTAATCAGCGATTGCCTTCTAATTCAAGAGCTGAAATGCCTCCTCGTTTAAAGTCCGCATTCTCACTATAAGACGACACTGAGAATCACCGTTTTCAGTCTCTCAAGATGTGGGCATCCTTAACTCTACTAGCGGTTTCAATCGCCTTCCAGCTTGCTCACGCCGTTAATACCACCTCGGGCAGCCTTGGATGGCAATTCGTTCAAAGCGGCACCACTGGAGTCGTTGCCTTGCAGTCCATCGTCGTTTCTCCTTCTCTCATTCTCTTAATCGATCAACCCACCGGGAACCCTCTGCAAATCAATGGACATCAAGCCTGGGCTGCTCTGTGGAACACAGAGACCAACAATGTCACTGCAGTCGATCTTTCGACTATCACCTTTTGTGGTTCTGGGAGTTTTTTGAGTAACGGGACCATGGTGAGTAATACATACTTCAAACAAATTCTTTAGATAGTATGATTTCCTGACGCTGAGAGCAGATCAGCACTGGTGGTACGCCAGCAACGATTTTCGACGGTACCTTTACCTATCCCGTAGGAGGAGATGGACAAGCTGCTATTAGGGTTTTCGAGCCGTGCCACGACCCAGCAGGTGTTAGCTGCACTCTTTTCGACGATCCATCTAAACTTCATCTCGCTGAAGCAAGGTGGTATTCTTCTACCTTACGGATTTTCGATGGGTCCTTAGTACGTCTAGTTTTGGTGGTCTGTATTTTACTTAACTGAACATGACACGTAGATGGTCGTCGGAGGAATGCATACAGCGACATTGTTCTTTAATACACCAGACCAAGCGGCCAACACTTTCGAGTTTTTCCCTCCCAAAGATGGAGGTGCGCCTAGGTCGTCAGCGTTCCTCAATAGGTCCATGCCAGCGAACCTCTTTCCTCGGTATGTCGTCTCATACGTTCTCATGTTTATATATCCTCATTGTACAATCTCCTCAGTGCCTTTGCTCTTCCTGACGGCAAAGTCTTCATAGTTGCCAATAATCAATCCATCATCTACGACATCGAAGCCAACACCGAAACCATCCTTCCCGACATTCCTAACGGCGTTCGAGTCACCAATCCTTACGATGGTACCGCGACTCTCCTACCTCTTTCCCCTCCAGACTATATACCCGAGGTTCTCGTCTGCGGAGGGACAAACACCACTGACCAACTTACCAACGACGATATCGGTACCCAGCTTTCCTCGCAAGACCCTGCTTCTGATCAGTGTAGTCGTATCACTCTGACTCCCGAGGGTATCGAAAAGGGGTGGCAAGTGGAAAGAATGCCTGAAGGACGGACGATGCCAGAGACGATTTTGATGCCGAATGGTCAAGTTCTTATTATTAATGGTGCTGGGACTGGATATGCTGCTATTGGAGGTGTGAGGGATCCTGTTGGTGACTCTAATGCTGATAACGCTGTGTGAGACTTTATTTTCTGCTGCGAAGGAAGTGTCATTGATTGCGTATGTGCAGGACGACGCCGGTGTTGTACAATCCCTCGGCCCATTTCGGCAGACGATTTAATCGCGATGGTTTACCAACGACAGACATTGCTCGTGTTTACCACTCCAGTATTTCCTTGACCCCTAATGGGTATGTGAATGATTTTCAACTCATTTCTGTCTATGCTGACGCAAATGCACAGAAACATATTCATTGCAGGATCCAATCCCAACCCGAATGTCACCACCGGCGTCAAGTTCTCCAGGTCAGTCTAATAATCTCCCTTCCAATATCGTCAGAGCTGACATTCTTCCATTCAGTGAATACCGCGTAGAATATCTCAATCCTCCTTATATGACCATTGCACGTCCGGTTCTCGAGCATGTTCCGAAGCAGGTAGACTTCAACAAAAAGTTTACTGTCGATGTCCAGGTTCCAAATCATCTGGGCACGTCATCCATCCAGGGTGAGCACCTCGTATTCGTCTATCTAGAATTTTCGATTTGGCACTGACCCTCGTCTTTCTCTTCGTCGCAGTTGCTCTCATGGATCTCGGGTTCTCCTCGCATGCCTTCCATTCGAGTTCTCGTTTGGTGTTTTTGAATGCAAATCTTTCCAAGGATGAGAAGAAGCTGGAAATCACTTCACCTCCGGATAATAGGATTTACCCACCTGGTCCAGGTATGTGCAATGCAGCGTGATTCTGAATTTTGACGAGAGAGCTAAGCAAGATTTCGTCCAGCGTATCTCTTTTTGACGGTAGATGATGTAACGAGCAAGGGAATAAAGATCATGGTTGGATCTGGTGCTACTCCGCCTGTATCAGACCAAGGTGTTCATTTGTAGAGTTTCCGTAGCTTGTGAAGTAGTCTCTGTAAGGCGTCAGTCAATAAAGAAATTATTTTTTGCTCAGGAGGCACCATTATCATGACGCGGTTGTGACGCGGCGATTCGTAAACGCGGGGTTTCTTTTTGACTCGACCTTCACCATCATGCATCATGGTCTCTGCGAAAACTTCTTCACACACTCTCTAACAATCATACGCGACAACAATCCCAACGGAGTGGAGCCAAAAGTATCGACGATCGCAGTGGATTGTTTCCCAAGGCTCCCCCACAAGTACTGTCAAGCCCCGCCTTGGCGTCTCTCAGCCCTCTATACTTTGATTTTAGAATGATAGCATGTTTTCCGGGACAGGATACGTTGGGATTTGCCCATGGTTCGTCTCTTGCAAATCCTGGCTTTTCTCGACTGGGTTGATTCAAGGAAATCCATTCTTGTACTACAGGTCAAAGATGCGATGAACACGCAAAAAAGACCATTCTATCATCAACTCGTTTTGTAAAGAGCTAGGCCGGAGGTCCAGCCCTTTCATACAAGAATGCTACAGACCGAGACGCATCTTTCCGAATCCTTCCATTGTGAACGTTCGGAATCGGTTAATTGTCTTTGGATCTCGACTTCCATTTACTGTGATGGATGTGATGAGCTTCCGGTAATGTCTTGGTCTCGTCACCCCTACTACATATCATCCTGAAGGAAGTCTGGATCCCAGGTGTGGATTATTGGATTGCATATATCTAGAGCATTCAGGTGTGTATGTCAAGTTCTTCAACCCGGCGAAGTTTGAGGCTCACGAAGAAAAATATCCGTGTAGATGTACTACTACCAAAATCAGCCCCGCTAATTTTATCCTTGTCCTCATTCCTCCAATGCCCTGCCCGTGGATCATGGGATCCCTCTTGACAGGCACTATCGGCACTAGGTACTGCGGTACATTCACAAGTGATGACACTAACTGGAAGGACTTTATTCTACTGCGTCATATGTATGACGACAAATCCAAAGCGACCATCAGATCTCTACGCCTCATATCGATGAACAGCTTTTCACGTTAAATATAACCCCTCATGTTTATAACGATTCCAACGTTTCTGCGTCAGCTCAGGTCCCTCTCCAATCTCGCACAGCATGTCTCTCTCTCGACACAGTGAGTCTGGTTTAGCCTCATCCCTATCCTTTACTCCTTACCCTTACCCTTACCTTTATCTCAACCAATTATCTCACCAACCTTCTCTGCAGTCAATCCCGACGAAATCATCCAAAAATCCAAGGACCACCCACACCAAGCTCAATACCGTACCAAACACGAAAATCGTTCTACTCATCAATCTTGGAGTCGTGATGAAGATGCTGCGGGAGTGTCCAAATACCAGATACCTGATATCGGTATACCTAGCAAAGCAGCGTATCATTTACTTCACGATGAGACGGCTTTGGATGGGAATCGTGAGTTCTTATATGATGTCATTTTGAGACCCGCAAACTAACTGTTTGCGGCAACTCCATAGCTCTACTGAACCTTGCTTCGTGAGTATTCCATTTCGATTTCGATGACTGATTTACAAATGAGTTCATTGACAGATTCGTACACACCTGGATGCCAGATGAAGCCACCAAACTCATCATGGAGAACATGAACAAGAACCAAGTCGATATGGACGAGTATCCTGCTGCGACTATTATTCATAATCGTTGTGTGTCTATGAGTGAGTACCCTCCAGCGAATTCATTCTGAGACCCTCTTCCTCACATACCCTCGACTACAACGCAGTGGCCTCCCTCTGGCACGCCCCCACGGCCTCCAACAATGCCATCGGCACCTCTACCGCCGGTTCCTCCGAAGCCATCATGCTCGCCGGCCTCGCTCTCAAAAAGCGCTGGCAAGAAGCCCGCAAAACTGCGGGTAAAGACCACCTTCGTCCCGGGCCCAACATTATTTTCGGATCCAACGCTCAAGTTGCTCTTGAAAAGTTCGCTAGGTATTTCGATGTAGAGTGTCGTTTGGTTCCTGTGAAGAAGGAGAATAACTATGTGATGGACCCAAAGGACGCGATTGGGTATGTGGATGAAAATACGATTGGGGTTATGGTTATTATGGGGAGTACGTATACAGGTGGGTGATATTTCTTCTCCGTAAATGACTTGGCTAATCGATATGTCGTGTGTAGGGCATTTCGAAAATGTGAAGGAGATGAGTGATTTGCGTGAGTTGTCCGTTTACTACAAGAAGGATGCCATCCTCATTGATTACCTCCTTTTCACCTTCAGTCGATGATCTCCAACAGAGAACAGGCCTCGACATCCCCATCCACGTCGATGCTGCCTCTGGTGGATTTATCGCTCCCTTCGTATACCCTTCCCTCGAGTGGGACTTCAAAGTCCCCAGAGTCGTTTCCATCAACACATCAGGGCATAAATTCGGTTTGGTCTACGCAGGTTTAGGATGGGTCATTTGGAGAGACGAGAGTTGGTTGAACAAGGACCTAGTGTTTGAGTTGCGTGAGTATCTACGTATATCTGTCTTGAAGGGAGTCTGAAGTTGGTTATATATGCTGTTCATAACAGATTACCTCGGTAGCGTGGAGTATTCATTCACTCTGTACGTCCCTTTATCCTCCTCTCTCCCTCTCTCGTTCTCATCAACCCCGTTCTTACTTTTTCCTTCCCTCTCTTCTCCATACACAGCAACTTCTCCAAGCCAGCCTCCCCCATCATCGCTCAAATGTTCAATTTCCTCAATCTTGGGTTTGAAGGGTACCGTCGAATTGCCACCAAAGACTTGAGGAACGCGAGGTTGTTGAGTAGGGCTTTGGAGAATCTTGGGTGGTTTAAGGTTGGTACTACGGGTTCCCTGATCCTTTGATCCTTTAATCCTGTCATTCATTCTTCACCTTCGGTCGCAATCGTTTTGTGTGCTCTTACTTTTCTTTGCGCGTTGTTTTCCGCCTTTGTTCTTTTTTTTGTTTGCCTTTTTTTCCTCCTTGATGTTGGCGTTACTACTCTCTTTATTCCTTATTCCTTTCATTAACTTCGCGTTTTCGTACGCGTTACCGATGCAAATGACTGATTGCGATCATTAATTTGTGATAGGTTCTGAGCAACATCCATCGCCCTTTACCTGGGAAAGATACAGATGACGATCCCGAGTCGTATGAGTCTGGGCTTCCTGTGGTGTCTTTTATGTGCGTTTTCGTTTTCATTTTGTTGTCTTCCGTCCTTTTGTTTCTGCTCTGTATTCTCATTAACACCGATCTTGTGTCTTTACAGGCTATCGGACGACTTCAAGTCTAAGTACCCCCATGTGAAGCAAGTTTGGATTCAAGTATGACTTTCTTTGACTTGTAATTTACTACCTCAGTACTGACGATAAGACAACTCTACTATGTAGTCGCTCTTGAGAGGTAAGGGATGGATAGTTCCTAACTATGGGGTGAGTCCTCCTTCGGATATGTGCTTGTGCTTCGTGATTAACTGGTTGACTTGACATTTTCCCACCTCAACCCATATCCTCATTCCTGACCCTCCTTGACATACCCACTACCTCACAGGCTCCCCAAGGCGAAGAATCCACCGAAATGCTTCGAGTCGTCGTCCGAGAAACTCTCTCCGAAGATCTCATGGAGAAGTTGATAACTGATATAGTCGAGGTTACTGAGAGTATAATGGGTACGTATCCTTTCTTTTGTTTTCTGTGGGACGGAGACTGACTCCACGCATTGACAAACACAGAAGGAGACGGCGCTCAAATGATGATCGCCTCCACCAAGAACTCAATTCATCAACCCGAACGCGAACATGGAAGGCCGGATAAGGATAACTTTGGTTCTTCCAGCACTGCCTCTGCTGAAGATGGGCAAGGACAAGGACAGGGACAGGGACAGGCGGGGTATTCGAGACAATGCTAAATCATTGTATCTCTTTGAGCTGAACCTTTATGTTGCCTGGGACTGGACTGGAGTGTTGACATGTTTATGATGTGGGACAGATAACGAGTAGTGCTGAAATGGGTATTGGTTAGGCAAGCAGTAAGGAAAATGTACACTGTATTATATGTTCAATTGTTGACTATACAAGGAGTTTACCTCTTTTGCTCATGCGTATGCCTTTGACATACTCTAGTTCGGTACGGAAGAAGGCGTGGATGCCTCAGTACCTGATCAGCATGGTTTCTGACAACTGAGTCGCTCCGAGGGGGTGTCTAGTCGGACCCAAACATTCTGAGCGCCCTTTAGTGCATGTGCCTCTCGAATCCATTCGTATTCTCGGTTCAGTATAGTGTTGACGCAATTCGATCCTGAACCGGTATATAGGCTTGAGAGTTACCCGTTTCCTCTTCCTTGCGCCATCCGAGATGGCTGGCTCATCTCAGTCTGCTCAATGTTCACACTGTGGCCAGCCGCAGGTCTTCTGTCAGTGCCCTCAATCTACACCAACGCGACATCCTCCCCCTCACTTACCTCCACCTGCGACACCTGCTACGCCTGCTTCTATCTCTCACGGCACCCCAAGAGCTTGAAGCTTGTGACAAGTAGAGAGTTGCGGAAGAGATAGAGAAGTACAAAAATCAGCCACTCGTGTGGAGCGGAAATCCCGATGACTTGAAGAAGTTTGATTTATTGAAGTACTGTAGCAAGTACTGGCAGGTAGGTCAAACTTACTTTTTGCAGATGTGGCATTGGGACCCATCTCTCCTTAGGATCATCGAGACAAGTTCTCGCTCCTTTTCCGCATCGCACTCGATGTATTGCCTGCTCAGGCATCAGCAGTACCCTCTGAACGTGTATTCTCTTCCAGCAAAGAGACAGACACTTTACGGCGGTCTTTGCTGGGCTCCAGCATGATTGAGGTGCTACAAATCCTTAAGGATGGTTATCGGAACGCACGGGTGTCTTTTACGGAAGGATTATTAGCTACGGACGCTGAGTGTCTTGTTCCCGATGTTGATCCAGCTACTATAGATTACCTTCTAGCTCATAGTGAGATTTCCGAATTTTTTGATCTTCTAGATATCCCTCGCGCTACTCCCGAGGCCTTAATAGTTGATGATGACGATAATTTCTTTGCTACATAATTGTTACGCTCTGTATAATATTTAGAACTTCTACTACTGACTACAGTACTTTTGAGCTGGTATGACATGGGGGATTTAATGCTTTTTATCTTTTTTTCGAGAAATCACTCTGAATAAGGTCCCTTCATCTACCTGGATTCCTCGTTTAGCACCGTTTTTGGTCAAATTGCGAGGGCAACCTCAGGCTCGTAGACGTTGCCCGAGCGCTCACATCGGTTGCCGAAATGCCGCTTGGTGCGAATCAAATCGAATCATTTTTACGATTTGGATATAATCGAGAGAGAGAGAGAGAAATTTATTACACGGCATGGTCCACGAGTTGAACGCCGGTTTCCGGGAGGCACACGCTTAGTAGCGTTCCCGGGACCGTAGGGCAGGCAAGGGACGAGCTGGCGGTTTCTACATCCGTCATAGATCCAGTCCCACCCTATGACCACCTTTGACTTCTATGTACAGGTGTAACTACCAAGTACGCTACGGACTATTACGGATTGGGTGAACGGTAGTCGGGGTGAACATATATTTTTAGGTTGTTCAAGACTATTCTTAGCGGTAGGAAGTGGGATTTTGGGGGGATAGTACGTCTGCTCTTAGCGACAGGTTTGGGATTTTTTGGAATAGTACATCTGCTCTTAGCGGCAGGAAGTGGGTCTCGGAGCGGTTTGGCACCAGCAAATTGTGTAACGTCACGCGTCACGCGCGGAAATTTAGCAGAGGGCCTGAGCTCGTCGTTGACGGCGTCGGCGGGGGAAAATGAGCAGCGAGTGCGCTAAAACTTCGTAGGAACGTGGGTAGGGGGTAGGAGAGTAATATTTATGAGTTTGAAGAGGATTGAGATCCAAATGGGCTGGATGCGGTCGTCCTAGTTTGGATGACGCGCAGAGATGACATTTGACGTCGTCGCGTCTTAATGATAATGAATCGAAATCGAATCAGAATCGAATTGCGGCAACACTAGTTCAGCAAGTCTAGGCGCTGGCCAGGGCTTAGTCCATCAGCAAATAGGGTCATGTGCTGGCGGGCTTGTCGGGTTTTTCACGGCTTTTCCGCTTGTCACCTTGGGCGGCAATGCATATTTGGAAAGATCTCTTGGGCAAACATAAATGACGAATTTATGCTCGGTGCCGGAGCTATTCCATATGGATACTCGGCCTCAAATCGGTCCCATATGGAGTAGACCCGGGCGAGCAAAAATGGCACTGAAAAACCCGAAATTTAAGTTTGCACAGAGATCTTTGGAAATATGCAACGCCGCCTAAGGTGTGTCGTGACGATTTTGCACTAAAAATGGTATTTCTCGGTGCGTCCCCTGCACTCACTATGTCAAGTTAGTACTTTCAAAAGGCTTCCTTACGATATAAAAAGATGTTTTGAAGAAAGGGGAGGTGGATTCATCGATTGCACAAAGCGCTGTGCTTGCCGAACTTTTGAGCTTGCGGGAAAATTGACGTGGCTGGTCGCTGGCAAGCTGGCGGTGGCCGCCAGCAACCTGCCGGTTTCCTGATGTCATACCCATCTCCAAGTTTTCCTTACTCCACCGAGGTCTCAATTGTATACAATTCTGGGCGAATCTTTCGTGGAAAAAAGACATTCCAAATCTACCCTCTGGTCCATGGCCATCGCGATGAATTTATGGCAATTGTGGCCTCGCTTGGGCTCGTCCTCGACCCTGCAAAACGAAACGCTACATATGTACAAAAACTATCCTTAGACTCGCGTGGGCCAGTGTCGTTAGCATGCCGTTCCACACGCATTTCCTTTTTGGCAAGTCGGAGATCGAAAAAGCTGCTCCCTTCAAGGTGCATGCCGCCGCATGCGCCACGAATGCGTTTCATCCAAATCAAGGAAACACCATGCCGCTAGGTGATTACCGTGACTACAGTCGGGGACAGCCAATCTCGACAATTTCCCGTGGGCCATATTTAGGGCAATTTTGGATTTTTTAGGGTACAATTTTATCGGATTCATAGGTAGAATAGCGAAATACGTTGAAAAAAGCATCTCCGAAGTTTTTCCCACGAGCGGCTAGGTACTGCCAATTTTTTGAGGGTTTTCAGCGGAGACTCATGGCTCATCCGACACCGAACTCAACATCTATTGACAGGTTACTCTATTAATCATTCAAAATAGCCTCAATACTAGTCATAGTGCGCTCAGAATGGTTTTTGACAGCCCATTCCGCAGCTCTCCCAGTAAGCCCACGCCTATACGCACTCATAAACTGCCACGCAAGATTGATGAAACGAGCCCTAATACTGAAAGAAATATAAGTTTCCTTTACTTGTTCAAGAAGCTGAGTGGTATCCCATCAGTCATCACCGTTAGAACCAAGATAGATTATTCGGCGTGTATCTCGAATAATTTTCCCGTTCGCATCATGGAGGACAAGTCGACCATCAACTTGATTGATAAAATCTGATACATGAGACATGCGGCCTTTCCCTTTGGACCGCAAAAGGGATTGACCTTTCTCGAGCCTACAGAGTATATAATGAGCTTAGAGATCAGCGAAATAAAAAAATGAACCCCATGCTTGGGACTGAAAGTCATTCATATGAAAATACGACTCGTCATGAAATTGTGCAATAATCTCATCTTCAAACTCTTTCTCCTCCCAATTCTCTAACAGCAAGACCTGGATCCTCTTCCCAGCTCTTCAGGTCCTCTGGCTCGAGTCCTCCACATAACCAAACCATCTTCCAACACCAGTCAACTCCTCTCGAATCCAACATTCGTCAAGAACTTCATTTGATGCATCAGCGAGACTCGCGTGGCTTCGTGAAGTGTTCATTCCGTCTGATTTGCTGTCATTGGATGTCAACACTGGGTCTTCTGGCGAGTGAGGCGTGCAGGTATTATCTTTATGTTGGTTTCGAAGGCCTGTTGTGTTTTGTTTTCGTTTTGCGGGTGTTCCAGCCATGCTGGGTGGGTGCTGGGTGTCGCAGGGTGAAAAAACTCGAACCTTGGGGTACTATGTAGCCTACATGTTAGTTTCCTTATCTGTTTAGCAAAATTGACTGTTGAGATATCTGTTTTTTGACGCTATTGTACTCAGATTTAGTAAAAGAGCATTTTCCGCATTATTCTCTATTTTTCCCGATTTTTTTAGCCGGTACTGCCAATTTTTGGGGTTAAAATATCAAAATTGACTTTGAAGAAAATCGGCTTGTTGAAATCTTTTCAGAATGTCCTAAATACGCTAAAAACACACTTTTCGTCCTTTCTCAGCTGCTCTTCGGTCCCCAATAATTCAGTCAAGAAAACTGTCGAGATTGGCTGTCCTCGACTGTAGTGGACTGAAAGCACTACTATTACTAACAGAGATCTTGTATTGAAACTTACGCATATATAGGCGGACAACTTGGTAGTCTTGACGTTAATAGTCTCCCTCTCCAATTTCAGCCCAAAGGCCGAGCTTGTGCGCCGCGAACGAACCTGGAAGCGCACCGTACGTGTCATGGATGCCGTTCCTAATATGCACAAGTTACTTGGGTACGTACTACTACCGCTACGTCGGACGCTCGTGTGTTTATCTGTGACGCGTGCTCCTTGGAAACAGGGCACTAATCTTAGCAGCATGGTTGAATTTGATGTTATACGTGCTAGTGATTGACCAAGTGAGTAGCAATCAACGTTTAACACTTTTCGGAATCTTGGGTTCTTGTTAGGCTTTGTACGACTACAATTACCGTCTCGAAGGCTGAAGCCTATCTTTGATTGTCGTAATAGGCTGTCCATTACTTTCAACATTACCACAACGACAAGATTCTCGTCAGGATTGTCGTCTTGGCTGTCCTTGTCTGTGATACAGCCATTACAATAGGGGCATGCACCGACGCTTACATCGTGAGTTGCGTGATAACATGCTACCGGAGTTCTGCCTGATTGTTGGATTTGGATAGAATGCTGTCACTTTTCAAGGTAGATAGACTGTCTCTATTTTGTCGAACCTCAATGCACAGTGAATCTGATGGACGGCGACGGCGCAGGAAACATACGTGCTCTACAAACACAACAATGGTAAGACTAATTTTATGAGATCGCCATTTGGCAACAAGTTCTGAAGCTAACGTTCGGCGACTTCGCATGCAGGACTCGAAGCGTATGTCTAGCTTCCATTGGTATCTGTGCAGCGATTGTGCAGGCATTCATGTTGTATAGATATTGGCCCTTGTGAGTACTTATATTCGAAGTTCATCTGCGTTCCACTCTGTCTTACTATGAGATATCTGACTTATTTTTGATTGATTGAAGAACGCGAAGAAAAGTGGTGGTAACTGCTGTAGGAGTTATGATACTCCTTTCAGTAAGTCCGAGTCCTCTCTACCTCAGCTTAAGACTCAGAGTAGTTGCCACTGTGACTTGTTCCTCAATCAATCTTCAATCTTCCCATTCCGAACTCATACTTCTGGCTCTGGCACTGTGCGCATATATGTATAAAAGCTGGCGAGCACCCTGTATCTCACGGTAATCGTTTGCATCTCTTCCCAAGGCTCACGGACTCAATTTTTGCCTGCGGTGATGTAAGTACTTTCAGGTTCTGTGTGGTGTCTTGTACCTCACAAACTTATCCTGTTATCCCTTACGATAGTTTGTGGTTATCAACCGCAATGGTGGCGGACCTATTAATCGCCCTACTACTGGTTCTGTATTATCGGTCGAGCGACCGTGACAGGACGCTCAAGTCTTCGCGCAAGTGAGTATCCTTGCCACTTGGGAATGCTGTTAATGAAAGAAATTTGAATTCATTCGTAGACTTGTCCGCCGTCTAGTGGCTCTCGCACTCAAAACTGGCTCTTTCACCGCTCTGACTGCGGTGGCGGCTCTCGTATCGTTTGCGGCTGATGTTCAGAGTAATGGTATGTCTGATTGCCTTGACTCTTGATTTCAACTTTTCCTTTTCCATTGGCATCGCTCATTTGGGCTTATCATATTTTTCCATCGTAAACGCAACTCGAATATACCGGAAAGTCCTCGTAATATTCACCTACTGCATCGGTAGCATCTATTCCTTAACGCTCTTATACAACCTGAACATTCGTCAAAAGCTCATCGCCAATTGCAAGATCACCGCAGATGTTCGGAGTAGTCGTATAGCTGATTTGGTGAAGAGTCATCGAAGTCAGAGGCAGAATCTGACGTGTACGATGGCGGGATCGATAGGGGTAGCGAACAGCTTGCAAGTGAAGTCCACAAGGGACTTCAACGTCGGCGTCGGTGTTGATGTCGATGTCCCGAATCGGAATCGAAATTGGGATTTGACGGGTACAGAGGTGACGAGGTAGCAGAGACATGGAGGAGGAGGAGGAGGGCAAACACACTGGTACCTGGACCTGTACCAGACTAGCGTTCTTACTAGCAGATAGCACATAGGGAAACATTAACTGGCTAAGAGTTTTGGTGGACAGTAAAGTATTGATTTTTTAATGCACTCACACTCACTTACCACTTATACTGGGAAGCACTCAACCTGGAGGAACATTGCTTACAATGTTAACAACATTTCAACATCATTTCAACGTAGGAGTGGTCACTGGTCATCGACTCATCGTGGGGTGGGTATCTGCATGCGCAGGTTTTGGGTTTGGCGTTGGTTGGTCATGACTGTGGCTAGCCTACTAATATGTAAGTGACTACGTCACTGGGGAAAGGTGCCACTGCTTCGCATGGCAAATTACGAGGCCCATTGTATAAGTAAGTAATACTGTAAAATTGACTAAAAAAAATTAGATAGAGCTTAATATCTTCTGTAATGACATCTTGAACGTTGGGTGGAGGAGCCCATAGTGGTTCAGAGAGGGGCAGTTGGACTTGCGACGGCTGCTGAGGGAAAATAAATACGCCTGAAGCTCGTCGTGGTTGGTGGGCGGCAAGGCAGAAATGAGCTATGACGTATCGAGCGTCAGTTCGGGTACTTCGGAGCGCTGTGGTGGCGTGTAAAAGTTAGAACCCGTGAGAACCTTTGCTACTCAATTGAGGGGTCGACATAAGTTAACTCGGCCTAAAGGGCCTCGTAATTCAGTGAACGCCTCGTCCTACAAACTGACTGATATCTGACCCTGTGGCATGGCATGGTACATCATATGTTGGCTGAATGTTTCATGTACGTACAAAGGTGACGGAAAGGGGGAAGGCGAGGAGCACATGTTAGGAGCACATTTAAGTTGAACAGAACGGTAAAAAATCGTGTCAACGTACCAGCCATATAATTCAACATGTACATGTGTTTCCTCAGACTCCACGAACTGATCTTACCCTCAGGCTTGCCCCGTTTCATTGAAGCTAGTACTACGGTAAGTGAGTGTGAGCGCCTTAAAGAATTATCACTTTACCGTCTGGAGCCAAGTTTCTCTGCTCCTAGTAATGCCAGTCTCGTCAGGTCTGTCCGCAGCTGTTCCAAGGCTCTGTGACCTCGGTTCCCGATCCCGATTCCGATTCGGGACGTCGTTCAAGTTGTCCACCATCGTACGCGTATGACTGTTCAAATCAGGTATAAGGCTACTCCAAACATCGGCACGATTCATGATCAGTGTTTGACGAATGTTCAGGTTGTATAAGAGTGTCAATGAGTAGATACGGCCGATACAATAGGTGAATATTAAGGCGACTTTTTAGTTGAGTCGATTCCAGGAGAGGGGGTTGAGTTGGGATCGAGTTGGTGGGGTTTGTGTTTGGGTTTATGCCAAGGTTCAAATGCGGGGGTATACGATGCAAAAGGAAAAAAATAAGCATAGATGTGCCAATGGAATCAAAATTATGTGTTAAGGACATACCATTACTCTGAACATCAGTCGCAAAAGTTATAAGAGCTGCCACTGCAGTCAGAGCGGTGAAAGAGCCAGTTTTGAGCGCGAGAGCTACTAGACGGCGAACGAGTTTATTGAAGAATGATGAATTCAATCGCAACTTCAAATTGCAAGCGGAAATGGAACTCACTCCCTCGAAGACTTCAGCGCAATGTGACGGTCGGTCGACTGACGATAATACAAGACCAACAATAGGGTTATTGACAGGTCCGCCGCTACCGCGGCTGATAACCACAAACTGTACATGATATAGGTAGACAGGCGATAACGGGGTATGTGAGCTACGTGGCACCGCACAATGAGTTTGAAGAACGTAGACGTACATCGCCCAAAGCAAGCTATGGCTCCGTGAGCATTGAGGACAGCTAGAAATGGTTATGCTGAGATACAAGGTACTTGCGAGCTTTATGCCAATGATATAATGATCCATAGTAAAGAAGATATTGGCATTATGATCAAGGACCGCTCAAACTTCTGAAGCTTGAGGAGAGACTTACTGACAAGAGTATCACAAGTCCTACGGCACTTATCACCCCATTTCTTCGCGTTCTTCAAGTTCAAGTTATGAATCAAAAAAAAATACGTCAGATATTGAAGACAGACAGAGTTGCAACATACTTACAAGGACCAATATCTGTACAACATGAATGCTTGCACAACCGCTGCAGAGATACCACTGGAAGCCAAGTATAGGCTTCTAGGCCTGCATGCCACGCAGTCCGAGTCAAAGGTCAACTTGACAAGTTGTTGAATGGTGTTTCATAAAATCAGTCTTACCATGTTCGCGTTTGCAAAGCACTTATGTTTCCTGCGCCATCGCACCTATCAGACTCATACGTCGGACATAACAGACTCAGGTCTACTTACCTTGAAAGGTGACAGCATTCTAAGTATCCAAATCCAACAATCAGGAAGAACCCTAGTAGCATTTTACAGCGCAACTCACAATATAAGTGTCGACGCATGCCGCGATTGTCGTAGCCGTATCGCAGACAAGGGTAGCCAAGACAGCGATCCTGAAGAGGATCTTGTCGGTGTGGTAATGCTGAAAGTAGTAGAGAGCCTTTTACGACGATCAAAGATAGGCTTCAGCGTTCGAAACGTACGTAGTTGTACGGAGCCCCAGAATTCTGAAAACTGTTAAACGTTGAACTGTTACTCACTCGGTCAATCACTAGCACGTATAGCATCAAATTTAACCATGTTGCCACGAGTGTTGTCCTGTTTCCGATGAGCATGGGTCAGAGATGAAGATACGAGCATCCAACGTAGTAACACGTACCCAAGTACCTTGTGCAGATTAGGAGTGAGATCCATGGCACGTACGGTGCTTTTCCAGGCTTCGTTTGCAGCCCTCAGGCTCGGCCTTTCTGCTGGAATCGGAAAGGGAGTATATGTAGAGGGAGAATAGTAGAGTCAACTTGAAGGCGAGCAAGTTATAAGTAACGTATCAATAGAAGATCTCTGTTAGTAACGCTTTCAATCCGCTTTGAATAAATAGTGTCAACGGTGCCCCATACCCAGCAGAATGATGTTTCCCTTATTTGGATGGGTTTAAAGGGGACCGTCCGCTTTAGCAGCGCATGTCATCTTCACCAGAGACTGATTCGGAATATTAATTGTTTTGGTGAAGGGAGCACTTTTGGCAGCAGGTGCCAGCTAGTAACATCCCTTGCAGGGACCTAAGTGATTCAGTGCTTTCCATTCCAGAATATACCAGTGTATATAAACATAGTGCTGGATGCACTAAAATCTCATTCGTCCCCCCATGACGTGTATAACTCGACGCTACTATGCCATAACGCAGGAAGACCCATGGCCAAGTCGTGCACAAAATTAAGTACGACCAGACTGAGGCTGACTCTGGGCAGACGGGGGGAATGTACCTTGCATGTTACCAAAATGAAAGACGACGAGGCCAGCTGAAAATAAATGACCTGATCTCGGGATATGTACATATGTACATAATATTTCTCCAGCGTTTCGTTCTTTTGCAGGGTCGAGAACGGCGAGGCCCCATGTAGACTTGGTCACCTTTTTCCACTAAAGGTTCACAGCTACGCCGAGGTGTATACAATTAAGACCTCGAGGGGTACGCTGAAAGACAAAACTGTCACTATAGGGGGAACTTGGAAGATGAATTGGGTATGACTTGGCCCTGGCCAGTGCTAAGCCTTGCTAGCCCACATTTCGCGAGAATACATACTACATAGTAGTAGAGACTCGGGAGGTACATGCACTAAACTGAGATCAAAAGCGCCCATGGGCCAGATTCTTTTTGAACCTGGGCCTTAAAGGGTTCAACCAGATAGTCGGCCCCTCCGAGTCGGTGCGAATCCGGATCCGAGATGGTGAACATGAATAATCCATGCTACATACTTTAAACTAGGCTCGGTTCCATCCGTTCTGTTTCGAACTCCGCCGGTCGTTCGTCAGAACGGCTGGCATTTTTGGGCGTCGTTTTGGGAGCTTGGCGTGTGAGTTTGATACTATATCAACATGGTTCTAATAACAAGCTCCATTACGCTCTCTTCATCCCTATTGATACTCTTTTAGTGCCAACTTTGTCAAAAAATTCGTCAAATTTTTTGACAAAGTTGGCAGGTAAAGTCTAAATATTGTAGCTCGGAAATGGCACCACCAGCCATTTTATTTGTGAGTATGGAGCAGCATGATAATATAACTAACACTTTGAAGCAGTCCTTTTTCCAACGCAAACAAATATCGGCATCTGTAGCGCGTTCGCTGCTTCCTGGACTGCAGAGACAACAAAAATTTTTACGAGTTCAACTTCACACGCCAAGCTCCCAAAACGACGCCCGAAAATACCAGTCTGTAGGGATCACTGGCCCCATTCAAAGTCCGCCAGGCCACGTGAGATTACCGACAGACTGGCTCGCGAGTCTAACTTGAAACTTGAAACACAGTCAAGAGGATAATCATATGAGAGAGCTAGCCAAGCAAGATTGGACTGGGACTCCAGCCGGACTGCAGCTCATAGGACTAACGACAAAGTCAAAAAATCCGTTCTTGGTAGCTCAGTGGAGGGGCAGAGTGATGAAGCTGTTGGAGCGGTTCGAGGATGGGGATAGGAAAGGAAAAGACCGTCTGAAGGACCGCGGTGAAGGCTACTTGAAGGAAGCGTTGAGTTTGTCTAGCGTTGCTTGGCAGCGTCCTGTCTGTCGGAGCCTGGTGATCCGTGAGACTCGGACCTGGGTCCCGACGTGTCTATTGATTCTTCTCTGCCATCTCGCTCCAAGTAGCTACTTTCTGTCTCGTCGAGCTCCTACACATTGTTACCGTACTAGACAGTTCATCCCGATACATGGTATATCGATCCGTAAGACTACCCTAAGTACACCTAAGAAATTACGCTGTCCCGAGAAGTAATTTTAAGTCAAGTGGAGACAAGTCGATAATAGGGAATTTGAAATACATATGTCGAGTCATCGACACGGCCTCGGTATGTACATGCACGATTTTCGTCTGACGGGACGGTCGAGAAGTACTTATGTCCGAATTGTGGAGATATGTGGGGTAGTAGATGTGTGGGGTTATGGTGACTCCCAGGCTCTCCCAGGTCAAGGCATGAGTAAAATTTTGGTAAAATTCGAATACGAGAAAAATGAAAAATGATCAATTGAACCATGTATCTACTCACAAAGTGCTCGAGAGGGCACGACAGACGAGACCGGATGACATAAGATGAGATGAGATGAGATGAAGACGAAAGAAAGGACTAACGACTTGACGCGTACGCGTCAAGCCAGAACACGTACTAATACGGCGAGTCTACTAACTTGTTGGGGAGGGAGAAAGTTGGAAGTTTCTGCAGGAAGAACTATATCTAGGAGCCTTGCATATACGGCCTCCGTACTGACTACATAGTTGGTACTAAGTAATTACACGAAGAGTGTCAAGACGTATCGTTAGTCTGCATAGCTCGAGACTAAGGTACTACTTGGTGAGACGGCGGCCGTTCAGTCGTTTTGACTAATTAATAATTACGTACTAGACGATCTGCAGTAGAATTGCTAATCTCCTCTTGCTTGTCAGCAGGACAGTCATTTCAGGTGAGTAAATCTACGTTGATGACTCTTCTGACAGGTATCAACAAAATATACAAAGTACAGAGTGGGTAAGATAATTTGTAGAGGTATACTTTCGGCCCGTTGCCTCGCTGGAGTTTAACCTGTACAAGTGATTATTAATATCAAGACCGTCCTTACGCAACTCCGTTGACGAGAGCTTAGTTTATTTTGCAGAGGTATATAAATGAGACCCGTTCCCCGTCCTCCATCCATCCAACCCACAGCCCAACTCAACATTCACAATGTCCAAAAAGACCGACGACAAAAAAACCATCGTCATCGTCGGGGGTGGCATTGCCGGCTCCCTCGTCGCACGCTCACTCTCCAAATCCCTCTCTCCCCAATCCCACAATATCATCCTCATCAACCCCCGTCCTTATGCCATCTCTCTCCCTGCTAGCCTCCGTCTCGTCGTCTCTGACCAGAACGACCTTGCAAGCCCTCAAACAGGCGTTCTTTTACCCTATGATAAACTGTTCTTTAACAACAACGGTCGACTTATCCACGCGTCTGTAACTTCCGTCGTACAGGAATCCGGACAAAAGCAGGGAAGACTGGAGCTGAGCAATGGGGAGGAGATTGAATATGACGTGTTGGTGTTGGCAACGGGGAGTAAGTGGGGAGGAGCGATTGATTTTCCGGAGGGGGATGAGAAGGTGTTGATGGAGTATATTAAGGAGAGGAGGGAGGAGTTTAAGAAAGCGAAGGAGGTGTTGATTGTGGGGGGAGGGTCGGTGGGAGTTGAGCTTGCCGGGGAGATTAAGGATGTTTGGCCGGTACGCGTCTCTTCCTCTTACCCTCTTCTCGTCTTATCATCTTCATCTTCGTCTCCATCTCCCCCTCTGACTCTAGTTTGTTCCACATAGGATAAACCAGTCACCATTCTCCACCGCGACACCAAACTCATCAACTCGACCTACCCTGACAAATACCGCAACCGTTTAGCAGGCCAAATCAAGTCTAGGGGTGTTGATCTCATTCTGAATGACTCCCTAGACGTCGACTCGGAGAATAAGATCTCTACAGTAGGAGAGGTTCAGACGTATACGACAAAGGGAGGGAAGGACGTTAAAGCTGATTTAGTGGTACGTTTACTTGCCTCCTCTACGTTCTCTGTCTTTTGTTCTCGTCTTTCTTTCGTTATTGGCGTGTCGAAAGTTGAAGCCTCACCCCGTCTAGATCCGTGCATACGGCTCAAAACCCAACACATCCTTCCTCTCTTCCTCATCCCTTTCCCCCCTTCTCACCCCCTCTGGAACAATCAAAGTTCAACCCACGCTCCAGCTTGCCGGATTTCCGCATATTTTCGCCTTGGGCGATATCATAGAGTGGAAAGAGCAAAAGCAGGCGGCGAAGGCTAATTTGGGGCATTCGGGGGTGGTTATAAACAATGTTACGCAGTACCTCAAGGACGTAGAAGGGGGAGCAGATAAGGGGAAGAAGATGAAAGAATATAAAGGTTCTATTGAGATGATGCTTGTTACAAATGGGAAGGTGGGTATTCTTTCTCTCCTCGTTCCTATACTTTTCTAAATTTGGATGCGTACTATATCTCCCCACACCATTCGAACGTTCGGCGTTCTCAGTCCTCCGGCCTCGGCTACCTCGACCTCCTATGGGGAATTATCCTCCCTGGGTGGCTTTCTGCGATGTTGAAGTCGAAAACGTTGATGGTGTCGCAGACTAGGGCGGCGTACGGGTATTAATTCCCTAATCTTAAGCGAGGGATGAAGAACAGGTACTAACCGAGTACCAAAATAGATGAAAGTTGATGAGGGGGGTAAGGAGTGGTGAGAAGGAATGGGTGATGAGTTCTATCGGGTTCAAGTTACACACAAACATAACACTCTTTTCCTCAACGTGTCTTTCGCTCAAGGTTTTTACCCCTTTCCTTCTATATTCTCCTTCTATCTTCATCCTCATCCAGACCCTCGAGGAGTCTCGAGTCCCGACGCGCGTTCGCGTCTGCGTCTGCGTCTGCGTTCGCGTTTGTATCGCTCTCAGCCTTGCAACTTTAGTAGTAGTTTACTAGTCAAAGAATTAATTGGATACCTTGTTTCTGTTTCTGTTTCTGTTTCTGTTTCGTTTTCTTCTCTAAGTCTGTTTTCGAAGTTCTCGAAGGATATATATAGTGTGCAGGTTCTTGGACGTTACACGTAGAGAATGTGTAGTCTGAATCAGTAGACCCTAAGGCCTAACCTAAGACTCAGGGACGGGCTTCCTGGGACCTTGTGTCACCTTAGCTGGAGGCTGGGGTCGTCGAGTCTATTAAATCAATGTCGTTTTTAGCACCGATTAAGAACGTTATAATCTATATTCATGTGAACGTCAACGCTGCCACGTTCCCCTCTCTCGGGCCTCTTCTCTAAAGTCTCGTTCTTATTTCAGCGTGCGGCTATGCAGAATGGCCCCCCTATTCAGTCAGCAAGTTCGCACTCCACTATACCGGTAGACCCTGCTGAAACCGCTAGTGTTGCCAAGGAAAATCCTCTATTGACATACAGTAGGAAAATTGATGCGGCTTCCTTTTTTGGAATTTAGCTCCGGGCTGGTTTCTGGCTTACTTCTTGCTTCGGGATGGGTCGGGACATATGAGAGAAGACCCCCGCACCACTTTCCTAGTGACGCAAAGGCTGCGTTGAAGGAGAGTGAAGCAAAAGATTGTGACCCGGCAGCCCGGCACCCACCCCTATTTCCAAAAAGGAAGCCGCATCAATTTTCGCAGCTACTGTATACAACTCGAGTATATAAGTAAAACGTCAATGGATAACTTGCCGACCTTATCTTGACCTCTCTACCCTACCTAGCCTATCTACATAGTCTCCCTTTCACCTTACCACTCCCTCTACTTTTGCCTTTGGGTTTTAGCACAAAGCTGGAGCCGGAGCCCAGCGACTCGGAGTGCTCACTGCTGCGAAAGAAGGAAGGAAGGAAGGAAGGAAGGAAGTTGGATTCAACGAAGCCAAAGCCAAAGCCTAGGCCTCCTTGGGAACCCACCGTGATTCCCATACACCTCAGACAGTCCCATGGACGCCCCTCATATTAATTTGCACAAGGTCCTTGGGTACGTCCTACCGTCTACCTCAAACCGCGGCACCGATAATATTGTTTATCTCACTGCTACTAATTATGACGTGTCGCATGGCTCATCAGGTCAACGCTCATAGGAACATGGTTGAATTTAATGCTGTATGTGCTGGTGATTGATCAAGTGAGTACTAGTACTTGTGTATAAGCAGTTCAAGATCGGCTTCAGCCTCAGCCTGAGTAGTTTTCAGAATCAGAGATCCATCTCGACGCGGACTCTTGAGACCAATCGGCGAGCGCTTATAACTCCGGAATGCGTATACTGACATATAAGTATGCAATATACTAGGCTGTCCATTACTTTCAACGCTATCGCACCGACAGAATTCTCATCAAGATCGCTGTCTTTGCTGCCCTTGCCTCCGGCACGGCTACGACAATCGCAGCTTGTGGTGACGTCTACCTCGTAAGTCGCACATTTGCACAGTTGGACCACATACATTACTAATTAGGCCGACTTTTTCGAATCATTTGGAATTTTGGATACATACTAGAACTCGGTCACTTGTCAAGGTAGGTAGATAGACCAGTCAGGACCTCTGGCGCAGGTCCTTTCTTGAAAATGTAGCAAGTTTGAAGCTGACTCGATGCATCATGGCCCATCTTTTGGGTGGTGCACTGGCAGGAAACATACGTGCGCTACCAACGCGAAAATGGTAAGTAAGAGTGTGATTTTATCAATTTGAAACACCATTCATTATACTAACTTACTCATGGACTTACTATTCGGCGATTGCGCATGTAGGCCAAGAAGCGTGTATCTGGCTTCCACTGGTATCTCTGCAGCGATCGTGCAGACATTCATGTTGCATAGATATTGGTCCTTGTAAGTATTAATATTATGTTCCAAGTTCATCTGTGTTATCAGTTAATATTTATCTGACTTATATCCTCGATTGGACATGTGGATTTGAAGAACGCGAAGAAAAGTGGTTACAAGTGCTGTAGGACTTGTGATACTCTTGTCGGTAAGTCCTTGCTTCAAGCACTGGCAAAGTGGCGGCCCTTCACTGAATAACTCTGGCTGCTGGCATTAAAGCTTGCAAGTACTTTTTACCTCTCCATTATCATTCGTATGCCATCCTTCAGAGGTTCACTTCCACAAACCTTCCCTGCGGTGATGTAAGTTCTTTGCTCTGTGTGATGTCTCGTACCTTACAAGCTTATCGCGTTCTCTATCCCCTGCCACATACGCACCCGTCGGACTACTTACGATGTCGACAGTTTATGGTTATCAACCGCAATGGCGGCGGATATGTTGCTCGCCCTTCTCTTGGTTTTATATTATCGATCTACCGATCATAATGGCAGGACGCTCAAGTCTTCGCGCGAGTGAGCTCCATTTCTACCCGGCAAATTTCTGTAATGACTAGCTTAAGAAGACTGATCATCCATTTCCATTTAGACTCGTTCATCGTCTAGTGACTCTCGCACTCAAAACTGGCTCTTTCACCGCTCTGACTGCGGTGCTAGCTCTTGTAGCCTTTTTGCCAGATACCCAGAGTAATGGTATGTCCTGTCTGTTTCCCCCCAGTTTTATTGGCATAGCACTGGCATTTGGGCTTATTTTGGATTCTGGAACTTGAAAGTCACCCTGATATTCAGCTACTGCATCGGCCATATCTATTCATTGACGCTCTTGTACAACCTGAATATTCGTCAGAAGCTGATCCGAGCCACGAATCCCGCTGATGTTTGGAGTAGTCGTATACCTGAAGTTTGGAGAGTCGTGCCACACAGTACTGGTGACGAGCAACTGGGACGTCCCAGAGAATCAGTGATATCCAAAACCGAGGTTGCAGAGGGTTTTTACTAGGACATAGTAGGTATAACAGAGAAATTTGCCTTCGAACCGGGCAGTAAAGTAATGATTCTTTAATGCACTCAAAATTACTTACCACACAGGTGAGTGGTCGACTTCAAGCAGCGGTGTAGCTTCAATGAAGCGAGACAGTCTGAGGGTTAGATCCGGTGCGGTGTCGAATCTGACAGGGACTCGAAAGCCCTAACCACGTAGAGATATAGGGCAGGGTACGTTGGAAATCCAGCTGAACTGTTCAATTTTCTATCGTTATGTTATGTACAATGCCTTGCCTCTGTGATCATGTTCCTTAACTCGCCCTTACTCAAACCTTGCATGCCGGAGCCATCGCCATAACCTAGCTTCTTCCGAGACATCAAATCATCAACACTGTCATGGTCTAACCTCCTCCTATCCCGATTACTCCTTTTCCTTGAACGAAAACCGTTCCTGTTCAATATTAAATGCGCGTCAACACGGTCACGTATTAATAGGAAACAAATTGTCAGAAGCAATCACAAGGAACGAAGAGAAAAAGACAGTAAGAAGTACTCACCCTAATCGCCCTTCCCTTCCACTGTAACAAAGGGACGATGAGGACGAAGAGGGCACAGACGATTCTATGTATCGGTCACAGAGTGGAGAGATATCATTCGAACAGTGTTAACTTCCGGGGTTAAGAAACGAGGAACAACGTTGAACGTACCCAGTCTCCAATCCCAACGTCTGTATTGCTCCGTGTTTGGAGGACCAGGGGACTTGGTAGTATGCGACGCTGAAACCTCCCAGTGTACGCACCAGGTTGAATATAGCGCTGACTTCCCCCTCTCGTCTCGGAAAACAATCATTCGCGTATGCATCTGACAACGGGCATAGTTAGTTATCATTGCACGACTTCAAGCTCGAAAGTCGAAAGACTTACATATAGCCACAGTCATAACCAAGACCGAAACCTGCGCAAATCCCCAGCCAACTATGACCACTCCTACGTTAAAGTGATGCTGTAAGGCCGCTCCGAGGACTAGGCAGCCAACTAAGTTGAGTGGGACGCCGATATACAGCGCCCTTTTGTTGTTTAACGCCAGCAAGTCAAAGTCAGTAGTTAGCTTTCCCTCATGAACTACGAATCATCAAGAAAGATAAAGACAAGCACTGGGAAGGAAGAGAGCGTAAAGGACAGCACTAAAGGACTCACCAAAGTCGATTCTCCGCCTCCAAAACTCCATTATTCCTTCTAAGGCCCCACAGCATCAACCAGTACATCAAGTATCGAGCTAGCACTTCTCCGATGAGGACTGCCACCTTTAGGAGTTTCAGAGTCCCCGTCGTAGATTAGGTTCAGGGTTTTGGTTTTTTGGCGTCAGTAAGTCGGTGTGGCGTTAGGGTTGGAGTGGTCAAAATCAGGTAGGTCCATATAAGTCCCAGTCGGGTACGGAAGTAATGATCATGATAAAATAACTCGAGTGAGTACAGAGAGCTGAGAGAGCCGAGAGGTGACAGAGACAAGGAACAGGGGAAGATTAGAAAGGACTAGTACTAATACTCACAACTGGCGTCGCATAAATCCCCGACACAATCGTCAGATTGAACCCAAAACCGAGTGGAGGAGGACTTTGGAGGAATATGGTGTTGGTTATCTACAGCACGTCGAAACATGTCGTGATTGAGAACAAAGACTCGAGCATAGGGTGTAGAGTAGTAGCACTTACATTAATTCCAATAGCGAATCCAAATTCCGTTGCCTATAATTATACGCAACGCCAGCGCAAGTCAGTATCAGTATCTCTTCATCTCTTCAAGCTCTGACTAGGGTATTGGAGTACTGCAGCTGGCCATAGCATATAAAGCGTACGAAATTGAAGTGTACTCACCAACAAAAGCGCAATCCCCACCATATGAGGTCTCCACGCAAGATCTATCGGAGCTAATATGACTTTTCTCCACGAAGGAACCAAACTTCGGCTTCGACCTGAGCTATCGGTAAATCTAGAGCGGGCCAGACGGAAACCGGTTATTCCAACGAGCGCGTTGAATCGATTTTTGAAGCCTTGGCTAAAGTTAGGACGAGATAAGCCGGCGGGAGGGGTATTACGGTCGTATATACTGCGAGTTGCGGATGGAAAGTGAAGGGAAAGTGAAAACCAGAATGAATTAAATGAACATGAAGGGAAAAGGGAAGAGGGAAAGCGAAAACCCACCTCTCCTCCATAAACACCGCAATCAATACCAGTACAATAAACCCATAAAAACACCCTATACCAAATGCCCATCGCCAATCTTGTCGAGCGACGAAGAAGCCGAAGAGGAACGGGGAGAGGTGAGGGCCCATTACGGCTGCGCCGGTCCAGATTGCTATCTACAGGTGTCATCATGATTGTGAGGTAGGTAAGCGGTATAGGTAAAGGGCAGGTAATGCGGACATAGTCATAGATGAAGAAGGGGACGGACAGGAAGGGGAGAGACTCACCATCTTAGCTCGTTTATGAATAGGATACATGTCGTTGATGACGAAAAGACCCTGAATGGCAAAATAAAATCACGATGATGGTGACGGTGGAGACGTTAGTATCAGAACGAGGATTACGAAAACGTAAAAACGCAAAGAAAAGGCGAACAGTCTTATACGTACAGTTATTTGGGGACAAGTTCTACGCGTCCCAGCCGAGGTAAGCAGAGCGATTCAAGTCAGCCACAAGAGTAGTCAACCACGAAGCTCGAACGCGCATGCGCATACTCACCCAAAAAATCCAGTCAAACATCTCATCGCTAAGATTCGCGAAAGTTGTTAAATGGTCAGGTCAGTGAGGTCAGTGAGGGGTACTATTGGTAATATCAGTGGACCACGTATACGTACCAGCAAACACGGGAAGAGTCGGAGCAATTGTCAGGCCGATGAGGAAGATTAGGGCTAGGAACTGTGTCCAGAACAATATAGGAAGACGTCCGTAGCGGCGCATTAGCATGATACTGATATCGAAAAAAAAAGAAACAATACAGATGAGTAAATAGGCGAACAAAACTAGCAGACAAAGGCTTGAATGGATTGGAAACTCACTCGAAGAAACCGCCCCATCCTGGGATATGGGTTAGTTACCGAGTAAAGGAAATGTGTTACTATCACGCACCTACGAGGAATACACTCCAACTAAAGCCAAGATCAAAGGTCAGCCGTACGTTAGACAATAGATGAGACCGAGATGGTCACTTGGAAGTGAGATTATTGATATGTCCCGTCGACGTGTTGTATTCCTTGGCCAGCTCGAAGACCGAGGCGATTCCTGGGTGCAAGTTACATGGGAAGCCGATAGGACGTTGCACTTATTACTCACCTATAGCAGAATCAAAATCCGGAATAATAGTCGCCAAGGTGATGATGAAGACGTGAAGGGCTTTCTTGCGTGGGCTCCACTGCGTATCCGTATGTGGGATGTATAGCGCAAGTTAACCGTGACGATGAATGACATGGACGATGGCGGAGAGGTAGCAATAATGGAAGGAGAGGAGAGGAGAAAGGCGACCATGAACCGGCGAGTGAGTCAGACAGCCCAGTGAGTAGTTTTCAAAAGGAACGCACATTTTGTGGATCAAGAGGATCCTCCGTAGGTTGAGGCCATAAAATCCTTTCAGTGCGATTACCTTTACTATCGACCGTCGTCTCCGTCTTGAGCCTCGAAGCAAACTTGGGGCCGAGTTCGATGGCGGCTTCTCTGCTTGCGCATATGCATATACGAGTCGTAAACAGAACCAGAACCAGACCGAGATTAGATTAGTAAAGTGAAGAACGAGAAAACTTTAAAGCAATACGCGTACGCACTCTGGATCCAAAATAACCCTTCCCTTGAACCGTTCATGAAAAGTGGAAATGTCCACATCGGCGTACTCTTCGTCTTTACCCATCTCCCTGTCCTTATCCATCTCTTCGTGCTTATCTCCATCTCTCCCCTTCATGCGAACGCCCGCCTTACCCGGGGAAATAACCGCTTCCTCAGGCCCCGTAATTGAGACCTTGGAGGGAGAGGTAGAGTTGGAGCTCCGGTCTTTCTCCTTATCCTTATCCGACTGCGACGTTGAGCGTGTACCAGCCATCGAGTATAGTCTATGACAATGACGGATGGGAAGTAGAGTGAAGGAAAAGATCAAGAAGACCTCCATCCATGTCTTGCCTTCACGCGTACGTCTTCTCCCACTGTATCTCCCATGTCAGACCGGCTAGCCGGGCTCTCGGAGAGTGGGAAATAGAGTTGAAGAATTTAATTGAGTAGATAGATAGTAAGTTCGTTCGACAGCTTGGTCTTCTGACCCTGGCCTTCTTCTTGGAATTCTCTGAGTAGTGTTTTAGTTAAGTGGAGGAGAATAGAGGTTCCTGAATTCCCAGGACAACTCCAAACTTCATATTGCAGCTGGGGTTCATATGACTGATTCGAGAAATTGGAACGGGAACTTTGGGAATAGACTGAATGGAGAGAGTGATTAGGGACTATTAGCAACACGTCAGAGAATTTTTTTTTTTAGGGAAACCTCGGCTAAATTCTGACTGCGTGAAAATGTTCCCACCACCGTAGTATTTCCTCTCAACATCGTCGTTGCGTCGTCACCTCCACATTGGTCCCCACTCGTCTGAATACAGAGCTCATGCTCATCACTGGCAGTACGGAGGCGGGCCAGAAGAAGGCATAAAGCCTCAACAGAACTGAATCTGGAACGAGATGCAGTGATGAAGAGATCTGGAATGTCCAACGCTTTTGCTAGCCTCATGAGCTGAGACTGAGAAAAGCGAAAGCACCAGATGCAATCCTGCTTGTTGATCAAAGATAGCCATTCCCAAGTTATCCGGTTACCAGAAGGTGTTGGACGTGGTGCAGAGAGCTGACTGAGTGAAGATAGGAATAAAAGATCATCTTCATCATCATTGCTGTCATCAAAGAGTAGTGAAAGGAAGACTAATGCTTCAGGATTGGATTCTGATGGCCTGGTTACACTTGACTGACCAGAATCCATTGATGTCGATAAGAGAATATTCTGACTGGTCGGCTGATTATTTCAGCGAAAACTCGGCTAAATTCTGACGCGCTTAGTTTTCTGACGTGTTGCTAATAGTCCCTATTATCTGATTAATATTATTTGGATTCCGAGCGTGAGTGTAAGGGACCAGGCTAAGAGAAGAAAATATAGCCAGGTGCTTTAAGACAAGACTATGAGCAGTATTTTCTTCTCTTAGCCTGGTCCCTTACAGTTTGATTCGGCTTCCAAACCAACTGGAGTGCTTTTCTTCCTTCAGTGCTCCCTCAGCCCACATTCCTTTGGTGCTGTAAAACCCCCTGATCACTCTACTCCTTTTTGAGTGTTCTTCCCCTTGTGCTAGTACTCCATTCCTTCTAGTGCTCCCTCCCATTTCACTTTCTTCTCGCATCACTCGGGTACAAAGCGGTCGTTGGTTCGATTCCTGGGAGCACCCATTTCGGGCCCGTGGATTCTGCCCTTCATTCGAATTGACGGCTGAGGATCGAGACTGGCGTGTGAAACCAGAATCGATTCGGGGTCTTCTATATAAGGACACCGATCTGGGCCTGAGCAACCCGGAAAGGAGATTGCCTCGAAGGGGAGGTAATGTAACGATCCATTACTCCATATATAGCGCCTGCGACGGTATTCACACGTACCGAATATTGTGGCCTTTTGGTCCAGTTGGAGGTTGGGTCTCATTGCAGGCTGACCTAATCCTTTACAGAAATAGGACTAGAGGACAAGTATGAGGAATGACCACTGGGGAATGACAAATACAATCTTCAAAGACTTGTATTTGTCATTCCCCAGTGGTCATTCCTCATACTTGTCCTCTAGTCCTATTTATTTATTTATTTGTTTTCTTGAAGGATTAGGACAGAATATTCGGTACGTGTGAATACCGTCGCAGGCGCTATATATGGAGTAAGGGACGTGACCCTTACAGCGACTCAGGACCTTGAAGCTTGAAGCTTGAGGAACCAGGCAGGGGACCAGGATTAATATTGCGCGATAGATTGCGAGAATGTACTATTACAACCATATGTTCGGTCACTTTGGGGTGTGACGCGATATTTTTGGTCAACCTGATGTTCGAGGGTCAGTGTAAGGTGTGACGAGATGTTCGCGGCCGGAGGCCGCTTGGAAAAAATTGTGCTAAACTTAAAACTCGCCAAAATTCGCAAAGTGTCACGCCGAAAAGACAAAAATATCCGCTCGACGGATAGATCACATCACTACTACTGATATTACGAGGCCGAAGAATGAGGCTGAGTTCTTTACACCCATTTTCCGCTTGTGGCTATACGAATTGTTCCCGTTTTTTCCCGGTACTTTGTCTCCGGTTTTTCCCTTGCCCCCTGACCGCTACATACTAGTATTGCAAATATACGTTCGTTTTTGCGGCGACGCTCGCTAATTCGTCTAAATCACCATCGTTACAATAATCATTCTCCCTGTCTTTCTCGGTCAGGTCGACGCTGCACTATACTGCATTCCTGCCCACTTCTGACTCAATCGACGTATAAGCTTCTCATCGTCACCAGCCTCTCCTCTCTGCTTCTCTCCTTGCAAATAAAAAAACTGTAGTATCTATATATTTGTACATGAGAACAAAATTAATGACTAGTCTGTGGTAAATCTTGTGGCCTCGTATTCGCCACGCCTCGGCGCTGGCCCACACCCCTTTCATAAGATATATCTGTAAAAAAGTGTGTTTCTGTACGCCTTTCTGCCGAGCGGATATTTTTGTATTTTCGGCGTGTGTGTGATGCGATTGTTTTGGAGGATACTCGAGGGAGTCTGTGATGCGTGATGAGGTACGAAATCGACCATGTTCGAAGGGCACCGTGATGCGTTACGCGAACATGTGGTCGTAATAGTACAGTAGTGGTTCCATCGTCCTAGATCTTTCAACAGACGACCGCCGTGTGTACGGAGAGCATCCTAGCTTGCAGGACGTGACTTTGAAGCTTGATGGGTCCGGGGTAGGTGAATGACCGCCATGATTGCGAAACCTAGTAGGAACGCACACGTGACTGAGTCAATGACGTGTCAATCGCGTCGACGACCAACACCGGTTGAAGTCGAGCACTCACTAGTGCGGTAAGTAATTTTGAGTGCATTTAAGAATCACTATTTTACTGCCCGGTTCGAAGCCAAATTTCCCTGTTATGCCTACTATGTAGTACTAGTACTAGTAACAACTCTCTGCGACCTCGGTTCCAGATATCAATTCGGGACGTCCCAGTTGCTCGTCACCGGCACCGTGGCACGACTCTCTAGATCAGGTATACGACTACTCCGAACATGAGCAGGATTGGCGACTCGGATCAGCTTCTGACGAATATTCAGGTTGTACAAGAGTGTCAATGTATAGATATGGCCGATGCATTCGCCGAATATGAAGGTGACTTGAATCGGAAATTCAAAATGAGTCCAAATGTAATGAAAGGGAGCAGGACATACCATTACTCTGGATATCAGGCACAAAAGCTACAAGAGCTAGCACTGCAGTCAGAGCGGTGAAAGAACCAGTTTTGAGTGCGAGAATCACTAGACGATGAACGAGTCTAAATAACAAGCAATGAATTTGGTGATCAGTCTTCTTAAGCCAATCATTACAGAAATACGCCAATCGGACACGGAACTTACTTGCGCGAAGACCTCAGCGTCCTGCCATCACGGTCGGTCGAGCGGTAATATAAGACCAGGATTAGGGCGATTAACAGGTCCGCTGCCATTGCGGTTGATAACCATAAACTATCGACGTCGTCAGTAGTCCGACGGGTGCGCATGTGGCAGGGGGATAGATAGCGGAATAAGTTTGTGAGCTATGAGATACCATACAGAGCAACGTACTTACATCACCGCAGGCGAGATTTGTGGAATTGAACCTCTGAAGGATGGCATACGAATGATAATGCAGAGGTAAAAAGTACTTGCAAGCTTTAATGCCAGCAGCCAGAGTTACTCAGTGAAGGGCCGCCACTTTGCCAGTGCTTGAAGCAAGGACTTACCGACAAGAGTATCACAAGTCCTACAGCACTTGTAACCACTTTTCTTCGCGTTCTTCAAATCCACATGTCCAATCGAGGATATAAGTCAGATAAATATTAACTGATAACACAGATGAACTTGGAACATAATATTAATACTTACAAGGACCAATATCTATGCAACATGAATGTCTGCACGATCGCTGCAGAGATACCAGTGGAAGCCAGATACACGCTTCTTGGCCTGCATGCGCAATCGCCGAATAGTAAGTCCATGAGTAAGTTAGTATAATGAATGGTGTTTCAAATTGATAAAATCACACTCCTACCATTTTGGCGTTTGTAGCGCACGCATGTTTCCTGCCAGTGCACCACCCAAAAGATGGGCCATGATGCATCGAGTCAGCTTCAAACTTGTTACATTTATTCAAAAAAAAAGACCTGCGCCCAGAGGTACCGACCGGTCTATCTACCTACCTTGAAAGGTGACTGCATCCTAGTATGTATCCAAAATCCCAAATGATTCGAAAAATCAGGCCTAGTTAGTAATTTATACGGTGAAACTATGCAAATGTGCAACTCACGAAGTAGACATCGCCACAAGCTGCGATTGTCGTAGCCGTGCCGGAGGCAAGGGCAGCAAAGACAGCGATCTTGATGAGAATTCTGTCGGTGCGATAGCGTTGAAAGTAATGGACAGCCTAGTATATGGCATACTTATATGTCAGTATACGAGTTCAGGAGTTACGAGCGATGCCTCCAGAGTCCGAGTCGAGATGGATTTCTGATTCTGAAAACCGCTCAGGCTGAGGCTGATCTTGAATTGCTTGTACACAAGTACTAGTACTCACTCGATCAATCACCAACACATACAGCATCAAATTCAACCATGTTCCTATGAGCGTTGACCTGATGAGCCATGCAACACGTCATAATTAGTAGCAATGAGATAAACAATATTATTGAGTGCCGCGGTTTGAGATAGACGGTAGCACGTACCCAAGGACCTTGTGCAAATTAATATGAGGGGCATCCATGGGACTGTTTGGGATGTATGGTGCAGAATCACAGTGGGTTCCCAAGGAGGCTTAGCCTTTGGCTTCGTTGAATCCGAGTTCGTTTTCTTTCGCAGCACTCCGAGTGGCTGGGCTCGGGCGACGGTTTTGGGCTAAAATCTGAAAGCAAAGCAGAGGGAGTGGCAAGGTGAAAGGGAGACTATGTGGGTAGGCTAGGATAGAGAGGTCGAGACAAGGTCGGCAAGTTGTTCATCGACGTCGACATCTTACTTATACACTGAAGTACACTCAATTTGTATAAATAGAAGATTTTTCCTTAGTAACGCTAGCGGTTTCCCCAGCCCTAGTGTGGAATTTGCCGATTGAATTGGAGGTCGATTCACCTCGCTCCCGACGTCCCGGACGACGCAGACGATGAATGAAGAATCGAAACTCTCACCTCCCCTCCCTAACCAGGTCCAGTATAAGAACGAGTCCCCATAAAGGGCCTCGTAACATTGAACTTTAGGAGAAGAGGCCCGGCATCCTGGCCAGAGTACAAGATCGTGCTCTCACCGAATACTGAATTTTCCTGACACCTTGGCAGGTATCACGGTCATTACTCCAGCACCATAGAAAGCCCTCGATCCCGTGCAAAGAGAGACTGGGTAATTCCCATACGACCCATAAGGACCTCAACTTTTCCCGAGGACAAAGCTGTATCAGCGCCAATGGGAACGTGACGGCATTCAAGTTGGATCTGAATCATAACGTGCTTAATCGGTTCCATTGCCAAAGACGACGTCGAGACAATAGATTCGACGACACCAGCCTCCAGCTGCAGGTGACACAAGGTCCCAGGTGGTCCGATGTACTCAAGATGTACATACTTACGAGTCCTATTTATAGGACGAATCTTATTGTGAGCTCAAATGGCCGCATTTTTCGGCTCATGGCACATGTCTGGACATGTCATATGTCCAGATTTGGACATATACCAGGACATATGCCACAGCCAATCAGAAGCCAGCTTCTATCTTATGTAATGCTATGTAAATCTTTATGTCCCCCAGAGACTCGCGCGTTCGTGAGGCTCCCTGGGGTTACCCCTCTGCGTTCTGAGGTACTATACTCCTAATATATTATTTTAATGCTTGTGTAGTATACACTATAAACTTGTTTGGCTAATTGGTGCAATGTGCAGTGGTGGGATCTAGCCTTGACCCCTTGAACACTCGCTTGCTCAGAATCTCCTCTTTGGCAGTGCTCGTAGTTGAAAAAATTGGGCTAATTACTAAGTGTAAAACAGAACTAGTCTTGTACCTGTCAGTGTGCTGATTTAGCCCGAATTCTTCTGGTCAATGGTCAAATAATAAAAATTTATGTACTCACTGTCTTTGGGATACCTGGTCCAATTTGGTCATTTACTTTGATTCTACAGCCTCAAGGATACTTCTTCTTCAACTTCATTTAGTGATGTTGTGGAAAGAATCAGCAGGATTGGTGAAACCTTGCTATTTTATGTCCTGCGCGAAGCGCAGAAGAAAAATGAATTTTAGTAAAAGTGAGTTGGTAAAACAGAGGTTCAAGTATATAGTAGTACTCGTCAACGATGCTGTGATTCTCGCTGAGTGTCTACGGCTAGCAGAGAACAAAAAGAGGAGCAGAAAGAGGAGTAAAAAGAAAACAGTACAACCGGTGTTCGAACTCGGGGGCTCGCAGTGGGAAAAATAACACAATAACCACTTCACCAAAGAGCACTAACATATAATTACTTACGCGAGGACATATGCCACTTGATTAATCTTGATTAATGTCCAGACATAAGCCATGAGCCCATTTTTCGTATCCCGGGAAAATATATCATATTCTGTCAGCTCGGCAAACTCGGTACTAAGCACCTTCTCCGCAGATTCTCCACCATTCTCTGTTAAGCTTTCGTCAAGCAACGAACCAGTGCCCAGTGCCCAGTCCATGACCCACATCTACCTCTTCAGAGTCAATTGCGTGTTGTGCAATGAAATGAGGACTCGTACCTGCCGCTGTATACAGTGGCCCTCACCGACATATTATACTTATGTGGCGCGTACCGTAGTACTAGTTGTACTACTATACGGTTGAGTCCCCGCGGTTTGCAGGGTCTTACATAGTTGGGCCCAAGTTAGGCCTTGAGGGTCTACGGATTACTAGACCCATTTAAGGGACTCGTTGTTACAATCGATCGTGGCTCTGGTGGGGGGCAATTGCCATCAGGGCCGATGGCTGGATCCATCAATCCCGCTTCCCTTTTTGGGCGCTCGTTGCGGCGTTGCGACGCGGCGCGCAAGCGCTGGCCTACATTTTCACCGTGAGCAACTGAACTCGTCCTCGCCCTCACCGGAGTAGGGGAGTAAGGGAAGATGACTGTCGGGAACAAGGGTGGAGTACAATGCGGGACTCGGGCGTACCGACCAAGCCACTACGGATTCAGGACTCAAAACCCAGGAATAGGGCAAGAGTAGGAAAATAGAAAGATGGGCATGGAAAGATAGGCATACGCGTTGGACAGGTAGCAACTACGGTGGTGCCAGCTGTGGTCATGGGACGCGTACGTGAGTACGCGCCTGTCCTGAACAGAAGATTCAGAAAGCCATACCGGGATAGAAACCTGACGTTCCTAATACTTATACTTATGTGTCTTGTAGAGCTTGAAGAACTTTAGGATCTAGAGCCAGTACTATTGCGCGTACCGTGACTCGTTGTCCCGGATCAGATCTGTAGCACTGTAAGGAAGGCTAGGCTCAGGCTTACAGGTCGTGACGTTCAATCTTGATGCACGATGGGTGGATGCATATGGTTGGGTGTACTGTCTCGGAGGGAAAGAGGAGAAACCTAGAAACGCACACGTGAGCGTTCGCGTTCGCGATTGTGTCAAGCCAACCTAAGCCACCGTCGCCTCTGCGCAATCTCCACGTGTAACGTGTACCATCCAAGCACTGAAGTACTCAAGTTTCTTCCCAATATCGCGTGCACGATTCGAACCTATATTGAACTTATACTTTGAAGACTTTGAGAACTTCAAGCTTCAAGAACTCTGAGATGACTTTGAAGAGAAGGCAGAAAATTAAACATGGTATCCAATTAATACTTGACTCCTTAAGTAAAAAAAAAACATCGAGACTCCAGAACCTAAGAAACGAATAGAACCTACCAAAGAGACAGAGCAATAGCCAATAACGATAAACGAAGTCATCACCCACTCCTCCTCATTCCTCCTTACTCAAGATTAGGGAATTAATACCCCTGTGCCTCCCTAGCCTTCGACACCAACAACGTTTTCGACTTCGCCATCGCAGCGACCCACCCGGGGAGGACAATTCCCCATAAGAGGTCGAGGTAGCCTAGGCCGGAGGACTGCGATCCCGAACGGTTCGTGTTTGTAGAAGGTTCGGAAATGGGAAAGAGGAGGAAGAGAGAGACATAGTAAGCATACACATTCACCTCTATGCAATGATGAAAAGAGAGGAACGAGCGAACAAACACCCACCTTCCCATTCGTAACAACTATCATCTCCATAAAGCCTTTGTATTCTTTCAACTTCTTTCCCTTCTCTTCCCCTCCTGCAAGATCGCTCAAGTAGGTTTCTATATTATTGATAACCACCCCTGAATGCCCCAAACTAGCTTTTGCAGCTTGTTTTTGTTCTTTCCACTCTATAATATCGCCTAAAGCCAATTAGGTCAGCGTCAGCAATTAAAAACAGCAAGACGTGAAACTGACCTAGAGCAAAAATATGCGGGAACCCGGCAAGTTGGAGCGTAGGAAGGGTTTTGATTGTACCGGAGGGAGTGAGGAAGGAGGAGAGCGTGGAAGAGGAGGGGGAGGAGAGGAAGGATGTGTTAGGTTTTGAGCCGTATGCGCGGATCTAGACGGGGTAAGGCTTCAACTTTTGACACGCCAATAACGAACGAAAGACGAGAACAAAAGACAGAGAACGTAGAGGAAGCAAGTAAACGTACCACCAAATCAGCTTTAACGTCCTTCCCTCCCTTTGTCGTATACGTCTGAACCTCTCCTATCGTAGAGATCTTATTCTCCGAGTCGACGTCTAGGGAGTCATTAAGAATGAGGGAGACACCACGAGATTTAATCTGGTTCGCTAAGCGGTCGCGGTACTTGCCAGGGTAGGTCGAGTTGATGAGTTTGGTGTCGCGGTGGAGGATGGTGACGGGTTTATCCTGTGGAAGAGAACGAAAACAAAGGAGAGAGAGAAACTGAGCGTCATGGACGAAGATAGAGAGACGGGAAGACGCAGAAATGAAAGAGAGAAGAGGAGACGCGTACCGGCCAAACATCCTTAATCTCCCCTGCAAGCTCAACCCCTACCGACCCTCCCCCCACAATCAACACCTCCTTCGCTTTCTTAAACTCCTCCCTCCTCTCCTTAATATACTCCATCAACACCTTCTCATCCCCCTCCGGAAAATCAATTGCTCCTCCCCACTTACTCCCCGTTGCTAACACCAACACGTCATACTCAATCTCCTCCCCATTGCTCAGTTTCACTCTTCCATTCTTGTGTCCTGGTTCTTGGATAACAGCGGAAACCGACGCGTGAACGAGTCGCCCATTATTGCTAAAGAACAGTTTATCGTAGGGCAAAAGAGCGCCTGTCTGAGGGCTTGCGAGGTCATTTTGATCAGAGACAACGAGGCGGAGGGTAGCAGGGAGAGAAATGGCGTAGGGACGAGGGTTGATGAGGATGATATTGTGGGATTGGGGAGAGAGGGATTTGGAGAGTGAGCGTGCGACGAGGGAGCCGGCGGTTCCGCCTCCGACGATGACGATGGTTTTTTTGTCGTCGGTCGTTTTGGACATTGTGAATGTTGTGATCAAAGAAGTAAAGTGCTTGTTTATATACCTGATCAAAATTACAATGAGTAAGCCCTCGTCAGCGGGATTGCGTAACGGTATCCCCTATCCGCGCAGGATCACGCCGTCTGTACAGGTTTAGAGGTTTCAAAAAAACACTAGCTATATACGTCTCTGATTCAGATCCATGTCAGAGGATACTCGTACTCGCATACTTTATACTTTTTCTATACTCACTTTGACTCTTGCGTCAGGTTACTAAACGGTTTGCGTTTACTCACTTACCATGACTATGCTGCTGACAAGTGTGAGGATATTAGCAATCCTATTCCTCATCGTCTAATAACTGTCAATTCAACGAAGATCAATGATTGTCCTCTGACCATGTCTGCAACACGTCTAGACTACTACTACTTAGTACCAGTTGTCAACAGAGGCCGTATATGCAAGGCTCCTAGTCTCCGTAGGCAGACTGATGAATACATGACGATCCATAAGATGTATGTATACATACAAGGCTCCTACAATAGATCAACCTTCTCCTTGCCCAACAAGTTAGTGGACTCGCCGTACTACGTGTGCTGGTTTGACGCGTACGCTCCAAGTCGTTAATGTAAGTTGGGTCCTTTCTTTCGTCTCCTCTCATCTCAGCTTAAATCTTCCCGTCTCGTTTCTGGTCTCTTCTCGTATTCTTCGAATTTTACTCATGCCTTCACCCGGGAGTCACCATAACCAGCCATAACCCCACATATCTCCACGACTCGGACATAAGTACTTCTCGACCGTCCCATCACACGAAAACCAAGTACGTACCGAGGTCGTGTCGACGACTCGACATATAATCATGCTTATATCATCGAATGATCTCGGACCTGTCTCCACTTATAAACTTAATTACGTCTCCGGAAAGCCTATGTTCTACTCTACATACTGTAGTTTCAGCGTGTATGTATCTATAAATCTGTGGCCAACTCTGAACCTCTTGCCCATTTCCTTATCTTATCTGGGTACAGAAAGACCCTGCCTATGCCATTGCCGCCACTCACGGTAAACGCGCCGTCATTTGCCCGTCAACAACCTTGGCCCAATTCAAGCCTCATATCAAAGCTCACGAGATGGATGACCGGGTCCATAAATTCGAAGAATCCATCTTCTTCACCGACGCATACAAACCCGGGATCCAGACGCGGGTCGACTGCGAGCAACCCCCGACTTCATGTGGACCTGGGTATTCGGAGTTAATTGAGCGCAATATCCGCTATCGTCTCGCTGGTTATTCAGGATGATAGTCATTGGGATTTTCATTACGTGTATGTGTTGGTACTATCCAACTAGCTATTGTCTTACTGAATCTTCCGAATGATATTGGGATTCGGGATTTAAGTTTGTATAAGTACTGGTTCTATCTAGCTATGTATCTTCTCCAGATTTTTTGACGTTCATGCATGAGAAGCGATCATGACGCGTCGCGTTTTGTCCCTTCGTCTCTCTTCCTTTCGACTCACAGCACGCATGCAGTCACCCTGCTGCTGCTTTTTCTGTTTTCCTCACCCTCCCCTGCGTACTCCTGTCTGTTTTGTTTCTTCCATGTTCTTCTATGTTTCCCTAGACTTTCCCTACATACTCTCTCGTGTCCTCTACAAACTAGTGCTCTGGTAGTGGCCCGTGTTTGCTACCACGAACCCCGCGGTCCCCACGATCCCGCACAGGGTTGTTCTGGGGATCACACACGCGAACGCCGCTTTAGGGAACACTGAATATATCATGGACTACTTAGTCCATGTTCATCAACACTACAATCAACACTACAAAGGACGACCGTTTGTCCTATAGACAAATCTTAAACCTGATTGGCTAACGCTATCTGCCCCTTGCGTCACCGCTCCGCCTCGCTTAAGCGATTGCTCCGACGGATCGGTCTCTTCCTGCTATTACTAATAGTAACATCGCAAGCCAATGCTTTCCTTTTCTTTGAAGCCAATCTTATCTAGAAGTACTAGAACCGATGCCCTCCACGGGCAAGAAAATTGTAGCAAGTTGAGGCAATCTTCAGAGCAGCAGTGTAATACAGTTAAGTATCAACAGATAAGGAGAACTTCACTTCTTTCAGGTTCTGTTTCTACTACAAAAGGCTGATAAAAAGGGGAAATACAAGCATGGTGGAGCAGGGCAAGAAGGAGGAACACTGCTTAGTGTGAAAGCACTGCGAGAGATTTTCGTTCAATCTACATCAGGCTTCTGTATCGCTTCGAGAGGGACTAGAGGCTTATTAGTTTTGTATCATTGTACTGGGGCTCAATCAGGGCTCAGTTACCTTATTATTTAATTGTGTGGGTAGGAATAATATGGGTATGGGAGGGAGATGAGGCTGCAAGAAGTGAGATCTCTCCCTCATTCTAGATCTGAAGCATTGCATGGGGCAGGGGCCTTTCTTTCGCAGCGTGGTACAGTGCCAGTATAGGTAAATCTGCAGACACCCTTCGGATAACGTTGTAAATTACTGTATAAGACTGTATGTACCATGCCATATATATATTTAAGCTTCCAGATGCTTTCCAAGTTGGTATCTGCTGTACATGAAGTGTAAAAATCTTCAAAAAAGGAGTATAAGCACAGCCACAGATTTTTTCCTGATACATTCCTACAGATTTTCTCTATTCAGGATATCAGGAGAAGAATTCTACATTCTCATGAATGTATCTCAGTGTGAAATTGTACAGCAAGGACATTCAAAAGGTCTCACAGTGCCTTGAAATGCTTGCTGCCAGCATTTTCACTACTCATCTTTGAATATCAAACAATTGTTAGTATTTGGCTCATGTCTTAGCATGTTTCTACAAGATAATACATTGTAATAGCTTCAAGATAATTTGTACTCATTGTCACAGAAAGTGATGGTCTGGGTATTTTTCCACTGCATCTCTACCACTGTATCTCTATGACAGCTGTGTCATTTGGCTTCAAAAAAGTTGTAGACAGATTCAGTAGTAAAATAGAAAGCTTTTGACACCCAAGTTGCAATACCCCAGGTAAGTGGTTCTTCTGTAGATGGGGATTTTGCAAAACCCCACTTTGCTACTCTTTTTAGATATCTCACTCAGTTTTATTACAACTGCTGGGGAGTGAGTTCTAACCCCTGTTTTTGAGGCTGCTCTTTCTCCTGGTGTAGTCAGAATTTTCGAAAAAAAAATCATGTGGTGATGTAGCAAAATGGGGTTTTCAAAAATGCCCCTTTCTCGAAGTAACCCTTCACTGGAGCATCTCAAATTTGGTGTCAAAGGCTTCTATTTTACTAATAAACAATACTATAACTTGATTGAAGCCAAACGACACAGCTGTTGTGGAGATATCATCAAAAAATAGGCAGACCGTCTGCAGGGTGTCTGCACCCTACAGACACCCATGCAGACACCCTAAGAAAGCAAAATGGGAGTGTCAGATACAAGACTTCTGCCTAGAATTGGACATTAATGGATTTGATTCAAAGATCAACTGTCAAGAATGTTGTCACTTAGCAATTGACCACCCAAGTCACATGATGAACAAGATAGATTAACAAGATACAAGAGACGAGAGAGATGTAAAGAGATAATGAAGACGAGAGAAGAATGAGTAGCTGACTATACTCGACACTGCACTGTACTGAGAGCGGAGTGGAGACGAAGTGAACAGACTAAAGAACTAACTACAAGTCCCTTGGTATATATGTAAAAGAAGTGAATTGAGAATAAGTGAATAGGTGAGAATGTCCATGGAGATAGGAATCGGAGGAGATAAATGATGTACATGTCAGATCAAGTGATGGTAACTGTAGACAGGGAAGATGATGATGGGAATATGAGAGAAATGAATAGTAGTCCATGGAGTTAAGAAATGAATAGGGAGGTAAATAGAGCAGCGATTCGTGACACTACCCCCTCTTATGACGAGCTTGCACCGGAGCTCGTACGTTGTTGACCCCGTCGTTGGGGGTGTTTGCAAGTCCCGTTATCCACCAGAAGTTCAGCCTTCCCTCCCTTTCCTGTGCAATCTCATCGTCTGTGTTGCCGTCCCATAGGGCCGCGGGGGTGTGATGTCCCCAAGAGCCCCAACCGTCTGAGTCCCAGCTGTCGTTGTCGTGGGGGTTACCCCATCCGTCATTGTGTGTGTTGTTGTTCCACCAATTGTAAAACCCATCAGAGTTGTGCCAACCTCTCTCCAGCCTGTCAGGTGTGTCAGTCGTGGTCCACCAATTGTCGTGGAACCAATTTTTTGGATCGTAGGACCATGCTAAGTGCCAGAAGAGGTCGTCTCCGTCATCGTGAGGGTTGTATGGGATTTTAGTCCCGGAGAAGGTGAGTGATGATTCGGGGCAGAACGAGAAAAAGAAGGTGCTTGGTCCAGTGGTAACAGCAGCGGTGAACATGTTGTTGGTTTGTAGATTCCTGTTCGAAGGCACTTCCTTTTAAAGTGTCATCTAGTCCGGCGGGTACCTGGTCTCTTTAATGTTGACAGCAGACACCATCTACTTGTGTCTATACACCTGTGGATGTTTCTGGTGGAATTCTTCAACCATGTCCATTATGTTTGACAGGTTAGACGTGGGAACCTGTAATACCTATGCTTCCATGCCGCTTCCCGGTCGTTCCGGACCTTTTCCGATATTTTATCTTATATTTCTTTTCTCTCTTCCACTTCGGATCCTATCTGGAAGGCTACGATTCATCTCAGATGCTAACCGGATTGTCCTTATGCTTTCTCTCCACAGTTTCCACTTCTCTCCACTCACTCCTCTTAATATCCATGAGCACCATATGCTCCCCTTTCCTTTTCGACATAGGGTTTTCTCGTGATGATAGCAAATTGAGCGTTTCCCTATTTGCTTCCTTTATTAGTTACATTACCTTTCATTTCTGATCCGCTCCTATCAGGTTCCGTTCCTTTCCGGATTAATACTTAAGCTAGCAACTTTGTAGTAGATAGCTTAAGTCTAAAATCGATTTAGCTGGTCTCCCAATCGTTCCTATCATTCTGACTTAAGACAACTAGTGAGGTGGTACTCATAGTGCCATTCAACTTAAGTCCTCCGACTTCATTCCTATCCTAACTCTCTTCTGTTCATTCCGGTTCCATCCGGAAACCTATTCCACCCTTCTTCCATACTTAAGACTTCCGCCCGGGTCCGTTCCTAGGATCTGCCCGGACTTAACAGAACCCAAGAGTTCTCAGAGTCAGGGTAATCCAACTATTTGACAAGATACTGAGTCCCCTTTCTGTTCCTTGTCGGTTTGGAGTCTAATATCTTTTCCACGTCGTATTCTTCATCTGCATCCAGTAACTCCGCGGGTGGTTCAGGGTAATTCGGTCCATGTGCGTCCGTCTCCGTGTATGGTGATAGTAATGATGCATGAATGACAGGATGTATTCGCCAGGTCTTTGGTAATTTCAACTTGTAGTTGACCTGGCTGATTACTTCAATGATTTCGAATGGCCCATGACAACGATCAGACAACTTAGCTTTTGGTCTTGTCATTTTTAGATTTTTTCCATCGAGTAGCACTCTATCCCCAACTTTGTATCCTTTCCATGGTATAGAGTGGTTCTTGTGCTGGTTTTTCATGGTTTCTGCTGCTGAGGATAAACTGGCTTTGAGCTCATCTCTGAGCCAGTTGAGATTTTCGAGTTGTTCTTCGACTGTCGGTAGATTCAATGTTGGGTTAAACGTTGGGAAGAATCGCGGTTGATATCTGTGTAAGAGTTCAAACAGTGATTTTCCAGTTGCCGAGTGGACTCTAGTGTTGTGACTGAATTCTGCGTAAGGAATATAGTCCACCCAGTCTTCCTGCCGGTAGTTACAGAAGATCCGTAAAAATTGTTCCAGTTCTTGGTTGTATCGTTCAGACTCCCTGTCGGTCTGTGGGTGATAAGCTGTGCTGAGAGCTGATGTTACTCCGAGTTTCTCGTGGACCGCGGCCATAACTTTACTAGCGAACTGTGGTCCTCGGTCAGAGATCATTTTATCCCACAGTCCATATCGCCGCCATGTGTGATCAAGCAAGAGGTTCACCGTACTGTCACTGTCAATTGTTTTTGTGCATGGTGATATAATGACGGTTTTTGTTGACCTGTCAACAACAACATGTACTGCATTGAATCCTTTACATTCGGGGAGATCCGTGATGAAGTTGGTAGTGATAGTTCCGAAGGGTCGTTCTGGAATTTCGGTGGGTATCAAGGGAACTCAGGTCAGATTATTATTGGGTTTTGTCAGTTGACATTTGGTGCAGCCATTTACGTAGTCTCTGACGAATACTGACATACCCGGCCACCAGAACTCTCTGCTGACTAGTTCGTAGGTTTTGTATCTTCCAGGGTGTCCCGCCACGAGAGAGTCGTGCTGTAACTTTATGATGTCTCGTTGGAGATCACTGTCGGCTGGGACATAGATTTTGCCACGGAATAATATAATCCTGTCCTCGTAGTTCCATTCCTGTAGGTTTTTTACCAGAGACCGTGGTCCATTTCGTAGAATGACATCGAGGGCACTCACTACTTCAAGGTCCCTTTTGGGGGACTCTTTGATCCTTCGCTGTAGTTCCACGTCTCCTATGGCAGTTACAGTCCCTTGTCTGGTTGCTCGGATACAGAAGAATTTAGGATCGAGTAGGACCCTGTTGGCGTTGTCGTTTTCTATTCCAACTCAATGATCTGGTCGTCTGGACAATGGATCAGCTTTGTTAAGGCTTCCCGGTTTATAGAGCAGGGAGAACTCAAATCGTGTAAGGAACAGCGCCCATCATGCTTGTCGTTGGCTAAGTTTCTGAGCCGTCTGGAAGTATGTCAGGTTATGATGATCAGTCAAGATCTCGATGGAGTGTGGGGCTCCTTCTAGATAATGTTGCCATGCTTCTAATGCCCATATAATCACAAGCAATTCCTTGTCATGGATGTCATAGTTTCGTTCTGTCTCGGAGAGCGACTTGGAGATGTAGGCCACTGGATGCCATCGATTGTCGTCTCTGGTTTGCATGAGTATCCCTCCTGTTGCGTATTCCGATGCGTCGACTTCTACTCAATATGGTTTGGTATGATCGGGCATTAATAGGACTGGTTTGGAAGTGAAAGCTGCTTTGAGGGATTGAAAGGCTTCCTCAGCAGCTGTTTCCCAATTCCACTGATTATCCTTCTTCGTTAGGTCGAACAGTGGTTGTGCGATTTTCGAAAAGTCTTTGATGAATTGTCTGTAGAAGTTTCCGAATCCTAGGAACGCTTGTACTTCTTTTACTGTCTTTGGAGTTGGCCATTCAATTACTCCTGTGACTTTAGCAGGGTCCATTGCTAGGGTGTTGTGGGAGACGATAAGGCCCAAGAAATCGACTTTGTCTGTTTCGAATGAGCATTTCTTGGGTTTCGCGTATAGGTCGTTGTCTCGTAAGCGTTGTAGCACCTTTCGTACAAGTTCACGATGTTCTGCCAAATCTTGGGTGAATATGAGGATATCGTCCATGTAAATAACGACTTTCCCTAGGTCGATGAGGTCCTTGAAGACAGTGTTCATCATTGCTTGGAAGGTGGCGGGTGAGTTCATAAGTCCAAAGAATATGACTGTTGGTTCGAAAAGCCCTCGATTGGTCTTGAAGGCGGCTTTCCATTCATCTCCTTCTTTGATCCAGACGTTGTTATATCCCCATCGTAGATCGATCTTGGAGAATACGTGTGCGTTTTTGAGTTTGTCAATCAATTCTGGAATGAGCAGTAAGGGATATGTGTTTTTTTACGGTACCCTTATTGAGCTCTCTGTAGTCCTGTACTGGTCGTAGTTTTCTGTCCTTCTTTTTGATGAAGAAGAAAGGACTTGCCATAGGTGACTTTGATGGTTTAATATACCCTTTTCCGAGATTTTCGTCTAGGAAAGAGTCTAACTCGGTTTGTTCGTTTGGTGATAGAGGGTATGTTTTACATGTTCACGGTTGAAAGTCTTCTTGTAGTTCGATTGCATGGTCCCAACTACTTCGTTGGGGTAAACGTTCTGAGGTTTCTTTATCGAATACCGACAAGTAATTGTGATATTGTTTGAGGATTAGTTCTTCTAGAGACATTGGTTGATCTGGTGTTGGTTTGTTTTCAGCGATCTGTTGTGCTTTTGTAAAAGCTGCCCGGATACTCAGCTTGGTTTCTGATAGTTCTTCATCTTGGTCTTTTGGAACGTTGATATATTTCATGGCGAGTTCGCTCCATTGGTGTGGGACGTCCCATTGTCCGGTTGTATCTTCTGAGGGTGACAGTGCTCCTAATTCGATAGGTTTCGAGCGGGTGTTCTGGGATCATGATCTTCGACATTGTCCTGCTATCTTTGGTTGTGCCACTGGTTTACAAGGTCCAATGTGTTCCTTGTATAGCACTTGGTAATCTCGATGATATGTTCTAGGATCAACTACTTCAGGTCGTTTTGGTTTTGTGGGATGTGTATTCGACTTAGCTCTGATTTTTACTGGTGGGTTCTCCAGTACACAGGTATCATCACAGCACATCAGGTTGACTTCCAAGGTCACCCAGTCGATTTCTGGGTTGTGGTGTTCTAGCCAATTGGTTCCTAGAATGATGTCGTGTTTACTGATGTCCGTAATATAGAATTTGGCAGTTTCCTCGTGATACGATTTTCAATCTTGTGTATAGATTCGTAAGTTTTGGACGGTGTAATGTGTCACCCATCCCATTACATTTTCAGATCCATCGATGTTTTGTACTGGGAAGGGTTTCTCTATAGGAATTTGGTTGAGATGGTGTTTTTGAGTGAAGGCGTTGTTGATAATGACTCCTTCTGCTCCACTGTCTAGTAAAGCAATTGCGTCGATTTTTCGTCCAGTTATTTTTCCAATTAATTCCATTTTCAGCTCTATCAAGGGGATCTGTCGATTTCGAGTGATTGCCGTAATTCTTAGTTTAGATGGGAACTGTGGCTTATGAAAGGGTATAAGGCTCGTGTATTGCCTATTTTTTACTGGTATATATGTCCATACTCCTCCTCCTGACAACGTGACAGGGGAGGTATTCAAAAATCTGATTCTGTTATGAGGTCCTTCAAGTATCCCGTTGCCTTCTCCTTCTCTTCTCCAGATAGCGCTCTGACTTTGGCGGTAAATTCTTCGGCAATCTCCTTCATGGTGGTATTTGTTCCAGGAGACGATGGTTCAGTAGTAGCTGCCCTGATCGAAGGTTTGTTGGTTGAACTGGTCATGGTGGGTCTAGGGAACGTAGAACAGTTAAATGTAGTATGTCCTAGTCCGCGACAGCCAAAGCATCGTCCTTCTTTCTTCATTCTTTCCCTTTCCTCGTTTGTCAGTTTAGGCAGGTATTTAGTTTTTTGGGATGCACCTGGGGTGTTATTTTGGAAGGCGTTTATTTCCATGCTTCTCGTTTGACTACCTCCCGCCTTCTGCGATCCCTTGGTCTGTTGCTCTCCTTCTCCTCGTTGTTTGCTCCATAGAGCTTTCTCCGTCTGTCTTTCTACCCAAATCATATGTTGTTTGACCACGGCCTTTTGTAGCGTCTCCAGATTCCTGGGTTGGGATGGTAGGTAGGAAATTCAGTCTACCAATCCTTTCGGGAGCCCTTTCCGATAGTACTTCATTAAACCTTCGTTGTTATAGCCAGTATCTTTAGCATATAACTCAAATTCAGAATTGTACTTATCTATATCCGCCAATGCTCCTTCCATCCTTATGACCTCTATCTTTGCTTGTGCTTGCGTTTTTCGGGACGTTGGCTTGAAGTCATGTAGAAATTGTTGTTTTACTTCTCGCAACGTCCACTTCTTCTTCTTCTTTGACCCTAGTGATGAGTCTTCATTGGTACTCCAATACTCCTCTTCACTATCACTGAAATCATCGTCTTCTTCATAGATTTTCGCCATCATATTGTGAGCCCATCGCCCTGCTCTCTCTCCCGTGAAGAGTGTGAGAAATAGTGCTATCTTCTCGTTTTCCGTGGGTATACTCCTTTGTTAAGTCGGAGGTAGTTGTTGAACTCAGCTAACCAATCTTTTGCCAAGTTTCGTTCTCCTGTAAACTTTTCTGGTTTCGATCCTCTTTCTTTCGTGGTTTTTTTTGGGAGCTGGTCGTTGTCAGAGAGGGTATCAGTGGGGGGTCTGTTTGTCCCTCCTGTGGCAGCAGTGGCTGAGGTGGGCTCGTTGTGTTCAGACATTCCAAGGTTAGAAAGGATGTTCTGAAGATTGATTATTTGTTGGGGGGAACGGATATGGGTTCTTGGATTGCACTGGGGGTGCTGTCAGATGGAGATCTTCTAAGGGGAGTTCGTGGTTCGATAGGGGAAAGTGGGAGTTCTGGTTCGGGAGTTGGTTCGTTTATTGGAGGTTGGGTCTCTGTAGTGGGTTCTGGTGCGACGTGCTGCCCAGATGATTGTATGGGTTCTAGGCCGTATCCTAGTTCTGTTCGAGTGAGAACTCGATTGTGTATTGAGAGTCGGTTTGGGCACGGATTGTTTAAACAGCTGTCCCACTGGTTGTTAACTGTGACATGATAGTCTCCCTGTCGTTGGGGGTGATATGCGTGGGGTCGGCGGAGACAAGCGATGGTAGGAATGTGAGGTGAGGATGTACGACTGGGGATTCAGGATGTGGTGCGTGATCGTGATTGAGTTCTTGGGTTTCCGCTTCCGGACATACACTAGTTGGTGTCCTCTGGTCTGGCGAACAGGTAATCCCACTGACTTTCAGAGACGTCTTCCCAAGAGTCATCCAGTCGATTGTAGTAGTTTATTCTAGGGATTTGAGTTTGGAGGTATTCTTCGTGTTCCTCGAGGCAGTATTCCAAGATGTCGCAGTCTTCGTAGTCATTGTGACTGAACCAACTGGGAATGATAGTGTTTCCAAGTTGGACGAAATAACAAGTGTCTACGACTGCCACGTATCGTGGGGTTGTGTTTTCAGGGATATCTTTATTCAGAGGTATTCAAGGATGGTTACTTCACCTTGGTCCCACGTTCTCTTATTTAGTTTAATCCAGTGGTTGTTGAATGCAGCGGTGTGCTTTTGTACTGCGTTTTCAACTTGTTGTGAATAGTTTTTGAAGCTGTCTGAATCTTCAATCTCATGGCAATATTCTGGCGGGGGTCGGATTCATAGGTTGTTAAGGAATGGTTCGAAGTTGAGAGCCAGTGTGTATGATTAGGATTTCAATTACAGAGTCAGTCGACCACCCTACCCGAATCGGCGAGTCTGGATTTATATCTCGAAACTGTGTAGACGGGGGATGACTTCGTGCAACAACTCCTCGAGATTGTTCACGCCGGCCGACCTGTGAGGCTCCTCACACAGGGTAGTGTTGATGGGCTTGGGGGCACCATAGGGGAGAGATGGGGATAGGAAGATCCAGCGGGACGGAGACGTTGCAGTGGGTTGTGAGGTCTGTTTGTGAGGTGGGTGTAAGAGAGTCTGTTCAAGTGTCAAGAATGTTGTCACTTAGCAATTGACCACCCAAGTCACATGATGAACAAGATAGATTAACAAGATACAAGAGACGAGAGAGATGTAAAGAGATAATGAAGACGAGAGAAGAACGAGTAGCTGACTATACTTGACACTGCACTGTACTGAGAGCGGAGTGGAGATGAGGTGAACAGACTAAAGAACTAACTACAAGTCCCTTGGTATATATGTAAAAGAAGTGAATTGAGAATAAGTGAATAGGTGAGAATGTCCATGGAGATAGGAATCGGAGGAGATAAATGATGTACATGTCAGATCAAGTGATGGTAACTGTAGACAGGGAAGATGATGATGGGAATATGAGAGAAATGAATAGTAGTCCATGGAGTTAAGAAATGAATAGGGAGGTAAATAGAGCGGCGATTCGTGACATCAACTAGCAATAGCCAATTTCTGTAAAGAGACTGTTTTCTCTGCCTGCGTGTTTTCTTATACTACTTTCCATCCTCTGTCTCTTCACTTCACTTTTCTGTATGACATCTGCACTGAGACCCAGCTGAATGCTGTGGCTGGCGAGTTTCTGCTTGATTGGTAGTGATTTCTTCCTTTAGAAGCCTGTCAAGATCACTGGTACACTTGATTAACCGCTCAAGTCACACAGTTTGAGGACAGATACAAAGTGATTGATTGAGAGATAGAAATAGAGGAAGAAAAACGAATAGGCTGACTATGCTCTTACACTGCGTAGTACTAGTATGGAGTGGAGACGAAGTGAATGAACTAAAGGACTAACTAGAATGTCTAGTGGTTTATATAGAAGAGTGATGAATAGGTGATAGGAAAAAGATAGGAGAAATAGGAGAAACATAGGAGAAAGTGGAGAAATGTAGGGGAAAGATATGATTGATAGGATAGAAGATTGATTGACAGTTATTATAGAGTTTGACAGGTTTTATAAGGTTCAAAGTCAATGATATAAAGTTTAAAAGGTTTATCTAGGAAATGCAATAGACGAATGATCAGAAAATGGGTTCAATAATGAAATAGAAGAAGAAGGAGGACAAAGAACTGTAGCAGTTTGTGACAAAGCCTAGCTCCATGAACAGCCATGGTTGACCTGTTTAAGCCTTTCTCTTTGGTAAATGGCTTTGATCTGGGTCTGGGAGGCCTATTCTTCTCCTTCTCTACTTGCTTTGCTGTTCCTTTTCCTTCCATCTTTTCCTGTATAGCCTTACAAAGGTCACTCTCCAAAAAAAACTAGTCAGAAAAAAACTTGTAATTCATATGTCCAAGCTTATCTACATGCATGAACAGCCATCATTCCTATTATTCATACTAGGTAGTAGAACTTAACAAAAACAATGGTTTTGACAATGAATGAGTTAGTGGTGATGATAGGGATGTCTGCAGGGTGTCTGCAGGGTGTCTGCACTGGTTGTCTGCAGATTTCTCATACCCGGATCAGTAGCAGGTAAGTAGCCGAGATAGTATGCCATATGGCACACACCAGTCAGTGTTGATTGTGATGAACCTGGTCACGAAAGAAAGACAGGGAAAGAAAAAGAAACGTACATTTAACGTTGCCACGAAAGTGAAACATAAGACTCATCGTTCATTTTATTTCGGACTCGTAAAAGTGTACATATGTAATTGAGAGCTCAGTGGAGTAGGGAAAAGATGGGTACATAGAAAGACTTGCCGAGCCGACATTTTGCGAGAGGATACCAGGTACTAGTACTAAGTAGAGACTCGAGGGGCCCATGCACTATAAGCCTCAGAGCGCTCAGAGACTTTCTGAAAGCGACTCCGAAAGCGACTCCAATACGATGATGATCAACGATGCTATGCCACTTGAAACACAGTCGGGACGAACGCTGATCAAGTATGTGAACTGGCGCATTAAAAATTATTACTTGACTATCCGAAGTGTTTCTCTACTAGTAGTAATGCTAGTCTCGTCAAGTGTGCTTGCAGCTATTCCAAGTCTCGGTAACCTCGGTTCCGGATTCAGGACGTCCTTTAAGTTACTTTCCATTGTACGTCTATGACTCCTCAAGTCAGGTATACAGCTACTCCGAACCTCGGTGGGATTCCTCGTCAGTTCGTGACGAATGTTCAGGTTGTATAAGAGCGTCAATGAATAGATACGGCTGATACAGTATGTGAATACCATGGTGACTTTTCCGGAGAGTCGAGTTGGTTGGGATTGTGCCAAGTTTGTGAGAAGAGATTAGAATTAGTGAGGAGTGCTGACGGTTTACGATGGAAAAATAAACCCAAAAATCAAGACATACTTACTATTACTCTTAATATCGGCCAGAGCAGCTATCAGAGCTCCCACTGCAATCAGAGCGGTGAAAGAGCCAGTTTTGAGTGCGAGAGCCATGAGACGGCGAACGAGTCTATTAATTCAATGAAGAAATGTATTCAATCGTAAGAAGTTGCCAAAGTTGCAAGTGGAAACGGTAAGTACTCACTTTCTCGAAGACTTCAGTGGCGTAACGTCACGATCGATCCACCGACGATAATACAGGACCAATAGTAGGGCTATTGATAGATCCACCGCCACTGCGGTTGATAACCATAAACTGTACGTCATAAGTATCACGGGATATGTGAGCTATGAGACACCAACACCGCAGTGTGAGCTCAAAGAACATTTACGTACATCAGCACAGGCAAGATTTGGGTCCGTAAGCAATGGGAACAAACACGAATCATTATGCTGAAAAACAAGGCACTTGAAAACTTTATGGCCAGTTCCAACAGCACAGTGACCATAGTGTCAAGAAGGTATTGAAATCAAGGACAGCTCAAACACTTGAGCTTGAGGAGAGACTTACTGATAAGAGTATCAAAATTCCTACAGCAATTATCACCACCTTTCCTCGCGTCCTTAAGGTTAATCAAAATAGGTCAGGTAGCTTCTAAGACAGACAGAGCTGGAACATACTTACAAAGACCAATATCTGTACAACATGAATACCTGCACAATCGCTGCAGAGATACCACAGGAAACCAGGTTCATAGTTCTAGGCCTGCGATCGCCGAACTTTACAACTTGTTCATGCAGTTTCATAAATCATAGTCTTACCATTGTCGCGTCTGCAAAGCACGTATGTTTCCTGCACCGTCGCCATCCGGATCCACCATATGCAGGCATCAGTTTCAAAGTTACAGTTCTTTGTCACGAATGAAATTCGAGAAAATAGACTCAGGTCTACATACCTTGAAAGATGACAGTAGTCTAAGTATTCGAATCCAACAATTAGGAAGAACTCTGAGAGCATGTTATCAGGCAACTCACGATGTAAGTGTCGGCGCATACCGCTATTGTCATAGCCGTATCACAGACAAGCACAGCCAGGACAGCGATCTTGACGAGGAACTTGTCGGAGTAGTAATGTTGAAAGTAACGGAAAGCCTATTACGATGATCAAAGATAGGTTTCAGCCTTCGAGACGTAGTTGTAGTTGTACGGACCCCAACAAGAGCCCGAGATTCCGAGAACTTTTAAACTGTTACTCACTTGGTCAATCACTAGTACATATAGCATCAAGCTTAACCATGTTGCTAAGAGTTGTGCCCTGTTTCCAACGAGCACGCGTCAGAGATGAACACACGAGCACCCGACGTAGCGGTGGTAGCACGTACCCAAGTAGCTTGTGCATATTAGGAGTGGCATCCATGAGACGTACGGTTCACCCCAGGTTCGTTCGCAGCGCTTGGGCTCTGGCTTTATGCTCGGAATTGGAGAGGGAGAATATGTAGAGGGAGAATAGCAGAGTCCAGATGGGGACGTTGTCTATATATGAGTAACATGTCAACACTCCCAGTGCACTTTCAATAAGAGTGTCAATGGCTATACTATGTACTGAATACCTACCAGAATGGTGTTTACTTGATTTGGAATATGGGTTGAAAGGGAGAACGGAACGCATTTGCAGAGCATTGATCTTCATCAAGACTGATTCTGAATATTAACCGTGACTGTTTTGGTCAAGGGAGCACTCTTGCGGCAGGTGCATAAGATCCCCTGCAGGGACCTAAGAGATTCAGTGCTTTCCAGTTTCCAAAATATACCAGTGTTTATAAACATAGTGCGGGATGCACTAAACCCTAATGCATCCCACCATGAGTCCATGAGGTATGTAGCTCGACGCGCTAGGTAGGAAGACCTAAGTCGCCCACACAACTAAGGACAACCAGACTGAGGCTGACTCTAGGCAGCCAGGGGGAATCATGGTACATAGCTTGAATATGAATGTGACCAAGACGACGAGGCCAGCTGAATGTATATGAGCTGATCTCGGGTCCTCGGGATGATTTCTCCAGCGTTTCGTTGTTCTGCAGGGTCGAGGACGGGGAGGTCCAAGTGAGGCTACAATAATTGCCACAAATCCATCGAGGTGGACCGGATGGTACATAGATCTGGAAGCCTTTTTCCACGAAAGCTTCTCGGCTCTGCCAGAATTGTATACAATTGAGAGTTTGAAACTTCGGTGGAGTACAGTCGCGGACAGTCAACGTCGGCAAAAATTTGACCGAATTATGGGGAACCAGAGAATAACCGGAAAGGGACGAAAACTGTGTTTTTAGCGTATTTACGACAATCTAAAGAGATTCCAACGAGCCGATTTCTCTCAAAGTCCATTTGGGCATTTTACCCCCCAAAATTGGTAATACCCGCCCAAAAAATCGGGATAATTCCGGGAAAATGCGGAAAATGCTCCTTTACCAAAACCGAGTATAATGACGCAAAAAAAATTATCCCAGCAGCCAAAAATCATGCTACCCAAATAAGGTAATCTAACACGTGAGACGCCGCAAAGGTTCAAGTTTTTTGCACTCTGCAAAGCCGAGCACCCACACAACATGCCTGGACAGCCTCAGAAACGAGAACGAAACACTACAGGCCTCCGAAACTAAAATAAAAACAGCTCCCGAACTCATCCCCCAGAAGACGTATTGATCATGTCATCATATGACGATCCGAAAGGGAGTATTAAATTTGAATGCTTCGGCGGCGGGTCCAGCTGCTAACGCGGATGTTGAGCGAATGAATCTGAATGAGATTTGGGTAGTGAAGAACCTGGTGAGAGCCTGGTGCGCCAACGGGCTTAGGTGCATGGTAGTATAAGGATGATCGATGACGGTTGAGAGAAGGGAAACTGGCATGACGTCGTGGTTGTTGACATTAACGGTCCTTAAACCTGGTCCAGACCGAGTCTAGACATTTCGGTTGTCGGAAAGGACAGAGACCAGCTTAGGGGTGGGAGATTGAACCCGTGGAAAAGACCTGGGAGGTCACTCTGGTACAAATTACAACATAAATTAACTCAGCCTAAAGGTCTCGTAACCTCATCAGCGTACAATGTTGTTCGGTTTGTGTCTCTCAAGTCTGCTCCTTATCCTCTCGCGAAGTATTAGTGCCTTGCCATACCCATCTTCCCAGTTCCTCCTACAGTCGCGGACAGTCAACGTCGACAATTTTTCGCAGGCCGGATATATCATATAGGAAGATCTTGGATTTTTTGGGCTAAAGTTTTGTCAGATTTGTAGTTCGAATAGCGAAATACGTCGAAAAACGCATCTCCGAAGTTTTTCCCACGAGCGGTTAGAGGGATTTCAGTGACAACTTGAGGCTCATCCGACAGCAAACTCAACATCTATTGCCAGGTAACTATGAATCATTCAGAAAAGCCTCAATACTGGTCATCACACGCTCAGAAATGGCCCAATGACCCTTCTGCTTCTTGACAACCCAACCTTTATGCTCTCATTCCCAAGAGGTGTGCAGATGGTTATGACTGGACCGGATGTTCCTTTTGGGTCATAAGGGTCAGCCAGACACCCCCCCTCCCCCTGTTCTTCCTTAAATGGAAGGTGATAAGATAAATTTTGCTTACAAATCATCAAATCAAGTCAAATTTTCCTTCAGGCTGCCTCATATACAGTCCAATAGTTTGCAGACACTGCAGAATACTAGGTAGCATCCATTTTAACGAGGTGGCAAAATATTTCCTTGAAAGATTTGTGATGTGAGACTACTGATGACATCACTAACTGCAAGAACTATATACCATTTCAGTGTCATTCCACCTTGGGAAGGCATTTCAGGCTGATTTCAGACAAGTCTTTTACCCTCAAAGGCTGAGACAGTGTATTTTTGATACCTTAAAGCTAGAATCCCTCCATAAAATGGGTCTAGACACCCTCTAGAACATGAGGTACTTTTTGGTCATAAGCTCAGCCCCTCCCCCCCCCCTCCCCCCCAAGGTCTGGTCTTGGGTAGACCATCTGCACACCTCTTGCTCATTCCCGCCTTCGTTGTTTTCCCCCCCTCTTTACAGCCTTTCCTCGGCAACTCTGGCACCCAGTCCTCATCTTTGACATCATCATCTGTTGCAAAACAATAGAAGAACAACCTCTCCTGCAGCCCCTCATCCACAAAGTCATCCTCTTCCCAATCCTCCACAGCAACACATTTGGCTCCTTTTTATCATCATCTTCCTCCAGCCCCTCCCAGTCCTTTGTCTCTGAATATTCAGCATGACTGAACCATTTTGCGACACCAGTCAACTCTTCTCAGAGCCGGCACTCATCAAGAACTTGACAAAAAGGTGACATTGGCACACCTTCGCCTTCTGTTTTATGTATGCGTGTACTACTAATCCTATTTCAATGGCTGTATTTCCTTATTTCAAAGAAATGTTCACTGGGAAAGGGCCAACGCAGAGCTGGAGAATACAATACTATCATTACATGACCGGTACCCGTTCCACATTCTTGGCATAAATTATGGTTTGCACGCTCTTACATTTGCTTTCGTGTTCTTGCTAATGGTTCCTGCAGGGCAGTTCGGAAGATATCAAAGACATTCAAAAGTTTAGCGTGTCTTGTCTTGTTTGATCTGTAATGACTTTTGGGAGAAAGGACATGGAAAATGGTGTCCAGGGTCAAGTTGACTTCTTCTGACTCGGTAAGTGTGTTCTGGCTTGTCTTTTGCTTTGCGTTGTTTTTCGCTCTCCGTTTTTCCTTTCCTTTCCCTTCTCATCTCCCCTTACCTCCTGCCGGTTTTCTTTCTTTTACATTCCCACCTACCCGATATTCGCGCTGTCACCGACACCTACATCTGTTTCCATACACATGCAGATACATGACTAAACCTACGCCTCTACATTCTCATCTTCATTCTCACTTACACCTACCTCTATTTAATGCTTCATCATCATCTATGTCTACAGCAAACCTCTACATTGCCTAAAATGCCTTCCATTCTCCATCTGTGTCTACTACTACACCCACATTGCCCACATCTACAACTGCACGACATGAACACCAACACCCCTTCGCTTTCATCACTCTTTGACCTTCTTTTTTCTCACTATCTTGTGGTTTTGTGGTTCATTTTTTTACTGCCCCTCTGACTTTTTCTCCCTCTTTTCACTGTATCTTTCAAACCGTGAGCTAACTTAGCCTAACTATCTTTTCCTTTTCCCATTCACCTTGACAGAAACTCTATGAAATCCTCCATCGTCAATGACGTAACCTCACCTCTATCCAAGGGTACGCTGAACCTGGTGGGCTACCAGGTATGCTGTGTTATGTCCTTTTTTCTCTTTCTTTACAAATCTCCTCCCAACTCCCTTTGTTACCTTCCTGTTTTTAATTTGCATGTTGAGTTCAGACTGGAGACTTGCGGATGGAGAGTCCAAGTCCCAATGGAGGGCAGTATCAGTATCAGACTGACTTGTTCATGTAGATTGTAGATCAAATTGTTATATAGTTGAACCTTTCAAATGTGATATGTTCAAGATTGGCTACTCAATGTCTATGCGAAAAAGGGCCTTGTAACTTGCCATGCGAAGCAGTGGCCCTTTGCCCCAGTTTCTTGGTTATTTCAGTTGTACAACCATTGAAAACCACCTGAAAATTCAGCGTATGATTTCCTGAAGGGATGTCGTTATCTTTGTGTATTGATTTTGGCATCACTGGTGGTGTCTATGTCAGTTTAAACAGCTCTGGAGAGGTCGGACTGCAGGTGGATGTATATCCACCTGCAGGGCTAGCTGGATCTTGACGCAGCAGGAAGAATGATGGATGATGTGCACCGTAGGGTAGTCCCTGTAGCTCAATAAAATTGATTTAAAAAAATAAAAAGTAATGAATATGCGCAAACAGTTTTGTTTAATCTTGTGTGTTGATTCATTGTTCCAAGGGCACCTGGTGTCACATGGTATCATTTCCATAGAGAGATGGTTAGTTAGTCCAAGCCTCAGCTGGTTAAAATTTTTTGGAGGGTACGCTTACAGTAGCCTCGAACCCAATTCTACCTCATCCAAACACCTCTTAAAGGTGCTTCAAGCATTGTAAAAAATACTACAAGGGACCCTGTGAGCTATTGGTTTCAAATAAATCAATTTTAGGCTTAGACTTGGTCATGCCGCCATGCCGTTTCTTCGCAGATTTTGGGCCTCGTGCCAGCGGCGCAGCGATGGCCCACATTTCCCTTGTCAAAGAAGGATTAACTAGTAGACCATAAGTAGACTATTTTGTATGCACCAGGGATGCCACTTACGTAGAATGGTTTCCATCAAAATGTAGAGATCTGGCTTGGATCTGGCTATGAGAGACCCCAGGCTCAGTAAGTATGCCTAATTTGTGAAGTATGGACATGGTTTTGGATGATGGGGAGTAGGATTGGGAGGGAGGTTCACTCATTACTGTCAAGATCGTTGTCACTTAGCAAAACCACCCAAGTCACACAATGAACAAGATAGATTCGACGAGTTACAATGAGAAGAGATAGAGAGGAATGGTAGAGACGAAAAGGGATCGAGTAGCTGACTATGCTCGACACTGCACTGTACTAGGAGCGGAGTGGAGACGAAGTGAACAGACTAAGGAACCTAGCTACGAGATCTACGATATATATAGGGAAGAAGTGAATATGTGAGAATGTCCATGGAGCCTAGGGATCGGAGGAGATAAGAATGTGAGTCAAATACAGTAGTATGTACGTGAGAATGTCCATGGAGGTAAAGGAAACGGAGAAATGAGTCATAAAGGAAACGGAGAAGTGAGTCATAGATCTAAGAGACGATGATGAGAAGTAATCAGTGTTTATGGGTTTATGGAAGATGATAGAATGGTGAACAGAAGTGAATAGATGGTAGAAGAGAATAGAGGGAAAATGAAGGAGACGGGAGGCGATTCATGACAATTACTTTACAGTGCACCCCAAAAAATGTGAAGCTCTTCCTCATGGGACACTTGACCCTTGGTTACAAGGCCGAATGAAATGAGGATGAGTTCTTTACACTCGGTTTCTGGGTGCAGCTATGTTCAAAGCCTCCTGATTTTTCCTGTCTGTCCTTTTCCATCACTTGCCCCTATTATCAAGCTCCTTTTCACCCGTTATTGTACTCTTCACTCACTGACCTTTTTCCCCTTCTTTCATCCTCTTCACAAGTTAGAAAAGCTACATTTTATTTGTGGCATTTTTATTTCTTGTATTCTTAACTTTTCCTTCCGGCCACATACTCGCCGCACCTGGGCGCTGGCCCACACCTCTTTCATTTCACTTTACGAAAGCTTAAAAGATCTAGGGAAACTGCCAGTGTACTAGAATGGACAGTGCTGCCTCGCTTCATCAAAGCTATTAGTACGTACTACCGGAAAAGTTGAGCAGTTGCAGTGCATTAAAAAATCATCAGGTTACTATCCACCAAAACTCTTAGCTAATTAATATTTCCCTATGTGCTATGTATTACTAAGAGCACTAGTCTGGTCGTATAGGCCACCAATTTTTCAAGCTACCACTCAAGCTACTACTCAAGCTACCTCAAGCTTCCCTCAAGCTACCCTTAAGCTACACTCAGACTACCTCAATGTTGCTCCAGCTACTCTTGAGCCATCTCAAAATGATGCAAAAGAAACTTCCATGCCTATGAAAATGCCTTTGATGTCCTAATCTCTTTTGAATTTGTCTAAACTATTTTTTATGAGAATAAATGAATATGAGGACACTTGTTGATGAATACTATTGTGGGTTCTAGAGGTATAGGCAGTGAACTACTAAGTATTTATACTGTTAGTGACTGTGGCTGTGCAAGTCCATAAATATATCACAGTGGTGTAAAGCAGATACTACAATGTAAGTATGGAGTATAATGGAAAGTAAGTGGTGCATATGTGGATACAAGTAGATTGTGTATACTAGTGAAGTGGAGAGAAAGATATAAGTGTTTGTTGTAAGTATAGATCAGTACAAAATTCCAACACTCCTCCTCAAACCTTTGTGAAGTGTTTGGCTTTAAGAGATGGTAAAGCCTTGGTGAAAATGTCAGCAGTCATTTTGTCGGTAGGGCAATATGAAAGTTGAATTTTGCCTTCTTCAATGACGTAGCGAATAAAGTGATAACGGATGTTGATGATATGCCATACAAAATCGCGTATACATACTTAGATTTTGGTCCATAATATCAGTTTTGACATTCTTTAAGGGAATAAGAGGACTAGGGTGAGCCCTGAACTGCTAGTTAAGACCTAGCAGGACTAGAAAACAATGATACCATAATATTAAGTGCTTATGAATGGAGAAACAACTCATTCTAAGTACTATGATAGATATGTATGAGTTGGAGTTATGATAGGAGACCCACCTAGCCTACAAAGGCTTTCAAATCCTATTATAATGACTAGTACCACTAGCATGACCCAAAGGGACAGTGAAGTGTGGAATAGCCCCTATTCGTGGGCATAGGAACGTGTAGGCAGCACAATCCTCAGCCAAAAGGTCGATTGGAGAAGACAGCGCTAAGATCAGACATGTGGACAAGCACGCTAGGTCTAGATCTATGTATCGGCAAAGCCCGTAGTACTAAGATGGCTTCGAAGGAGTCTTAAGTATCTGTAAAAGGGTACATGTGGATAAAAGTAGGACAAAGTATATATGTACAGTATCCCAGAGAGCTCAGCTATCCATCGGTACAGATGGGATAGTGAACAAACATCTCTACACAGAGATATAAGGGACAGAAGTGCTAAGTCACAGTACATCTGAACAATTGGAATACAACTCAAATAGGTAACGGTATTTTCAGATAAGGATAAATCTGTCAGTAAGCGTCTAGCTAGGCGTTGAAAGTGTTGAAGGACGAATGAGTATGTGAACGGGACTGCAGGAGAGCTGGACTTGTATGTAGGACTAAGTAGTAGACTGTTGGCAATGCGTAGAACATGTATAAAGCAAGATCAGAGAAAAAGGAAAGGAAAACCAAATGGTACAAAGAAACTACGAGAAAACCCTACACCCCTAGCAGTCATAAGTGGAGTGTTCTGAGTCATAGATGTGATGCTCGCTAACCAGGACGGTACATGAAACACCAGAGGGCTTACAAAGAGGACTAAAGAAAAGTTCCTACGAATATTTAGATAATATTGGACAGTTGCTGTATACCCTAATAAGCAAGTCTTTACTTACAAGGAAATAGGTAGAATTCGCTAGCGGACTTTTCAATTTGTTTTGTATTTTTTCTATGTACCTTTTTGCAGACATTAAAAAGAAATAAGTAACTGTATAGTTGTAGCTGCAAGTAGTATAAAAGGACCAGGTATTACGAGTAGCTACTGGAAGCCACATACTGTAGAGTATTGGATCTCGCTAGCAATAGTAGAGGACATGAAACACAGACTAAAGCTTCTAAATAAACTTATTCGCACTCTCTACGAGTATAAACATTGTGTTGGATATAATAGAGTTTAAAATTGAACATTTTGTGGTTATAACTGTGATCTTTGTGTTGACCTTTGGTCTATTAAGTGTCAAGAGTGTTTGATTATAAGGCAACTGTGGCCTACAAGTGTTTGATTTGGGACTTGTTGATCCCTTTGGTGTTAAACTTGTGTTTATTGTGTCGTGCACTAAGTGCTAACTACATTGAAAACCCCATTCAAAAGTACTTATAGTGCAAGTAAACTGAGAATTTGAGTACTCTGACTACTTGGAACACTCGTCTCATTTACATTTGTATAAGGTTTTGTGTTTGGGTGTTCTTCATAGCACTAAATTACAAAAACCACCTATTATTGATATGTTTGGTACGAGCATGATAATGGTTGTCCTTGGTGAGTGCAATAGCTGATTGGTTGTCTGAATGAATAAGAATAGGATCAGTGATAGATCCAAAGATTTTGGATATGAAGTTCTGAGTCCATATGGCTTCCCCAGCCGTGTGAGATAGAGCAATGTATTCAGCTTCAGTGGTGGAGAGTGAGATTGTGTCTTGTTGTTTAGAAGACCAAGATATAGCTCCGCCATTAAGCATGAAGACATAACCAGATATAGTGTGTTGGTCCTTGTTAGACATTCCATCTGCATCTGAATAACCAATAATGTCCATCTGTTTCTTTCCATAAGTCAACCAATGATCCTTTGTTGATTTGAGATAAGCATTCCAGTGTGCTATGCCTGGATTATGAGTGAATCAGGCAAGTTGTGAAACTGGATAAGTGTCACAAACTGCTACAGTTCTTTGTCCTCCTCCTTCTTCTACTTCATTATTGAACCCATTTTCTGATCATTCGTCTATTGCATTTCCTCGATAAACCTTTTAAACCTTATATTACTGACTTTGAACCTTATAAAACCTGTCAAACTCTATAATAACTATCAATCAATCTTCCATTCGATCGATCTTATCTTTTCCCTACGTTTCTCCACTTTCTCCTATGTTTCTCCTATTTCTCCTATGTTTGTCCTATCACTTATTCATTGTTCTTCTATATAAAGCACTAGACATTCTAGCTAGTCCTTTAGTTTGTTCACTTCATCTCTGCTCTGTACTAGTACTATGCAGTGTAGAGCATAGTCAGCCTACTCATTTCTCTATCTCTATCTCTATCTCTCAATCAATCACTTTGTATCTGTCCTCAAACTGTGTGACTTGGGTGGTTATTCGAGAGTATCAGCAACCTTGACAATAAGTGAGATCTGGGCATGTAGCATGACATAGATATTGTAGAGTGCCTAAAGCTTCTCGATATGGTTTGTTGTGCATCTGGGCAATTTCTTCGACAGTAGTAGGACTTTGTGATGTCAATAAATGAGTGTGTGGATCAAATTGTATAGAGACAGGTTTGGTGTCTGTGAATCCATAATGTGTGATGATGGAGTCAATATATGATTGTTGTGACATCTGGAGTGTGTGTTCCTACCTATTCCTGCGTATCTCAATTCCTAACATCCAATGCAATTCTCCTGCATCTGTAACTTCAACCTTCTCTTTAATCTTCTTCTTCAACTTCTCCATATCTGCCATAGTGTCAGAAACCAATGTCATGTCATTGACGTGAATGAATAGAATGATGAATGGATTAAGTCAATAAAAGACGGCATGTTACAATTTCTCACCCCTATTCTATAGGACTCTCTGACTCGCTTTTTCTTTTCTTTTCTTTACTTTGTTTCATTTCTTCTTATCTAACACATGTTTCCCTTTCATTCACCATGCTCTATCCTTGCTTTCTTTCTTACATGTGTAGTACACATGTCTATTATTACTTATACATTGCTTACATGCATCATATGCATGTTTCCTCTGCCTTTATCTTATACATGCATTGTATGCATGTTTCATATTACTTACATGCTGTTTGACATAGCTACTACAGACGATTTACATGCTTTACACACATTGTACTTTGACTCCTCATTACAAGATATCCTTGTATATAGGTAGAGTATTCTTCAAGCTAGATTCCCCAGCTCAACCTTATACATCTTTCTACAAGTCTTACTTCGAGTAATACTCGTCTTCAGAAGTCTTGCTCAAACCTTTCTTCGATAGAAAGGCTCAACAAACGAAAGGTGAAACCTTGAAGTATGACTTCCATCGTAACATGGCATGATCAAAGTTAGAGCATGTGAGTCCAATTTCCTTCATGATTTCGCAAAATCGTAGATACCAACAGTATCTGGCTTGTTTGAGTCCATAGAGAGCTAATTGAAGACAGAGTACTTGACCAGGTTTGACACCTGTCATTTCGATGCTGGGAGGTGGTTTCATGAATATATGCTCATTGGGATCAGTTTTGCCATAAAGGTATGCTGATTTAATGTTCATTTGGTGAAGTTCCATGTTATGATATGCTGCAATGAATAGAATGATGTGTCCTGATGTCATCTTGGCAACTGATGCAAATGTTTCATCTGGGAAATAGTCAACTTCTGGGATTTGATTGTATCCACGCACAACAAGTTGTGCTTGATGTTCTTTGACCTTTCCATGTTTGTCTTTCTTTGTCCTATAAACCCATTTTCCAGTAAGAATGTTGGCATCTGATGGTGCGTAAACTGGAATGAATGTTCCTTGTTCCTTATGCCTTCTCATTTTCTCTTCCATAGCTTCCTTCCATTTGGGCCAATCTGGTTGTCATTTTGCTTCTGCAACTGAAAGTGGGATGTAACCTGAGCAAGACTAGCAGTAAGCAAGTTGGCAGATTCTACTCCTCCTGTCTTCTTCATCATAGATCTGGTGATAGGTCTTCTACCTGTGATAATTTCAGGTGGAATGATGATTTCGGGTGCGATGGGTTCAGTAATTTCAATGACAGGATCAACTGTATCTGACTCAGGGACCTTCTGTTCAATCATTATCCTCCTCCTCACTGAGTTGGATCAGTTGATTAGTGAATTTTATGTTTTGTTTAATGGTGATGGATTTCTTCTTTGGCCAATAGATATAGTAACCCTGGGATTCCTTTTCTGGTCCTAACCAATGTCCTTCAACTGCTTGATCATCTAATTTATTTGGCTTTGGAGTGTGTTTGACATAAACGATAGAGCTGAATGGGTGTAGATCGGAGATGTTTGGGATGGTTCTGAATTGTTTCTCATAAGGAGTCTTCATATCGATAGCTTTGTGTGGGGTATGATTCCAGATGTAGGTTGCATAAGACATTGCCATGCCCCATAACCATTTTGGTAATCCAGATGAGATGAGCATGGCTTGGACAGTGTTGAGAAGCATACAATGACTTCTTTCTGCAATACTGTTCTGCTCTGGTGTATCATGAACTGTAAGTTTCCTTTCCGTTCCCTTTCCTTCCAAATACTTCATAAACTCTCCTCCTAGAAATTCTCCTCCTCAATCTGACTGAAGAATTTTGATGATAATGTTGTATTGAGTTTCAAGGGTGGTCTGGAAGATGATGTATTTGGTGAATGATTCATCTTTAGAGTGCAGTAGAGGGGTTTCTAGCCAGTATGTGGCATCGTTGATAAGAGTGAGTGAATACTCCTGATGATTGATAGTTCTGACTGATGCTGGTCCCCAGATGTCCATGTGCATCTTGTCTCCAAAGTTCTCAGCACGTGGAGTAAGACATAATTTTGGAATAGTGAGATGAGCTCCTTTAGTGCACATGCATACAATGCATTCAATCTGCTCCATTCTTCTCAGATCAAGACGTACTCCTTTAACTGCATTTTTTGCAAATAATGTCTTGATGTATTGATAACTCTGGTGTCCTGTAGCACAATGGGCTTTGTATAAGGATAGGATGCAAATGGTGATGGAATAAGCATTTTTATGCTCAATGATTTGATAAAGCCCATGCACTTTTGGGATATGAGTGATATTGCAACCTTATTTTGAGATAACCATAATTCCTCCTTCAATATGAATGATGTATCCTGCGTCATCCAATTTACCTAATGATACTAGTGTATTGGGCATTTCTGGGCAGTAGAGTGTCGTGTAGGGGTAAGAAGTGGGGCTTCTCCTTTGTATCAACTGTCTTGATGTGTAAGGTGCCTTTCCCTTGGGATGTGAATGTATCAGAGTTAGCAGCTTGGATTTGACAAGTGGGAATAGTCTGGTAGTTTTGTAATTGATCTCGGAGTGGGGACATATGGGATGAGCATCCAGAGTTGAATAGAACTGGTGGAGTATGTTCTGATGCTTTGAAAGCTGCTTCTTTGGCTATATTGGAGCAATTAATGGTGGGGTGATTAATAGAATCTTCGATCTCTGGGATTTCAATGGCCATCCAACTTCCTTCATCACTATCTTCTTCATTCCTTTCTCTGGCACTGCTTGCTGTATCCTTTCCTTTTTCATTCCTTTGTTGTCCATTCTCTCCATTCCTTCTGTCTTCTCTGTAATTCCTATCATTTCAGTGTTCTCTAGCGACATTAGTGTGCTGCATGTGCTTAGATGGACAATTTTTGGAGAAGGCTGATTTGAATTGGGAATCAGGGATAGTAACTCCTCATTCAGCAAGTTCGTCCATGATTGTGATGAGATTGTTGAGGTGTTTACCAACCTTAGCCAGATTGGTACATGTAAGGAGAAGAGTCACTTTTCCAAGCTGGCTTCAGTGAGAGGATCCTTTGTGTCATAGTCCTGTTTCAATGCATCCCACAACTCTTTTGATGTTGCTTTGTTCTTGTAACACCTAAAAATAGTATCTGGTAAAGTGCCGATAATGCTGTTCAGCAGGTCTTTATCCTGCCAATGTGGGCGCTGTAGTTAGATACTTATTGTATCTGATAGATCCTGCTGCTCTCTGTACTCTTGTTACCCATGTACTCCAATTAGATCTGTCCTTCTCAAGTTTCGTAACTTTATTGACATGTCGTCATCTGAATCTGAGTCAATTGTATTGTCTGGTTCGGATGGATTGGGATTGGGATTGGGATTGGGATTGGATGATGGAGATGGTGAATCAGGCAGCTATAGCTGCTAGCTTGATATATCAAAATAGCTCAATTCAGCATAATTTTGGATGCATCACAGAGCTGAATTCAGCATAGGGCCAAAAAACAGGGGAAATGCCGGGTTGTTTCTCACAGGCCATTCAACCAGTGGGTGGGGTCTTAGGGGCTGGTCTGGCAGGCTTTTTCCTAATGGGGCAGTGGATAGGGACTGGCAGGCTTTTTCCCACACCTCCTAATTTGATGGAGCAGTGGGCAGTGGCTTAGGAGCAGGTTTGGTAGGTTTTTCCCATGGCTCCAAATTTGATGGGGAGATTGCAGGTGGTCAGTAGGGCCCAGAATCTGCAAATGAAATAGGGGTAGGTGCTGTGGCTGGCCCAGAAAATGCTAAATATATTCCCAGAGCCGGCGATAAAAAAATGGGATGGGTATATATTAGGGTGTATTTCTGATTTATGAATCCAAATATGCAATTAGATTTGCAATAACTGCAGTGGTTATGGAGATATGGCCAAAATACTGTCTAAAATATAGGAAAAGAGGAGGATGGGTACTGGCCATTGTATCAAATCAGCTCTGATCATCATGTGGGTTGGTAGGATACTGCATTTAGACTTCCTAAACATGTGAATATAGTCTATTATATTGTATAATCAAATCCTGATGAACTATTCACAAATTAATGCCTCAAAATGGCAAAACTGGGGATGGCCATGAGCACTGCATGCTATAGCATCTGATGAGGCTATGGATATGTCTACTACGGTATTTTGAGCTGCTGAATCTGAATTTCCACATGGATAGGCTCTATATGCTCTGGTTCTGCTGGTATTGAATACTTACCCCTAAACATAGGTACCTGTGGCACCTGCAAATATGTATGTTATAAATTTGTGTGAGTGGGTGGATAAATGTTATTAAATGTCTCAAACAGGAATATGAAGTCAGATCTTCCGACACGGATCTGTAATCCGGCTGTGTACAACTCAAATCTTGGTCTTTTTCCTTGCCCTCGATACTGTTAGCAAGCTATGGACCATAGCTAGCTGTCCAAGATGTCAATGCGTAAGAATATTTTATAGCCAATATATGAACTGCCCAGATTCACATAGAACTCAGACAGAATGCATAGAGGAAGCTAGCAGGGCATATCTAGTCAAAGTTTTGTGCTCGAGCCTCTCAGAGCCCTTCTGCTGACCCCTTCATCACAAAATCATAGCCATAGAACATCTGAATGATGAGGGCTAAGCTGAAAATCACAATATATTGCTGCAAATGGTCATTCACATGCTTTGGGACAGATACTTGGATAATGCTCATTCTGTATCTTTAGCAGAGAATATATAGGTTGCCTTTCCAATAGTACCACAAAATAGCTTTAAAAAGAGCCCAAGACCTTGAGGAACAGTGGACAACTGGGTGAGCTATTTGTTTTGTCTGGCTTCCTTGTGTGTCCGACTCGGCAATCAATGGCAGTAGCTTAAAGTCAAACTGAGTTCTACTAAATGATACTTATAGCACTTAAGCATATATCAGAGCATGCCTTTCAGTGAGGATTCCCAAACTCTTAATAATCAGAGTATTATTGTACAGAATCATGGTAAATCACTCAGAATGCCAATCAGATAGTCAAAGGATAGGCATATGGGTCAATAAAGGTGGAAATTACAACTATTTTCGCTCTTGGGGCAATAAATTGGGAATAGAGTCTTGGATCACGGGGATAAGGAATATCTGACTTTATATTCGTGATTGGGCATTGAACTACACTTATCCACCCACCTCCCCAAATTTATAACATACATATCTGCAGGTGCCACAGGCACCTATGTTGAGGGATAAGTATGAAATAGCAGCAGAACCACAACATATAGAGCCTATCCAAGTGGATATTCGGATTCAGTAACCCAAAATACCCTAGGATACATATCTATAGTCATATTGGATGCTATATCATGCAGTGTCTATGGCCATCCCAACTTTTCGATTTTTTGGAAATAAATTGGAAATAGAGTCTTGGATCTCAGAGATATGGAAGATCTGACTTCATATTCCTGTTTGAGACATTTAATAACATTTATCCACCCACTCACACAAATTTATAACATACATATTTGCAGGTGCCACAGGTACCTATGTTTAGGGGTAAGTATTCAATACCAGCAGAACCAGAGCATATAGAGCCTATCCATGTGGAAATTCAGATTCAGCAGCTCAAAATACCGTAGTAGACATATCCATAGCCTCATCAGATGCTATAGCATGCAGTGTTCATGGCCATCCCCAGTTTTGCCATTTTGAGGCATTAATTTGTGAATAGTTCATCAGGATTTGATTATACAATATAATAGACTATATTCACATGTTTAAGAAGTCTAAATGCAGTATCCTACCAACCCACATGATGATCAGAGCTGATTTGATACAATGGCCAGTACCCATCCTCCTCTTTTCCTATATTTTAGACAGTATTTTGGCCATATCTCCATAACCACTGCAGTTATTGCAAGTCTAATTGCATATTTGGATTCATAAATCAGAAATACACCCTAATATATACCCATCCCATTTTTTATCGCTGACTCTGGGAATATATTTAGCATTTTCTGGGCCAGCCACAGCACCTACCCCTATTTCATTTGCAGATTCTGGGCCCTACCGACCGCCTGCATCTCCCCATCAAATTTGGAACCATGGGAAAAACCTACCAAACCTGCTCCTAAGCCCCCGCCCACTGCTTCATCAAATTAGAAGGTGTGGGAAAAAACCTGCCAGTCCCTATCCACTGCCCCATTAGGAAAAAGCCTGCCAGACCAGCCCCTAAGACCCTGCCCACTGGTTGAATGGCCCGTGAGAAACAACCTGGTATTTCCCCTGTTTTTTGGCCCTATGCTGAATTCAGCTCTGTGATGCATCCAAAATTATGCTGAATTGAGCCTTTTGATGTATCAAGACAGCAGATACAAGTGAATCAGGTGGATCAGAATGTGGTTCTGGATTTGGATCAGGATCTGGTGAATGACATGATGGAGGATTCGATGGAGGTGGTGATGGGTCTCCTTTCAGTGGCTGTTCTGGGGCTTCTGGTACTGATGATGACAATGGTTGTGGTTCTGATGATGTGGAGGGCTGTGGTGCAGCTTCCTGTGGCTGTCCTGGAGATGGAAATACAAGTGGATTCAGTGGCAGTGGTGCTGTGCGTTCTTGATGACTGCTGATAAGTGGTTCTTGCCCTCTGTTTATGAGTCTTCCCCAAGGATTTGGGTTTGCTTCTGGTGGTAATGGGATGGAATTATAGCGATTTGGGCAGGGATGTGCTGTGTCGTTGCACTGATAAAATTCTCTGCTTTCTAGGTCCCAAAAATGGTTGTAAGGGGACAGTTTCCTTTTCCTTTCTCTTCTCCTTTAGGACTTGTTTGTTCTTGTTTTATCTGGACTCCATTGACTTGTTTACCCTTGTTTCATCATTTCATCATCGATCATTATTGTTCATCATTCTGATCTCCCATCATTCCACTTTTCTATTACTTCATTGCTGCTGTATAGTTCTGCAGATCTTTTCCCAGGCCTTCATACAAGTATATATACCCCTTCCCTGCAGGCGAGTATCCTTGAGTTTTTCTCTTTGGATCTCCTCCTGCAGGTGCGTAGTATGTTAGTCTTGTATCGTCTAGCGCTGATTTATATATACTTTGGATCTCCTCCTGCAGTTGTTGAGTGATTGCCTCATGTGTCAGGAGTCGCCCTTACAATGGTCAATGTAATCGTTGAAATCATATACATGTGCCTGATATGTGCAGGGAAGATTTGGTTCTGGTGGGATGTATGGCTGTTGTCTGGGACTGCCTCTTCTGGATTGGTTTCGAGATCCTGACTGTGATCTGATTATCTGTTTGGGGAACTGTAGCATTGCAAGCTACTAGTCATACAACGTCGAGAGCTAGACAATGAGATATGATTAGGCTAGGGTGGGGCCCATAACCTATGAGAATAAATGAATATGAGGACACTTGTTAAACAAGTGAGGTGACAAATACTATTGTGGGCTCTAGAGGTATAGACAGTAAACTACTAAGTATTTATACTGTTAGCTACTGTGGCTGCATGAGTCTGTAAATATATCAGTGGTGTCAAGCAGATACTACGATGTAATGTCCGATATCAGTCTGGAGTCAATGATGTAAGTAATGATGTAAGTATGGAGTATAATGGAAAGTAAGTGGTGCATATGTGGATACAAGTAGATTGTGTATACTAGTGAAGTGGAGAGAAAGATATAAGTGTTCGTTGTAAGTATAGATCAATACAACATTTTTGGCTTGTAAAACTATTGTCATTGCCTCTGAATACTAGAAACTCATTAATCTGGATATGCCTGTTCTCTCTAGATCACTGTATTTCTATCTCTGCAATTTTTAAAGTTTATGTACTCAACTCATTATGAGGCTAGTGAACTGCACTGGTATCCCATGGGTACGGGTTTTTGGTGGGTTTGGCGGATGCAGGTATGGTTACGGGTCTGTACCGCGGCGGGTAACCCATCTATTCTTAAGTATGTATATCTACTGTACCTATGTTTATGCTACTACTTGCCATGATATATTATTTTTTAGTGAGCGTGGTATCAGTTTTTTGTTGTTTTGAAGGTCTGCGCGCATGAGAAATGCAACGTGTCACTTACCTCATTTGGATAATGCACATGGCCAGACATGTCTCAGCAGCGAAAAATACTATCATTGAACTCTGTAGTAAAAGATCACACAAGATGTATTTATAATCATGGTACATTGAAGCAAAATATTAGTACGAAATTGTGGCTGATGGGTATGGTGGGTCTGCTTCTACGGGGAAGGGTCAGCGCAGGTCTCCAAATCTGTACCTGTACCCATACCTGTCATACCCTTACCAGTGACCTGTGGCAACCTGTCAGACCCATGCTTTTCACTATATGAAGCTAAACCAATTGGCAATGAAGAGTGTGGTATGTACAATATACATCAGCTCAATGAATGCTTTCAATGCAAGTAACTTAATATAAAATGAAGTGTAGTGAAGTTGACTAAACTGGAATAAGCAGTGATACCCAAAATGGAAAGTCAAGCTACTCTCAAGCTACCCCAAGCTACTCTCAAACTTCCTCCAGCTACTTTATATGCCCCTAAAAATGCCTTTGATGTGCCTTAATTTCTCTTGAATATGTCTAGGACTCTAGACTATTTTTTGGCTTGTAAAATGACCGACATTGCCTTTGTATATTAAATCCTCATTCATATGAGTCTACCTGTTCTCTCTGGGTCACCATATTCACAAGGCAAGCTGTCTAACACAATTGGAAAAATTAAGCAACTATCAAACTACTATCAAGTTACCGTCAAGCTACATTCAAGCTACTCAAGCTCAGGTAGCTTGAGTAGTAGCTTGAAAAATCAGATGCTCTGGTAGTACATGTGGAGGTACCAGTGTGCTTGCTGTCCCTGTTAGAAATTGAAGTGCACGTTCTTGTCTCTTATTCGCTCCCTTGACTCACGGACAGTGGCGCACTGCGGCGCAAGCTTATTTCGCGTCCGGACAATGCAGACGTCCTATTTATTCAGACTTACATACTGACATCTTGCTTGTACATGTAGCAAGATGTCTTATATACCTTTGCCTTGCATCTCGCACCTCAGTGTTCATCCTTCTGCGCTGAGGTGAGTAGCACTACTGTTACTATTTCTTATTTATCTTTGCTAATGTTACCTATGTAGACTTACCATCTATTCTATTAGTCCCTCCTCCTCCGAGCCTCTGCTACCTTTTACCATTTGGGACATCAACATCAACATTGAAGCTGATGTTGTGATCCTTAGTGGACTTCAATTGCAAGTTATTGGCCACCCCCACCAATCCCATCATTGTACGTGCCAGATTCTACCTCTGACTTTGATGACTCTTCATCAAATCAGCTATACGACTACTCCGAACATCTGCGGTGGTCTTGCAAATGGTGATGAGTTTTTGATGAATGTTCAGGTTGTGTAAAAGCATTAAGGAATAGATGGAACTGATGCAGTATAGGTAAATTTGCGGACACCTTGCAGATAGGATTGTAGAATACTGTATGAGATTGTATCTCCTATACCAATGTATATCTTACCTCAGAGACACTTTCAAGGTCTTGTATCTGCTGTCCACAAAGTTTAAAAATCTTCAAAAAAGTGGGATAAGCACAGCCATAATTTTTTTTCCTGATGTTTCCACAGATAATCTCTCTACAGGAAACCAAGAGAAGATTTCTAAACCCTTATCAGTCAATCTCATTGTGGAATTGCAATGCTGAAGACACTCAAAATGTTTCTCACACATCTCAAGTACTTTGAGATGCTTACGGCCAGCATCTGCATTTGTCAACTTTGAATATCAAATAATTGGTGGTATTAGGGACATGTCTTAGCATGTTTCTGGACGATATACATTGTAATAACTTCAAGATAATTTGTACTCATTGTAATTGTAACATTTGCACTTGTCAACTTTGAATATCAAACAATTGATGGTATTAGGGTCATGTCTTAGCATGTTTATGCAAGATAATACATTGTAATAGCTTCATAATAATTTGTACTCATTGTAATTTCTGGGAATAGTCAATTTCGGTGAAGAGACTATTTTCTCTGCCTCCATGGCCATCATTCTTATTATTCATAGCAGGTGGTAGGAATGTTTGTACTATCCCATAAACTAAGAGAAACAATGGTTTTGACAAGGAATAAGTCCATAGCAATGAAAATATGGGTGTCCACAGGGTGTCCGCAAATTTCTGATACCCGGAACTGATGCAGTAGGTGAATATTACGAGGACTTTCCTGGGGAGTCTAGTTGGGTTGCGCACCCGCGCTTCCAGGTAAGTTCTCGGCTTCGGCTTCGTTCATAGGACTCGAACTCGGGGCCGACCTTTGTACTGGAATTGGAGAGAAGACTTAAGGGAGGATAGCTAGCGTAGAGGAGAGTAGAAGCCAAGACTGGCGAGTCAAGTTGTCTGTCTATGTGAGTAACGCGTCAAGGGAAGAGGAGTTTTTAGTAACGGTAGCCCTTTCAGTCCACTTTTTAATAAATAGTCACGGTGATAGTTATACTAGTTACCTAGCAGCATGGCGTTTCCTTGATTTGGATGCGGAGCGCTCAGAATTTTTCTGAAAGGGTTGTATTAGAAGTTCAAATTTACAATGTACCTGCCACATAACTCTACATGTTTAATAAACTCCTCGTCCTCCTCCACGTCATATTCGGAATAGACCTAACCCTCAGGCCTCGTTTCATTGAAGCTACAGTGAGTGTAAACACATTACACAATCATTACTTTATTGTCAGTTCCTCTATTACTAGTAATGCTAGTCTCGTCAAGTGTGTTTCCAGCTGTTCCAAATCTCTGTAACCTCGGTTCCGAATCCGGGACGTCCTTCAAATTGCTCGCCATCGTACGCCTGTGACTCCTCAAGTCAGGTATATAGCTACTTCGGACATGGGTGGGATTCCTGATCAGTCTGCGACGAATATTCAGGTTGTATAGGAGTGTCAATGAATATATACGGCTGAGACAATAGGCGAATACCAAGGTGACTGTTCAGGAGAGTCGAGTTGGTTGGATTTGTGCCAATTTTGTGGGAAGAGAGCATAATTAGTGAGGAGTGCTGACCGTTTATAATGGGAAATGAGGCCAAAACTTGCCAAGACATACCATTGCTCTCGATATCAATCAGAAAAGTTATTTGAGCTAGCACTGCAGTCAGAGCGGTGAAAGAGCCAGTTTTAAGCGCGAGAGCTACTAGACGGCGAACGAGTCTATTCAACGAAGAATGATGGATTCAGTCGCAACTTGCTGCAAGTAGAAACGGTACTCACTCCCTGGAGGACTTCAGCGTAACTTCAGAATCGGTCGACCGACGATAATACAAGACCAACAGTAGGGCTATTGATAGGTCTACCGCCACTGCGGTTGATAACCACAAACTGTACATGTCATAAGTAGACAGGTGATAACGGGATATGTGAGCTACGAGACACCACACAATGAGCTCGAAGAATGTATACGTACATGACCGGAGGCAGGCTCCGGCTCCGTGGGCATTGGGGACAGCTAGAAATGATTATGCTGACATACAAGACACTTGCGAGCTTTATACCGGGTTCCAATGGTACAATGACCGATAGTCAAGGTATTGAAATCAAGGACAGCTCAAATTCTTGAAGCTTGAGAATAGACTTACTGACAAGAATATCACAAGTCCTACGGCACTTATCAGCACTTTTCTTCGCGTTCTTCAAATTATGAATCAAAAATAGGTCAGATATTGAAGACAGACAGAGTTGCGACATACTTACAAAGACCAATATCTGTACAACATGAATGCTTGCACAACCGCTGCAGAGATACCACTGGAAGCCAGGTAAAGACTTCTAGGCCTGCATGCCACGCAATCCGAGCCAAAGGTGAACTTGAAAACTTGTTGAATAGTGTTTCATAAAATCGCAGTCTTACCATGTTCGCGTTTGCAAAGCACTTATGTTTCCTGCGCCGTCGCGTCCATCAGACTCATACGTCCGATATAATAGACTCAGGTCTACCTACCTTGAAAGGTGACAGCATTCTAAGTATCCAAATCCAACAATCAGGAAGAACTCTAGTAGCATTTTATAGCGCAACTCACAATATAAGTGTCGACGCATGCCGCCACTGTCATAGCCGTATCGCAGACAAGGGCAGCCACGACAGTGATCCTGATGAGAATCTTGTCGGAGTGGTAATGTCGAAAGTAATGCAAAGCCTATTACGACGATCAAAGATAGGCTTCAGCCTTCGAGACGGTGGTTGTACTCGTACAAAGCCTAACAAGAGCCCAAGATTCTGAAAAGTGTTAAATGTCGAAGTGCTACTCACTCGGTCAATCACTAGCACGTATAACATCAAATTCAACCATGTTGCTACGAATGTTGACCTGATTCCAATGAGCATGCGTCAGAGATGAACATATGAGCGGCCAACATAGTAGCACGTACCCAAGTACCTTGTGCAGATTAGGAGTGGCATCCATGGCACGTATGGTGCGCTTCTAGGTTTCGTTCGCAGCCTTCAGGATCAGCTTTTGTGCTGGAATCGGATTGGGAGACTATGTAGGGGAGAATAGTAGAGTCAAGACTGCAAGTTGTCCGCCTATATATGAGTAACGTGTCAATACTAGAAGATCTCTGTTAGTAGCACATTCACTCTCAATAAGTAGTGTCAATGGCTATGCTATGTATTGAATACATACCAGGATGGTGTTTCCTTGATTTGGATGGGTTGAAAGGGGGGACGGACGCATTTTCAGCGCACCTCTTCACCAAGACTGATTCCGAATATTAATTGCTTTGGTGAGGGGGAGCACTCTTGCGGTAGGTGCATAACATCCGTTTCATGTCAATAGCTATACCAAATACTTATAAGCATGGTACTTCCTTGATATAGATGCGTTGAAAGGCGGGAGGGGAACGTATTCTTTGCCAAAACTGGTTCCAGATTGCTCTGGTGAAAAGAGCACTCAAGCAGTAGCACCTCGAGAATCTCTTGTAGCTAGCTAAATGATTGCTTTCCAATATCCAGATTGTACCAGTACATATATAAACAAAAGCGCAGTGCTGGACGCACTAATTGTGCCTACCCTGACGTTTACAGGTCGACGTTTCCATGCAGGAAGACCTAAACTGTGTATGTAGATCGAGAAAATTATACCCCGAGGAGGACCAGGGCTGACTCTACATAGGCGGACGGGAGGAATGAGTGTAACCCCAAAGATAACGAAGCCAGCTGCTCAGCGGCACTCAATGTATGTGACCTGAACTTGGCGTTTCGTTCTGTTTCTGCAGGGTCGAGACTCGAGGACGGCGAGGTCACATATAGCCACATATTCACTTCGACGAAGCGATCGTAGATTCGAATGTCTTTTTCCACGAAAGGTTCACGGATGTGCCAGGTATGGAAACTCAGAAGGCCTAGCTCGAGGTGTTATACTGTTTACCAGTTAGGTTCATCGAGGTTGACATACCTTAGTCTATTTTTTAGGCGGAGATGAATATCATTTTGTAAACATTGTAAACTAGTGGGAATTCAACAGTCCGAGACGTGCCGGGACATTCGGGACACAAGTCATTTTGCTGCTATAGGCATCCCTCGTCGTTCTCAATGTTCCCTTACACCTTTCTGTTGTGTTAGCTAGGTATTTACGTGGTTTATCAATAATAATGAATTGTTTTTCCTCTCCAGCTGTGGTAGAATCACTGGCAGCATAAAGTACTACAACTAAATTATAACTTGATTACCGCTGTCTAAGAGTGTGACTGGGATGCTGGAGGCATTGATGAATCGGATGGTGCGAATAATAGCAACGAGCGTGGTAGCTCAAGACATCTCATATACTATGTCCGGGACATATCTTTGCATGGTAGAATAATGAGTTCCGCATCATGTACTGTAAAAGGAGTATACACACCGTAGCAAGGCATCGCTCATAACACACCCAACACTTGTCCAACACACGTTCTGCTTCTCCAAAACACTTTCAGGGCACTTGTTCTTGAGGTATGAGGTGGAGGTCCTAGACGCGTAGGACTTTCTAATGAGCGAAATTGATCATCATGAGCATTGGCGGGACATTGTAGAGTGGGCCTGTCCTTGTTGGTTACCAAGAGAGGTCATGTTGTGTGCTGGCAGCGATGTCCCAGATATGACCCCTGTCCTGGATGTCCCAGACGTCCCGATCGTGTCTCGGATTGTTTGGAGTTGGCTCATTCTGCCTCGCTCGTTTAAGCGATCAGCTTCTGATTCTGCGATCTCGGTGGAATAGGGGGAGGATGGGTAAAATTAGCCAAGTGGCCCAGCGCCTAGACTTGCAGATCTGACATTTCGCGAGAGAATACCAGTAGACTCGAGGGGCACATGCACTAGACTCAGAGCGCTCAGGAACTTTCTGGAGGAGTACAACCAGGTCCGAGATGATGCTCATCTCGAAATGCAGTCAGGCTAGGGAACTTGGAATGGGACTGAAGAACAAATGCAGATCAGGTAGATACTCTAGCTAGGCATACACTTTCCTTACCCTTTGTTGGAACTTTTAAAATTACATTATGATATAACGTAATCTATTATAACGGCCATGATGAAAAAAGCGCCGTTATGACCTGATTATTAAGATGAAGAAAATGATTATAACCCCCCCCTAAAAAATAGAACGGATGTGTTTTGGAGGATGAGTTGCACTCAGAGTCAAAGTACTGATACTATCCAAGACTCCAGAGTAGAAATTAAAGCCTTGGGAGGAGGGGACACACTGTCATCGACGTCGACAAGTTGCCGAGGGGACAGTTATAATTAAGGTAATTTTCCCAGGCTAGTAATAATATAATTATTATGACTAGTCCGCTTTGATATCTGATATCCCTACATCTTCTACATTGCCACACGCCAATCAGCCCCAGGCACCTGAAAGCTTTTAGCATTGCTTTGAATACCCCACCTATCCCTGGCTTTGTCCCTGCCTATCTTCAGCAGAAGCAGACGCACAAGGAATAAAGTTATCCTTATCTGGCTTTCTATGTTTGGGTTTGAGTTCATGCATTGAGCCTTTGGTGGATGTGATCATCATTTGAGCACCATTGAGATGCTGACTGTAGGTCTGCAGTGAGAATACACTCAACCAAAACAAACAAACAACCAAAAGTGAATGTGTAGTTCATGGGCACAAGATGTGAAAGCTCTCACAGTAGGATAAAGACTCTTGGGACACTTGTGACTCTTTTAGAAAGGAAGAATGAAGTGAACAACAGCAATGAGTTTGAGGTGATCGAGAAGGGGTGAAATGTGATATGGGGAGTGGGTGTGGGTGGTTAGGGTAGTGGTTTACATGTGGGGGCCCAGAATATACAGGGCAGAAGGAGTAATGTACACAGTCTTTGAATGAGGCACCGTCACCTCATGAAGGAACTGGGATGGGCAGGGAAGGATGCAAGAATATAACTGATCAGTGATGAGCAGGCATGGTACAATATGTACACTAAATAGCGGAGTGGCAACCCTGTATTTACCTGGGGATGAGTAGTTGCTTGTTAGAGCTAGTTAGAGGCTTGTTGAGCAATAAGAGTAAGTATGAAACTTGTTATTCAGGGGACTTTCTAGCAGTCCTTATATACCTACAAGGTGTGGCTGTATCTACTAATGTGGCTACAGATTACCATGCTATAAAGCTGTACGGTCCACAGTTTGCAGCGAAAACCATGCGTTCTCTGTTAGACCAACTCAGGATCAAGTCAAGCCTTTCCTCAGGCTACCAACCCCAGATGAATGGACAGACAGAACAAGCCAACCAGGAAGTGGAGAAATATCTGTGCCTCTACACCAACTACAGACAGGACGATTGGCTGAGTTTGTTCTGAACTCCCGCACACACTCTGCACATGGCATGGCACCTTTTGAGGTGACTTATGGCTACCTTCCTCTATTCAACATACCAGTAGGCCAGCGCACAGGCATCCCAAATGTAGAAGACCGTCTTGAAATCCTAAGACAGGCTCGAAGAGATGCAGGATCAGCACTGCACCTGGCTAAGCGCCAGATGAAGGAAGGATATGAAAGAGGGAAATGGAAAGGACATCAGTTCAAGGCCGGGGATCATGTCTGGCTGAGTGCAGAAGACATCAACTTGAAACTTTCAAGTGACAAGTTGGGGGATCAGCAACTGGGACCATACGAGATTGTAGAGAAAATTGGAGATTTGGACTATTGGTTAGACCTCCCTGAAACTCTTAATCACCTGCACCCAGTATTCCATGTTGACAAACTCTACCCCTACAAGGGTAATCTGTGAACGGACTCTTACCTGAGGAACCAGAGCCAGTATACCTTGAGGGGGAGGATGAGCCTGAGTACAAAGTGGACACCCTTCTGGATAGCAGGATACAATGGAGGTGACTGGAATACCTTGTCAAGTGGAAAGGATATGATGACGGTCACAACTCATGAGAGCCAGTTGCAAATCTCAAAAATGCGAAGCATAAGATCACAGCATTCCCCAAGAAACATCCAGAGGCAACAAAGACTTAAGATTCATCGAGGACGATGAAGTGTAGGAGGGGGGTAATGTCATGACGTCTATATTTGGTACTATTTATTTCTTCTTATCTCCATATCCTCAGATCTTTACACCATTTGACTCTCGTTCCACATGCTATGCACTGGACCTTTCAATACAGCTTCTTGACAGCTTCCTTTACAGCTTTCTTTACAGCTTTAATTTTACATATATAAACCCTGCCTTGACACCTGGTTCCCCATCTTGACCTCTTCATCATTGGGACCAAGTGTGTATTCCCCTTTTCACTACTTCTTTCACCTTTACTAATGGGCACTGTAGTTCCAGTACTTACTGCTGTCTGTTAGGTATTTAATACATTCTTCATCATTGGGACCAGTTCCAGTACTTACTGCTGTCTGTTAGTTGAGTCAAGCCTGTAGCTCCTTGTTATTGCTATCTAAGCGCTTGCCTCTTTGTGACATCCACTAGTATTTCCACCTCCAGGACAGCCATGGGAAGCTGTGCCACAGCCCTCTACATCATCAGAACTACAGCCATTGTCATCATCAGTTCCAGAGGCCCCAGAACAGCCACTGAAAGGAGATCCAATGCTGCCTCCATTGAATCCTCCACCATGTCATTCACCAGATCCCAATCCAAATCCAGATCCAGAACCACATCCCAATCCACCCAACTCACCATCTCCACCATCTAATCTCTGAACCAGACAATACAATTGATTCAGATTCAGACTCAGATGACGACATGTCCAAGGCAACCAAAGCATTTGATAAAGTTACACAACTTGAAAAGGACGGATCTAACTGGAGTATGTGGGTAACAAGAGTACAGAGGGCAGCAGGATCTATTGGATACAATAAGTATCTAACTACAGCACCCACATCAGTGGCAGAAGAACAACAGCAGGATAAAGACCTGTTGAACAGCATTATCAGCACACTACCAGACACTATTTTTAGGCATTACAAGAACAAGCCAACATTGAAGGAGTTGTGGGATGCATTGAAGCAGGATTATGACACAAAGGACCCCCTCACTGAAGACAGCTTGGAAAAGCAACTCTTCTCCCTCACATGTACCAATCCAGCTAAGGTTGGTAAACACATTGACAATCTCATCACTATTATGGATGAACTTGCCAAACATGGAGTTTCTATCCCTGATTCCCAATTCAAATTGGCCATCATCTCTTCCACTCCCAATATGTATCAAGCCACTGCCAGAGCCCTCATCACTGTTTACAGAGAAGAACCAAACAAGTTGACACTGGAAATATTGATCACAGCCATTCATGCAGAAGCTGTTATGATGGAAGTTGTACTTCAAGGTTTTGCCTTTCGTTCATTCGTTCATTGAGCCTTTCTATCAAAGAAAGGTTTGAGCAAGACTTCTGAAGACGAGTATTACTAGAAGTAAGACTTGTAGAAAGATGTATAAGGTTGAGCTGGAGAATCTAGCTTGAAGAATGCTCTACCTATATACAAGGATATCTTGTAACTACGAGTCAGAGTACAATGTGTGTAGAGCATGTAAATCGTCTGTAATAGCTATGTCAAACAGCATGTAAGTAATAAGAAACATGCTTACAATGCATGTATAAGATAAAGGCAGAGGAAACATGCATACGATGCATGTAAGCAATGTGTAAGTAATAGTAGACATGTGTACTACACATGTAAGAAAGAAAGCAAGGATAGAGCATGGCGAATGAAAGGGAAACATGTGTTAGATAAGAAGAAATGAAACAAAGTAAAGAAAAGGAAAGAAAAAGCGAGCCAGAGAGTCCTATAGAATAGGGGTGAGAAATTGTAACAGAAGCTCAGGGCAAGAACTTTGCTTCTAGCTCCAACAAATCACAAGAATCTTGTTAGGTATCAGACAAGTTTGGCCTAGTTAGCTTGGACTCATGTGATGCCAGGACCTTTGCAAGGGGCTGCTAGTGGGCAGAGGCTGCAGCGAGTATTATTGTAGGTTGTTGAGAACTAAAGTTGTGGTATACTCATAGTGTTATAGGTATGAGTTGTGGCGAATAGAGGTAAATGGTGGGGGTTATCAAACTGTGGGTACCATTGGTAAGACTGAACCAGTCAGAAGATCCTTGTTTCCAAAATATCGAGCTAAGGTACATGAGTGTGTATCTAAGTCTTATATACCTATCTACTGTATATACCTGTGCTATGCTGTGCGCACTGCTATGGAGATGAATAAATAATTATATAGTCCTATGCAAGTACTGTCTGTGCACTGCCCCAGGCCTGGGTGTAGCCATGGAACTTGTTCACATCGTAACAAATCTGCAAACTACTCTAGCAACAACTTCTGAGGCAGAGGATGTGGCAGATTTAGGGAAAGAGGAGGAAGAGGTAGAGGAAATAGCAAAGGAGGCCAAGGAGGATCATCATTCAGAGGTCAGGGAAATTTCAGAGGAAGAGGCCAAGGTGGAGCAGGAGGAAATTGGCAAGGCAACAACCAAACAAGGGAAGAACCCAGCTGTTACAATTGCAGAGGACTTGGTCATTTCTCCAAAAATTGTCCATCCAAACACATGCAATGTGCTAATGTCACCAGAGAACACAGAGAAGATAGAAAGAATGGGGAGAATGGACAACAAAGGAATGGAGTAGCACCAGAGAAAAGAATGAAGAAGATAGTGATGAAGGAAGCTGGATGGCCATTGAAATTCTGGAAATCAAAGATTCCATTGATCTGAAGAAGCAGCTTTCAAAGCATCGGAACATACTCCACTGATTCTATTTGACTCCAGATGCTCATCTCACATGTCCCCACTCCGAGACCAATTATGAAACTACCAAACTATTCCCACTCGTTGAATCCAAGCAGCTAACTCCAATACATTCACATCCAAAGGGAAAGGCACCCTACACATCGAGACAGTTGATACAAAGGAGAAACCCCACTTCTTATCCCTATGCGACATTCTCTATTATCCAGACATGCTGAACACACTAGTATCATTGGGAAAATTGGATGACACAGGATACATCATTCATATTGAAGGAGGAATCATGGTTATCTTGAAACAAGGTCGTAACATCACTCACATTCCAAAAGTGCATGGACTTTACCAAATCATTGAGCATGAAAATGCTTATTCTGTCACCAATCGCACCCTATCCTTATACAAAGCCCATTGTGCTACCGGTCACCAGAATTATCAATACATTGAATCCTTATTTGCAAACAATGCAGTTAAAGGAGTATGTCTTGATCCAAACAGAATGGAGCACATTGTGTGAAAGGAACTTGTCTCACTATTTCAAAATTATATCTCACTCCATGCACTGAGAACTTTGGAGACAGAGGACCAGCATCAGTCAAGACTATCAATCATCAGGAGTATTCACTCACACTTATCAATGATGCCACATACTGGCTAGAAACCCCTCTACTGCGCTCTAAAGACAAATCATTCACCAAATACGTCATCTTCCAGACCACCCTCAAGACTCAATTCAACATTAGCATCAAAATTCCACAGTCAGATCAAGGAGGAGAATTTCTAGGAGGAGAATTTATGAAGTATTTGGAAGGAAAGGGAACAGAGAGGAAACTCACAGTTCACAATACACCAGAGCAGAATGGTATTGCGGAAAGAAGTCATCATACACTTCTCAACACTGTCTGAGCTATGCTCATCTCATCAGGACTACCAAAACGGTTATGGGGCATGGCAATGCTTTATGCGACCTACATCTGGAATCATACCCCACACAAAGCCATTGATATGCAGACTCCATACAAGAAACAATTTGGAACTATCCCAGACATCTCAGATCTTCATCCATTTGGCTCTATTGTTTATGTCAAACGCACTCCAAAACCCAACAAATTGGAAGATCAGGCAATTGAAGGACATTGGTTAGGACCAGAGAAAGGATCCCAGGGTTACTATATCTATTGGCTGAAGAAGAAATCCATCACTGTCAAATGGAACATACAATTCACTAATCAACCAATCCAACTCAGTGAGGAGGATAATGATTTCATCAATTTGGAACAGAAGGTCCCTGAGTCAGATACAGTTGATCCCGTCATTGAAATTACCAAACCTATCGCACCCAAAAGCATCATTCCACCTGAAATAGTCACAGGTAGAAGACCTATCACCAGATCTATGACAAAGAAGACAGGAGGAGTAGACTCTGCCAACTTGCTTACCGCTAGTCTCACTCAGGTTACATCAGAACTTGAAGCTTACGACCCACTTTCAGTTGCAGAAGCAAAATGTCAACCAGATTGGCCCAAATGGAAGGAAGCTATGGAAGAGGAAATGAGAAAGCATAAGGAATGAGGAACATTCATTCCAGTTTACACACCATCAAACACCAACATTCTTACTGGAAAATGGGTTTATAGGACAAAGAAGGATGAACATGGAAAGGTCAAGAAACATCAAGCACAACTTGTTGTGCATGGATACAACCAAATCCCAGAAATTGACTATTTCCCAGATGAAACATTTGCATCAGTCGCCAAGATGACATCAGGATGCATCATTCTATCCATCACAGCATATTGTAATATGGAGATTCACCAAATGGACGTTAAATCAGCATACCTTTATGGCAAAACCGATCCCAATGAACATATATTCATGAAACCACCTCCTGGCATCGAGATGACAGGTGTCAAACCTGGTCAAGTACTCCGTCTTCAATTAGCTCTCTATGGACTCAAACAAGCCAGATGCTATTGGTATCTACGATTCTGTGAAATCATGAAGGAAATCGGACTCATACGCTCTAATTTCAATCATACTGTCTTTTACTGACTTAATCCATTCATTATTCTATTCATTCATGTTGACAACATGACATTGGTTACCGATACTATGGGAGATATGGAGAAGTTGAAGAAAAAGATTAAAGAGAAGGTAGAAGTTACAGATGCAGGAGAGTTACATTGGATGTTAGGAATTGAGATACGCAGGACAGGCAGGAACATACACTCCAGATGTTACAACAATCCTACATCGACTCCATCATCACATGTTATGGATTCACCAACATCAAACCCGTCTCTATACCATTTGATCCACATACTCACTTATCGACATCACAAAGTCCTACTACTGTCGAAGAAATTGCCCAGACACACGACAAACCATATCGAGAAGCTTTAGGCGCTTTACAATATCTATGTCATGCTTATCCAGTCTCACAACTCCCCTGATTCACTCATAATCCAGGTATCACACACTGGAATGCTTTACAACACATATTCACTTATCTTAAATTGACAAAGGATCATTGGTTGACTTATGGAAAGAAGCAGATGGACATTATTGGTTATTCAGATGCAGATGGAATGTCTAATGAGGACCAACACGCTATATCTGGTTACATCTTCATGCTTAATGGCAGAGCTATATCTTGGTCTTCTAAACAACAAGACACAATCTCACTCTCCACTACCGAAGCTGAATACATTGCTCTATCTCACGCAGCCAAGGAGGCTATATGGACTCAGAACTTCATATCTGAAATCTTTGGATCTATCACCAATCCTATCCTTATTCATTCGGACAACCAATTGGCTATCGCACTTGCTAAGGACGACTGTTATCATGCTCACACCAAACATATCAACATCTGTTACCACTTTATTCACTACATCATTGAAGAAGGCAAAATTCAACTTTCATATTGCCCTACCGACAAAATGACTGCCAACATCTTCACCAAAGTTTTACAATCTCTTAAAGCCAAACACTTTGCTTCGTCTATGGGACTCGCAAAGGTTTGAGGAGGAGTGTTGGAATTTTGTATTAACCTATACTTACAACGAACACTAATATCTTTCTCTCCACTTGACTAGTATACATGATCCACTTCCATACTTACATCGTCTCTTACATTATTGACTCCAAACTGATATCAGACATTACATTGTAGTATCTGCTTTTCTCCACTGTGTTATATTTATGGACTTGTGTAGCCACAGTAGCTAAACAGTATAAATACTTAGTAGTTCACTGTCTATACAGTGGCCAAAAAAATTGTCCACATGTTTGGCACTTTTGGAAAGATTGCTGATTTAAGAGCTATTGAGCAGAAATCTCAAAACAGGGCTGGTGGTAGCAAGAAAGCCTTTGATTAGAGCTACAATAATCTGTCTGTTTTGTCTTATTTGGCCACATATCTGTGGAGTTATGATTGATTTAAAATTGTATGTCATTTGGACAATTTTTTGAGTTGCCACTTCAAAATCATTATTGCAATAACCTGATGTGTTATACATGATGTCATGGGTGGAGCTGTACAGTAATGTGATGTATACACCACAATGATGTCATAACTGCCAGCTGGAGCATACATAGCAACATACAGATGCTCTACAGCTTCTATGAAAATCATGGGGTCCCTCATATCAGCCCAGAAAGACAATCTCTACTCTCTCCTCCAAACTGCCCCTCCCTCTATCAAAATTTCAGCTCAGACTGAAGTATGAAAGCAGAGTGTTGCTTTTATATGTAGAGAGACATGTTTTGATAAAGGAAACCATTGGATATAGCACTTTAGAAAGTTAATACCCAGCTGAAAAATGGCCACCTCTGGATCAACTCCCATATTATTAATGCTTTCCAGGATTTTGTTACTTAAGATGGTCATATAGTGTTTGCAATCTATCTTCCCCTTCATCTGGACCATTTTTACTGCTTACTGTTGCCCCATACCCTACCCCATCATGTCATTTTCTCTCTCAAATGTCATCATTTCTGTCACATCTTGCTGTACCATGAATTTATCTCTCTTTTCTCACACATGCTGGGGCATATTTGCCCCAAAATAATTGGTTTTGGTCTTATCTGAGAAAATAACCCACTTCTAGCCTTCTACAGCCCGGTCTTTTTACATCTGTGCAAACTTCAAGTGAGCCTTGCTGCAAGTCACTGTAAGTTTGCACTAGTTCTGTGTTTTGGAGATTGCCACAAGACATTTTCAGGAATGTTTTGGCTGTTATAGGTTGGGACAGGTTGTCCAAGAAGAGCCTTGATGTTTCAGGCCACTTGTGTAGCAATCTGGATTTACCAGAATGGATTTTTTTCCAATCTAACCTCTTCACAAGTAGTAGAGAGCCTCCTAGGACACCCTGCTGTATTGTTCTCATTGTCTGTATTTGTCTTTTAAGCCACAAAAGCAACTCCTGGCTTCCATACTCCAGTCTGAGCTGCAATTTTTGCAGATGGAGAGGCAGTTAAGAGGAGAGAGTAGAGATTGTCTTTCTGGGCTGATATGAGGGACCCCATGATTTTCATAGAGGCTGTAGAGCATCTGTATGTTGCTATATATGCTCCAGCTGGCAGCTATGACATCATTGTAGTGTATACATTACATTACTGTACAGCTCCACCCATGACATCATGTATAACACATCAGGTTATTGCAATAATGATTTTGAAGTGGCAACTCAAAAAATTGTCCAAATGACATACAGTTTTAAATCAATCATAACTCCACAGATATTTTGCCAAATAAGACAAAATGGACAGATTATTGTAGCTCTAATCAAAGGCTTTCTTGCTACCACCAGCCATGTTTTGAGATTTCTGCTCAATAGCTCTTAAATCAGCAATCTTTCCAAAAGTGCCAAACATGTGGACAATTTTTTTGGCCACTGTATCTCTAGAGCCACAATAGTATTTGTTGCCTCACTTGTTTAACAAGTGTCCTCATATTCATTTAAGATAGAGGCAGCCAGGAACTGACACCTCTTATGTAAGCTCAGCAAGTCAACAACGACTGCTTCTCCTCTGTCCCACATCTCTTTTCCATGATCTGCTCAATAGGAGTTGTAGCTAGAACCATGTACTTCAATTCCTATTGAGCAGAAATATGATATCTTACTTTACTCTCAAGTTTTAACAAAAAAATTTCCAACCTTTTCTGTGACCTCAAAAAGTGTTCTTTTAGTGTTTGCAGCAGTTTTTGGTTTTTTGACCTCTCAGATTTGGTGTGTGGCTGTGCACTTCATAAACTTATTAATCAATACAGTAGCCCAAAATGGAACTTTGTCCAAGTCGCTCTGACACCTGCTACCATGCAGAAAGGCTCTGATCTCACCATAAAATACAGAAGTTCACTAAGTATCGAGAACCCTGAGGCTCTGAAGTGGTAGACTACCTGTCATTACTGTGCTATACATAAATACAGCCATGTAAGTGTGCACCACAAGCCCCAGGCTTAGCTATAGCTCAGCCAGCGCTCTGTTTATCGCTGAGACAAAGAAAAAATTTTGGAGCCAGGCAGATTTGGCGCTTTCCCACATTATGTAAGCTACTTAGTAAGGGTGTTGGTTCCTGGCTCCCTCTATCTTATTCTCATACCCTATTCTATAAGACTCTTTGACTCGTTCTTTCTTTTCTTTACCTTGTTTCATCTTTCTTATCTAACACATGTTTCCCTTTCATTCACCATGCTCTATCCTTGCTTTCTCTTTCACATGTGTAGTACACATGTCTACTATTATTCACACATTGTTTACATGCATTGTATGCATGTTTCCTTTGCTCTTGTCTTATACATGCATTGTATGCATGTCTCTTATTACTTACATGCTGTTTGACATAGCTACTAAGACAATTTACATGCTTAGTACACATTGTACTCTGACTTGTAGTTACAAGACATTCTTGTATATATGTAGAGGATTCTTTGAGCTAGATTCCCCAGCTTGATCTTATACATCTTTCTACAAGTCTTACTTCAAGTAATACTCATCTTCAGAAGTCCTGCTCAAACCTTTCTTCAATAGAAAGGCTCAACGAGCGAATGAACAAAAGGTGAAACCTTGAAGTACGACTTCCATTGTAACCCCCCCATTTGTTGAACACAAGCAATTGACTTGTATAGATACAAAATTTTACCAACATTGTGAAAAGGAGGATGCAAGTTCTCGGATTCAAACCAAGGGTGGTGAAGAGGATCCACTCCAATTATCTCCGCAGTGTTACCACTACACCAAACTTGCCTATGTTCTACAATTTAGATCTGTACCATTATACTGGCAGCTTACCACCAAAACCAAAACATAAGGGTGGAACAAACATTGGAGCAGATAAGCTTAATGCAGTAGACACATGAGGTTGGCAAACTGGCAGTTGCCCTTCAATTTGTATCTAGTTTAACTCTGATACAGGAAAACTACTTTCACAGCTAAACTAGCATTCTTTAAAAGATCCTAAAGAGCTGGCACAAACCTTATGCCTCAGCAAGAGGGTAGGTTAGGTATGTTGAGTGGCACTAGCAGTTAAAGTTAGCAAGGCCCAAGTAAAATTTGAAGCTGACAAGTGCTTACTGACTAACTGAATATCTGGGTACTGGGTTTTCAGCCCAGGGTGTATCCAAAAAGAAGGAGTCCTCAGACTCTCTGGAAGTGAAGTTTTTGGCTCAAGGACTGTAGAGGCCAAAACAGTCAAGCAGTGTTCACTGCTAAAAGCAATGATTAGACTTACAAGTGGCTCATGGACAAGTTGTCCTAGCTGCCAGTTGAACGTTGTATTTGAACCAAGGTTGATGTTTGATGTATAAGACAGTGTCACTGAGGGTTCATTTCAACACCAGAGTATGAGAATAGCCTCTAATCTTGACCTCTTTGCAGTACGATGCACAAAGAGGAAAGTGAGACCAATGACCAAGGGAGCAATAAACACAGGCCATAACTTTGACAAGATGAAGACCCAAAAGGTGCAGATCTGAGGAAGTCAGACTTGAGTTTTAGCAGTTAACACTGTACTGCTAGTTAAACCAAACTTAATGTGTTGGCAAATTTTGAAGGAACACATAAACAACTGTTTTAATTGCATAGTACCAAATGTAACAAAAGTGGCCAGGCTACAAAGGCAGTTCAACTATCTATGTGACTAGCAATGTATAAACTCAGTAGTAATTGGTGGAAGAAGAAGTGACGGTCTCAGCTGAGATAACAGAGCTGGAGCCATTTTTACTGTTAGGAGACAAACCATTAAGAGCTTCCTTGGCAGTACCAGCTTTGTCTTCAAGCTCAGTATGTGCCAGTTTGGTGTTGATAACAGACATGAGGTTGTTGTAAGTGCCACAGTAGTGACTAGCAAGGAAGTACATCTGGTGTCCCACTGAGAGCAACTCATTGCGAAGGAAGTTCTGGAGAGCGTTGAGAGACTTGTCAGGGAGTTTCTGGTATTCCAGGAAGGTCCCAATGTTAGTCTTTCACAACGGGAGCCAATGTCGCCTTCACATTGCAAGACCCCGGATTCCAATATGGCAGGGGTCTGTCCAGGCCCCTTATCTGAGAGTCCAGTATTTAAATATGGGTCACTGGGGTGTTATATAATCTGCATACCATATTGGGCAAGTGCACATTATGCCTGCTCATTACACAAAACTGTTGTTTCATTAGTGTACAGTTCACACACCTGCCCAGCCGACAATCTTTGAAGTAAAATTGCCTGTTTGGAGGGTATTTTGTAGTGAAAATGATTTTTTATTGCAGTTTGAGTCAAAAATAAATCATGTGATCACATAGTCCTAACCCACCACCACCCCTGCCCACCCTTGAACTGCTAACCCTAACCACTAACCCTAACCTCTAACAGCTTGGCACTATGCACCTTGCATTAATAAACCTTAACCCTAACCATCCTAACTAAACCCTAACCCCTAACCCCTAACCAAGGCCTATATTATATGGCCTGGACAGACCCCTGCCATATTGGAATCCAGGGTCTGGGGTACCCCACCTGTATTGATATATGAGGACGTCCTAGGGTGTCACAACAGATCCTCTGGTGTCTCAATGGGTCTATGCAATCAAGTCATTAAAATGGAAAGATGAATGAAAAATGGAATAAGTGCAAAATTACCATCAGCAGGAGGGTTGAAGTTGTTCACCAAACCAGTGAAGATACACGTCTTCTTGCTACAAGCAGCCTCTGCCTTACAAAGATAGTAGTCAGCTTTGAGGTACTCTCATGAAGAGGTATCAATGCCCTTGACCAAAGAATAAGGTGACACTGTGAGAACTACAGTAGCACTGGAAGAAGTCTTCTAAGATGAATTGGCAGTCAGGGAACTGGTGGCATAGCAAGAGAAGGAGTGCTCACAGTAACCTTAGGGATTTTGGGCAGATCTTTGCTCAGAGGGCAAGCGTGAACTGCAGACAGCCCAGCTTCTCTCATCTGGCAGTGAAAAGAGCTTTAGTTAGACAAAAAGAGTAGATTAAACTAGTGGTAGACATACCACAATGTCTTCCAAAGGGTCAGCAACAATCTCGACCTCAGACTCACTGTCTTCAACAGTGGGGGCAAAAACAATGCACTAAAAGAAATAATGGGTGAATGGAATAGATACTAGTGGTCTAGCAATGAACCTTGCACTTGCCCTTAGTAATATGAATTGTACCCAGTTCAACAGGACAACTGGCACAAGCCTTTTGAAGGGTCTCGACAAAGTTGGTGATCTTGTCAAGGTCAACCTGGTACTTGTGAATACTACATGTACCACTAGAGGACTCTTGAAGGGTCATGGGACCTCTTGAGCCATGAGAATAGGGTTTGACCCTATGGCAGGGGTCAGGCAACCAGACGCTACTGGTATCAGGGCCAATACAATAGAGCAACAGGAGCACTGGGCAGTCTGCTAGGCTGCACAACAGGGACTTAGGACTTCAGGCACATTGAGGCACAAAGTCAAGTATGTACAATGGCTATCTACAGGCCCATTCAGGCAGTCCTCAAGTGGCTACAGGGTACTAAGTACATACCTGTCACAGTACTGATTTTCAGCATGTCACAAGTAGGCCTTGACGCAAGCTTCGTTCTTGTGAAACTCCTTGACATTGGAGTCCTCGGACTGTAAGAGAAGCTGCTAGTTAGCTAAGTTCACTTGGTATTAATGGCACTAGTATGAACCAAGGTATCACCATAGGACTGAAGGGCAGTGAGTATCATGCCACCAATGGCAGTAGTGTTGTCACGAGCTGCAGACACTTTAGCCATCCAGGCGTCGGCATCGAAGGTTGAAGAAGTAGTAGCAGCAGACATAGGGGAAAAGACAGTGAAAAGACCTATGAGAGGTTTCATTCTGAATTTTAACAGCGAAATCCTTGGGCCTTTTATACTCAAAAATCTGGTGGTACTACTATGAAGGTACCTGATGACATAGTTTCATTGGGACAATGAAAATTTTTAGTGGGGGGGAGGAGGAGCAGTACCCCATGCCCTACAAAAGCTCTAGAAACTAAGAATTTCAACATGTCAGGAATAAGTTGAACGAACTAGTGGACTCAGATCAGAACTCAGGTACATGTAGTTCTGAATTTGAAGCTGAACTTCGAATTGGCAGTTGAACGATGAACACTCACTTGAAGTAAAAGTATGTACCACTGATTCTGGCAGTTAGTAAACAAGATTGAAAGGCCTTGTAGGAGTTCTTATGAGTCTCTTAAAGTCTGGTGCCAGAACAAGTACCAAGAAATTAGGGTATATATTCCAAGAAGGGTGTTCTACAGCTACAAAGCAAGAGGAAAGAAAAAAATACATATATACAAGTCTACCTTTTATGACTACGACAACTGTCTTTATGAGGATATGCCCGTCTAATAGATCTAGAGGTAACTTTAATTTTACTGAACGACGTCTAATTTGGATTCTTCATCTATACTTTACAGACTCTCTACCCATACTCACATTCTTTCTGGTTCTCCAGATTAGCTACCGAAAACTTAATTATATTTTTCTTCTTGGAAATTTGCGCCATTTGAATTAAGGGAAAGCCATCACACTTGACACTAGATTTGGGCCTCGTTATCTTGCCACGCGCAGCGATGGCCCAAATTTCCCTCATTGATAACTATAAGTGTCAGTTGAACTTGTACCCATCGACTCACTCTGTGTCTTGGGTTCTTGAGTCAAAGTAACTATTGAGGCTGACTCTTTGACGATAGCCACTAGGCATCCTTATCTTGTACTTACATCTTTACGTACTTCAATCCATTTGAACCATAACATTGTGAGTGCATCAAAGGATCATGATTGCTCTACTGTCCGGTTCGAAGCCAGATTTCCCTACTTATACTAGCAGTAACGACTCGGCCCCTCTGCAACCTCGATTCTACATTCGGGATGTCCGCCCCTTTGCTCACCACTGGCACCGTGACACGACTCTCCAAGTAAGGTATACTGCGACTCCGAACAGTAGTGGCTTTGGTGATTAGCTTCCGACGAATATTCAGGTTGTACAAGAGCGTCAATGAATAGATACGGCCGATACAGTAGCCAGATATTAAGCTGACTTCGATCCAGAAGTTTAATAATGAAAGGAGAGGGGATGGGACAAGGACATACAATTACTCTGGATATCAGCCACAAAGGCGACAAGAGTTATCACTGCAATCAGAGCAGTGACAGAGCCTGTTTTGAGTGCGAGGGTTGCTAGACGGCGAACGAGTCTGAAAGGAGTTTGTTCATCTTCATAAGCTACTATTACAGAATTTGCCAAGTGGAAAGGGCACTCACTGGGATGAAGACCTGAGCGTCCTGTTGCGATCAGTCGCCCGATAATATAAGACCAAGAGTATGGCGATTAATAGGTCCGCCACCATTGCGGTTGATAGCCATAAGCTATCGTAAGGGATAACAGGATAAGTTTATGAGGTACGAGACATCACATATACACAGAACCTGAAAGTACTCACATCACCGCAGGCAACATTTTTGTACGTAGAACGTCACCTTGGGATTGGAAAACAATGACAATGGTGGTGAGGTACAAAGTACTCGCAAGCTTTAATGACGCCAGCCAGAGTTATAATTATTGAGCATTATTTCATGATCAACGACAGCTACTCTTAAGCTTGAAGACAGTACTTACCGACGAGAGCATCACAAGCCCTACGGCACTTGTAAGCACTTTTCTTCGCGTTCTTTAACCAAGCAAAATAGGTCAGATAATGAGCTGAATGCAGATGAGCTGAAAACATACTTACAAGGTCCAATATCTATGCAACATGAATGCCTGCACGATCGATGCAGAGAATCCAGTGGAAGCCAGGTCTAAGCTTCTAGGCCTGCATGCACAATGACCGAACAGTAAGTTCATGAATATGAGTAAGTTATTCGAATGGCGTTTCATTTTACTAAAATCATTTTCTTAGCTTACCATTGTCGCGATTGTATAGCACCTGTGTTTCCTGTGCCACCCAAGGGTCATGATGCAACAAGTCAGCTTCAAAGTTACTTACTATTTTCTTGAATTGGATTCAAAGAAATAATAATAGAGGTACCGGTCTATCTACCTACCTTGAAAGGTGACGGTATTCTAGTATACATCGTATGAAAATGATTTGAAAAATCAGGGGCCGAGTATACGATGCAAACATGCAAATGTGACTCACCAGGTAGACGTCAGCGCATTCTGAGATTACCGTAGCCATATCACAGGCAAGGGCAGCAAAGACAGTGATCTTGGCGAGCATTCTGTCGGTGTAGTAGTGGTGAAAGTAATACAAAGCCTATACACACATGTCAGTGCCTATACGAGTTATGTGTATGAGTGATTGGCCTCAAGAGTCCAAGTCGAGATGAGGCCCAGGCTCTGAATCTGAAAAACATAACTTGAAACTGTTCAGAAAAAGTTTGCTACTCACCCGATCAATCACTAACGCAAACAGCATCAAGTCCAACCATGTTCCTATGAGCATTGGCCTGTTTCCCCACGATGAACAATGAGATAAAACTCAGAGGGTGTAAGTGATTAAATAGCAGTTAGCACACACCCAACAACTTTATGCAGATTGATATGAGTCGCATCCATTCCTTTTTTCGATGCAGTGCTCGGCGGGCGATGGGATTTGACTCCGGCTTCCCGGTCGAAGAGGGAGATGCTCTGTAGCTAGATGAGGGAAAGAGTGACTATGTAGGGTAGGTATGGGATGATTAGAGACAAGGGTTATAACCTTCCCGTCGGCGTCTACTTATACACTAACGTTGTACAAGCAACCGTGATTTGCGCTAGTAAGGCTAGCATTTTTTTTTGACAACCAACACTCACCTTTCAATAAGTAGTGCGTGTCAATAGCTATGTACTCAAGTACTAATTCATACCTAGATTTTACTCCATGTAGATGACTTGAATACAGCCCGCCACCACGTTCTGCATTCTGCAGGGTCTTATAGTATTACTAGGCCTTACTAGGGTCTAGTCCTAGTAAGGCCTAGCAATACGGGTTCATCGTTTCTGGGCAGGCGGCTTGGTTACGACGTGTGGTGATAGAACCGACTGAGTCGTTGTAGGTGTCGTCGACGAGGAGAGGATGGTTGCGGATGAGGCCTGAGCAAGCTGTTACAGGGTCTTGAGGTCTAGTATGCAAGGATATGAGTATCATATATCAGAACATATCCTGCTCTCCTTCCCCACACCGGTACCCTCACCCCAATTCCTCTCTAGACCTTATTAAAGGCCACCCCCCTCCACCTTCTCTTCTTATCTTCTTATCTATTCCACCTATCCCACCTATCCCACTTCCACTTAAACCGACTTAGCCTTAACTTCAACTTTCCATATTAACATACCCAGACGCCCTCGCCGCCTCCTCTCCTTGAGTAAAATTTCAACGTTCGTTCCCAGCCCACGGCGGTCATCGACCGAGAGGGCGGGAGTTGTGGAGGAGTAGCCTAGGTCTAAGATGTGACGTGAGTGAATGAACATGGGGTCCCCCATCCTTCGCCAAACCAAAGAGGGGACGGGGACGGGGTAAGCCGTAGCACTCACTCAAACTACTATACTGCAACGGTAACTAAGCCTTCGTTTTCAGAAGAGCGGATAGATCCAGGGCGTGGGGTGTGCCGAGCTAGGCTGCGCGGGATTCATGGTCCCTGGTGGGGGTTAAGTACAGACATAGTGAAGAGTTTAAGCACAAGCTCAAGTTGGTGGAGACTTACTTAAGTGTACTTCAAGAAATTCCATTGCTCCATTGCGTGTGAACTGGCAGGGCTGAACTAGACCGAGATGAGAGCATGAGCTGGAATCAAATTTTGGAATAACAGCTATCAGGCCGTTGTACTCAGAGTGCAATAACAAAAGCAAGAGACAAGCTAGAGAACAAGGCGGCAAGCAGAAAGTTATCACAGAAATATGTACCAGTACAATATGATGCACGTACCCATACACATACAGCACTCAGCCGAACTTATGTATCGATTCTACGAGTGGAACTGTTTGAATGTACGCATGTCAGTCGGTTATGAAATTTGTGCTACTAGTACAAACTCAAGTAGTCGAAAGCCTGTATACTTCAATTGGGCAATCGAAACACGATGATAAATCATGAACTGCAAAAGGTTTTGTCCTTGAGAGGGATTGGACGGCGTGTCGGATGCGCCAACACGATGATCTGCCTTCACTGGTACGAACCTTATGAAGAAGTGATATAAGGGACCTGGGACGTCAGTTATCCTTAAAGCTGCAAACGGAACTCGTACACTCACCAGCCCTCCAGTTGCACCGTTATCAAGGTATCCTTCAACCGCCCCGATTCAGGGGTATTGCGAGAAGACGCATTGACCCTATGCATTTGCACTTTTGTGACCTCGGCTTCCGACCAGTCTTTCTGAAACTCGAGCTTGGTGAACTAAGGAACAGAGATCTGGAATGCCTTGGGGACAACTCAATATCGGAGATGGCGTGTACTGCTAGTCAGGATCAGATTGACTGCAAATGGCAATAATATACAAATTAAATAAAGATTCAGGATTGGATAAAGGCAGAAAGACTGTAGACATACCAAGCATTCTTGAAACTATTTATGCCAGTGGACGCGTAGCTCGCGTTCTCAGTTTCCATAGGCCAGAGATATTTAGAGAAGGCTGTAGTGAAGCAAATGGTGACGGGCAGAAGCAGAAGCGAATCACGCCCGGGGACTTTGAAGTTTTAGTCATAGAGGTCATGGATATATCATGTGGTATGACGACATATGTCTGAGTGCCAAATCGATGTCGTCCATTCAGTAAAAACATGACCAGTGCGCGTCCGCTTTCTCTTTCTCAACTCAACCACTTCCAGTTTGCTAGACTCTGTGCCTGTAGCTTGTCAAGGTGTGTTCTTTCTCCAGCCTATTGCTGAGGACGACAATGACAACGACACAGTATTTTCGTCATCATACCGAGGAACCAGAGTGTGACTCGGCGACCCTGGCACTGGAGCTGCTGCCGTGCAGGACATCGACTTCGACCTGGACTTGGACTTGTTAGAGGACACATCAACAGTACCCTTAACTTCAACCTCAATTCCAACTGCAGGCTCATCCGCAGATGACGAAGAGCGGAATACGGATTGCTACTGACAATCAGACAGTAGGAAGACGTAGGAGGAAGACGAAAGCGGACAACAGCAGCGGGTGCGGTGGGAGGCGCTGGAGTCGGCCTTGGGAAAGGGAAGGTGAAGGTGAAGGTGAAGGTGAACGAGGTAGAACAAACTGTCGGTGTTGGTCTCAAATGACCAAGGCTACGACTACGACTACGACTACGAGGAAACCGTTTGGACTTGTCGGTGGTACGGCTACGAAGACCACTACGACTACCAGATCAACGTCGTCTGTTACTCAGAAAACTATGCGAGCTACTGCCAGATCTACGTCTACTACGTCTTCTCGCAAGAATGAAGTTCATGTCGATTTTTATCATGTCGATGTCGATGTCGACTCCACTAACACTTTCACGGTTGCCTCCTTTCTGTCTCCGCGGAAGCTCCCTCGAGGACACAATAACAGTACTCTTAACTTCAACCTCAATTCCAACCTCCACCTCCACTCCACGTCGAGCTCTAGCTTTACCCCTAGTACCAGGTCTAGGTTCAGCCCCAAGTACAGGTTCATCCGCAGACGACGAAGAAGGTATTACTGCTGAGCAGCAGGAGGAGTTTGAGCGGGACCAAGAACGGCAGGCGTTATTGCCGGAGAAAGAGGAGCAAGAGCAAGAGGACGGACATCAACAGGAACAGGAAGATTGGGATGACCTCAATGATTTTGACGATCCTCTTCAGGTCTCCGGGTATGTTAATGAGAATATGGCTTATATGGAAGAGCTCGAGTCTGCCTATGTTACCGCCAAGGTTCACTGTCTTAACTGTTTCTGGTGCAACACTCAATACTCTTTGTTTTCGTTTTACAACACCTAGTCCTCAATATTCATATGCAACTGGGATCGATCCCGATTCCCCCGAAACGCCAATGTGGTTTTGTAGGAGATGTTGCCTGTTATTAAGGTAAGGAACCCATTGTTTTGCAACCTCTTACATACTTCAATCCATTTGAACTACCTACCGAATCCGGATAGCATTGTGAGTGCATCGAAGGATCATTATTGCTCTACTGTCCGGTTCGAGACCAAAATTTCCTACTGCTACTTATGTATGTATACTAGCAGTAACGACTCGGCCCCTCTGCGACCTCGATTCCACATTCGGGATGTCCTCCACATTGCCGGACGCCAGCACCGTGACACGACTCTCCAAGTCACGAATACGGCTACTCCGAACAGTAGTGGCTTTTGTGATTAGCTTCCGACGAATATTCAGGTTGTACAAGAGCGTCAATGAATAGATACGGCCGATACAGTAGGCAAATATGAAGTTGACTTCAATCCAAAAGTTGATTAAGGCCACATGTTAATGCCCCATGTCAATGCAAATGAGGGGAAAGGCCATAGTACATACCATTACTGTGTATATCAGCCATATAAGATACAAGAGTTAGCACTGCAATCACAGCAGTAAAAGAGCCGGTTTTGAGTGCAAGGGTTGCTAGACGGCGAACGAGTCTGAAAGGAGTTTGTTCATCTTCTTAAGCTCTAATCACTACAGAATTTGCCAACTGGAAAGACACTCACTTGGAGGAAGACCTGAGCGTCCTGTCACGGTCAGTCACTCGATAATATAAGACCAAGAGTAGGGCGATTAATAGGTCCGCCACCATTGCGGTTGATAACCACAAACTATCATAAGGGACGATGAGATAAGTTTGTGAGATAAAGACACCACACAGAACCAGAAAGCACTTACATCACCGCAGGCAAGATTTGCGCACGTAGAACTTCACCTTGGGGCTGGAAAGGGGTGACAATGGTGGTGAAGTACAAGCTACTTGCAAGCTTTTATGATTACCAGCCAGAGTTATAATTATTGAGCATTATTTCATGATCAACGGCAACTACTCTTAAGCTTAAGGACAGTACTTACTGACGAGAGTACCACAAGTCCTACGGCACTTGTAAGCACTTTTCTTCGCGTTCTTCAACCAAGAAAAATAGGTCAGATACTCAGTTGAAAGCAGATAAACGGAAAACATACTTACAAGGACCAATATCTGTGCAACATGAATACCTGTACGATCGATGCAGAGAATCCAGTGGAAGACAAGCTTATGCTTCTAGGCCTGCGCAATCGCCGAACGGTAAGTTCATGAGTATGAGTAAGTTATTCAAATGGCGTCCCATTTTACTAAAATCTATTTCTTAGCTTACCATTGTTGCGTTTGGAGAGCACCTGTGTTTCCTGTGCCACCCATGGGCCATAATGCATCGAGTCAGCTTCAAACTTACCTCTTTCTTGAATCTAATTCAAAAAAAAAAAATAACAATAGAGGTACCGGTCTATGTACCCACCTTGAAAGGTCACAGTATTCTAGTATATGGTGTCCAGATGATTCGAATAATCAGGCGTTCAGTATACGGTGTAAATGTACAAATTTGCGACTCACAAAGTAGATGTCAGCGCATTCTGCTATTGTCGCAGCCGTATCGCAGGCAAGAGCAGCAAAGACAACGATCTTGACGAAAATTCTGTCGGTGTGGTAGTGGCAAAAGTAATACAAAGCCTAGACAGGCATACTTATATGTCAGTACTTATGCGAGTTGCATGTGCGAGCGATTGGCCTCGAGAGTCCAAGTCGAGATGAGGCCTAGGCTCTGACTCTGAAAACCGTAGACGGTTCAGAAAAAAAAAACTGTTACTCACCCGATCGATCACTAACGCAAACAGCATCAAGTTCAACCATGTTCCAATGAGCGTTGTCCTGTTCATCGACGATGAACGATGGTCGATGCGCATTAGCAATGAGATAAAACTCGGAGGGTCTAAGTAATTAAATAGGTAGGACACACCCAATGGCTTTGTGCAGATTGATATGAGTGACATCCATTCCTTTGTTCGATGATGCAGCGCTCGGCGGGTGATGGGATTGGGCTCTGACTTCTCAGTCGAAGATGGAGATGCTCTGTAGGTAGGGTAGCCAACGGTTGTAACCTGTCCATCGATTGCGACATCTAAGTATTTATACACTCAAGTTGTATAAGCAACTTGTCAATGTCACTAAAAGCACTAGCCCTTTTTGGAAATCAGCATTCACCTTTCAATAAGTACTGCATACGGGTCTCACGCGGTCTCTGGGAAGGGTCAGAAACTAGAACCTAATGGGGAAATAAGACAAATCATGATTACATGCAGCTACCCATATGGTTCTGCGTCATTTGGTGGCCGGTGAACCATGCAAATTAGCTGCTTTTTGCCTCCAAGGAGGCTTCAATGTTCAGAGACCACTTGTATACACTGTAGATGTTTGTAGATGTTATTTTGCGATGGAATTTCCATTTATTTGTTCATTTCTTTTGAAATATTTCTTACCTACTGGACAAAGACAGATAAATCACTAAAAATGTGGTGATGCATATCTGAGAGCCACAACATCTGATATTGGAGAAAATCTACATTTCTTGTTTCTTGATAGCTATGCTAGTGTGTCTAATATTTCAGATGTTCAAATGTTATTCAAAATTCAAGGATACAAAAAAAAAATACTACAGTGATTCATAGCCACTTTGTAAATACAATCAGTCTGTGAATAGGAAGCTATAGAATACACAGAGAGGTTCACATTGTATGAAAACATCACCTGCAAGATGTGAAGCTCTTTTTATATTGCTTATTTTGTAGGATTTGTGCAGTTGGAAGCATGCTGTAGGCGACAAAAAATTCATATATAGGGGCTTGAACAGTTCATTTTCATTTGTGGGACATTGTACTAGAAAATAAATGCTTAGGGCAAGCATCCGCTGTGACAAAAAGAATATTACAGAACTGTACAAAATGTGGATTGAACTTGTGAGTGAGTGAGTGAGTGAATTACGCCGCTACCTACTAGTTACAGAGGCTTTTACATCTGTATATAGAGAGTCCCTTGATGTACGAAGTAACTAGTAGTGGAACCACTTGCTGATTCAGCGGGGCAAGCAACCAGGCAGTAGGGGCAACGTCCCACCGTCAAGGGCAGGGTAGACCGTCTACCACCTGGAAGCGCTGCGATGGCGGCGCAGGCACCCAGGGACAAGGGTGTCAATGCGAAACAAGATTATGGTGGTAAGTAGTATATGATGGTATGTAGTATAGGAAGAAAACCCGGGGAAACCAAAGTCAGGGGAAAAGATAAGAGAAAGAAAAGAAAAGTAGAAATAACAGAAGAAATAGGATAATGAAGAGATACCTCTCGGTCTGGAGGGTCACAATATAACCACTAGGCTACCATAAGAATGCCAATGGCTAATTTTTGAAAAAAATAAAATTTCCCAGGCATGGCAAGAGAGCCCTGCATACAGAGTTACCGAGTCAAGGCCCGGACCCCTTGACCGTGACCCCAGTCATGGCCTAATATTCCCACCGTCTGACTGCGGTCAAAGGGGGTCAAATTAGGTTGCCGAAATTTTGCCGGAGCAGCTGGAAAATCAAGCAAAAATACGAATATATCCTGGCAGATCGGCAACTCATTGACCCCCCCATCAGCTAACCGGTCAATGGGTCAATGACGAAAAAGTCTCAAGTGCTGATTCATACCTACCATCAGATTTGACAGCAGGCTATGGTGCGGGGCAGTAAGGTCACCGCTACTTTTGCACAGTGGCTGTGCAGCGGCAAAATTGGTCAGTGAAAATTTTTTTCCTTGGTCGGGCCCGAGCAGCGGCGGCCTGCGCGTCGTAGTTACCAAAATGAAAATGGAATTCGCTAAGAAGTCTAACGAGTTACGACGAGGTGGAGACAACTGTAAACACTACCCTCTCCCCTCCCAATGCCCCCAAAGAAACGGGGAAAAAACGGAAGCAAGCTGCTGGAATGCATTTTCCTTCCAAAGTTCCATTGTGAACTTAATTTCATCGAATACTTCTGGGGTGCCGTCAAGAAATACTTACGCGACAACTGTGATTACACCTCCGACACACTCAAAGCCAACATACATGCCTTTGGCACTGCGTTCCGTTCACATCAATACGATCCGGAAATGGGATTTGAGGTGGATGGATGCCTACAGATCTGGATTAGCGGTGAAAGATGCTCAAATGCAGGTCCGTGCTTTCAGTTCAAAGAAGTACAAATCACATCGAAGGGTGCCGGAGACCGTAGCAAGTCAATTTGACAAGTAGTAGGGAAATAGGGGTAGCGGCCAAGTTGCGGATTGTGAAAATATATATCTCCGTCAGTTCAAAAGCTATGGCTTATCCCTCTTGTAGAATTGTTCCTTTCATCAAATAGAGCATTTTTACAAGAGGAAAAAAAATCGGTGCAGGTGGCGGTGCTCCCTATCCCCTGTTCAAAAGTAGCGGTGACTTACTGCCCCGCAATATTCCACCGAGGTCTTAGACTCTGAATTGTATACAATTCTGGCGTAGCCGCGAACCTTTCGTGGAAAAAGGCGTCCAGATTTACATACAGTAGTGGCCGTTGAAAATTCCTAGTTCAAAAAAGGCAATAGTTTCCCATCACTGTAGAGAACCGAAAATCTTGCGACGACAAGTGGTAAGGCAGTTATTTCGACGTTGGGGATCGACACAGGCAGTCGTCTTACGGCACCCAGTCAGGGCGTTTTGGTGACTTTTGTTGTACGACGCGAGTTGCCTTTTTGGGGGTCGGAATTTTCAACGGCCGCTACTGTATGTACCATCCTGTCCATCTCGATGGATTTGTGGCAATCATTGTAGCCTCGCTTGGGCCTCGCCGTCCTCCACCCTGCAGAACAACGAACCGCTGGAGAATTTATTCTGAGATGAGGTCGTATACATTCAGTTGGCCTCGTCGTCTTTCAATTTGGTCACATTCAAGGCACATTCTCCCCGTCTGCCTAGAGTCAGTCTCAGTCTAGTGCTCTCTTCATCAAAACAATTATTATTCGGAATCATCAGTCTTAGTGAAGATGGATGGGCTGCAAATAAGTCCCGTCCCACCTTTCAACCCATCCAAATCAAGGAGATATCATTCTGGTATGTAGGTATTCAATACATAGTATAGCCCTTGACACTACTTATTGAAAGTGGGCTGGAAGTGTTAATATTAATATCAGAGATCTATTGGCACGTTGCTTATATATAGACAGCTTATCCGTCTGGACTGCTATTCTCCCCCTCCATAATCTCCCTCTCCAATTCCAGCGTAAACCCCGAGCCCGAAAGCTAGAAGTCATCCCACTCTTAATCTGCACAAGGTACTCGTGGACATGCTACTACATCAGTGGACGCTCATATGCTCATCTCCGAGTCTGATGCATGCTCATTGAAAACAGGACATCACTCGTAGCAATATAGTTAAGTTTGATGCTATATGCGCTAGTGATCGACCGAGTGAGTAACAGTTCAACATTTAACGCTTCTCGGAATTCTGTTGGGCTCCGGGGCTGTACAGCTACCCCTACGTCTCGAAGACTGAAGCCTACCTTTGATCGTCGTAGTAGGCTTTTCATTGCTTTCAGCATTACCACACCGACAAAATTCTCGTCAGGATCGCTGTCTTGGCTGCCCTTGTCTGTGGTACGGCTATGACAATAGCGGCATGCGCCGACACTTACATCGTGAGTTCCGTGATAACATGCTACCAGAATTCTTCCTTATTGTTGAATTTGAACACTCAGAATGCTGTCACCTTTCAAGGTAGGTAGACCTGAGTCTATGTTCTCTGATCTTCATTTGAAACTGATGCCTGCATATGGTGGACGGCGAAGGCGCAGAAAACATACCTGCTTTGCAGACACGACACTGGTAAGACTATGGTTTTATGAAACTTCATTCAACAAGTTGTAAAGTCTGGCGATTGCAGGCCTAGAACTATATACCAGGTATTCATGTTGTATAGATATTGGTCTTTGTAAGTATGCTCCAACTCTGTCTGTCTTTACAGACTACCCGACCTATTTTGGTTCAACTCAAGAACGCGAGGAAAAGTGGTGGTAATTGCTGTAGGACTTTTTATACTCTTGTCAGTGAGTCTCTCCTCGAGCCCCAAGAGTTCGAACTGTCCTTGATTTCAATAACTTCTTGACTATGGTCATTGTACCGTTGGAACTCAGTATGAAGCTTGCAAGTGCAGAGTATCTCAGCATAATCATTCGGGTGTGTTCGCAATGCTCACGGACCAAAACTTTGCCTATGGTGATGTACGTATACGTTCTTCGAGCTTACTATGCGGTGCCAGTGTCTCAAAGTTCACATATCCCGTTATCACCTGTCTATTTATGACATGTACAGTTTGTGGTTATCAAGCGCAATGGCGGCGGACCTGTCAATAGCCCCACTGTTGGTCTTGTATTATCGTCGGTGGGCCGATCGCGACGTTACGCTAAAGTCTTCCAGGGAGTGAGTAATCAGGAAAAACTCCAACTGAGAATTTGTACAATATACATACAAATGTTGTAGTAGCAGTAGTATGGTAGTCAAAATTTGAGAAAATTTGTCCAAACTCAGATGTATTTGGTTGTACTCTGCTGTATGTGTAGAATCATTGATTGACGTACTGAGATTTCTTTTTGCTATGGGTTGTACCAGTGATATGAGGGAATATGGGGAAAGGAGATGTGAATGTATTCCTACAGTACACAACACATAGAGCAGTATATAAATATTGACCAGTCTCATGTGTACCATTATCCATCCTCTGTTACAATGCGCTGACAAGTAATCCACTATCATCACAATCATGGCATCTATGCATGGTATTGACATCAGGAGCTGGGAGAAATAGACATAAAATAGTGTACTCACCTCAGCAGGAGCTCTTCATCGTGTCCTATAGAAATAAGCTTGTATAAGGTGGCAAACCAAGTCGCGAATCATATTCCTGACCCAAAATTCACTTACCCAGAGTGACTATTTGGTCAAATCTTTTTTGATTGTTCACTTGCTAAGATGTCAACGGCACGTAGACAATGACCAAGGTCGATGGAAAGCGTCTCGACAGCGTTGGCAACGCTCGGGCAATGTTATACCAGCCCTAAACTCGACTGTCAGTGTCTTTCTTCACTTTCTTAGCGTGATTCACAAATTTCATCTATCAGTACCTACTGTAACCCGTAATACTGCCGTATACAGACCGTACCGTACCGTACGATGTTGGACGCAATCAGTATGGTACCTGTACAAATACTGCTGTATCAGTATACTGTGCGAAAGGACTTGGAAAACTATGTAAATTGTGGTTTGAGCCTGGGGTACACTCTGACGGGTAAAGCAGAGGACTGAATAGTAAGGCAAATGAAAATGTGTTCTTGAAGGGGAAACACGCCAGCTTGAGGGTATAAATTGACAGTTTGAGGGACTTGGAAGTTTTCGGTGCAATGAGAAGCGAAGATGTGGCTTGATTGACGTCATTGACTGTACAGCTACACGTGTCTGAGTTTGAATACGCGATCACATGCGGACTTCCGTTGATTTTCGTCTGTGTCTTTCTTTCTTCCTTCCCTCCACCTATCCACTCCCTTTTTCAAAGTCTTCTGGTGTCTTCTTTCAAGACTACTCTTCTGTGCAAACAAATGGCCCATTGTTCCAACCCGCATCATTCTCCCCCTGCTTCCCAATGGCGGCGCATGACAGTTTAAAGTGAGTCTTTCCCATCTGCTAATCAGCCTTCATCGTGTATTAATACTGGTGGACCATTCTGTCCAGCTCTAGTGATGTGCCATATCTATGTCAGTCGTCATTGGAAGTCTTCAGCGCTGGGTATAGGTGCGCAATCTTTTCACTGTCATGTCAATCATCTGCTGATGTATTTGTTGTTATCTTTCTGCCTTCAAGTTGGGTTTGGTATGTCCGCACTGTATTCTATCTTGTGGTGTTTGTGTTGCAACTGCTGACTGGTGTGTCTGCCCAACATATGCCTCACTGCAATATTTATATTGATCACAGACTGCTCGACATACAGTTATCCCACCTCTGATGCTTACATGGCATGTACCTTGTAGAGCTGGTGGGCCCATTATACTCTCCCTTCATGTCGGCCGTTGATTGATCCTCTTTAATGTAGCGCGCCAATCTCCTTAAGGTGATGATATCTCGTTGAACTGAGTTGGGACAGGAGATCATTGGCTGTTGTGTTATGGGTTGGTGTACATTATGTGTATGTACAAAGTGCCATGTATTAGGTATGCCAGTCAATATATACATCCTGCTCTCTCTTCTATCTCTTTACTGCATTGTGTTCCATCCCGAAAACTGTGTCAGATCCTCGAGAATTGTTGTATTATTTCTTGTTATATCGGTATGATATCCTGCATAATTCTTGTGAAATCTACAGGGGGGCTGATGGAAGTAGATGATATACTACCATATTGTAAAATTGGTATTTTTTCGCCACATTTCTGCCATTTACGTCAATATATAACCAAATTCTCAGATGAGGTCTTTCCTGATGGAGTACCATTTCCCCTTGCAACAACTTCAAGTTGCCATTGAATCCATTCATCATTCATCATTGAATAGACTCGTTCACCGTCTGATAGCTCTCGCACTTAAAACTGGCTCTTTCACCGCTCTGACTGCAGTGCTAGCTCAGATAACTTTTCTGACTGATATCGGAAGTAATGGTATGTCTGGCTCATTAATATTCTCCCATCGTAAAACGTTGGCACTCACTACTTAATAATTATAATCTCCTCCCCAAAAATTGGCACAAATCCAACCAACCAACTCGACTCTCCGGAAAAAGTCACCTTGGTATTCACATACTGTATCAGCCGTATCTATTCATTGACGCTCTTATACAACCTGAACATTCGTCACAAACTAATCAGGAATCCCACCGATGTTCGGAGTAGCTGTATACCTGACTTGAGGAGTTATACTAGGGGAACGATGGCGAGCAACTTGGAGGACGTCCGAAAGAATTCGGAACCGAGGTTACAGAAACTTGGAATAGCTGGAAACACACTTGACGAGACTAGTATTACTAGTAGTAGAGAAATGCTCCGGACAGTCGAGGGATGATTTTCTAGTGTGCTCACACTCACTTACGCGCCGGACTTCAATGAAGCGAGGTGGCCAGACGCGCTACCAGACACGAGTCAAGCCAGGTACTCCATTCTAGGCCTGAATGCCCGGATTTCAACGTTCATTCCGAGCTTACGGCGGTCATCGATGGAGAGAGCGGGGCTTGTGGAGGAGTATAAGAATGAATGTAAGCGAGTGAATTAACAATGAAAATGAGACGGGCGTTCAAGGCTCTTTGACGATGTCACTGGACATCCTCATCTTGTATTTACATATTTATGTACTTCAGTCCATTTGAACTACCGAACCAGGACATTGTGAGTGCATCAAAGAATCATTATTACTCTACTGCGCGGTTCGAAGTCAAATTTCCCTACTACTTATGTGTATGTTAGCAGTAATGACTCGACCTTTCTGCAACCTCGGTTCCACATTCGAGATTTCCCCCCCATTGCTCGTCACCGGCACCGTGACGCGACTGTCCGAGTAAGGTATATAGCTACTCCGAACAGTAGTGGCTGTCGTAATTAGCTTGCGACGAATATTGAGGTTGTACAAGAGCGTCAGTGAATAGATACGGCCCATACAGTAGCCAAGCATCAAGCTGACTTCAATCCAAAAGTTCATCGAGGTCAAATGTCAATGTCCCATGCCAATGGAAATGAGAGGAGGGAGGATAGGACATAGGACATACCATTACTGTGGAGATCAGTCACAAAGGCTACAAGCGGCAGCACTGCAATCAGAGCAGTGACAGAGCCGGTTTTGAATGCGAGGGTGGCGAGACGGCGAACGAGTCTGAAAGAAAGGAATTTGTTCATCTTCTTAAGCAAATCGTTACAGAATTTGCCAAGTGGAAAGGACACTCACTTGGATGAAGACCTGAGCGTCCTGTGACGTTCGGTCGCTCGATAATATAAGACCAAGAGTAGGGCGATTGATAGGTCTGCCACAATTGCGGTTGAAAACCACAAACTATCGTAAGGGATAACAGGATAAGTTTGCGAGGTACGAGACACCACACAGAACCTGAAAGTACTTACATCACTGCAGGCAACATTTGTGTACGTAGAGCGTTACCCCGGGATTGGAGTAAAATGACAATGGTGGTGAGGTACAAGGTACTTGCAAACTTTTATGATGCCAGCCAGAGTTGGAATTATTGAGCATTATTTCACGATCAAGGGCAGCTACTCTTTAATCTTAAAAACAGTACTTACTGACGAGAGTATCAAAAGTCCTACTGCACTTGTAAGCACGTTTCTTCGCGTTCTTCAACCAGGCAAAACAGGTCAGATAATGAGTTGAATGCAGGTGAATTCAAAGCATACTTACAAGGACCAATATCTATGCAACATGAATATCTGCACGATCAATGCAGAGATACCGGTGGTAGCCAGGTGTATGCTTCTAGGCCTGCGCAATCGCCGAACAGTAAGTTAATCGAATGGCGTTTCATTTTACTGAAATCATTTTCTTAGCTTACCATTGTTGCGTTTGTAGAGCGCCTACGTTTCCTGTGCCACCCACCATAATGCATCGAGTCAGCTTTTTCTTGAATCGAATTCGAAAAAAGAAAATAGAGGTACCGATCTATGTACCTACCTTGAAAGGTGACAGCATTCTAGTATATTTCGTATCCAAACGATTTGAAAAATTAGGAGTTGAGTATACGGTGCAACTGTGCAAATGTGCGACTCACCAAATAAACGTCAGCGCATTCTGCGACTATCGTAACCATATCACAGGTAAGGACAGTTAAAACAGCGATCTTGATGAGAATTCTGTCGGTGTGGTAGTGGCGAAAGTAATACAAAGCCTAGACATAGCACATACTTGTATGTCAGTACTTATACGAGTTATGCGGCATACGAGCGATTGGCCTCAAGAGTCCAAGTCGAGAGCAGGCCCAGACTCTGACTCTGAAAACCATAAAATGTTCAGAAAATTTCTGTTACTCACTCGATCAATCACTAACACAAACAGCATCAAGTTCACCCATGTTCCGATGATGACTGCCCTGATGAACGATGGTCAATATACGTCAGCAATGAGATCAAACTCGGAGGGTCTGAGTAATCAAGTAGTAGGTAGCACGTACCCAATGACTTTGTGCAGATTGATATGAGCGGCATCCATGACACTGTTTGAATTGGTCGTTTACAGTTCCCAGGAGGCCTAGGCTTCGGTTCCGCTAAATCCAACTTTGTTTCTTTGTTCGATGCAGCGCCCGGCGGGAGATGGGATTGGGCTCTGGCTTCCCAGTGGAAGAGGGAGATGCTCTGTAGGTAGAAGAGGGAAAGGGAGATTATGTAGGGAGGGAGAGAGACTATGTAGGTAGGGTAGGTATGGGGAAACTCGAGACAAGGCCAAGAGTTATTATAATTTCTCCGTCGGCTGGGACATTTATACGCAAACTTGTCAATGTCAATAGAAGACTTCCATTAGCAACGCTAGCGCTTTTTCAAATCTACAGTCACAATAAGTATGTATGTACTGCGTATCAATAACTACATACTATTGACATACTACATAAAGTCTGGGACAGCCAAATATCGACAATTTTGTTTGGTCCAGATCTATGTAGCGAGACATCGAATTTATAGTACTAATTCATTAGGCTCGGTACCATCCGTTCTGATTCGAACTCCGCGCGATCGTTTGTCAGAACGGCTGGCATTTTTGGGCGTCGTTTTGGGAGCTTGGCGTGGGAGCGGGCACTTGGAATAATTTGTGTGTTTCTGCTGCTTCAAAAAAGCCTCCTGGCACAATTACACCCACACACACTGTTGAGACAGCTGAAGAAAGGTATCATTTTATAGACATACATCATGTAAATGGGGTCTGCTCTTAAGAAAGCGAAATATCACCATTTGAGCTGGGTACAGCCTTCTTTGGTCTAGAAATGGCCCAAAAAGAGCAAGTAGTCATCAGCGAAGGCAAGTACGCAGTCATAACAAAGAGAACATAGAAGAGGAACAGCCAAAGTGATGTCAGAGACAGCAAAAAGTCTGTTACAGCGTCTTTGAAGGGAGTGTTGAGCCAGTAGGGTTTGACAGTGGTCTCTGTTTGTGTAAAGGATTAGGTCAGCCTGCGATGAGACCCAACCTCCAACTGGACCAAAAGGCCACAATATTCGGTACGTGTGAATACCGTCGCAGGCGCTATATATGGAGTAACGGATCGTTACAGTTTGGCCTCGAAAACAGCTTGTTTGCACTTACCTCTATTCTAGCAGTTGCAGAAGCCTAGTAGAACAACAGGAAGAGCCATAAACCCGTTACGACACGTTAGACAAGCATGCGAGCCTCTCGAAAGTTTTGCAGGATAGCTGGCAGGCATCAAGAGGAAACAGCGGAGAGCACAGAGCAAGGTACACAATCATTTCAAATGTTGACAAAAGCCTTTTGAGGGGACGTGTTTGAGGTAGACAAGGAGAAAGGCGAGAAAGAACTTGGAAAGAACGTTTTGATGGTTGCGGGATGTTGGAATTTTCACCAAGTCCCCGCTCCCACGCCGAGCTCTCGAAACGACGTCCAAAAATACCAGTCTGTTGGGAGCAAGCCAATATTCAATCTCCGCCATCTTGCGGACCAACAGACTGGCTTGCGAGACTACTAATTCATACCCTACTATTATACACTGTCCCCTTGATATGGATGCGGATCTGGATGCGTTTCATGTGTTATCAAAAGTTTAAAGTTTTCATGTTGAACGTTGGTTTCACGCGTAAGAACTTTGAATTGTAGGGGAGAGCCTGATGGGAAATGTGGCTGGTATACATATCATGATGCAGCTCGCTGCTCAGTCGCCTCTAGAGATCCAGCTTGCGGCTGCAGATACGGACAGGGGGAATATACGTTGTACTTGGGTAGTATGTAACTAGGCTCCTGCCAGGGACTCAAGGTTTTATACACAGTACAATCGAGACTCGACTCCCTCATGGCCCATACATTTCGGGAGACACCGAAATTCGGATCGTATCCGTATGTACCGTTCTGTCAGTTTACAGGTTTAACAGAGAGTGATTTCAAATCCGTCGCGGTTTAGACTCGAGCCAGTCACTTCTGCAACAAGCGGTTTGATCGACTTTCATCAAACCTTGCAGAAGTGACTGGCTCGAGTCTAGTCGCGGTTTTTGCTTTTAGCCTTTTTTTCGTCCAGGAAAGTATGCGTATGGTCTATGGTTTATGGGTTGCATAGGAGGGCTCAGAGAGTCGACTGTACATAGGCTGTAGCACAAGTTGCAATTAGGAAATGCCAAGCCGCGAGGTCCCAGCCATGACCATATATGTATGGCTTGAATTCAGCCTGTCAGGATGTCCCCGCGTTTTGCAGGGTCTTATGGTATTACTACGCCTCACTAAGGTCTAATCATTGATAACTACAAACTGTCGACACCTAAGGGGGTAACGGTATAACTTTGTGAGCTACGAGACACCATCCCCCACTGCACAGAGCTTGAAGAGTCAAGGCTTTGAATTTAAGAACATGAACGTACTTGGATCAATTTCACCGTAGGCAAGGATGGTGTACGTGAAGTTTGAACCTGGGCTAAAGCCTAAGGGATTGGGGATCGGAAAATTTGATGATGGTAAGGTACAAGGTATACTCCTTGCGAGTTTCAAAGATCATGCATATGCCAGCAGCTAGCAGCCAGCAGGCAGAGCGATTTAGTACATTTAGTTAATGATCCAGAGCCTGGGCAGCCACTCCGTGGAGTCTGCCAGTGCTTGAAAAGACGACTTGGACTTATTGCCAAGAACAAGAGCCTTATCATAAGTCCTGTAGCACTTGACACTGCTTTCCTTCAGAACTTTTTTCAAGTCAGATAACAGATACATACTTGTAGTAAGTTGGCACATACTAGTATGTACTCACAATGACCGATATCTATATGTACAACATGAATGCCTGCACGATCGCTGTAGAGATAATCATGCCAGTGGCCACGGAAACCAGGTACACGCTTCTACATAGGCCTAAATATTTGAAAATTGAATGCACGCAGCCCCCCCGCAATCGTCGAAAGGTAAAACGTCAAGTTTATACTCGGATGGCGTTTCACGATAATCAAATAAAAATCAAATTCTAGTCTTCCTGCTAGTGCATATGCGTATTCGTATACGCCACCTTATCAGTTATGGGCCATAGGGGCCATAGGCCATGTCATGATCCATGACTCGGATACATCCAGTCAGAATTGAATTCAACAACTTGAAAAGAGAGGTACCTATATACCAGTTTATGTCTTGTCATTTTTAAGGGAGGTGAGGTACTCGAACTTGGGGATGCATATGATGGTGGTGAATCTGTTGGTACATTACATAGAGCCGACTGATCATGCATCATGATTCATGAGTCGTTGAGTCGTTGGGGTGCCAAGGAGACTCGAGTCAAACAGTCAAAAGAGTCAGGGAGACGCCAAAAATTTAGTTCGAAGCATTGCCTCGAATAATCGAATAAGTATCCCGCCTGCCCCTGCCCCTGCCCCTGTCCCTGGCCCTCTGCCTCTCCCCGTCCTTGTCCTTTGTCCCTGTCAGTGCCCGTCCCGTCTTCAGCAGACCGTGACGCGGAAGGAGCAAAGAGGTTCAAGTTATCCTCAAGTATATATCTAAATCTAATATCACTAATATCCAGCCTGGCCCTTCCTTCCATGTTTGGGTTTGGGTTCGGGTTGATGAACATTGAAATTTGAATTGAGCTTTTATAGCCTTTTCCTTTCCCCCTCCTAGCTCCTTTTCGTGAAAGTAATCATTAATCTTATTTAATCATCATTTGGAATTTTGAGCCCCGTCTTCCGTCTTCGTCTGTGTTGGTCAATGACTCAATGTGGGGTCAGTATGTAGTACGTGAAGCGTGTTGAAGGAGGATAAGTAAAGGAGAGGTAAGGCCTGAGGCGGGAGTCGGGACTGTATGTATACGCGGCACGCCTCACATACTTACAGAGTGACTCGGAACGAGTGAACGAGTATTAAGTATACGCTACCCAATTGCAAGTAATCTGTTATGAACAGCGTGCATACTCAGTATACGGAGTCCAAGTCAATTTGAGTCTTGAGATTCCCTTCAAGACCATACGCATATGGATAGTACTCATGGTGTACGCAACTCAAAAAACCCAAGTCTTGACTATTTATCAACTATTTATTCAACTCTCAACTCTCTCTCATCTCTCCAAATGACAATGACAACAACAACTCTGCAAGTGGTATGACTCGACCCGTATCATACTTATATATCAAAATATCAAAATATACACAAGATACACCAGATACACTCCTACGCTCCTATAGCTAGTCTCCTTCGATACCCACACCCACACCCACACCCCAACTCCTCTCCTCTACATCTTGGTATCTTAATCTTAATCTTAGTAAACCCTTCTTCCCCACCTCCCCTTCTTCCCCAACCCCCTCACTCAACTCAACAAAAACAAATTTCAACCCTCTAGCTTAAGGCTCTATATTAAGATACCCAGGCGCCCTCGCAGCCTCCTTCTCCCCCTTGAGCAAATTCTCAACATTTGTACCTAGACGTCGTCGATCGTCGACGGAGAGGGCGGGGGTTGTTGAGGAGTAGCCTAGTTCTGTTTTATTTTATTTTGCAAGTTTGGAAGGAGGGGTAAAGGAAGGAAAGGGAGGGGGGGTTAGTGTGAGTATGAATGAATAGACAATGAGAACGAAACACGAAACATGAAAACGAAACCAAAACCAAAACGCCCCTTTCCCCCGCCCTCCCCTAGGGGCCTTCGCCAAAGAGGGTACGCACACGCACTAGGCATCCCACCCCGTAATGGGGATGGGGATGGGGATTAAACAGAAACAGAAATAGACGCTAGACTGGGTAAGGAAAGACGAAACCCCTAAAACTGGGAAGTTGGAACACCCAACACCCAACCCAACCCAAATTCCTCAATCCAACCCCTTCCCTCCCCAACCGACTACCGATCCCCACCCCAACCCTACACCCAACACCCAAAAACGCGCGAAACCCAAAACCAAAACCAAAACCAAAACGAAGAAAAACACTCACTCAAACTCCCATACTGCAACGGTAAATAAGGCCTCGTTTTTGGGAGGGAGGATAGATCGAGGGGGTGGGGTGTACCGAGCCAGGCGGAGCGGGATTCGTGATCTCTGTGTTGGGGTCGGGGGAAGGATTAGAGGTGAGTGAGGGGCGGCAGGGGGTTAAGGGGGAAAGGGGGAGAACGTCAGCATGAGCATTGAGGGAAAGGAAGGAAGAAAGACGTACTTTCTCTGTTTGTTTGTTTTTTGTTTTCACGATGACGAGTTGAGTTGGTCATGTTGCAGTTGACGTTGAGGTTGACGATAGGTGTAGAGGCGACGAAAGACAAAGAGGTGACAAAGGAATAAGATATGAGAAAGAGTAGGGGGGAAGAACTCACTTCTTCTCTCGTTATTGGATGGACCAGGATGCTGTAAGGAAAGATAGGTTACTCCGACGTGTCTGTGAAAAGGCCGACTCAAACACACCTCAAACGACCTCTATTCAAACACAAATACGAAAACACCGATGCAAAAGTCTCAGTGGGGACCCATATCTCGTAGGACCCTGTGGGGAGGACACGGTCAGTCAGTCAGCATAAGACTCATGAGAGGCCACACACCTATAGGATGAGGTCCCACCGGCTCAGTATTAACACGAAACAACGGAACAGCGACAAACGCTCCCTCCCTTCTCAATCGTAACACAGCGTCTCGCAGTTCAAGGGCAGCGTGATGCTCGTCTGCGTTTTTTTGGTGAAAGTAGATGTGGAAGTGCCATTCTCTGGGTTAACACTGGGATGAGGACGAGGATGGGTGGATGGATAGACGACTTGCTTTACTTCAGACTCCAAAACCTGAGACATGTCAGTGGATGGAGATATTCTGGTATGGCCACCACCGCTGGTAATGACACTGGGGTTGTTGGGACTGCTGTCCATTCTGTCCATTGCTGCGGAGGTGAGGATGAGGAACGGACCAGACAGAGACAGACAGATACGCGACGGCAGCCTAGACCTTACGTTAGCAAAAGTTTTTGTTTGGTCTTGTGTGTCGACACCTTCGCTTCTCCTTCCCAACTCCTGCATCTGCTGAAGAATCAAGATGGGCAGGGACAGGTAAAAGCTTTCAGGAGCCTGGGTATTGACCCTTTCAAAAAAATTCCAAGTGCTCAGAGTAATTAACTATAGTCAAGCTATAACCTATAGTGCTCTCGAGTCTACTCATATCCTCTCGAGCAAGTCGTGGCCCTCGCCATACCCGGGTCCATCTTCCAAGTTCAAGTTCCCCCTACCACCTACTCCACAGAGGTCTCAGACTCTCGATCGTATACAATTCTGACGTAGCCGTGCAGCTTTCATGGAAAAAGGCGTCCAGATCTATATGTATATGTACCATCCGGTGCGGGGTCCACCAGGCCCCCGGATTATAGGTGGGGATGTCTTGTACCAAACATTTCTGATCCGGCCGTTCTTGTCTTAACAGGAAGTCGAGATTTGGGCCCAATTTTTGTCCAAACTGGTACAAGACATCCAAATTTTGTCTCCGCTTTCTTTGGAGGTCAAAAAAAGCATCTAGCAGCATTTTGAAAGGCTGAGAGGCCACGAGAGCTATAGATAATGATGATAAATAATGTAAAGAGGTACTACTATCAAACGTGAGATAATACTCTTTTCTACTCCTCCAATTGCACTTCAGGGTTCTGTGGCTTTCGCTTCCTAAACACCTTCATTGCCTCCTTGAGCTTAGCGATGCTATCTTTTAGCTGTTTGAATAGCTCCATATCCTGAACTGAGATTTTAATGTGGGAGCCTGCGCTATTGAGGTTTCCATATTGAGGGGGTGAGTGGACGATCGACGAGAAAGCTGCGGGCTGTAAGAATGCGAATAACTTGTTTTGAAATGGGTTAATCATAGGTGAGGGAAATATGCGGAATTCTCTTTGCCATGAATATTCGAATACCTGTACACCAAGCCGAGAGATTGCTGCAATGTTTGCAGTCTGCGTGACGGCCGAATGTTTCCCATTTCTCCCGAAGACCATCTGTTACATGATAAGCGCTTAAGCAACCGAACTAACTTGAAGCTAACAAGAACAAGGCGCATAAGGCAAGGGTCGGTCAACAGGGTCCTTACAGGCCCGACCACAGCTATTCTTACCAGTACCCCAGAGGTATATTTTGTCTAAAACTGGATCTAAGCTCCGCCTGCGACGCACTTTTTGTCTAAACTGAATCTGACATTTTCTCAAATTTTGGCCAATTTTTGTCTAAACCGGGACAAGACAATCCCACCTATAATCCGGGGGCCTGGTCCACCTCGATGGATTTGTGGCAATTATTTTATGTAGCCTCGCTTGCCGCTTGGGCCTCGCTGTCCTCGACCCTGCAGAACAACGAAACTCAAACGCTGATAATGATAATGAAATGCGCTGCAAATGATTAGTAATTTATGCGTCCCGTCCCCTCCCCCCTCCCTTTCAACCCATCCAAATCAAGGAATCACCATTCTGGCGGTACCAGTAAAAGCTAGTCACCTTCGTATTCACATACTGTGTAACTGTATCAGCCGTATCTATTCTATTCTTTTTTGAATGCGCGCACACTCACACTCACTTATGTGCCGTACTAGTAGCTTCCAATGAGGAGAGGTGGCCTGAGGGCTAGATCTGCTTCGAATCTGATGGGACCGTGTAGAACTATATATGGGTTCCACCAGTGACCAGTGACCACTGATATCTCTTGGGTATCTCTGCAGCGATCGTACGCATTGATTCGTGATTGTGTAGGCTAGGCATTCATGCACATGTTGTGGACGCAGACGACGCACGCCGCTGTCAAAATTGAGACTCAGATTCTGGCGGACCCGACTCATCTTTTGACATCCTTGCCGATTTCGTCAGATATCTGGCAGATATTAGCAGATTTGGGCAGAGTCGGTTTTCACTTGGAGCGCTTAGTGCTCGATCCCAAGCCTGCAGCTCAAATTGAACCCACCTGAGTCTCCATGGACACCGTACTACGCTACTTAGTAAGTTTAGTTGACATTTAAAGCTCGCCACTCACTCTGCTCCCTTTTCCTTTGAGCCTCGTCATTGCCATGCGAAGTGGTGGCCCACATCTCCTTCATGTATAATATATATATATAAACAGACGACTCCTTGCCGGCCTTGTCTCTAGTCTCTAGTCTCCCCATCCCCGCTCCTTTACCTCTTCAACTTTGGAATTTAGCACAAAGCCCAAGCCCGAGCCCGTTGCCCAGGTTCGCAACCAGGTCAAGGAAACATCCAGCATACGTACTTATCACGCCGAAAATACAAAAATATCTGCTCGGCAGAAAGGCGTACAGAAGCACATTTTTGTACAGAAACATCTTATATCAGTACAATAATGTCATCTATCCGTCGAGCGGATATTTTTGTCCTTTCGGCGTGTATTGAAATAGCTAGCGCTACTCGCGTAAATCTGTTACGACATTGACAGGTTACGTGTATGGCATAAATAGAGCGCCGACAGACAGGTCATAACCCTTGTTTCTCTTTCCCTCTCCAACCTACGCACCATCTCTCTCTTCGACTGGAATTCCAGCACGAGGCCCGGCAGAGAGCCAGAGCCCGATCCCTTCGCCCGCAGAGCGCTGCATTAAACAATACCATGGACGCCACTCATATCAATCTGCACAATGTCATTGGGTACGTCCTATCTACTACTTAATTACTTATCCGCTCCGAGTTTGATCTCATTGCTGATGCACATCGACCATCGTTCGTTCGTTAATCGTCGGGAAACAGAACAACGATCATAGGAACATGGTTGAAGTTGATGCTGTCTGTGTTGGTGAATGATCAGGTGATTAACAGTTTTTTTACTGAACAGCTTATGGTCGTCAGAGTCGGAACCTGTGCCTCATCTCGAATTATACTCTTGAGGCCAAATCGCTCGTACGCGTAACTCGTATAAGTACTGACATATAAGTATGTAATTCTAGGCTTTGTATTACTTTCGCCACTACCCCACCGACAGAATTCTCGTCAAGATCACTGTCTTTGCTGCCCTTGCCTGTGATATGCTTGCGATAATCGCAGATTGCGCTGACGTCTACCTGGTGAGTCGCATATTTGCATAGTTGCACTGTATACTCAGCGCCTGGTTTTTCGAATGATTTGGACATGATATATACTAGAATGCGGTCACCTTTCAAGGTAGGTACATCTATTATTATTATTTTGAATTTGATTCAAGAAAATGGTAAGTAACTTTGAAGCTGACTCGATGCATCATGGCCCATGGGTGGCACAGGAAACAAAGGTGATATACAAACGCGACTGTGGTAAGCTAAAAAAATCATTTTAGTAAAATGAAACGTCATTTGAATACTCATACTCATGAACTTACTTTTCGGCGATTGCGCATGCAGGCCTAAAAGCTTAGTGCTGGCTTCCGCTGGTATCTCTGCAGCGATCGTGCAGGTATTCATGTTGCATAGATATTGGTCCTTGTAAGTATGTTTTGAGTTCATCTGCATTCAACTCATTATCTGACATATTTTGCTTGGTTGAAGAACGCGAAGAAAAGTGCTTACAAGTGCAGTAGGACTTGTGATACTTTCGTCAGTAAGTGCTGTTTTCTACCTTAAGAATAGCTGCCGTTGATCATGAAATAATCCTGAATAATTATAACTCTGGTGGTTGGCATTATAAAAGCTTGCAAGTACCTTGTACCTCACCACCCTCCACACTTCAAGTTATTTCCAATCCCAAAATAAAATTCTATCTTCACAAGTCGTGTATGTTGCGGTGATGTAAGTATTTTCAGGTTCTGTGTGGTGTCTCGTACCTCACAAACTTATCCCATTATCCCTTACGATAGTCTATGGTTATCAACTGCAATGGTGGCGGACCTATTAATCGCCCTTCTCTTGGTCTTATATTATCGAGTGACCGAGCGTCATAGGACGATCAAGTCTTCATCCAAGTGAGTGTCCTTTCCACTTGGCAAATTCTGTCATGATTTGCTTAAGAAGATGAACTAAAACTCCTTTCAGACTCGTTCGCCGTCTAGCAGCCCTCGCACTCAAAACCGGCTCTTTCACTGCTCTGACTGCAGTGCTGACTCTTGTATGTTTTCTGGTTGGTAATGGTATGTACTATATGCTATCTCCTCTCCCCTCATTTCCATTCCTTTGGCATGGTATAGGACATTGACAATTATTTGGCCTTATTCTTATTGAACTTTTGGATTGAAGTCAACTCGGTATTTGGCTTCTGTATCAGCAGTATCTATTCATTGACGTTCTTGTACAATTTGAACATTCGCCGGAAGCTGATCAATCGCACGAATTCTGATGATGTTGGCTATATACGTATACCTGATTTAGAGGTGGCAGGCACTGGCAACGGGGGGGGACATCTCGAATGTGGAATCGAGGTTGCAGAGGTCGAGTAGTTACGGCTAGTATGCATACGTAAGTAGACTTTATGGAACAAGCGCGTACTCCCAGTGTACAGTTTCAAACATATTCTCAGTTTTACTTCAGGGTTACACCGACCTGTTTTGGTATGGCCACCGCTGCTAATGCCACTGGGATTGTTGGGACTGCTGTCCATTCTGTCCATTGTTATCTTTGTGTGTCGGTGAGGATGAGGAACGGATGAGACAGAGACAGATTGGCGGCCTAGACGTTACGTTAGCAAAAGTTTTTATTTGGTCTTGTGTGTCGATACTTTCTCATTGTTTTTTTTTTTTTTTTTTTTTTTTTTTTTTGGAGGTGCGTTTAGATAGCCATGTTGCCCAACGACAGCGTCGGCTCCGTAGGAGGTCGTTGGTTCAGGCCCGCGGTCGGGGTTGCGAGGGATTTCAACCTCGCGGTCATAGTAGTACTTAGTTGCATAGGGTGCCATAGGTCATAATAAGGGCAGTGTGTCCTCCCAGGGGAAATGCTTTTACGCACAAGGTGTGGGACTCGGAGTCAGGCCATATTCGATATTATCCGGATGTGTGTGCCAAATTTGGGGAGAAAAACGGTTTCGTTCATCAAACTGGGGTAGCCCAGTTCTCCCGAAAAGAGTCCATCAGTAAAATTCCATTATTGTCTGAGGAGTCTGGGTAAGACTCCTCAGACCTTACAGACTCAGAGACCCGAGTCTGCCTAGGGATCGGTAGGAGTCGCGAGTCAGACGCAACGAAGTCTGGATGAAGAAACGTGACAGACACTTACACGTCTGTTCCCAGACCTTTACAGATATCTGTCGCAAGTCCATAGGGTCTGTCGTGTTCTGTTCAGGCATCTGCGTGCGCTCTTGGTCTCATATAATGAATAGATAGATCAATAAATAGGTTTACTATTAGTACTTACTATACATACCATACATACATAGATAATAATAGTAATGATACCGATAATAATTCGACAGGAAGTAACACTATTCTCTGCGAGATGTACTCAGGAAAGAATTAAAGGATACACTGAGATGCACATACCTTAATACTGGCTCTCCTCCATTTCCTCCACCTCTCCACTTTCTTCTTCAACCGATGTCTTGTCCTTCTTGTTCTTGTTCTTGTTCTTGTTCTTGTCCTCATCCTCATCTTCACAATCCTCTCCCTTGCCATTCTCATCAGATCTTCTGGCAACTAAACATGAATCCCCAACATCCTTTCCAGTTTCCTCAGCGACCTCCTCCCCACTGTCCGAGTCATCCGCATAAATCTGTTCAACGGTCTCGGCAGCTTCATCCTCAGTCACCGGTGCAGAAACAGCGGTAGCCAACACCGTTTTCGTACTCCCACTGAACACCTCCTCCACCATGTTGTCCACCTTCTCAAAAAACATCTTCCACCAATCATCACCTAAACCTTGAAGGGTCTTCTCGTATTTGGTTGTCCGCTTGACATCGACAAATTTGCCATTGATATTTGCCCGGTAATTGCCCCAGTTCTTGACGGAAAACTTGTGCGCCGCTTTTCTTGGGTCATACAGGTTGACCCCGGTTGTCCAGAAGCCGAGGGCCCGCTCTACCTACAGCCAAAGCTTTAGCTTGTAGGATTTGAATACCAAACACACTCACCGAGATGATAGAAAGCAGAACGGCTGCCAGGGGACGTTCATCTGAGCGTAGTTTTTTGTCCAAAGCGGAGAGACTGTGTGGTTTGATGTAGTGGGCCTTAGCGAACGTATAAATGATGAGAGGACTGCGAAAAATGCCCTGCGAGGAGAGGTTAGAAAATATCATGAGGTTGAAGCTTACTTACTTTGCCTTTGCCTTTGATATGGTCATAATCCTCGAATAGAAAGGCCTCGACGTCCTTGTGGTTTTTTGCAAGGTAAGATTGAGCAAAAAAAGCGATGTCGTCTGCTTCGCGGAGTCTTTCTGGGTTTAGGTCGATTAACCATTTGACGGCGTCTTGACCTGCTGATCCCAACGCTGAGCGCCAGTTGCTCATCGAGTAGCCCATCTTAAATAAAAAGTGGTTAGAGGGGACAGATAAAATTAAAAGTAGACCACGCACCAAACCGTTCCATACATCCCTACCATCAGCTGTATATTTTCCTTGTCCAAAGACCATGTCGAGAATTGCTTGCTGGTCCTCAACATCGAGCCCAACCCAGGCGGGGAGTATTCCAGCACGTTGTTGAAGTAAAGGTACGACCGAAGACTTCCACGTAACTTCACTACAAGGTAGATGTTTTAGTTTCCATTTCTTATCCCCGTCGCGAGCTTCTTTTGCCGTTTTGTGTTTCTTGGACGCAGTGTGCTCGACCTTAATGGGTACCTGCAGATGGAGTAGAGTACACGTTAATTACAACAATGGATAGAAAAACGTACTCACGTCTTCGAGCTTAACCGAGGTCTTTGAATTGGTCACTCCCAAACGCTCAACAGCAGCGTTTTCATCCTTCATGCCACCAAATTTCACCATACTATCCTCATCGGCATCAGTGTCAGACGGTGCAGTGGCCATGGAAACATTGCTGGAGGCAGTGGACACGCTACGAGAGTGGATGAAAGTTTTGTTGAGACCGGAAGGAACCACAGGTGCCTTGGAAGGCTTTTTTGCAGGTTTCTTCTTTTTCCCGTCCGTCCTAGAAGAGTAAACAGTAATCGGTGTGAGTATTAGTTCCTGTCTTTAACGACCACTCACGGTTGGGAGGATTGAGGGCCTGACAATGCTTTGCGCTTGTGATGGCCTCTGTCATCTGGTGTTCCCGTTGCCGCTTTGGTCACGTGCTGGGTATTGATGTCGTCTCTTGTCTTTTTTGTCGCCTGATCGTTCTCAACGTCAACGTCGAATCCTACCTCAACTTGAAGGTCCTGCGGAGAGGGAGCTGAGAAGTGGAAGGTACGTCATGTATATCATTCAATGGAGCGGACCAGGCTTGAACGACCTACCATCAGGCATGGTAACATTGGACTTGGTACTGGAGTCTGAGTCGTCCGCATAGCTATTATCGGCGTCTTTCTTCTTCTGTTATATAGGTAAGACTCTATCTCTGGCCGTATGTGACATGCTCACCTGGTACTTTGCAGTAGTTTTACTGCTGGCAATAGACTTGTTTTTGATTTTACCATGTTGAGCTGCGTTGTGTCAAGTCCATGCGGATACCCAATGCTAGGAAACATCAAGGACCCGGATGGAAGTCTTGAATGGATTGGATGGAGATTCCGAGTGGATCCAGATAGGAAAGAGCTTATAAAGATAAATAGGGATTTCAGTCGGAAAGACTGGGAAGCTCTAGGGAACCATCGAGGAAGGATAGGAGACCAGCTTTGTCGATTTTGCACTTAAGCTATCTACTACAAATGTGCTAGCTTAAGTACTACTTCGGGAAGTGTAGGAATAAGATAGGAAAGGATCGGAAATGAAGAGTAATATAACTACAGAAGGAAAGGTGAAGGGAAACGCCTCCTAAGGAAAGTGGAGTTGTGGATATGAAGTGGAGACGTTGGAGTAGGATTGGAGATGAATCGGAAATGAAGGAATGATCGGAAAGTGATAGGAAAGTAATGGAAAGTAAGACTGTACTGGAAAGTCATCGGATCCTACTGGAAAGGATCCGGAAAGGACCCTACTGGAAAGGATCTGGAAAGGACCCTACTGGAAAGGATCTGGAAAGGACCCTACTGGAAAGGATCTGGAAAGGACCCTACTGGAAAGGATCCGGACAGGACCCTACTGGAAAGTACAGGAAAGTGAAGTATAGGAAAGTATCGGAAAGGTATAAGAAGTATAGGGAAGTGCATAGATCTTACACGTTGCCAGCTGGCAAGTTGGGCTGGGGCTTTTCTGCTCTGAGCTGCTGCTTGTGCTCAACGTCCTCTTGATGCTGGGCATCCTCAATGGCGGCAGCCTTTTTCAGAGCTGCCTCCTTCGAAGTCTTCACTTTTTGCTTTGCGGCCGCTTTTGCTGTGTTGTCAGTGGCGACTTGTTCGGATGTACGGCGAGGAGCTGGTTGGGAAATGGCACCAGGATGGGTGTTTTTGCTTTTGACACGAGTGCCAATTGGAGGGAGAGTCAAATATGTCCTGCCTCCAGACATGATCAGAGTTGAGAGGTGAGTGGTTCAATTTTCACAGTCATGCGTGCGGTCGCTAATGGAGACCAGCGTGGAGCAAATGATATGCCTGACTGACGCTAGTGTCAGGGTCCCCAAGGTTGGCTTTTATCCGAACCGTGACCAACTTGTATCCTTCTATTCTACGACAATGCCTCCCCTAAAATCTGTCAATCCTCGCAATAAATGTTGCCCGATATCAGGCTGCAAACGACTTTTTCCAACTCAAAACGCGATTACCATGCACATCCGGAACGATCACGCAAGAAATCGTCATCCAGCTCCTCAATCATCCACCGCAATGACTCAAACAACCTACTCAAGTTTTCCAACCTTCTGCAGTCCTGAACCCGAGGCAGACTCTTCCATACTCTCTAATCCAGTGAGTCCGATTCTGTCAAGTCCGACGACGTCTGATTGTAACTGTGAAGATAGTATTTGTTTCGAAACGGACTGTTAAGTCCAGGCGGATCCTAGCGTTAGGAAACACATCGGACCCGAGCGGAAGTCTTGTTGGAGTTTTTAGGAAAGGATGAAGACGGACCCGGGCGGAACCGGTAGTCTCTGGAAATGAAGTATAGGGAAGACACAGAATGGAATCCATTAAGATGGTACTTTGTTGTCTGAAGTCGGATGAAGTTAGGAGACCAGCTAATTCGATTTTAGACTTAAGCTATCTACTACAAAGTTGCTAGCTTAAGTACTACTTTGGAAACTATCAGAATGAATAGGAGTAAGATAGGAAGGGTTCGGAAATGAAGGAAAAGCACATGGTGTTATTGGAGATGGATGGAGTACTGCGGAACGAAGTGGAAACAAAGTGGAATGGATTGGAGATGAAGTGGAGTAGCTTTGGAGATTAGATACGAGCTATCCGGTAGTTATCCGAAATGAATCACGAGTTCCCAGATGGGATCCGTGTGTGGAGATTAATAGTGGAGCTCGGATATGAAATCGGAAATGAATGATCGGAAAGTGTTCGGGATGAAAGGGAATGAAGTTCGAAATAAAAGGAAAAGAAGTTCGGAAAAGAATCGGATGCGATCGGAAAGATGTATAGAAGCATAGATATTACAGTATCCCCCTCTTAGGCCTCGAGCCCTTGAGAGGCATGGAAACGAATAGTAGTCCGTCGGAATGAAGTTGAAAGGACAATAGAAAAAAAATAGAAAAGGGGTGGTCCCCAGAAAATGAACAATGGAATCGGAAACGAATGGAAACGATCGGGATTGTGAATGGTTTCTAAATTAAGGAATTTGTAACGAAATGAACAGGAAACAATAAGGATGGTCCGTGCACGTATTCGAAAACGTATAAAAGGGAGATGTCCTCGGAAGCAGAGCAAAACCAACTTCACCGTTATCAATGTCTTCCACCACTTCCTACGTTCCCCTTGATGTTTCCAAGCTCCTGACAGAGTATATGACCGAATGGACAACGTCCAACGCGAAACCTCCAGCTCCTGTGCATCCCGAACCTTTGGTGGAGAAAGTGATCGAAGATGGTATGAGGGTGACGGAAAAACATCGGGTCCGTCAGGAAAACAAAAATGGTACGTGACCGGTTTTGAATTGGGTTTTCCCCGGATGCTAACGGAATCAACTTTAGCTCGACAAGCATATGAAGCTCTGATGGAGGAATATGAGGCTGCGGAGGAGTTGATGGAGTTGTGGTTGGAGCAGCGGAAAGACGCGGAAAAGGCGAAGAAGGAGGAATTGGAGGCTGAGGAGAGGAAACGGCTGGAGGAATGGGTAAGGAAGGAGAAGGAACGAACGGAACGGACGGGACGGGGTCCAGAGGTGGAGATGGAGCATTCCGATGCGGGCCCGTCGGAGAAGGTGAAAGGGAAAAGAAAAGCGAATTCCGGACCGAGTAGTCCTCGTGCGGCTCGGAGGCGACGTAGGGACGAGGGATCTGGGGATGAAGACTCAGAGAGTGAGGAAGAGGTTGAGGTGGAGAAGGGAGAGGCATATGCCGAGGTACGTTTGTTTTTTCCGTTTTTTCTTTACCTTCGGATTTTGACCTTGATTTTATAGCGGTGTTCCTGGTGTACCCGACTCGGTTTGGAGTGCACATCCCAAGGCGATGGGAAACGTGCTTGCGAGTCCTGCGCGGCATCACACGTGGGTTGTAGTTTCACCGGTCGGAAATCCGTCCTTCCCGACGTCTCGACCCTTTGTGCCATACAGTTGGCCCAACTCCATTGCATCATCCATATAGGGAATGTTCTAGAAGTGATGGCGGAATCGTTGAACATCCCACTTCCCAAAATGGAGGATGAGGAGTGGACGGGAATGGAGGCAAGGTTGCTGGACATGCCGGATTCGCTCGGAAAGCCGAAGAAGAAAGGAAAAGGGAAGAAACCGAGATCAAAGGCAGTGGTAGAGGAAGATTGAGGAAAGGGACGGATGTGTGCCGGACGCGATGGACACGAACAATTGTATATAGATTTTTTGTAATGGATACTCGACCGGACCCGGATGGGCAAAAAATTTTCTTGGAACAAATTTCGAGTGAAGTTAAGATGCGATCGGAGTAAAAGGAAAAATGAGAAAATATAGAATAAATTGAAATTAGTGAAGAGCGCTGGAAGGGACAGTAAATGACGGAACGATAAGGATTAAGATGAAATTGGAAGAGGACCGGGTTTGTTCAGATTTTTCTGATGATACTCGTCTATAGCTTCTTCGGCTGTTAGCTCATCCACGGGAAGCCAGGAAAATTCTTTGTCGGTGCCTTCGTAACCAGACCACTGTACCAAATATAATAGAGGACATTTACGACGGCGCCGATCGATTTTTGAGTCTAAGATTTCGGTGATTTCATATTCAAGTTCACCTTCAATCTCGACCGGAGCGGGCGGATCTGGGATACGATTCGGAATCGTGTTCGGGACAGCGGGTTCTAGTTGGGACACATGGAAAACAGGGTGGATTCCACGGAGATAGTCAGGGAGCTTTATGGCATAGGAAAGAGAGCTGGGGCGAGAGAGAACTTTGAATGGACCAAGGAATTTCTCGGAGAACTTCAGAGTGGTTCTTGTAGTTTTTATGTGTTTTGCGGACACAAAAACCTCGGAGCCGATAGGGATTTCTGGTAAATCTAGACGGCGTTTGTCGGCCTGTACTTTGTAACGTTTCTGAGCTTCCCGAATCTCATCCCGAAGGAAGCCATGAAGTTCCTCGAGATTGACAACGAAATGTCGGGCGCGCTCGGAAGCAAGATTGTAGTCGGGATGAACCGTTAAGTTTGGGTGAAACCCTTTATTTGCGAAGAAGGGTGTGATTCTGGTGGAAGCGTTCGGAGCGTTGTTGTAAGCGAACTCAGCGATGGGAAGTAGGGAAGACCAATTATCCTGTTGGTAAGAACAATAGATTCGGATGTACTGCTCGAGTGTCTGATTGGTGCGCTCGGTTTGTCCGTCGGCTTCCGGGTGATAACCCGAAGTGAAATGAAGTTCCATATTCAAAGCTTTTCCTAAGGATCGGAAAAAATGGGAAACGAATTCGGAACCGCGGTCGGAAGTGACATGGTTAGGAACACCATGCTTAGAAAAAACATGAAGAACGAATAATTCCGTGAGCTGTTCCGATGTAATGGTATCATGAGTCGGAATGAAGATTCCTTGTTTGGATGCGCGGTCCACAATTACCAGGATTGCTGTGTATCCGTTGGAATCTGGTAGTTGTTCAATAAAATCCATGGAAATCGAGTCCCACGGACGGACCGGCACGGGAAACGGTTTTAGGAGACCATAAGGACGATGTCGACGAGGCTTGTTACGACCACAAACCGTACAGGACGCGACATAATCCCGAACGAATTCTCGGACCTTTGGCCAGGTATAGTGGCGTCAGATAAGGTCAAGTGTCCGGTTTTGTCCGAAGTGTCCTGCTAGGGAATGGTCATGGTGTTGTCGCAAAACTTGAAGTCTAAGGTCGGAAGCACCAGGAACGAATATCCTATCGTCCAAGCGTAATAACCCGGAATCATCGAGCTTCCATCGGGATGATAAGGAATCCTTAGCTAGTTTGAGACCGGCTTGTGATTCCGGATCGGAAGTGTAGGATTCTCGGATTGTAGAATGGAGTTTCTCGATATCCATGATAATGGATGCACGGAGTGCGGGTCCTTCGAGGAAAGAGGCTCGGAGCGATTCGGAAAGTTGTTCTTGGGTGAAGACTGGGCGGAAATTCTGCGGATTAACCTTGGCGTAGTCGCTATCCCCCTCTTTTGGGTAGACGTCCCATTGTCTAGTAAGTGAGTCGGGTTTTGCACCTAATTTACCCGGTCGGAACCGGATAATGAGATTGAAAGCGGAAAGATACTCGGACCATTGGACTTGTCGTCGTGTTAGAATTTTGGTGGTTGAAAAATATTCCAAATTCTTGTGATCGGTAACGACATCGATAGGGGATCCGGAGCCTTCCAAATAATGTCGCCAGATTCGGAAAGCTTCAAAAATGGCAAGCAATTCCTTGTCGTGAACATCGTAATTGAGTTCAGCGGATTGTAAGGTGCGTGAATGGAATGCGATGGGATGAATCTCTCTGGAATCGTACTGGAGAGAGGATTGCGGCGATAGCGTAGTCGGAAGCGTCGGTTTCGACGATGATCTTTTGGTTCGGAACCCAATGACCAAGGATCGGAGCGGAAGTAAAAGCATGCTTAAGGTAATCGAAAGATTCCTGGCATGCCTGCGTCCATTTCCACTGGATAGCTTTTCGGGTGAGACGGGTTAAGGGTACGACGATATCCGAATAATTGAAGATGAAGCGTCTGTAAAAATTACAGAAGCCTAGGAAAGATTGTATATCCCGGACCTTCCGAGGAACGGGCCATTCCAGGATAGTTCGGATTTTGGAAGGATCCATCGTTAACCCTTCAGGGGAGAGAAGGTAACCTAGATACTCCACGGTATCAACGGAAAAGAAACATTTTTCGGGATTGACAAAGAGTCCATGCTCTCGGAGCCGACGGAATACTTCGCGAACATGCTTCTGATGGTCTTCCTCATTGTCGGAATAGATCAGACGTCGTCAAGATAAACGATGACGGTGACGTCAAGGAGATCCTTGAGGATGTCGTTGATAAATCGCTGAAAGGCGGCGGGAGCATTGCTAAGACCAAAAGGCATCACTTTCCATTCGAAGGATCCGTAGCGGGTCCGGAAAGCGGTTTTCCATTCATCCCCCTCGGCGATGTGGACCAAGTGGTAAGCGTGACGGAGATCCAACTTGGTATAAATTTTCGCGCGCCGGGGAGTGTCTAAAAGCTCGGAAATAAGTGGAAGCGGATACCTATCCTTCTTCGTGATGGCATTGAGGCCACGGAAGTCAACGCAAAGCCGAAGCTCTCCGTTTTTCTTCTTCACAAAGAGGACCGGAGCCACGAAGGGCGAGGATGAAGGTTTAATAAAACCTATAGTCAGATGTTTGTCGATAAATTTTCGTAATTCTCCTAATTCCCTGTCGGATACCGGATAAATCCGGGCAATCAGTGGAGCCGCACCTTCGACAAGGTCAATTTTGAGGTCGTAGGGGCGATGCGGAGCCAGTTTATCCGAAAGCCTTTTGTCAAACACATCGGAATAGTCAGCTAAATATTCGGGAGCCTTTGGAGAAGATGGGGTTTCCGAATTTGAGGCTTTCGCATGAACCTCAGCATCCGAAGTTAACCAGAGCGCCATTGGTTCAAGCTGATCCTGTTTGCAACAGCGAAGGAAAGCTGCTGCTCCGATGATGCTAATGCGGGTGTCGTCGACGGAAGATGCCATTTGCGAGATGGAAGGATAGGAATAGATGGGTTCGTACGGAACCATCAAGTAAGTGTAGACGAACGGGAGGAATGGAAAGGGTAGGTAGGGAATGTTCGGAAACGTCAGTAGAGTCGATAAAACAATCTGAGGAACCAGAATCCAAAAGCGACGGAAACGAAATGGAAAGTTCGGGTTTAGTATATGAGGGAATAGAAAGTGGAATGACTAAGGATTTAATGGAAAGAGCGGCGGCGTTGAGAGTAACCTCCTGATTGGCACGATCCCGGTCAACGCAACTCCGACCTCGTGCTGAGGCATCAGAGTCGCTGACTATTTTGGAGACTGCGTGGAAGCAGTGCCAGTCATGGAAGTACTACCGGACGAGGTGTTTTCCGTGTTTGCGGCTTGGCCACGAGCTTCATTCGCTGCCTTCCGCTTGTTACAGTCATCCGTCGCATGCTTCCCGCCACAGAACATACAAAGATTGTTCTTCTTGCAGCGGTCCCTTTCATCCTGGGATAGCTTTCCGTCCTTTCCGAGCTTGTTAGCCCAGGGTTTCTTCTGACCGGAAGGGAACGGAGACGATGAGGATGAATTAGAGTTGGAATTATAATTGGAATTGGAGGAATTGGAGGAATTTCCGGATTTCCCACCTTTACCAGAGTTTGAGGACTTTCCGGAGCCGGATCCGGAACTATTACCTCCCGAGCCTTTCCCCCCGGAATTCCCTTTTCCTCTGCTCCCTTCTTCCCGTTTCTTTTCAGTTTGGTGACGCCAGTAACGGGAATCGATTCGGAGAACCTGGGATTTGAGACGGGGAAGGTTCGTTTCCTCATAGACTAGGGCAAGGGCATCCTTGATTCGCAGAGCCAAACCCTTTTGGAAAAAGTGTCGCAAAGAATTCTCATCCCAAGCGACCTGCGAAGCAAGTTGTTGGAACTTGACGGAGTATTTCGCGGCCCGATCGGAATCCTTCATGAATAGGGCCTCCAATCGGTCCTCAGCATCTCCGACCTCATCGAAAACCCCGAAGTTATCCTTCAGCTCCTTGACGAAAATACCAAAGTCAAGGGTCCACGGAGCGGGTTCCTCGGGATCCGGGTTGAGGATTTCCGGTTCAAAGAATTCGAGTGCAGTGCCGGAGAGATAGGAAAGAGTGAAACTGATTTTTGCGGCATCAGTCGCGTATGCCTTTGGACGGTTCTGGAGATTGATCTGGATCTGGATCAGGAATGGACGGAGCTTCTTCGGATCCGACCCATCGAAAACGTCGGGTTTCTTCACTTCCGTCTTTTCACTGTGACCAGGTGTAACTTTTCCGATGATCTCGTTGAAATTTTGGAGAGCGGTAATGAACTGCCTCCTTTCTTCGTCATCATCGCTGTTGCTGTCGGAACCGTCGGAACCACCATCTCCCGGAGGTCCATCATCCGGTGGTCCTCCGCCACCGTCGTCAGATCCGCCTCCTCCACCACCCTGATGTTGTTCATTGTTGTCCCCGTCATCTCCCTGACCATAATGCTGGCCCGGTGGGGGACCATGGCCGTCATCGGGATTGGCGGGTGCACACGAGGGTCCTGCTCGAGAGGATCCTTGAGTTTGCTGTTGGACATATGAACGACTTTGGGTTTGTGTAAGGGTTCCGGAGTCTCCTGGCTCCAGGCCGTCCCAGCTATCGAGGAATTCCTTAAACAGACTCGTGCGGGGTTTGGTTGGGCTCGGGTGCACGAAAATGCTGCCAGAACGTCTGTGTTGGCGAATTTGAACGTTACGGAAGAGGTTGGAATAATAAGCGTTTTTGAATGGAGTCACTGGAACCGTAAGGTTCGATGTCGGGGAAGGAGTTCGTGGTTGAGAACGTTGGGACATTGTAGACAACAAGAGAGAAGTCTAAAATACTGTTAAGTCCAGGCGGATCCTAGCATTAGGAAACACGTCGGACCCGAGCGGAAGTCTTGTTGGAGTTTTTAGGAAAGGATGAAGACGGACCCAGGCGGAACCGGTAGTCTCTGGAAATGAAGTATAGGGAAGACACGGAATGGAATCCGTTAAGATGGTACTTTGTTGTCTGAAGTCGGATGAAGTTAGGAGACCAGCTAATTCGATTTTAGACTTAAGCTATCTACTACAAAGTTGCTAGCTTAAGTACTACTTCGGAAACTATCAGAATGAATAGGAGTAAGATAGGAAGGGTTCGGAAATGAAGGAAAAGCACATGGTGTTATTGGAGATGGATGGAGTACTGCGGAACGAAGTGGAAACAAAGTGGAAACAAAGTGGAACGGATTGGAGATGAAGTGGAGTAGCTTTGGAGATTAGATACGAGCTATCTGGTAGTTATCCGAAATGAATCACGAGTTCCCGGATGGGATCCATGTGTGGAGATTAATAGTGGAGCTCGGATATGAAATCAGAAATGAATGATCGGAAAGTGTTCGGGATGAAAGGGAATGAAGTTCGAAATAAAAGGAAAAGAAGTTCGGAAAAGAATCGGATGCGATTGGAAAGATGTATAGAAGCATAGATATTACAGAAGGAGGACAAAGAACTGTAGCAGTTTGTGACAAGAAACCTTTGGCTGGTCAATTGAAGTTTGTAAAAAAACATTTGAAGGGTCCCTGCAAGGTCCCCGCAAGTGTACAGCCACATGCAGGGACCTCTACAAAATGCATTTCTTGTTATTGAACAATCAGTGATCAGTACTCATGTCTTAACATGTATATACAAGATAATTCACTTTAACAGCCTCAGAATCATAAAGCAAGCCTCTCAACACACTTGAGATGCATGATAAACATGCTGGAAATTCCCGAAGCCAGCTGTTGTCATCTTCACTTGACATTTTCACACTGAGCTATGCTCGTGAGGGTGGAGAAGTGTCCTATTGAGACTTGATATCCTTTTTGAGAGAGAATATGTAAGAATATAGCAAACAAACGAAAAGAAAATCGAAATTGTGGCTGTGCTTATCCCTCTTTTTTGAAGATTTTTACACTTTCCTTCCATTGAATACACTAGCTTGAAGACAATTCTGAGTTCATATACATAGTTTCTACAGTACAGGAAGTCATATATGATAACTTAGGATGGTACCCACAAATCCAAGCCAGGTCCCCACAGATTTACCTATACCGCAAGCCGTTGTGAGCGCTTATCAGGCCGAATTGATTTTTCTGATAGTAATTGAAGATTCCATCATGAACATGCTACCAGCTTTAGGTGTTGCTACTAGCAGCGCTGCAAGTACCTCTGACGAACAGGACCAGCCTAAGTATGCTGATTACAGTGTTCTACTCGAGGTTTGTATCGTTGTCATTTCCGGTGTTATTGTTAAGAGCTGAACATAAATAGATATCGAGTAGATAAGAATTGATAGATAAAATGTAGATAGGTATGCAAAATAATAAGATGCCGCAATACCGTAGTCAACGCTGGGCAAACGGTGTACTATACAGGTTAATAGAGGATCTGGAACACTTAAAAGGACTGGATTGAATAGTGGTGCAACGGTGGCGTTTACAGATTTAGGTCAATCACAGACTTAAATTGAGTATTGATGAAAAGAGAATTGTATTGAAATAGGGGTTAAAGCAGTCTGAGGAGCATACTACGTCTTTACTTAGGGTTAAGTTTGACGTGGGGTAAAAATAGTAAGCTGGGGATGTCTTTGAGATATCCCAGCTTTTATAGGTCTACAGTGTTTACTCAAATAAATAAAAACAAATAATAGATATAGCCTCTTTCATAGCTTTCCACAATTTCTCGCAGTTCTTGCAGTATTTCTGTAGTTTCTTGCAGTCATTTTCACAGTTACTCATTGGTTTCCACAATCCCTTTTGATATTCCAATCCACCTGCTTTTTTTTCTACACGCCTCTGTTTGGGCATGCTTGATACACCTTACTCTTGGGTTGGCATTTCCCAATTCCAGGCCATTTTGCCTCGTTCTATCCTGTTGCCCATATGATCCATATGGTTTCCCTTATAACTCCATTTTTCATTCAATGTTATCATTCTAGTTTTCGTACACACGTTCTTTCCAATTAAGTCAACGTTCTTGAGTCTTGGCTTATCGTTCTGCATGTGATCTCTTATTGCCGAATCCCTATTTCAATTCTCTTTTGTAGGCTTCATTCCATCCTCATGTCTATCACTCATACACCTCTTAACAGTTATATGCCCTTGCTGAAACCTCAAATGCTTAGCATCTGCCTGGGTCAAGTGCTGTAGGACTTGTGATACTCTTGTCAGTAAGTCTGAGTCCTCTTTTCAAGCACTGGCAGAATGACTACCCAGGCCCTTGATCATTAAGTAATTTACTAATGAGTACTTATGTTCAATCACTCTGTTTGCTGGCATATGCATGATCTTTGAAGCTCGCAAGTACCAAGTTGTACCCCACCATCATATGCATCATTTTTTAAGTTCCTCTCTTAGCCCAAGTTCAAACTTCACATACAACACCCTTGCTCATGGTGAAATTGATGCAAGTACATTCACGTTCTTAAATTCAAAGTCTTGACTCTTCAAGCTCCGTGTGCAGTGGGGGAGGGGGGTGTCATAGCTCACAAAGTTATCCTGCTGTTACCCCCTTAGGTGTCGACAGTTTGTGTCAGTGGTTATCAATGATTAGACCCTACTAAGGCCTAGTAATACTGTAAGACCCTGCAAAATGTCGCAACGGGCTGAATTCAAGTCAGTAAGATCTAGGTATGAAATTAGTACTTGAGTACATAACTATTGACACTAGTATTACTAATGCAAAATTTTCTATTCACATTGACAAGTTGCTTGTACAGCTCGAGTATATAATATAAGTAGACGCCAACAGACAGGTTATAACCCTTTTCTCTAGTCTCCCCATACCTACCCTACCTACATAGTCTCTCTTTCCCTCTTCTACCTACAGAGCATCTCCCTCTTCAACTGGAAAGCCAGAGCCCAATCACATCTCTTGCCGAGCGTTGCATCAAACAAAGGAACAAAGTTGGATTCAATGAACCTGAAGCCTAGGACTCCTGGAAACTGTAAACAACTGGGTTGAACAGTACAATGGATGCTACTCATATTAATCTGCACAAAGTCATTGGGTACGTGCTACCTATTACTTGATTAATTACTTAGATGTTCTGAGTTTGATCTCATTGCTAATGTGCATCGACCATCTTTCGTTCATCATCAGGAAACAGGTTAGTCCTCAAAGGAACATGGTTAAACTTGATGCTGTTTGTGTTAGTGATTGATTGGGTGAGTAACAGCTTTTTTCTAAACAGTTTATCTGAGTGAGAGCCTGGACTTAGACGCGTAACTTGTATAAGTAGTACTGACATAATAAGTAGATATGTTTAGGCTTTGTATTACTTTTACCACTACCCCATGGACAGAATTCTCATCAAGATCGCTGTGTTTGTTGTCCTTGCCTGTGATATGGGTACAATAATTGCAGGATGCACTGACGTTTACTTGGTGAGTCATACATATACTCAGCACCTCATTTTCCAAATCATTTGGATATGATATATACTAGAATGCTGTCACTTTTCAAGGCAGGTAAATGGACCGGTACCTCTATTGTTTTTTCGTTTTTTTTTTGAATTTTATTCAAGAAAATTGCAAGTAACTTTGAAGCTGACTCGATGCATCATGGCCCATGGGTGGCACAGGAAATATAGTTGGTCTACAAACACAACAATGGTAAGCTACTAAAGAAAATGATTTTAGTAAAATATTTGAATAACTCATGAACTTACTGTTCGATGATTGCTCCACATGCAGGCCTAGAAGCTTAGGCTTGGCTTGCATTGGATTCTCTCCATCAATCGTGCAGGCATTCATGTCGCATAGATATTGGTCTTTGTAAGTATTGTTCAACTTTATCTGCATTCAACTCATTAATAATTATGTGACATATTTTGCTTGGTTGGTTCAAGAACACAAAGAAAAATGCTTACAGGTGCAGCAGGACTTGTGATACTCACATCAGTAAGTACTGTCTTCAAGCTTAAGAGCAGCTAGCTGCCCTTGATCATGAAATAATGCTCACCAAGTATAACCATAAAAGCTTGCAAGTACCTTGTACCTCACCACTATTATCATTTTGTTCAAATCCCAAGGTAGTAGTGTTCTACGTACCCAAATGTTGCCTGCGGGGATGTAAGTACTTTCAGGTTCTGTGTGGTGTCTCTGAGTTGTACCACACAAACTTATCCTGTTATCCCTTACTTTAATGTAGTTTGTGGTTATCAACCGCAATGGTGGCAGACCTATTAATCGCCCTACTCTTGGTCTTATATTATCAAGCAACAGACTGTGACAGAATGCTCAAGTCTTCATCCAAGTGAGTGTGCTTTCCACTTGGTAAATTCTGTGGTGATTATTAGCTTAAGAAGATGAACATCCAAAATTCTTTAATTCCTTTCCTTTCAGAGTCGTTCACTGTCTAGCAACCCTCGCACTCTCTCACTGCACTGATGGCAGTGCTGACTCTTATATCTTTTGTGGCTGATATCCACAGTAATGGTATGTACATGTACTATGACCTATCCATCCTCTCTCCCCTACGCCCCATTTCCATTTCCATTTGCATTGACAATGACATGGGACATTGCCATTTGACCTTGAATCTGATGCATTTCAGATTCAATTTTTTGGATTGCAAGTCAGCATAATATTTGGCTACTGTATCGGCAGTGTCTATTCATTGACACTCTTCTACAACTTGAATATTTGTTGGAAGCTGTTCAATCGCATGAATCCTGATGACGTTGGCTATATACGTATACCTGATATAGAGCTGGCAAGCACTGGCAATGGGGGGGTACATCTCGAATGTGGAATTGGGTTGCAGAGGTCGAGTAATTATGGATAGTATATATACATAGGTAGACTATATATGCACCAAGTGCACTCCCACAGTTTCAAACATATTCTCAGTTTTACTTCAGGGTTACACTGACCTGTTTTGGTATGGCCACTGCTGCTAATGCCACTGGGGTGGTTGGGACTGCTGTCCATTCTGTCCATTGTTACCTGCTGTGCGTTGGTGGCAGTGTCAGGTTGAGGAAAGGACAAGACAGAGACACACAATGGTGATTAGACCTTACGTTAGCAAAAGTTTTACTTTGTCCTTGTGTGTCAATACCTTCTCGTTGTACACATTTACAGTGTTTCTGTTCTTGTGTCTCATCCACAGTGTTTGTATATTGAGCATGCCATACATATACTATAAAAGGGGTGTGGGCCAGTGCTGAGGCATGGCGAGTACGAGGCCGGAGGTCTCTAAAATGCCAAAACATACATTACATTTATGAAGTGCGTGTGGGCCAGCGTTGAAGCATGGCGAATACAAGGCTGTCATACTCCCAGTTTTAATGTAGACATTATTTTATTAGACTTCTTGGTAAAAAACCCCAATACAAATACTAAGTTTAACCAGTACATATTATTTTGTTAACTTCTGCATATGAAAGTCCTCCCATAGCCATCATTTACACCCCATTCTTCACTGGATCTGATAATAGGATCACAAACTTCAAATTCAAAGCCAGTGTCTCTTCTCCTGACCCATAATACCCTGCCATATAGCCGAGACAGCAGATGCTCTCTGCTGGGATCTTTTCCATGTACATGGGCCATATTCCAATCATGTTCCAATATTTGGACGTAAATTGAAATCCCTTTACATTAGAACCTTTCCTAGGACATCCATCAAATACAGGGACTGACAAATGATCTGTTAGCCCCGTCAATCAATCAGGACAGAACAGCTTACTATGATCTGTTGCTTTTGAGTACAGGTTTGTAACCAAGTGGAATGAGACAGAGAGAGTAACAAGATTGACAGGGACGCATTAGACCCTGTCCCCCATCAGAAATGAAGTGGAAAAGGGACACATTAAATGCTGAGGGCTGTCAAAGATCATGGATCAAAAATTTGCTGGATGAAGAGAGTGGCAGCAGGCAAAGGGGACACAATTGCCCAGCCACACGCAGAAACGCAGTGTAAACAACTCAGCCTCATTCTTTGGCCTCATAATGGGTTGATGACTGTGCAGGCTGTGCTGCTAACACCTGAAAGAATGTTAGCCATCAAAAAAAAAGGATCATGACAATGTTCATACATAGAGTTCGCAAATGTATATCTATTTATCCATCCTTTGAGTCAATGACGTAGCATGTTGGTTCTTGTTTATTTCCTTCAACCATGCTGTCCATCCTCTCCAAGCTTCTTCCTCCCCTAGCTATGGCTTTCAGTGTACAATGGCTCAGTCATACCTATTTTTCAATGGTATTTGCCATCATTGTCGTTCCCCAACAGAAGGAAAAGTATTTCAACCTTTGCAGTGCTGCAGGATACCTCTCCACAACTTTTATCTCGAAGCTTACTCAAAAACTCTTACCTTTACCACCTTTGTCATCTTTTGCGACCATGCAGCTCCTTTTGACTGTAATGTTGGGTATATGGGCTGTTCACCTTGGAGTGTTTTTGACACAGGCACATAACACCTTTTGTGGGCTATGGGATACGGTGCTGAAGTGTTCTATCGCTTAGCATGCCATTAAAGCTGGCAGAGACTCCAGGTTTGATGATGATTCAAGGTGTGTCCACCTATGTCTATGTCATAATCTCCTTTCTTACTTACCACATCTCATCTCTTTCCTGTTCTCTGCCTACACCAACAGCAACCTGGACATTCCTCGTCAGTCTACCTGTCTACCTATCCAACATCACACCCACAATACGACTCATGAACCACAACCTTTTTTTTTCTGATTAGTTTGATTCTTTGAATATGACATACAAAATGTCACAACGCTAGGCTAGTTATCATTGTCTCCTCTCCTCCTCATCTCCTTGTCTTTTTCCCTTTATTCCCTCTACATTTGCTTCTTGTCTTTCCATCTATGTGTCCAGCTATATCTCCTTGATTAAGAACTAAATCTTATTATAATCATATATGTAAGTATCATATAGCATACAGAGGTAACATACTGGCCATGGTAAGTGTACCTCAAGACTCTGGATTCATCATTTTGGAGTGTGTATATACTGTATACCTATCTACTTCAACTCCCAAGATCTCAAAACCTCAACTGGTGTTCAAGCTGAAGTACGTTCGGGTACGTTTGGATGGGTGAAAGAACATTGATTTGATTAAAGGCTCAGGACACCTTCACACACCACTACCAGTTTTCCACTGACAATAGAATACCATATCATTTGCACCAATATAATGCTACATGTACATAATCGAGTTTTGATTCTTCAGCCATTTTGTCTGCACACTTCAGCCTAGATTCAGGCTTCAACTGCGACCTCATATCCACATTTCATCAACTCAGGCACTAGCTGAACAAGGGGTAATGGATGACTGTCAGAAAATCCATGAGATATCCATGAGATTCAGTATTTTACCCTAGCCTTGAAAGGTTGAGAATTAGGATAACTCACACAATGAGACCATGAACCAAAGAGGAAAATAAATATAGAGGCGAATAGAACAGGCTTTCAACTGAGGATGTCGGATAGTTTGCCATACAACAGTGAGAGACCTGTTGAAATACAGAGTGAGTTCGACATTATATGGGTGAAGTATAAGGCAGCATACAAGCAGACCTATTAAGAAAAGCCCAAGTCAGAGAAGCTCCTGCACATATATAATGCAAAAGATACTCACTGAGCAGATATGTTGAGCCTATCCAACTATAACCAGACTCACCACCGATATCATCCACGATAGTAGGTAATGCTACTGCTGCAATGGTTTGATCCAGGGCACCAAGGGAAACTATTAACGAAAAGTCAGTAGGTATTTCGCAATATGAATATGCTGAGACTTGCCTGCCAGCATCAAGCTGGAGAAGACAATGAGTTTGTGGCTAGGGTGCTCTAAGTTAGAAGAATACTGTATCTGGGAGAAGATAGACTTACTTGTGAGGGATCTCATGCACCTCCACTTCAGACCAGTGCAGTTTTGCCTTTCCTTTCTCGAGATCACTAGTTGAAGAGTTGGCAGTGGTAGGCAGCTCTATACTGTCTGGCACCAAGGAAGGCGCAATACCATTCTCACCTGTATGAGACATGAGTAGAAGTAGCAGTAGGAATTGAACACAGACTAGGGATGGGACGAGCAGATGTACTACTTTTATACCAACATTTGTAACAATTCAAGTATGTAGTCAACAAGCAAGAACAATACAAGTTGTTGGGGGCCCAGATTCTTACCAAGTCGAGTAAAGGCGGTTTGATGGTTCGTTACAACACCCATTGCTGGCGGCCGCTGAAAAAGTGTCACGGACTTTACCACCATTGTTTCAGTTTGGAACTGGCTATCCAAACTGGTTCATTTTGGACCAAACACCTTGACCAGATGTACTATATGAGCTGCCATGATGTATCCTCAACTCCTACTGCTATACTGTTGTTTCTACCATGTTGCAAATCCACTGGATCACACCTAACCTTCCAACACATCTGGACAACTTCAGAACTATGCCTTTACCTGGTACAGACCACACTTACTTTCCTGTAAGTATCTTGCTATCTTTCATTTCTTGTCTCAATCTGATGAGACGAGCAGGTTACATTTACAGTGGGCAAAAAAATTGTCCGCATGTTTCATACTTTTGCAGAGATTGTCAATTATAGAGCTACTGAATAGAGATGAGACAGAACGGTCAATGATGGCCTGAAGGCCCTTGATAAGGGCTATGATAATCTTCTTGTTTTGTGTTATTTGGTCAAATACCCATGGAGATATACTCAATTTAAAATGGTAAGTCATTTGGACAATTTTTTGACATATGCCTTAAAATACAGAAAGTGCTTGCTCAGTACTTGGTATGCCCTCCTTTAGCCTTCAAAACAGCTTTGATCCTTCTAGGCATACTCCTGATCAATTTCTGACAATCCTCTTCTGTGATTTCCACCCACTTTTCTGCTGCTCTATCTCATATTTCCCAAACTCCAGATGGTGCTGTATCATACTTGTTGAGTTTGCGTTTGAGGGTTGTCCAGAGGTGTTCAATGGGGTTTAGGTCAGGAGACTGAGCAGGCCAGCTCATGCAATGGATTTTGTTGTCCTCAAACCATTTGGTGGCTAGTTTTGACTTGTGTTTTGGATCGTTATCCTGCTGAAAAATGGCCATCTCTGGATCAACACCCAAACGATCCATGCTCTCCAGAAGATTGTTCTCCAAAATGTCCACATACTGCTCTGCATCCATCCTTCCCTCAACCTCTGCCATGTTTCCAGGTCCATCCCATCCCATACACCCCCACACCATGATATTTCCTCCTCCAAATTTGACTGTTTCCACCACATCTCTCTCTCCCATGGATTCACCTGTCCTACCCCACACAAACTGCTGCCCATCTGACCCAAACTGATTGATTTTAGTCTCATCTGACCATATAACCTGTTTCCAGTCATCCACAGTCCAGTCCTTGTACTTCTCTGCAAATTTTAAACGAGCCTTCCTGTGAGCTGCAGTGAGTTTGGGCTTTTTCTGTGGTTTCTTGGTGTCTACACCATGTTTGTGAAGAGAATTTCACATGGTTTGGGTGGAGATAGCTTGGTCAAGAAGGGGATTGATGTTTCTGGCCACCTCTGCAGCGTTCCTGGCTTTCCCAGTGTTGATTTGTTTGATAGCAGCCCGTTCATCAGTGGTAGAGAGCTTCTTAGGGCGCCCTGCCTTATGGTTCTCCTTGTCAGGATACATCTCTTTGGCCAGAGAGGCAACCGTTGACTTGGATACTCCAGTTTTAGCAGAGATTTCCCTGGATGAAGCTCCAGTTTGGAGATGAGAGAGGACATTGTCTTTCTGAGTGGAGGTGATGGGTCTCATGATTTTATGGGGGCAATAGATGATCTGGATGTCCTTATATATGGTCTAGCTGACAGCTATGACATCATTATGATGTATACATTGCATCACTGTACAGCTCCACTTATGATGTCATCTATGAGGCATCACATTGTGCCAATAGTATTGATAAAGTAGCAACTCAAAAAATTGTCCAAATGACTTACCATTTTAAATTTGGTATATCTCCATGGGTATTTGACTAAATAACACAAAATAAGAAGATTATCATAGCAATTATCAAGGGCTTTCAGGCCATCACTGACTATGTTGTCTTATCTCTATTCAGTAGCTCTATAATTGACAATCTTTGCAAAAGTGTGAAACATGCAGACAATTTTTTTGCCCACTGTATCCACCACATACCCAGCACATCATGCTAATCACACTTTGGTATCCCATTCAGCACTCCCGTTCATCACGCTTACTTTGGCTTTGGGCCCTCCAAAGTCTGATTCTGCTGGGCCCATCCATCTGATCCTCATTATATCAGAATGTTCCCTGCAAACCCAGAACCTCTGGCCAAGGCTGACCCACTTGACACTGCTCAGGCTGCATCAGAATGGCAACCTGCTGCCAAAGGTGCAGTGAGCATGGTCCTCCATGTGGAGAAACAATATGCAAAGAGCATGATGGACATCATCAAAATGGAATGGAGGAGATGGAAGTGAGAAAGAGAGAAGAGAGAAGAAGAGAGGGGAAAAAAGGAAAGCAAGCAATGAATAAGAAGACGAGATCAAGAGACAGAAAATAATGAAAAATGAAAAAGATCAAAAGAGAAAGGAAAGCGATAAAAAAGGACAAGACAAAGAAAAAAGAGAACAAAGTGAGAGAAACTTTAGTTACCAGTCACAAAAATATTGAGATAATGTCATTGTTTGGTCATGTTAATAAATACAGGGGCTGTGGAAATGGGCAGGGAGGAAACCAGAAACAACAGCACAGGAAGAGACAGGATGAATGTGCACTGCCACACACAGAAATGGAGTGTAAAGAACTCAGCCTCATTTCATTCGGCCTCGTAATTGAACTTCGTTTGTACCCACCATCAAAACTTCATTGTCTTTTGTTTCTTCACTGAGTCAGATGAGAGTATTACAAATTTCAGATTCCACGCAAGCATGGCGTCTTCACTCCCAGTGTAGTACCCAGCTGTATAGTCAACCGAACAGATAGAGCCAGCTGGAATATCTTCTGTATACAATGGAAGCGACAATATTCCTTTCCAATCCTCACAAGTAAATTGAAAACCTGTTGCACAGTTGCCTTTCCTTGGCCGACCACAAGCTGACCATTGTAACTGGAACTAACAATTGTTGATTAGTCTTTTAGATCAATGATAAATGATGAAGGAACTTACCAGGGCCCGTAGCTTTCAAATAATGATCTCTCCCCATTTGAGCAAACACTGAAAAGGTGCAGTGTTGCAATCAAAGTGATCATTGCCAAGGACCAGTCAGGGGCAGAAATTCTCGATAGAAACAAAACAGAGACAAAACAAAACGGACAATTTGATCAAGAAATCAAGGTCAAGACTTCAGAATGGGATGGGTAGGGAAAATTGGGAACAATTTGTATACCCACAAGCAGAAAGTGAGTGTAAAGAACTCAGCCTCATTCTTCGGCCTCATAATGCTGTATGTTACTTTCAACCCTATCGCACAGACCGACAGAATTCTCGTCAAGATCATTGTTTTTACTTCTGGCTACGACAATTGTCAACGACATTGCAACGACACCGACTCGGACACAGTCACACAAAACGACTTTAGAGCCTGCCACGCCTGGGCCACAACTAGGCCACATCTCTTTCATTGCAGCCTGAAAACTAGGATCTTGAATAATCCCGCATGATGACTTCATGAGTCAGTTGTGTTGCTCCTTGTCCAGCTGGACTACCGTGACTATGAATATCCTTCCGAGTTCATTGTCACCAAAGTTGTAGTTTCTGCTACTAGTACCGAACTTTGGAGTCCTTGAACTTAAAGCCACTCCACTCTGGTATCATACCTCTGCTGCCGTCACTGTTGTAAGACCCTGTGCTGGTTGGAGTTCACTTGTAGCTTGGCATCAGATTTTGTTCATCTACTGTATACATGATAGAGTTCAACTGGATAGCATTATTAGCTCCGGAGAGATCCTCTTCTCTGCCAAGAAATGCTAACCAATGCGATGTATCTGCTGATCATGATGCCCCCTCAAATATAGCTCTCGGTGAACTCTCCACGTCTCACACATTATTCCCGCTACCTCTATAGTAGTGGTCTTGGGGTAACTTCCTATTCGCACATTTTGTGCGGCTCCAAAAATTCCGCTTATCAATCAAGCTCCGACTCGGTTTTGTCCGACCATGAAAGCTGTAAGCCGCGATCGTGATCGAACGGCATGTCGGACCTACATACGAGCTCTTCTCGCAATGCACATTCAATCAATCCATAGCTAGCCTCTATGGTTCTCTTCTTGGGGCTTTGCACATTTTTGTTTTGGCCAATAACAATCCGCTTACAAATTCAGCTCCTACTTCCTGTCCTTATAGCAGCTGTAATGACCACCAGGCTAAGATGTCCTCAAGATGTGCTTTCCATGAGGCTGACTCTAAACTGTGACATTAATTCTTACTACATACCTCTTGTTCCGTGCACATCCCATTGTTAATCTTATTGTAAGCTGTGTCCAACGTAGAGTCGCCATCTGTATGCTGCATGGTTTTTTCGTGTTAGTGTTAGGACCAAGTTAGGACCATGAGCAGTCCGGATCTACCATCGCTTCCAATTGTTGCCAAAGATCTTTTCGAATGTCCCCTTTACTTTTCCAATCGTTGCGAAGACCGACGAACATCTGGATGCAGAGATGGGGAAGAGTCCTCAGTGAGTCAGTGTATTAGAGGCGTCCAGCAACCCGTCGATTCGAGAGAACTGTATCAAATGATCTGTATTGGAACACTCATCACAATTCAGCTCTTCGATTTGTCGATTAACGTTAACTGTAACCGTATACTAGTGTGTCTCAATAGAGGCGATAACGCCCATTTTTGCGTTTTCGGAATTCTCCGGACATTCTAAATGCCGTCGTCTGGGTCGGAGGCTTGGATTGTGCTATCCCTCCTACACTCTTCTCGGTTTTGGTGGTCGCAATGCATTCTGAACATATCTAGGGGATGTGTAGCAAGTTTTGAGACTAAGGTATGAAGGATGCATAAACTGTGGAGGCATACCAAAAATTGGCGGCAACTGTCTTAGTAAGCACCACAGAAATGGAATCGCGTTTCGTAGATAAAAAAAAAAGCGCTGCTAATCACCTCTAATGAGAACGAATTGCACTATTAGCTCCGAAGAACATACCTTCTTCTCTGCCAAGCAAATGCTGACCGATGCGATATATCTGCTGACGCTTTCCCCCATTTCTGCTCAAAATATAGCTCTCAGTAAACTTCAAGTTGGAGCATCAACGAGCATCCGGATGCAGAGATGATGGGGAAGACACTGGAGGCGGGTTCATAGGAAGCCACACCCTTTGCTGCCGCACGGGAAGCCTGCACAACTGAATTGAACTGAATTGAATGGGTGAGGCTTCCCGTGCGGCAGCCAAAGGGGTGGCTGCCCATTGACCCGCCTCCGGTGAGAGCCCTCAGTGTACTTATTAGGTGTTCAGATTCGAGAGAACTTTATCAAATGACCCGCATGATGGGCTTGGAACAATTCAGTTCTTCGATCGAGGAATTGCTCTATTAACGTTAACAGTAACCGTATAGTGTGTCTCAATGAGAACGAACTTGCTTCTCCAGAATCCACATATTAGCGGGCTTTGAATCCCTCGATTCTTCGCATGTGGAGCTCACCGGCGCCGTAGCTAAAAGTATAGCTCAAAGACTCCCACGCTTCATCCACTTATAGGAAGGAATACTTCTCCCCCTAGACATCAGCGGTCCCTTCCTTTGAACACCATAATGGATCCCGGTACGATTCAGAATGAAACCGCTGATCAGATTGGTTACGATGCATACTTTTCGCTCATCAAGATCCAGAGCGTTAGTCTGGCGTATGGTTCGTACGATGAAGAGGTATCGCCTGCTGCCCTGACACCATGCCCCATAGGACTCTACGTGCCCGTTGCTGCAGCTGCATTTCAGATCACCTGGTCTGTGCCCCGCTGCAAGTGAGAGCCCCAATGACCGCTTAACATCGCATTTAGGCGACGACACGTCGGCCGTCGAGCCAAACGCACACCCACGAGATGGCTTCTAGGTTTATTCACTGTCATATTCTTTTCCACAACTGCTTGATTCTCCCTCGTCGCCGTCCAACAATATCTCAATTTTCAATACATCTATCACCCAGTCAACGGCAATACGCCGTCATTGAACGAACGACTGGATGCTGTGGAGCTTTTATTCGAAAAGCTATTTTCTGTTACGCCTTTTCTTCAAGGAATAAAGGAATAAATGCAAGTTTGCATCCCTCTCTGATGTAAGTGAGAGACTAACAGATACTTGACCACGATAGTTCATCGCAGTAGATTCCATTGTCGTGTGGCGTGCCCTATCTCTGTGGCCTCAAAAGAAGTATCTTAGATACATATTTGGCTTCTGGATTTTGGCGAGCGCAGGTAAGTGATGTTTTGCTGATTGGCTTGATACCGCTCCTTAATTTACGCACACACAGTCATCGCTCTTGCGGATGGATTCAACACCGTTGTAATCAACATCCGCGCCGCAGGAGATGCGTCCAAGGTCGACGGCTGGCAGAGACTGGATTCCTCTTCGATGCTTGTGTCCCTCTCCATTAACGTCGCCGCAACGACTTTCATTCTTGTCAAAGCTTGGTAGGCTATGTGTCGACAAAATCATACTTTCCGAACTACTGACGGAATCATTTTCGCCCACAGGCAAACCCGCCAGACGTGGGGAAACACAAACTTGGGGGGTCTATCCCTTACCGAATCCTCATCTCCCTTATTGAATGTGGCTTCTTGTTCTGTGTCATCCAGGTGAGCTTGTCAACGGGGCGTGTACAGCTCACAATATTCATATTCCGTTATCTATAGGCAATCAATGCCTCCGTCGCCCTACACAACGGAAACTCATCATCGCTTGGTACCCTGGAGATGTTTGTACAGTCCTTTGCCGTCATGACGCCTATTTTTGCGGTGAGCCTATAGTTCGATGTGTTGATTCTACAACCAAGAACCTGATGAATCGCATTCCGCATAGGGCACCTATCCATCCATCGTCCTCCTCATCGTCCAACAACGATCCGCAATCGACGGTGAAACCGATGTCGTCATCTTCGAAACTACCATACCCACCCCCGAATACACGCAGCACGGGCACGGGACTGCCAATGGGCACGACCTCACTTCGGTCATCAGACTGAAAACTTACCAGGCTAGTGACCTTGAATCGGGGAATCGGAATTCGACGACTTGTGGCGAAGAATCTAGAGGGGTTGCAAGTAATAAAGATAATGGTAGGTCCCCGCCAAAATAATTGGGCGCTTAAACAGGCGCTCATTCGAAAATACTCAAAAAAAGTGGCTTTTTACAGTCTGAATTGTAACGGGCCCAGACGCTCATCTGTTACATCCCATATTTACATACTCCTACATGTACTTATATGTCAATTCTATGTATTTGGATCCTTCGATGAATCGACACAAGTTCAATATTCCCCAGTATCCAGTCCTTATCCAGCCCTTGCCCATATAAGTACACAATTCACCAATAATATATGATATTCGCTGTGTTCCCTGCAGAGTCATTAGCTCGCCTGATCCTATCGGGATTCGGGACTTGGGAAGATCGTTCATTTTTGGCCGAAAAGATAAAACAACATAGAACATACTTATGTATGTATACCAGCAGTAACGACTGGGCCCCTCTGCGAGCTCGATTCCACATTCAGGATGTCCCCCCATTGCTCTCCATCTGATTCCGATTCTCCAGATCAGGTATACGTATATACAGAACGTCAGCGGGATTCTTGTAATTGAAAAGCTTCCGACGAATATTCAGGTTGTAGAAGAGCGTCAATGAATAGATCCGGCCGATGCAATAGGCAAATGTCAAGGAGACTTCAATCCAAAAAGTTCATCAAGGCCAAACGTCAATGTCCCGTGCCAATGAAAATGAGGGAAGAGAGGATAGGACAAGGACATACCATTACTCTGGACATCAGCCACAAAAGCTACAAGAGTAAGCACTGCAGTCAGAGCAGTGAAAGAGCCGGTTTTGAGTGCGAGGGTTACTAGACGGCGAACAAGTCTGAAAGGAATTTGTTCATTTTCTTAAGCTAATTACAGAATTTGCCAAGTGGAAAGGCACTCACGTGGATGAAGATTTGATCGTTCTGTCACGATCAGTCGCTCGATAATATAGGACCAAGAGTAGGGCGATTAGTAGGTCCGCCACCATTCCGGTTGATAACCACAAACTATCGTAAGGAATAACGGGATACATTTGTGAGGCACGAGACACCATACAGGACCTGAAAGTACTTACATCACCGGAGGCAAAACTTGTGTGCGTAGAATGTTGACTTGGGATTGGAAAAAAATGACAATGGCAGTGAGGTACAAGGTACTTGCAAACTTTTATGATGCCAGCCGGAGTTATAATTATTGAGTATTACTTCATGATCAAGGGCAGCTGCTCCTAAACTTGAAGTCAGTACTTACTGACGAGAGTATCACAAGTCCTAGGGCACCCGTAAGCACCTTCCTTCGTGTTCTTCAACGAAGCAAAATAGGTCAGATAATGAGTTGAATGCAGATGAACTCAAAACATGCTTACAAGGACCAATATCTATGCAGCATGAATGCCTGTACGATCGATGCAGAGAATCCAGTGGAAGCCACTTCTAAGCTTCTGGGCCTGCATGCGCAATCGCCGAGCAAAAAGTTTATGAATAAGTTTATTCGTATGGCGTTTCATTTTACCAAAATCATTTTTTTAGCTTACCATTGTCGCGTTTGTATAGTACCTGTGTTCCCTGTGCTACCCATGTGCCATGATGCATAGAGTCAGCTTCAAATTTACTTACCATTTTTTTGAATCAAATTCAAAAAAAAATGATAATAGAGGTTTTATGTACCTACCTTGAAAGGTGACAGCATTCTAGTATCCAATGATTTAAAAAATCAGGTGTTAAGTATATGGTGCAACTGTGCAACTGTGCAAAAGTGCAACTCACCAAGTAGACGTCAGCGCATTCTGCGAATATCGTAGCTATGTCAGCCGTAAGGGCAGCAAAGACAGCGATCCTGATGAGAATTCTGTCGGCGGGGTAGTGGCGAAAGTAATACAAAGCCTAGACATGCATACTTATATGTCAGTACTTATACGCACAAGCGCATGGCCTCAAGAGTCGAAATCGAGACCTAGGCTCTGACTCTGGAAACCATAAACTGTCCAGAAAAAAACTGTTATTCACCCAATCAATCACCAACACAAACAGCATCAAGTTCAACCATATTCCTATGAGGATTGAACTGTTTCCCGACGATGAACGATCGCCGATGCGCATCAGCAATGAGATAAAACTTGGAGCGTCTAAGTAATTAAGTAGTGGGTAGCACGTACCCAATGACTTTGTGCAGATTGATATGAGTGGCATCCATTCCTTTGTTTGATGCAGCGCTCGGCGGGCGATGGGATTAGGCTCTGGTTTCCCAGTCGAAGAGGGGGATGCTCTGTAGGTAGGAAAGGGAAAGGGAGACTATGTAGGTAGGAGAGGAAAAGAGAGACTATATAGGCAGGGTAGGTATTGAGTGAGAGACTAGAGACAAGGGTTATAACCTATTCGTCGTCATCTATTTATACACTCAAGTCTTACAAGCAACTTGTCAATGTCACTAGAAAATTTGCGTTGGTAACGCTAGCGCCTTTTGGAAATCAACAGTCCCCTTTCAATGAGAATTGCATGTCAATATCTATCATCCAAGTACCAATTCATATCTAGATTTTACTCCACGTATGGAGCGGGGCAGCTAGTCACCGCTACTTTTGTGCAAGCCGCGTAATTGGCCCGATTTTTTTTTCCCTGTAGTAAAAATGCTCCTTTTGATGAGTACATCGAAACTACTAGAGGGATTTTCGATTGCCTCAAACTGACCGAGATATACCTTTTTGGGACCCGGGATTTTGCCGCAGCACTGCCACATTGCGTTTTTGGGTCATTAGTAAGCGTCGGCTCAGAGTGTTCGGCAACTCTTGGTCAAATTTCGGTGTGTCGGGCCATCAAATTACTCATTCAGCCCTCGACCCCACTGAAAGAGCAGTATCCAGGGTCATTTAAGCCCAAAAAAATTTCCAGTCAATTTGCCGCTTACGTAAGCTGCACAAAAGTAGCGGTGACTAGTTGCCCCGCTCCATATATGACTTGAATTCAGCTCCCCGCCACACCTTTTTACAGGGTCTAGTGTCCCTGTACCCGAGTAAGGCAATTAATACAGCCTCGTCTTTTCTGGCCAGGGCGTCTTGATTACGTTACGACGGCTTGATCTTACCAAAAGACGGTCGGAAACATATTCTGCAAATTTGAACAGGAAGGAGATGTGGGCCACCACTGCGTGTGGCAGTGACGAGGCCCAAAGGAAAGGGAGTGGCAACCGCTAAATGAGCACTGTACATGTTCGGTACCGGCTTCCGGACTTCTATTAGATTCCGAGCAGGGACTATTAGCAACGCGTCAGAAAACTTTTTTTTCAGGGAAACCTCGGCTAGGTTCTGACACTCGGTTGACACTCGGCTAAATTCTGACTGCGTGAGAATGTTCGGGGAACCAGAAACGTGCGGGTACGGGTGGCACGGTTGGTGGCTATGCTGTTCAATTTGCACTTTTATTATTACCTGCACTCACCTCAATTTTCCCTGTACTCAAAGACTTTTTTCCCACACTCACATTGGTCTCTTCCCGCGCTCAACTTGAGTGAATCCGCACTCAGATCAAGTCAACCTGCATTCAGTGTGATGTCTTGCTCCTCATGACTGTTTTTAACAATCTCACAAGATTAATTCTATATGCTTCACATGAACTGAGAACCCTTCTCTGCGAGTAGCTAATTAAGTAAGTCACAGTATGTGTCCATGAGTAGAATATACTGTTCTTGTCCATGAAAATAGTAATACTAAGTTGTTTGCATGAGTGAAGGTGAGCATAACGACAAAGGTTGTGTAACATAAGGGTAATACAAGGTATGTGCAGTAAGAAATGAGTAACTGAGCATCAGGAAAGATATGATACAGTATTGGTCATGTGAATTGAGGGTATTGCGAGGAATGTACAATGAGAAATAAGTGACTGTAGAATAGCGAGTTCAGAATAGCTGAGGATCAGTATGGAGATGATAGAGTAAGGGCTATGAGAGCCAACAATATTGCAAGGAATGTGTAAGGTAGGTGAGGGTAAGGAGAGATACAAAGTAAATGTGGAGGCAGTGCGCGTAACAATGAGTGACAAGATAGTGTATTAGGGAAAGGAGAAAGGCCAAAAAAAACACTAAAAAGTTGACGTGGTGAGGGTGAAGACCAAAAGGATAAAAAAGTGAGAAACAAGACATGGATTGTAAGAAAAGAACAAAGAACAAAGAAGTACACACAACTCAGACTAGCTATACACTGCAGTTCCTGTCCATCTTGCGCAACATGGACAGCTAAACTCTGAAAAAGCAATGAAAATGATGAGTCAGAATGGCAACGATAACCATGCATCATTCTTGTGCTCATTGGCCCCCTTTCAATATGCTTCAGTCAAACTTAGTATTTAGCAGGAATAAGAATGAAAGACGAGACGAACCGTATTAACTTCGGATGTCTGTTGAGATCGAAGCTAGAAAGAGAGACAGAGATCGAGGTAGAGACAAAAGACATTTCAGCATTACTCGATCCGAAGTAAAAAAAACATGTACCCACCTATAGCAGCCTATAATTCAGACCTGGCTGTCACTCCACCACCTTTGAGCAATCCACATGCATTTACCTGTGGTGCAAATCAAGCCGATACTACTACAGCAATAGGCCAACACAAACTGCTACTTCTTCCTCATTGAGGGTGCTTCGTACCCTTCTATCACCTCTTGATTTGTTCTTCTGCTCTTCTGGGGTATTGAAAACCTCAACTATGTTGATGCCATCAAAAATGCGATGTCAAGGACATGCTATGCTGCTACTGTCAGCTCTCAGTCAGTCTGCTGTAGAGAATGCAAGGTTTCAGGTGAAGAATGAGATCAATAAGCTAGAAGAAGGGTACAAAGGAGATCCTAGGTCCATAATCCTCAATCTCTAAAACTGAGAATGCACCTGGGAAGCTTATGGGCTTGAAATTGGCTGTAAATTGAAGTTGCTGATGCCCTTCCAGTGAACACTCCTCAATTAAGGAGGAACAATTCTAGCTTAAGATGAGAATGCACCTGGAAAGCTTAGGGCTTGAAATTAGCTGCAAATTGAAGTTGCTGATGCCCTTCCAGTGAACACTCCTCAATTAAGGAGGAAAAATTCTAGCTAAAGATATGTAAGGACACCTATCAGGTGGAATTAGGATCAGATTCACTCTTATATGTTTTCATAGCATACTGTCTCTTGTTTCTACCCTGTCTCAATCCATTTCTGTGCGCTCTTGTGAACTGTTCAGTTTGCTACAGCGGTATGTTCATAAGCTAATATTAATTCTCCTTCGTGTTTCAGCTTCTAGATGTCTTGCCTCTTCACCCTTCTGGTGCCACAAGTGTGGCATTGCTATTCCAATAGTTGAACTTTTGTACCTAGGAACTTTGGGTAAGTTACAATAAGTAGCTCTCATTGTTTCGCCTGAATGATGGGTTGATTTGACTAGGGAACTCAGACTGCTTAATAGTGTGCCCAAAAAGCTCAAATTTATGGTGTAAGTAATTCACTATCTCTGACTTTTGATGGGTCAGAAAATGATTCAATACATTTGATATCATAATGAGGAAGCCATATGCTGTCATCTAGCACAAGACGTCGACTTAATGGTATCAAGAGGGATACCTGCAGCTGCATTAAAAGGAAGATACAAAGCCAGTACCAAAGGAAACTGATGAGAGATACAGCTTGTCATTGTTGAGAGGATATAGAGCTGATGCTTGCTGTTGCCACAATCAGTAGATTGGCTGGAAAGGAATAGGTGAATGTTAAGGAAGAATAGGGGATGCTGATAAAAAGGCTTATTACAATATATGAGATGGCAGATAATGGTATGTACAGTTCCAGGATATCTGGGCCAAGGCTTGTTGAAATATATACCTTCCGTGTATATTAACTATGATTCTATATGGAGTTATTATGAAACTTCTATGTAGCTATAAGTATGCTAGTCCTCCAGGACATTCTCCAGACAATACTCTTATCTCTTACTATGTAGTGATATCTCTGTAGATAGCAATATGGCCAATGGCAATATCCTCTTAGTCTCTAGGTATGTCCATGGACAATGTAGATATTAGTAATTACATGCTCTTTATCTAGTATAAAAGCTCTCTGTAAAGTCATAGATAATATAGAACAATATCCAGTTCTATCTGCTCTACAAGCAACTCGCATCTAAGCTCTACTAGCTTTCTACTCAGCACTCTATTTGGTGAGCTCTACTGACTGGTCACCCTACGCTAAATATTTGCTGCTTCATTAAGGCTAGTGAATAATACTATGCAACTTATATACCAAGGTACTGAGTGACTCAGAATGACTAAGAGGTTCAGGGTAGGACCCACAAAGGCTACTGAGTCAGTACCAGGCATGAGTCAAGAGGGATACTTAGCAAATTCGAAGCTTTGGCCAAAGGCCCAGGCTCATTTGGGTATTGCCGCCTTTGCTGGTCACATGGTCAGCTGCAGTGAAAAATGACAAAGACAAGATCTGACTGGATGTCAAAATTTCTGAGTAGATACAAGTAGTACTGAGTTGTATGGATACAATCCAATGGGGCAAGGACTTTTCAGAAATCTTTGGGTTTGGTCAGATTGATGCCGAGCATATCTGAGTAATTCCAAAATTTTGGGTCAGGCTCACCATCGAATGCTCTCACATCAAGAGTGATTTCATCTGCATGAACTATATATCTATCATAGCCTTCCTCATCATCGCCTCTTTTTTTTTTACAAAGCCCAAATTCAATGTCCTTGTCCAGCCCTAAACCAGCCATTCAAGCTCCACTTGCTTTGTGTAATATGGATGACGTGTCCTTTCTTCCCCTTCCCTACCCTCTCCCTCTCCCCCTCCCACTCCCCACAATGCCTCCCTCATCTTTGACATTTCCTCTATGGTGGACTAACATGTGCAGGCTGTCACCCTTACCCACTAACGTCACTGGATATCACACCAAACACTATAACAACCTACCAGAATGTGTCAAATGTGTCAATGCCATGACAACCACTCTCCTCAAAGATTATTCCATGTGAATATGAGACAGGGCTCCTTGCTGGGTGAAAATGTATGTGAGTAGGATAGATGGGTTGCTCGAAGGTGGTGGAGTGACAGCCAGGCCAGAATTATGGGCTGCTATAGATGGGTACATGCTTTTTTTTACTTCGGATCGAGTAATGCTGAAACGTCTTTTGTCTCTACCTCGATCTCTGTCTCTCTTTCTAGCTTTGATCTCAACAGACATCCAAAGTTAATATGGTTTGTCTCGTCTTTCATTCTTATTCCTGCTAAATACTAAGTTTGACTGAAGCATATTGAAAGGGGTCAATGAGCACAAGAATGATGCATTGTTACTGTTGCCATTCTGACTCATCCTTTTCATTGCATTTTCAGAGTTTAACTGTCCATGTTGCACAAGATGGACAGGAACTGCAGTGTGCGTACTTCTTTGTTCTTTGTTCTTTTCTTACAATCCATGTCTTGTTTCTCACTTTTTTATCCTTTTGGTCTTCGCCCTCACCACGTCAACTTTTTAGTGTTTTTTTGGCCTTTCTCCTTTCCCTAATACACTATCTTGTCACTCATTGTTACACGCACTGCCTCCACATTTACTTTGTATCTCTCCTTACCCTCACCTACCTTACACATTCCTTGCAATATTGTTGGCTCTCATAGCCCTTACTCTATCATCTCCATACTGATCCTCAGCTATTCTGAACTCGCTATTCTACAGTCACTTATTTCTCATTGTACATTCCTCGCAATACCCTCAACTCACATGACCAATACTGTATCATATCTTTCCTGATGCTCAGTTACTCATTTCTTACTGCACATACCTTGTATTACCCTTATGTTACACAACCTTTGTCGTTATGCTCACCTTCACTCATGCAAACAGCTTAGTATTACTATTTTCATGGACAAGAACAGTATATTCTACTCATGGACACATACTGTGACTTACTTAATTAGCTACTCGCAGAGAAGGGTTCTCAGTTCATGTGAAGCATATAGAATTAATCTTGTGAGATTGTTAAAAACAGTCATGAGGAGCAAGACATCACCCTGAATGCAGGCTGACTTGATCTGAGTGTGGATTCACTCAAGTTGAGTGTGGGAAGAGACCAATGTGAGTGTGGGAAAAAAGTCTTTGAGTATGGGGAAAATTGAGGTGAGTGCAGGTAATAATAAAAGTGCAAATTGAACAGCATACTCTCCTGTACCACGCTCATACTACACTTGCACCTCACCCACACCTCACCTGTACCCATCTGCACATCACCTGTACCTACCCACACCTAACCCACACCTCTCCTGCACTGCACCTGTACCTCCCACACCTGCACCAACCCACACCAGGACCACACTTGCACCTCTTTTGCCTTCACTACAGTGTTTCTATACCCAATTAACACTGGGAATTCTTGATAGAAAACGTACATAAAGGTGAACAGTGCTTCATTTCAATTGTAGCAACTGATTCTTATACTTGACTTTCCCTTTTTTGATGGTTTATGGTTCAGGATCCCTGAGTCTATAGAGCTACTAACCTACTTATACATGGCCAGAATCCATTCTGAAATGATGTTAAGTCTGGGTGGATCCTAGTGCTAGGAAACACTATGGACCCAGGTGGAGGTCTTTAGGAAAGAATGGAATGATGATGAATCTGGATGGAACTGGACAGGAAGGGAATAGACAGGAAGAGTGAGGATCCAGTTGGAACAACCAGGAAGTCAAGACAGAAAGTCAATGGCACTATTAGTACCACCTCACTGGTTGTCTAACAGAATCAATTGGAAAGGATAGGAGACCAGCTAAATCGATTTTAGACTTAAGCTATCTACTACAAAGTTGCTAGCTTAAGTACTACATCAGAAGTGTATGGAATGAGATAGGGAACTATCAGAAATGAATATGGAAACTACTGGAAAAGGTAAAGACAAAGGGAAATGCTCAATTTCCTATCATCACGTGGAAACCCTTTGGAAAGAAAAGGAAGGGGAGCACATGGTGCTATGAGATATGAAGTGGAAATGTGAGAAATATGAATGCAAGCTGTCTGGTTAGTATCTGATATGACTCAGATAGGATCCGATGGGAAATGTGAACTAAACAGATTTGTGGCAACTCAGAAATGAATTGGAAATGAATTGGAAATGAAATGGAATGAAAGGGAAGAGTTGGAAAGTATTTGGAAGCAGTCAGAAGAAGTTATGGAAAGGCACAGGCTTTACAGTATCCCCCTCTTAGGCCTTGAGCCCTTGAGAGGCATGGAAAAGAGTAGGGTTTGTAAGGAAATGAAGTTACGAAACAATAGAAGTAAAAATAGAAAAAGGGTTGACCCCAGAACAGAACAATAAGAAATGGAAATATAATGGAAATAATCAGAAAGGTGTTGGGTTACTGGATTTGGAAACAGATGGATCAAAAATGCATAAACAAATGCAAATGGTCTGTGCACAGTTTTGGGTCCTACAAATATGGATAGGGTCAGGAAAGTCTGGATAGTAACTTCATCACAATGATGTCCACTTCTACCAGTCCTACTACCACCAGCCCTGCTACTCCTTCCTCTTTCCAGTTCATGGTTGCCCCTGCCCCTCATGTCCCTATCGATGTTGCCACTCGCCTCCATGAATTCCTGCAAGAGTGGGAAAATGACAACCCTAAACCACAAGTTCCTCCAGAGCCTGTCATTCCTGTCAATAAACCACATGTTGGTAACAGGGTGGAAAAGGCCACAATCAATGTGGAAAATAAAGTTGGTGAGTACTTCTGAGAGGCGTGGATTCATCCAGGTTCTGATGGAATTTTTTCTAGCCACTGATGTCTATAATGCTTTGCACAAAGCATATGTGAAGGCTATGGCATCAAAGGAGGATTGGGAGGATGACCAGAATGCAGTGGAGGCTGGAAAGAAGATGGAGTTGGAAGAGGAAGAGGCGAGGTTGCTTCGGGAATGGACAGAAGAGACTAGGAAGTATGAGGCATGGCAGAAGGTGATGGCGGTTTTGCACAGGAATGCGGAGAGGCAAAGGTCTGGTGGGGAAGAAGAGGGAAATGTAGCGGGACTGTCAGAAAAGGCAAAGGGAAAACAGCCAGCAGGAGCAGAGCTGGCAAGTCCTCATGCACCTCAGCAAAGGAGAGTAGAGGAGGATAGTGGAAACGAGTCAGAGAACGAGGTCAATGAAGGGGATGCAATCAGTGTGGAAGGCATGGAATCCCATGCATCTCCAATGGACATGGGAAGACTGCTTGCAAAGGTTGTGCTGACACCAAGAGCAGGTGCAGCTTTACTGGTCAGGCTGAGCTGTTTCCCAACACCTCCCTCCTCATTCTAATCCAACTTGCACAGCTCAATCGCCTTATAAGGATCAGAGACACCATGGATGTGATCATGAAACACTTCAAGATCGACATGAAGGAAGTGGCAGCAGATGCATGGAGTGCCAATGAGGAGAGGCTGATGTCTATTGGGGATCTGGCAGGAAAAATGAAAGGAAAGGGGAAAAGCAAGGGATCAGCCAGAATGAAGAGAGGGAAGCTGAAGTCCAAGGCTACTGTGGAGGACTAGGAATGAGTCAGGGAAGCATGGACATGGACTTGTAGATTTATTGTATATAGACTTTGCATGTAATGGATACTCAACTGGACCCGGATGGGCACAAATTTTCTTGGAGTTTTTCAAAGTGTGAATAAGATCAGGACCAAAAGGAAGTATGAATCGAGTGCATGTAATGCAATCATAAAATGGAAATGACTTGGAAATGGTAGAGACAAATGAGACAGAGATGGAGAAAGTGAAAAGCGCTCAGAAGCAATTATAATGGAAGTGGACTGGGTTTTGTCAGATTCTTCTTGTGAAAGTCTGCAATAGCTTCATCGGCAGTAAGTTCATCCACCAGAATCCATGAGAATTCCTTGTTGGTGCCCTCGTAACCAGACCACTGTACCATGTATAAGAGAGGACATTTCTGGCAGTGCCAATTGATTTTCAAGTCTAAGATTTCAGTGATCTCATACTGGAGTTCACCTTCAATCTCAACTGGAGCTGGTGGGTCCAGGTGTTGATTCAGAATGGTGTTGGGAACAGCAGATTCAAGTTGGGACACATGGAAGACAGGATGGATAGCGCAGAGATAGTCAGGAAGCTTTAGGGTATACGACAGAGAGCTAGGACAAGCAATGACTTTGAAAGGACCTAGGAACTTTTCGGAAAACTTCAGAGTAGGTTGGGTAGTCTTTATATGTTTGGCTGACACAAAGACTTCGGAACCAATAGGGATATCCGGTAAATCCAGACGACATTTATCGGCCTGAACTTTGTAGTGTTTCTGAGCTTCTCAGATCTCATCCCAGAGGGAAGTATGAAGTTCCTCAAGATTGATGACGAAATGCCAGGCACACTCAGAAGCGAGGTTGTAGTCCGGATGTACTGTGAGGTTTGGATGGAAACCCTTGTTTGTGAAGAAATGAGTGATTCTGGTGGAAGCGTTCAGAGCATTGTTGTAAGCGAATTCAGCAATGGGAAGTAGGGAGGACCAGTTGTCCTGTTGATAGGAGCAATAGATCTGGATGTATTGCTCAAGTGTTTGGTTGGTATGCTCAGTCTATCTGTCAGCTTCTGGGTAGATGGGTAGATGAAAGAGGTGTGGGCCAGTGCCCAGGTGTGGCGAGTATGTGGCTGGAAGGAAATGTTAAAAATACAAGAAGAAAAAAAAACACAAATAAAATGTAGCCTTTTTTAACTTGTGAAGAGGATGAAAGAAGAGAAAAAGGTCAGTGAGTGAAAAGTACAGTAACGGGTGAAAAGGAGCTTGATAAAAAGGGCAAGTGACAGAAAAGGACGGACAGGAAAAATCGAGAGGCTTTTGACATAGCCACACGCAGAAACTGAGTATAAAGAACTCGTCCTCATTTCATTCAGCCTCGTAATCTTGGAAAAGATGAGCTATAAAGGAAGAGGGATATCTCTAGGATCCTCGCCATTCAATATTAAAGCCTTGCAAACCATGGATACATTTTTTTTTGATGGGGATCCTGTTGTTTCGAAGCCCTTTCATCAATCCATTTGAACTACTGAACCAGAACATTGTGAGTCCATCAAAGAATCATTATTACTCTACTGTTCAGTTCAAGGTCAAATTTCCCTCCTACTTATGTATACTAGCAGTAAGGACTCAGACCCTCTGCAACCTCAATTCCACATTCAGGATGTCCACCTCATTGCTTGCCACTGGCACTGTTACACGACTCTCTGAGTCAGGTGTACAGCTCCTCTAAACAGTAGTGTCTCTTGTGATTAGCTTCCAGCGAATATTCAGGTTGTAGAAGAGCATCAATGAATAGACACGGCCAATACAGTAGTCAAATATCAAGGTGACTTCAATCCAAAAGTTCAATAAGGCCAAATGACAATGTCCCATGACAATGGAAATGAGGGGAGAGAAAATAGGATATAGTAAGTCTGGATATCAGCCACAAAAGCTATAAGAGTTACCACTGCAATAAGAGCAGTGAAAGAGCTGGTTTTGAGTGCGAGGGTTGCTAGACAGTGAACGAGTCTGAACAGAATTTGTTCATCTTCTTAAGCTAATCATTACAGAATTTGCCAAGTGGAAAGGGCACTCACTTGGATGAAGACCTGAACATCCTATCATGTTCAGTCACTTGATAATATAAGACAAAGAGTAGGGCAATCAATAGGTCTGCCACCATTGTAGTTGATAACCACAAACTATTGTAAGGAATAATGGGATAGGTTTGTGAGGTACGAGACACCACACAGAGCTTGAAAGTACTTACATCACCGCAGGTAAGATTTGTGTACATAGAACGTTACTTTGCGATTGGAAAAGAATGGTAATGGTGGTGAGGTACAATGTACTTGCCAGAATTATAATTATTGAGCATTATGTATTTCATGATCAAGGCCAGCTACTCTGAAGCTTGAAGACAGTACTTACTGACGAGAGTATCACAAGTCCTGCGGCACTTGTAAGCACTTTTCTTCATGTTCTTCAACCAAGCAAAATAGGTCAGATAATGAGTTGAATGCAGATGAACTCAAAACATACTTACAAGGACCAATATCTATGCAACATGAATGCCTGCACGATTGATGCAGAGATACCAGTGGAAGCCAAGTATATGCTTTTAGGCCTGGGCAATCACCGAACAGTAAGTTCATCAGTATGATGAGTAAGTTATTTGAATGGCGTTTCATTTTACTAAAATCATTTCCTTAGCTTACCATGGTTGCGTTTGTAGAGCACCTATGTTTCCTGTGCCACCCATGCATAGAGTCAGCTTCAAAGTTACTTACCATTTTCTTGAATTGAATTTAAAATAATAAAAAACACCTACCTTGAAAGGTGACAGCATTCTAATATATTCCATCCAAACGATTTGAGAAAAATCAGGCGCCGACAATATGGTGCAACTGTGCAAATGTGCGACTCACCAGGTAGACATCAGTGCATTCTGCGATTAATACATACTTATATGTCAGTGCTTATACGAATTACGTGTACGATTGGCCTCAAGAGTCCAACTCGAGATGAGGCCCAGGCTCTGACTCTGAAAACCATAAACTGTTCAGGACAAACCTGTTACTCACCCAATCAATCACTAACACAAACAACATCAGATTCAACCATGTTCCTATGAGCGTTGGCCTGTTTCCCGACGATAAACGATGGTCGGTGTGCATCAGCAATGAGACAAAACTTTGAGTGTCTAGATAATAGTAGTAGGTACTACACGTACCCAATGACTTTGTGCAGATTAGTAGGAGTGGCATCCATGGCAATGTTTGGCCCCACCATTTACAGTTCCCAGCAGGACTAAGCTTCGGCTTCGTTGAATCCAACTTTGCTTCTTTGTTCAATGCAGCACTCGGCAAGTGATGGGATTGGGCTCTGGCTTTCCGGTCAAAGAGGGAGATGCTCTGTAGGTAGAAGGAACAAAAGACTATGTAGGCAGGCGAGGGAAGGAGAGAATATGTAGCTAGAGACAAGAGTTATTTGCGTTAGTAACGCTAGTGCATTTTGAAAATCAACAGTCACCTTTCAACGAGTACATACTGCGTGTCAATAGTAAATCAAGTACTAATTCATACCTCCTATTAGACTGCAGGCTAGCACGGTTTTTCGAGTTCCTTGATCTGGTTGTGGATCTGGAATGCAGTCCAAAGTTTTCAAGTTGAACGTCAGTTTAACGCCTAGGAATGTTGAACTTTAGGGGAGAGCCAGAGGGGAGATGTGGTTGCTACATCATGATGCAGCTTCACCCCTAGAGTGTTGGAGATCCAGCCTACGGCTGCAATTACAGACAGGGGGAATGTACTTGAGTTGTATGTACATAGCTGGGCTCCTGGTTCGATTTACTGAATGCATGTGACTTAAATTCAGCCCATCGCGACATTCTGCAGGGTCTTACAGTATTACTAGGCCTTACTAGGGTCTAATCATTGATAACCACTGGCACGACCTGCTGGGTAAGGGGAACGGGGAATGGGGAAAACAGTTAAGTTTGTGAGCTACGAGTTCTCATCATCCCCGGGCCCACAGAGTGCTTGAAGACTTCAGATTTAAGAACGTGAATGTACTTACATCAGTTTCACCGCAGGCAAGGCTGGTGTATGTGAATTTTGAACCTGGGCTAAGGGATCGGAAACAAATGATGGTGCTGAGGCAGTACAAGGTACTTGGGAGCTTCATGTTGAATTGGCGCATTCAGTTGCAGCCATCAACGTCATCTATGTAGAACAATAGTAGTAGTTATAAATAGAACAATAAGATTATATAAACAATAAATGTAGTACGACAATAGTGTACGAAACCAGCATTGTACTATCAAGTACAATAGAATCTTATTGTTACTCTAGTATTAGTTTACATGTATTTGTACATCCTCAAAGGTATATAAGGACTCGTAGATAGTCCTCCAAATAACAAGTTTTATACTTAACTCACATTGCTCAATAAGCCTCTTACAAGCCTTACAAGCTACTCTCTATCCACAGGTAAGTTGTGTAGTTGCCACTGCGTTTAGTAGTGTACAGGACTGTACCATGCCTGCTTCACAGGTTATGGGCCCCGAAGGCCCTTGGGAGCGCCTTCCATGGCTGCAAACCATAGACTTCACATACTACCTGGATGGCGCCTTCATGGCAGCCTGTGGCGCCCTTTGTGGCAGCCTGCGTCGCCTTTAATGGCTTGACGATATGTCCAGCTGCAGTTGTTGACGATCTAGGGGAGTAGTCACTGTCATGGCGCGTTCATCGCTGCCTCTCTTCACTTTCGCATGGCGCATTTATTGCTGCCTTCTTATGCTGCATATGGATAAATGCTGACAGTTGACCTTCCCAGAACTTATCAAAGATGTCTTCCAACGTTTTGATGACCACTGTCCCCGTCTTCTCCGGTGTTGATTTCAACATCTGGGCCAACATTCTTCTCTCCTGGCTCCAGGCCACCGGACTTAGTTCAGTCCTTGGCTCTGATCGCCCTAGTGATGCCGAAGTGAGTACCGTCTCCCCTCTATCTGCTGAAGATACGGCGGCTCAAGCTGAGGCTATCACGGCGGCTCTAAAGAAACAGGCCGACTGGGATGAGAAGAACGATAAGGCCATTGGGTCAATCAAGCTTCGTCTTTCTCCTGCTATTCGTCAGAAGACACTTGGTATGACTAGTGCCAAAGAAATTTGGACTACTCTCAAAACTACCTACGGGAAACCTGGTGTTTCCGCAGTCTACACTGACTTTAAACATGCCACTTCCATCATCATTCCTAACGACGCTAATCCTAGTGCTGCGGTCGAGCTTATTCGCATGCACTTCGATAGGGTTAGTACCGCTGGTATCCCTACTGATACTACCGACTCCTCATCTCCAAACATTTCCCTTACGAAAATCCCCAATTTCCTCATCGTCATGTTCATCATATCGAGACTCCCTCCCAGATATGAGTATCTCATCAATCAATATACTCAATGTTCTATCTCACAAACTGACAATCAAAATCTTGATGAACTGCAAAGCGAGATTGTCAATATCTGGGAATCTCGCCAAGGGGCTTTGAAGGGAAAAGCACATGCCAACCGTCTTTCAGCTGTCAAGCGAAAGGACGGTAATCCTAGTTTCCAACAGCAGCAGCAGCAGCGCCCTAGTGGCAGCAGCAGCGGTGCTAATGGAGATAATAAAGGAAAAGGCAAGGGAAAGGGAAAGGGCAAAGCTCATTTCCGTCGAGGAGGTCGAGCTGGAAAGAACGAACAGGCCAAGAGACAGGGCCAGGCACATCTCGTTCATGGGGATATGTCTCCCATGATGCACACAGTCACCTTTGTCGACACGCCCGCTGCAGTTGATACCCGTAAGCCATTCTTTGTGGAAACGGAAAAGCCTTTTGACGCCTTTTTCACAGGTACCAAAAGAGCTATCAAACTTGCACGCGATATTGGTGCGAAACCATCTGGTGAGACTGTTGCTGCTCTTGAGGATGTAGTCATGTCTCACCCTGATCTTTCCTCTTTCACTCCCCTTACCCCTGCTCCTCGTCCCAAACGCACTCTCACGGAACGCATCTATTGGAATAATCTCCAATCATCTTCTGATGGTTGGGGATGTAATGACAACTGGAATGATGCCTTCACTCGTTCGGTCAGAACTCAGACCGATCCAGATGCCAATATGGGATGCGCTCAGGAAGAAGATGCCAATTGGAACGAGGACACTCTGGTGAACACTTCGGAACTCGGAAGTGTGTTTGGCTCCATGACGATGGAGTCAGGTGTAAAGGTGCCGCAGGACACAAGGACCCCTGTTCCACTTATCGACCGACTTGCCTCGGATCCTGCTGCCGAGATAATGGAGTGCGGAATTCACCTTGGGGAGAGATTCCAGAATCCCGAGGACCCTCTTCACATCTATGGGGAAGGAGCAACTCCATTCCGAGCAGTAGTGAACGCCTGTGCATCAACGGGCACTCTTTCTCTGGTCCAACGCCTTGCTGCCGTCCGCAGCAAGATGCAAAGTGGCTCACTGCCTGCACATCCCAGTGGCACAACCACTCAGTCCTTACCCTCCAGCCGTGTTGCAAGTCCAACACCTGGAACGAATTCAACAGGATGGGAATGGCTAACTCCTCATCTCGAAAACGAGGATGGAAGGTACGACGAGCTGCTCGATTGGCAGAGAAACGCAACAGTCAGAATGGGAGGAATGGAAATGGAGGAGGAATTACCATCCAGGGTCCCGACTCCGAGTTCAATGCCAGAACTCCAGAGCGTGTCTCCAAGCCTATCCAGCACCAGCAACCTCGAGTATATGTCGACTCCGCGATCGCTCAGCAGGATGAGCCACTCTACAGATCCTGGAGAGGCAACTTCGTCAGCGAGTATTGCCGCAGTAGGGGCATGGTCAGACGGAATTCCAAGCCCAAGACCTTCTACACCCGCCATGGTTATCGGCAGTGCCGCAAATAATTATGGTTGGTCCCTAGATTCTGAGGTGTCTGGCATGGACAACGGTTATCTCAGGTCAGATCTCACTTCTGATCTTATGAATAAAAGTACTGATGCGCTTTTTCCAGCAGCTCGTAATATGGAAGCAGGTTCTTCATGTATATATTTATTACATACCGCTCCTCTGGGTTTAACAACCCCTTTTATTTATAATGAACTGTACACTAGCCCTGGCGGCAACAATAAATATTTATGTGCCTGTGGCACTTTGTTTTCATTATGCCAGAAGTGTAAGAAGAAGAGATCTGATACTGTCAAAATCCACTTCAGTGATGGATGGTTACTTGACTCTGGAGCATCAGCGCATTTTACGTTCGACATCAATGACTTTGTTGAATTGAGTTATATAAAACCAATTCCAGTGAAAACTGCCAATGGATTCACGAATATTCGTGCATCCGGAACAGTCCTGATCTCTCAACGTAAAAGAGTTATGAAATTAGATCCAGTCTATTACATTCCCGATCTAAATCAACGACTCTTATCTGTCGGTCAATTCTTAAATGACAACACGCTTATGTGCAGTAACTCCGATCATATCACCATTTCGAGAAATACAACATTCTTGACTTTCTCAAAGCGTATACCGGAAGAAACGCTATACTATCTTCCACACAAATCGAAAATTGTCGCTTCTAAAGCCAATCTTTTGATTTATCTTATCAACTATGAGATCTTACATCGTCGTATAGGGCATCCCTCTCATGATGTTCTAAAACATATCCGACAACACACCCTTGGCACTCCTGAATTCATCATTCCGAAGGAGCTTCCTTTGTGCAAAGGCTGTCTTGAAGGCAAAACTCCCAAACAGGCTTACCCTCCTAACCAACGACGTGCTACTCGTCCTTTCCAAATTATCCATACGGATTTGAAGGAATTCCCCACGATCTCTTACCACAAGTACAAGTATATAATCGTCTTCTTTGATGATTACACTTCAGATGCTTGGGTACGATTTCTTAAAGACAAAAAACAACCACTAACTGCCACTCGCCAGTTTCTTGCGATGGTAGAAACTCAATATAAGACGAAAGTCGAACAGTGGATGTCTGATATGGGTGGTGAATTCATCAAAGGCACCTACTGAGAAATGTTACTCGAGAAGGGTATTAGAATCCTTAAAAGTGCACCATACATTCATCAACAGAATGGTCGAGCGGAGCGCTTTATACGCACCCTAATGGATAAGGCACTGGCAATGATGAAGCTAGCATGTCTACCTGAATCTTGGTGGGAATATGCTGTCTGTCATGGATTATATGTCTATCAACGTACTCCCTTACGACGACACAAATGGATAACTCCATTTGAAATGCTTGAAAAGGAAAAACCGCGTATCGATCATTTGCGAGTTTTTGGCTGTGGAGCTTATGTCTTTAAACCCGAGGAAACTCGAAAGAACAAACTCGCTTCCAAGTCAGAACTCATGACGTATCTTGGTGTAGCACCGGGAGAATGTGGAAATCTTTTCATGCATACAAACAATGCGGAATTTACATCCCCGCAAGCCGTGTTTGAGGAAGACTTCTTTCCTCGATGTAAAACTCAATCTCGTGGTTCGAAACAACTTCCTATTGAGTCGTCGCAAAGCGATGACACTCCTCTACCACAACCAATCCCTGACGATGATGATGAAGATTTTGATCATCGTCCTCCTCGCATCCCTTCCATAAGGAGACCTGATCAGCTTCGTGACAACGAACCTGAACAGGATCCGCCGCCTTCATCCCTGGATAGTGACTTAGAACCTAGAAGGCCTATAACGCCACCTCCAAGGGAGACACCACCTCCTGAGGCACCTCGAAAAGTCACTAGACCAAGACGGAATTACGGAGAACCAACACGTAGAAGCGAGCGTGTTAGTGAACCAAACAAACGGTACGGAGATAAACACCCTGTACAAGTTACACGCGATCTTGAACCTCAAATCACAGCTGATAAAAGAGCGGAAGCAAAAGCTAAAGCAGAGAGAGACGCTCGGAGAGAAAACCGACGTCAACAAGCTGCAGAGCAACAGGTTCCCGGACCTAGTTCTGCATCCGGAAGCGCATCCCAGGGGGAGCAGCAAGCCGAGAGTGATGACTCTGCACGCCCTGAATCAGAAGAAATGGCAGAACCATGCTGGGAAGGGGGAGTATCTATAAACTTCTTGCTTAAGCAGGCAGTTGCTCCTGGGGAAATCGATTCCCACTTGCTTATTCAGAAAGTTACTTCGAAGAATGATGAGAATCAACCGAATGTTCGTAATATTCACGAATGGACATTCAAAGATATTGCTCGCTTACCTATAGCTGAGCAGGAGGAATGGAAAGTCACTTGCCGCGAAGAACTAGAGGCTCTTCGCAAGCGCGACACCTATGAATTGGTCGAAAGACCTACAGATAGGAAAGTCATCAAAAACTGATGGGTCTTCGACATCAAGTCTGATGGTCGTAAAAAGGCAAGTGTCATGAATCGCCTCCCGTCTCTTTGATTCCCTCTTCATTTCCTTCTACTACCTATCCACTTCTATTCACTGTTCTATCACCTTCCATAAACCCATAAACACTAATTACTTCTCATCATCGTCCATCCCAATCTATGACTCACTTCTCCGCTTCCTTTATCTCCATGGACATTCTCACACATATACTTCTTTACTTGACTCACATTCTTATCTCCTCCGATCCCTAGGCTCCATGGACATTCTCACATATTCATTCCTCTCTTATATATATCTTAGATCTCGTAGCTAGATTCCTTAGTCTGTTCTCTTCGTCTCCACTCCGCTCCTAGTACAGTGCAGTGTTGAGCATAGTCAGCTACTCGATCCCTTTCGTCTCCATTATCCTTTCTCTATCTCATCTCATTGTAACTTGCCAAATCTATCTGTTCATTGTGTGACTTGGGTGGTTTTGCTAAGTGACAACGTTCTTGACACTTGAACAGACTCTCTTACACCCACCTCACAAACAAACCTCGCACAGAAATCTTTAAACAAATACGCTGGCTCTTAACTTCGAACCCTTCCTTGACAACCTACGAACCCGACCTCCACCGATATATCCTTTCTCCATCAAAAAATCAGACGGCTTCATAAACTACCTAGAAGAAGTTAAAACAACAATACACAAACACGCTATTGCATTCGACAATTGTTGGATTGTACTCAACAAAAGATCGTGGACCTCAGGTGAAGTTGCCATCCTCGAATACCTCCGAATAAAAATATCACCTGAAAATACGTCTCCACGCCACGTTGCAATTGCAGACACTTGTTACTTCGTTCAACTAGGAAACACAACTCTTCCATATTGGTTCAGTCACGCCGACTACGAAGAAAGCGCCATCTCAGAATTCTGCCGAGAAGAATACAACGAATACCTCCAGACTCGAATCCCTAGAGTAAACGACTACTACTGGTCGCTAACCTATTGGGAAGACGTCTCAGGAGAACAGTGGGATCACTTGTTTCCGGAATCCGAAACGAGTGAATGAGCGGAAGCGGAATCCCTAGAACCACTAGATCTCGTACAGCCTCACAAAATCCCAGCCGCACTTCCTCTCCACACATCGTTTGTCTCCGACGTCCTCACGCACATTTTCCCCGAAACCAACAAGACTGTTACTTCTCGCATGAAAACCAGTGGGAATTTTGTGCAACCCATCCGTGTCCCAATCGACTCTCCATAAATAATCGACCCCTCTCAACCGAAGAACAAACAGTCAGTATCGAACCAGTTCTACTCTTCCAATCATTACCATCAGAACCTATCACAGAGAACCCGAATCCTGTCAGAACCCCATCTCCAACTTCGTCTCACGAACCGAACCCAGACAACGAAACTCCTCTAGAACCCCAAATCCCTCTCAACAGATCCCCAACGGACAGTACTCCTAGTGCAGTCCAAGAACCCATCTCAGTTAATCCCTCACAACCAATCGATTTCCACTCCCTTCACGCCGCCCTCGAAATGTCCGACGATCCTGCAACAGCCGCTGCGGGAGGGACCCAAGCACTCCACGACACCGCACCATCCGACGATGACGCACAGTCTTCAGCCCTTCCTAGCATGACTACCAAAGAACGAGGAGTGAAACCAGAGAAGTTCACAGGAGACCGGAACCAAACGAAGGATTGGATGGCCGAATTTAACAACTATCTCCGTCTCAACGACCAAGTCTATCCTACCGAAGGCGAAAAGATATCGTTCTTCCTCACACTATTCTCAGGAGATGAAGCGAAACGATGGGCGCGTAACATGATGAAAAAGGTCTTTGAGGAAGAAGATGATTTCAGTGATAGTGATGAAGAATATACGAGTACCGACGAGGACTCCTCCGCTTCGAAACCAAAAACGAAGAAAAAACCCTGGACTCTACACGAAGTGAAGCGAGAGTTCCTACGGGATTTCAAACCCTCAGCTCAGGAAACCCAGGCCCAAACCAAAATAGAACACATCAAAATGGAGGGAGCCCTGGCCGATATAGATAAGTACAACTCCCAATTCAAACGATACGCTGACGATACTGGCTATAACGACAAAGCGTTAATGAAGTACTATCGAAAGGGACTCCCCCGAGGACTAGTCGACCGGATCTCCTACCTATCCACTCAACCCAGAAATCTCGCGGCATTACAAAAGGCAGCGGTAAAACAACACATGATTTGGTTAGAAAGACAGGAAGAGGAAACCTCATGGAGTAAACCTTGAAGGGAGGAAGGACAACCGGGAAGGGGATCACAGGGCACAAGAAGTGGTCGAGCAAGAAGTATGGAAGTAAACGCCTTCCAAGATAACGTCCCAGGTGCATCTTCAATCACTAAATATCCACCGAAACTGACCCCCCAAGAAAGGGACAAAATGAGGAAGGAAGGACGATGTTTCAGGTGCCGAGGACAGGGACATATGGGTAACAATTGCCCTACGTTCCCTAGCACGCCTCCAACCACTCCCAACAACACGACCTGGAGACCCTCCATAAAGAAAACCGCAGTTGTCACAGAGACCTCGGAGCCCAAGGTCGACCCTACCATGGATAACATCTCAGAACTCACTGCCAGAATCGGAGCATTGTCAGGAGAAGAGAAAGAAGGGCTACTAAAGAAGTTCGTAACAGAATCGGATTTTTGAATACCTCCCCTGCCACGTCGTCGGGAGGAGGGACATGGACATACATACCAGTAAAGCACAGGCAATACACGAGCCTTATACCCTTTCGTAAGCCACGATCCCCATCTGAATTGAGAATCACGGCAATCACTCGAAACCAACAGACCCCCTCAATAGAGCTTAAAATCGAATTGATCGGGAAAATAACTGGACGAAAAATTGACGCAACCGCTCTGCTAGACAGTGGAGCAGAAGGAATCATCATTAATGACGCCTTCGCCCAAAAACATCATCTCAAACGCATCCCCCTAGAAAAACCATTTCCGGTTCGAAACGTCGACGGATCAGAAAACGTAATGGGATGGGTAAGGCACTACACCATTCAAAAACTACGAATCTACACCCAAGACCACCAATCTCACCATGAAGAAACCGCCGAGTTTTATATCACGGATATCGGAGATCACGATATCATCTTGGGTACCGATTGGTTACGACATCATAATCCAGAGATCGACTGGGTGACATCAGAGATCAACCTAACACGATGCCCCAACGCTTGCGCACTGGGAAAAGCCCCAGTATTAACCAAAGCTAAGTCGAAAATCTCCCCTCCGAAAACAAAACAACCTGAAATAGTCGACCCTAGAACACATCACCAGAATTACCAAGTAATATTCAAAGACATCGTAGGACCTCACAAAATGACACCACAACCCAAGGTGGCCGGACAACGCCGATCACAACGACCTAGGAAGATCTGACTGCAAAGAATGGACTTAGGAGCGATGCTTGGCTCAGAAGACATGACTGGACAATGGAATGTCCCAGAACAATGGAGTGAACTCGTTATGGAATATCTAGATACCCCAAACGATCCTGACGAAGGTCTGGCAGGAACCAAGCTGAGTATCCGAACTGCCTTTACCAAAGCACGACGAAACACTGAAGACGAATCCACAAACCCGCCGACCACGTTACAAGAACAAATACCCAAACAGTATCACGAACACCTATCGGTGTTCAACAAAAAGACTTCAGAATGCTTACCCCAACGAAGCGATTGGGACCATGCAATCGAGCTACAAGACGGCTTCCAACCACGCGCATGTAAAACATACCCTCTTTCCCCAAACAAACAATCCGAACTCGACTCCTTCCTGAACGAAAATCTCGAAAAGGGATATATTAAACCATCAAAATCTCCAATGGCAAGTCCCTTCTTCTTTGTTAAGAAAAAGGACGGAAAGCTACGCCCAGTACAGGATTACAGAGCACTCAATAAGGGTACCGTGAAAAACGCATACCCACTACCCCTCATCCCAGAACTAATCGACAACTCAAGCACACATACGTGTTCAGTAAAATCGACCTACGGTGGGGATACAATAACATCCGTATCAAAGAGGGGGACGAATGGAAAGCCACCTTCAAAACCAACCGAGGACTATTTGAGCCGACTGTCATGTTTTCTGGACTAATGAACTCGCCAGCGACCTTCCAAGCGATGATGAACACTATTTTCAAGGACCTCATCGACCAAGGGAAGGTCGTCATCTATATGGATGACATTTTGGTATTCACCCATGACCTAGAAGAACATCGAGAATTAGTTCGAACAGTTCTACAGCGACTATGAGACAACGACCTATACGCCAAACCCGAAAAATGCGTATTCGAGGCAGAAAAGGTCGACTTCTTGGGACTGATTGTCTCGCACGACACCTTGTCGATGGACCCAGCCAAGGTAGAAGGAGTACTTGAATGGCCAACCCCCAAAACAGTAAAGGAAGTTCAGGCCTTCTTAGGATTCAGAAACTTCTACAGACGCTTCATCAAAGACTTTTCGAAAATCACACGCCCCCTCTTCGATCTGACGAGGAAGGACAGCCACTGGAACTGGGGAACAGAGGCCGAAAAGGCATTTCAATCCCTCAAAACGGCTTTCACATCCAAACCCGTCCTACTGATGCCAGATCACACGAAGCCATACTGAGTGGAAGTAGACGCATCAGACTACGCAACGGGGGGGATACTCATGCAAACCGGAGAAGACAATCGATGGCACCCAGTCGCCTACATCTCCAAATCCCTCTCAGAAACCGAACGAAACTACGACATCCACGACAAGGAACTACTGGCAATCATACGGGCGCTGGAAGCATGGAGACACTATCTGGAGGGGGCCCCCCATTCTATCGAAATCTTCACCGATCACAGGAACTTGGAGTATTTCCAGACCGCCCAAAAGCTCAGTCGGCGACAGGCACGATGGGCGTTGTTCCTCACACGATTTGAGTTCTCCCTCCAACATAAACCAGGAAGTCTAAATAAAGCTGACCCGTTGTCTAGACGACCAGACCACAAAATCGGGACCGAGAACGACAACACCGACAGAATCCTTCTCAACCCCAAATTCTTCCGAATCCGAGCAACTAGACAAGGAACAGTAACCGCTATAGGAGACGTAGAACTACGACAGAGAATCAAGGAATGCCCCAAGAGGGACCTAGACGTAGTAAGTGCCTTAGATGTCATCCTACGAAACGGACCACGTTCGCTGGTGAAGAATCTACAGGAATGGAACTACGAAGATGGAATCATCTTATTTCGAGGCAAAATCTACGTACCAGCAGACAACGACCTCCGACGGGATATCGTAAAACTACACCACGACTCCCTGGCAACAGGACACCCCAGACGATACAAGACCTACGAACTAGTCAGCAGAGAATTTTGGTGGCCAGGAATGTCAGTCTTTGTCAGAGACTACGTAGCTGGCTGCGCCAAATGCCAGGCGACGAAAACCAACAACCATCCCACTCGGATCCCCTTAATTCCCACCGAAATTCCAGAACGTCCATTTGGGACTATTACCACCGACTTCATCACGGATCTCCCCGAATGCAAAGGATTCAATGCAATTCACATCACAGTCGACAAGTCAACAAAAACGGTCATCATATCGCTGTGTACAAAAACAATTGACAGTGACGGAACGATGAATCTGCTACTTGACAACACTTGGCGGCGGTACGGATTGTGGGATAAAATGATATCCGACCGAGGACCGCAGTTCGCTAGCAAGGTCATGATCGCGATCCATGAGAAGCTAGGCATAACTTCAGCCCTTAGTACTGCTTACCACCCACAGACCAACGGAGAGTCGGAGCGATACAATCAAGAATTGGAACAGTTCCTACGGACCTTCTGTAATTACCGACAAGAAGACTGGGTGGACTATCTACCCTACGCCGAATTTAGTCATAACACCAGAATCCATTCAGTGACAGGAAAATCCCCCTTCGAACTCCTACACGGATACCAACCACGCTTCTTTCCATCATTCAATCCAACCTCTAACCTACCGACGGTAGAGGAACGACTCGAAAACCTCAACCAACTCAGGGACGAACTCAAAGCAAGTCTAACATCGGCCGCCGAAACAATGAAAGCACAGCATGGAAATTATTCCATGTCCTGGACAGGGTACAAGGTCGGAGATAAGGTGCTACTCAACGGAAAAAATCTAAAGACAACAAGACCGAAAGCTAAGTTGTCCGATCGTCGTCATGGCCCATTCGAGATCATTGAAGTAATCAGCCAGGTTAACTACAAATTGAAATTACCGACAACCTGGCGAATACACCCTGTCTTCCACGCTTCCCTATTAACGCCGTACGTCGAAACGGACGCTCATGGACCAAACTACCCCGAACCTCCCGTGGAGCTGCTAGACGCAGACGAAGAATACGATGTTGAAATGATATTAGACTCAAAACCAACCAGAAACAGAAAAGGTACTCAGTACCTCATCAAATGGTTGGACTACCCCGACTCGGAGAATACTTGGGTACCTACGTCAAACCTGACCAAGGTAAAAGACATGATCAAAGAATTCCATCAGAAACACCCCCGAGCTTACCGACACTAACGGCGTCTACTGTCACCACCTAATTGACGGCGACTTCATCGCCCCCCACCACCACAAATAAGGACTCGTTAAAAGGCGGATATACCAAAACTAAACGACAGAACAAGCTCAATCACATCCTACCACACACCTCTTCACCCTCTCACTATACCTCCATCATGACTACACCCATCGCTATCACAGTCTCGACTACCACCACAACAACAATCGACCCGTTGACGGACAACACCGGACGCTGCAGATACGGTCAACGATCAGGCCGGCGTTGCAGATTAGACGAAGGGCACATGGGGAGGCACAGCGGATGTAACCAATGCATCTGGCCAGGACATGAATCGTCAAAACGATGCAAGTTGGGAGCAGGACACCGAGCGAGATGCGCTACCTACCGGTCTAGCCTCCGAGCCAATGAACGAAACAACCTGGGGTGGGGAGATGCAAGCATATGGGGAGGAAACACTCAGTTAAACTATGTCGACGACAACATCGGATGGGGTAACAACAACGATGGATGGGGAACATGGGAAGGGATAGGATGGGGGGGACGTGAATCAGACCTGACAGGATGGGGCACCTTCCCCAACGACTCACCGGAAACTTGGCTGACTATACGTGGTTTGGACAAAAGGATCAAGAAGCAGTGGACGAAGCAGTGGACCAATTGGCTTCCGAGCTCCGGTGAAAGCTCGACCTAGAGGGGGGGTAGTGTCATGAATCGCCTCCCGTCTCTTTGATTCCCTCTTCATTTCCTTCTACTACCTATCCACTTCTATTCACTGTTCTATCACCTTCCATAAACCCATAAACACTAATTACTTCTCATCATCGTCCATCCCGATCTATGACTCACTTCTCTGCTTCCTTTATCTCCATGGACATTCTCACACATATACTTCTTTACTTGACTCACATTCTTATCTCCTCCGATCCCTAGGCTCCATGGACATTCTCACATATTCATTCCTCTCTTATATATATCTTAGATCTCGTAGCTAGATTCCTTAGTCTGTTCTCTTCGTCTCCACTCCGCTCCTAGTACAGTGCAGTGTCGAGCATAGTCAGCTACTCGATCCCTTTCGTCTCCATTATCCTTTCTCTATCTCATCTCATTGTAACTTGCCAAATCTATCTGTTCATTGTGTGACTTGGGTGGTTTTGCTAAGTGACAACGTTCTTGACAGCAAGACTCGTTGCAAAAGGTTTTTCACAGATCGAAGGCATAGACTTTGATCAAGTATATTCGCCTGTTGTTCGATTCGAGACTGTGCGCTTAATCTTCACTTTAGCTGCACTTAAAGGTTGGCACGTGTCTGGTGTCGACATCCGATCAGCCTATTTATATGGCTTACTCGATGAAGAAATCTATATGGAACAACCAGAAGCCTTTAAAGAAAAAGGACAAGAGCATAAAGTCGTCCGGCTTCTTCGTGCTCTTTGCGGACTCAAACAAGCAGGACTTGCATGGTGGAAAAGTCTTGATAAGTCCATGGTGGAACTTGGTTTTAAACGAATCATTTCCGACACCGGAATCTTCATTCACAAACGCTATGACGCCAACAATGATCTTATTGAAAATTCTATCGTTATTGCCGTAGTCTATGTGGATGACGCTCTATTCTGTGGAGCTAACAAAGCCTTAGTCTTACGACTCAAAGGAAACTTTATGAAGAGATGGGAATGTAGGGATCTAGGCGATGCCAAAGAATTCCTTAGGATGAGAATTACCAGGAAAGGCAGCAAGGTCTCTTTAGACCAGTGCGCTTATCTGGATAAAATCCTAGAGACATATGGAATGCAAAACGCAAAAGTTTCTGCTACCCCATTACCCGCCAATTATCACCCTCTTCCTCTCCCAGAAGACGCTCCTGTCAACTATACTCTTCGTCAAAGTTATCAGGAGATAATCGGATCCTTACTTTATTTAATGTTAGGAACACATCCTGATATTTCCTTTGCTGTCACAAAACTTGCGCAATTTGCTGCAAACCCCTCACAAGAACACTACAATAAGGCAAAAGACATTTGCCGTTACCTCGTTGGCACTAGAAAATATGCTCTTGTGTACAACGGTCGAGGGGGAGAAGGCTTATCAGCCTATACAGACTCTGATTGGGGATCAGATCCTGGATCTTGCAAATCTCAAACTGGCTTCTTTCTACAATTAGCCCAAGCACCATTTAGCTGGACGTCTAGACAACAAAAGACAGTTGCCCTATCTTTGACTGAAGCTGAATACATGGCACTTAGTGACTGCAGTCGACAAGTATGCTGGTTCAAGACTCTTCTCAGTGAAATCGAATATCTTCTCCACGCTATTCCAATTTACGGTGACAATCAGGGATCAATTTTTATTGCATCAAACCCTGTCACGGATAAGCGAACCAAGCACATTGATATTCGATATCATTTTGTTCGAGAAAAAGTCATCGACGAGACAGTCAAGTTATTCTTCATTGAAGGAAGCAATAACCCTGCAGATCTACTCACTAAAGCTCTAGATCGAGTAAAGTTTGAGAAGTTCAGAAAACAATTAGGACTTCAGTTTTATAATTGAAAAAAGTCCTATAAATCGCATCGAAAATATCGAGGCACTGGATCCCTTCCTTCCATGGCTGCTTACAGCGCCTACCTATGCTTACACGCACTACCGTGCTGCTTAGCAAGGGGGAGTGTTGAATTGGCGCATTCAGTTGCAGCCATCAACATCATCTATGTAGAACAATAGTAGTAGTTATAAATAGAACAATAAGATTATATAAACAATAAATGTAGTACGACAATAGTGTACGAAACCAGCATTGTACTATCAAGTACAATAGAATCTTATTGTTACTCTAGTATTAGTTTACATGTATTTGTACATCCTCAAAGGTATATAAGGACTCGTAGATAGTCCTCCAAATAACAAGTTTTATACTTAACTCACATTGCTCAATAAGCCTCTTACAAGCCTTACAAGCTACTCTCTATCCACAGGTAAGTTGCGTAGTTGCCACTGTGTTTAGTAGTGTACAGGACTGTACCATGCCTGCTTCACACTTCAAAGATCATGCCAGCAGCCAACAGACAGAGTGATTGAACACATTCATTCATTAGTACATCAGTTAGTGACCAAGGGCCTGGGGCAGCCACTCTGCCAGTGCTTGAAAAGAGGACTTGGACTTACTGACACAATTTCTGTGCAACTCACAAAGTAGACGTCAGTGCATTCCGCTATTGTCGTAGCCGTATCGCAGGCATACAAGGGCATCAAAGCAGCAATATTGACGAAAATTCTGTCGGTGAGGTAGTGGTGAAAGTAATGCAAAGCCTAGACATACGTATGAGTTACGCGTAGGAGCAATCTGCCTCGAGAGTCCGAGTCCGAGCGTGAAAGTAGCTGTGGACTGGTGTTGTCACTGCTATCCATTCCGTCCATCGTTATCTTCTGTCTTCGTGCTTCGGTGTCGGATTGAGGATGTATTCAGGCGGACGGAGCTAGAATAGAGACGGCTGGCCCAATAAGCGCTTCAGCCTTACGTCAGCGGAAAAAAGTTTTTGTTTGGTCTTGTGTGTCGATACCTTCTCATTGTACGCGACGGCCATGTGATGTTGATGTTGATTGAGGACGCGAGACACGGCACTCAACGCGTCAATTTGCATTAACAAGCGCTCTAGCACTCTCATTTGAAGCTTGTGTATATATGTGGTTGGAAAGTATGGTTGATAAAGCTAAGAAGGCAAGTATGGATAGCGTATGATTTTGAAATTTGAATGATTTATTATGCATATAGGGACTAGTCTGTTTGTAGCACTCGTACTTTGTCGTATGCAGAAATGAAGCAGGAAATGCAAATGAATGAATGATCTCGTAGGAGTATACGTATGTACTATGAATTGGTCGTAAAGGGATAGACGTGTAGATGAAGATAAAGATGCAAGTAGTAGGAGAGAAGAGAAAACGGAGATGCAAGGTAGCCATCTGGTAATGGAAGAAGATTTGGAAAGGTAGCGCTGTAGGTCAGTGTGATAGTCATGGTGATGGTGATGGTCATGAAAGAAAGAGAGAGAGAAAAAGAAAAGGCAAGCAAGTATGCAAGTAAGCAGAAAGGTAAAAACAAAAAAAAAAAACCAGATATATAAAAACACCTTTTCAACCCTCGCCTCAGGCTCATTCATCATATGGCCTCCTCACCCTCTTCTGGTACCCTCCTCGTCTCTCTGGCCTCAGCTTCAGCCTCCGCCTCCGCTAATGCTCGCGCCTTCCTCCTCTCCTCCTTCTCAACCCTAGCCAAATGCTCCTGAAGTTCCCTCTCCGCTCTCTCCTCCCTAATCTCATCCTTAATAACAGACAACATCTCCCACAAGTCCACATTGGCGTTTCGGGGGAATCGGGATAGAGCCCATTTGCGTATGAATATTGAGGACTAGAAACAACATAAAAAGAGTTGAGAAAGTTGTGAGCGTCGAAAGACTAGAGTGTTGAACCAGAAAAGTAAAAGAAAGACTAGACCCACCTTCATATACTTCCTCGACGCATGTTTCTTATACACTGTCTCGTTATACTGGGGTGAGATATCCTTTAGGACGTGATTGAGGAGAACGTTGGCTGTCGGTAAGAGCTCGTGTTCTTTATAGGTGGTGTAGTGTATCAGGTTGGGTGTCTGCGCATGAAATTGCAATGTGTCAGTGGAAACTCAGAGAGGGTCAAAAAAAAAAAAAGAAAAACAGCAACGCAAAACCCCCACTCACCCACTCCTCCCTCCCCAACACAATCCTCCCCAACCACAAACTCGCCGCAGCCACCAAACTCGGCTTTGTCCCCACCAACTCTCCCTCAAAACATGCCGCTTCCAATAAATACTTTCCAATCGTCCTCGCACCCACGTCCAAGTCATCTGCTTTACTCCCTCTCCTCAACCAACTCATCGGTCCTCCTCCCCCTCCTCCTCCATGCCCCGATACCTCGTATTTAATCGTCTTCAACACGTACCGCTCAGCTCGGGATATATTTTCAGCCGAAAACGTTCCTCCTGTTAGGTGAGCTAATTCGGATAGAGATGGGGATACGCCTTCTTCGAATTTGGAGGCGATGGAGAAGCAGGATATACCCATGAGTTGGATTCGTTCTAGAGAGATGGATTGACGGAGGGAGAGGAACCGGTCAATGAGGTTGACGGAGAGGAAGAATGTTTCGGGGAGGAAGGCGTAACGATTGACGAGTTGGAGGATCCAGTCGACGAGGATTTGACGTTTTTCCCAGTCCAGTTCGGTGTGGAGGGCGATGTAGTTGGGTGTTGGGAGGTGTTTTGTCTGGATGGGAAAAGGAAAAAAATTTTGAGAAAATTGAAAAAATGAAACTAACATAGACACGGGCTCACCTCGAGCTCTTTCATATAAGCCGTAATCTCATTAATATACTCGGATACCTGAAGAGGATCGTCGAAATCATCTGCGTCGAGGTCGTCCCAATCCTGTACCTCTTGCTCTTGCTCCTCCTCCTTCTTCAGCACTAACCCTTGCCGTCCCTGGTCCCGCTCGAACTCCTCCTGCTTCATCCCGCGCCCTGGTGTTTGCATGTAATAATCACCATCACCACCATCGTCATCTTGCTCCACGACGTTAAGTTCAGCAGCAATACGCTCTTCGTCGTCTGCGGATGAGCCTGCACTTGGGGCTAAAGCTACAGCTGGACGTGGAGCAGAGGTTGGAATGGAGGTTGAGGTCAAGGGTACTGTGATTGTGTCCTCTTCCAAGTCCAGGTCCAGGTCGACGTCGACATCTGCGTCCAAGTCAACGTCAACGTCCACGTCCTGCGCAGCAGTAGCGCCAGCGTCAGACTCTGGTTCCTCGGTATGACGACGCTTAGAGGCTCTAAAATCCTCTGTGTCGTTGTCGTTGTCATTGTCGTCCTCAGTAATATGTTGGAGGTGGTGGTGTCGGGAGGATGTTCGCGAGGTGCCAACAATGTTCTTCAAGTTGGTATGAGAGGAAGCTTCCGCGGAGGCAGAAGCGGAGGCAGAAGTGGAAGTAGGTCGGGTTCGGCTTCGACCACGAGTATCCTCATCGACATCTGCATCGACATAAACTTGATTCTTGCGAGAAGACGTAATAGAGGTAGATTTGGCAGTAGCTCGCGTAGTCTTCTGAGTAACCGACGACATAGATCTGGTAGTAGTGGTAGTGGTCTTCGTAGCCGTACCACCGACAAGTCCAAACGGTTTCCTCGTAGTCGTAGTCGTAGCCTTGGTTGATTTGAGACCAACGCCGACAGTTTCTTCTACCTCCTTCTCCTTCTCCTTCCCTTTCCCAAGCCCGACGCCAGCCCCTCCCACTGCGCCCGCCGCCGCCACCGTCGTCCTCTTCCGTTTTCCTCCTGCTGTCTGATTTTCACCAGCTGCTGCTGCTGTCTTTGCTCTCGAGGCGGCTGTAGAACTTAGCCCAGTAGCAGCTGAGCGATGCACATTCGCCGGAACCTCAGATATCCCAGCTCCAGCGGTAATGGTATTGGGTAGAGCCTTGCCATTGGTGGTACGTGTCGTCATAGACCGAGAAGGCTTAGGCCTAGGCCTGGCATTGGCGTTTTCAGAGCCTTTGTCCTTGTTATTGTCTTTGGTGGTGGAATTGGAGATAGATCGTGTCGTTCGCGTCGTCCGACGGACCTATACATGACAGGAAACGACGGAGTGTTGGGTTTGGAGAAAAAAACAAAGGGTTGTAGGACAACGCACCGGAAGACTTGACATTGTTGTTGGAAGCTGGAAAGAGTCTGTCTTTTAAACCTTGAAAGGGAGAGAGATAGATGGAAGTAGCGAAGAGAGATGTGTCTCGCTGGACTGGACCAAGTTTGAACTGCAGGTTTTTGCCGGTCGAACAATACAATAAAAGGCTTGGACAACAACTACAAACACCGTTGACGCGTAGTTATCACGTGGTCGTCGCGTACTGTCAGCAGTCCATTTTGGGCAGGAAAGTGTCTTTCTTCCGAAATGGGTCCGAACTAGTCTATCGATATGAGATCGAGAGCTTGGGGACTCGGATTTTGATAAAGATTTATTATTGCGAACCTTCCCGCGGTTCATTTCTCTCATATGCTGGTCACAATGACACTTTCCTTAATCGTGTTTTGGCGGACTTGCACCTCGCTTGGAGGTCTTATCTGAGCTTTACGAAGCTGATATTTTTGAGACCAAGTGAGCAAGCAAATGACGAGGAGGTCAACGTCTTTATGGTGGTTGCGGCATTGTAAGGCAGAATTCCCACACTAAAACCAGTGCTTGCTCACTGCTAGCTCACTTCTATGGACACGAGTCCAGGCGTCATAGAAAGCCACTGAAGTAAGCTTCAAAATGAGGTAGGCCTCGGAGGGTACTGGTTGAGGGATAAGGGAAAAGTGCCATTATGAGCCATTCTAAAGTCGAAGAAACCCGATTAGGCACTTATAAGGGGAAATGATTTTCGGACATACGTAGAACGACTACGATAAATAAGCCCTCGTCTTTGTTAAGGTGGAAAGATAGAGGCGTGGGGTGTGCCGAGCCAGGCTGCGTGGGATTCGTGATTAAGTTTGGACGGGTTAAGTTGAAGGGAACGAGATGAGAGCATCCTCATCCTATATTTACAAATACCGAACCATAACATTGTGACTCGGAGTCCATCAAAGAATCATTAATACTCTACTGTCCAGTTTGAACCCTAATTTCCCTCCTACTTATGTATGTATACTAGCAGTAACGACTCGGACCCTCTGCGACCTCGATTCCACATTCGGGATGTCCACCTCGTTGCTCGCCACTGGCGCCGTGACACGACTCTCTGAGTCAGGTGTACAGCTACTCTGAACAGCAGTGTCTCTCGTGATTAGCTTCCGACGAATATTCAGGTTTATCAAGGTGACTTCAATCCAAAAGTTCAATAAGGCCAAATGGAAATGAGGAGAGAGGATAGGACATAGTACATACCATTACTCTGAGTATCAGTCATGAAAGCTATAAGAGCTACCACTGCAATCAGAGCAGTGAAAGAGCCGGTTTTGAGTGCGAGGGCTGCTAGACGGCGAACGAGTCTGAAATGAATTTGTTCATCTTCTTTAATCATTATAGAATTTGTCAAGTGGAAAGGGCACTCACTTGGATGAAGACTTGAGCGTCCTGTCACGGTCGGTGGCTCGATAATATAAGACCAAGAGTAGGGCGATTAGTAGGTCCGCCACCATTGCGGTTGATAACCACAAACTATCGTAAGGAATAACGGAATAAGTTTGTGATACGAGACACCACACAGAACCTGGAAGTACTTACATCCCCGCAGGCAATAGTTGTGTACGTAGAACATTACCTTGGGATTGGAACAAAATGATAATGGTGGTGAGGTACATGGTACTTGCAAACTTTTATGATGCCAGCCAGAGTTATAATTATTGAGGATTATTTCATGATCAACGGCAGCTACTTTGAAGCTTGAAAACAGTACTTACTGACGAGAGTATCACAAGTCCTGCGGCACTTGTAAGCGCTTTTCTTCGCGTTCTTCAACCAAGCAAAATAGGTCAGATAATGAATTGAGTGCAGATGAACTCAAAAAATGCTTACAGGGACCAGTATCTATGCAACATGAATGCCTGCACGATCGATGCAGATATACCAGTGGAAGCCTGCAATAAGCTTCTAGGCCTGCATGCGCAATCGCCGAACAGTAAATAAGTTATTCGAATGACGTTTCATTTTATTAAAATTCTTTTCTTAGCTTACCATGGTTGCGTTTGTAGAGCACCTATGTTTCCTGTGCCACCCATGCATAGAGTCAGCTTCAAAGTTACTCGCCATTTTCTTGAATCGGATTCAAAGAAAGAATAGAGGTACCGGTCTATGTACCTACCTTGAAAGGTGACCGCATCCTAATATGTATCGTATTTATCCAAATGATTTGAAAAATCAGGGGCTGAGTATACGGTGCAACTGTGCAAATGTGTGACTCACCAGGTAGACGTCAGCGCACTCTACGATTATCGCAGCCATATCACAAGCAAGAGCAGCAAAGACAGCCATCTTGATGAGAATTCTGTCGGTGTTGTAGTGGCGAAAATAATATAAGGCCTAGGCAATATGTCAGTGCTTATACGAGTTATGTACGAAACTGTTCAGAAAAAACTGTTACTCACCCAATCAATCACTAACACAAACAACATCAAGTTCAACCATGTTCCTGTGAGCGTTGACCTGTTTCCCGACAACGAACGATGGTCGATGCGCAGAAGCAATGAGATAAAACTTTGATAGCCAGATGAATGTAGGTATCCGAAGCTTGTTGTAGCGCATAAATGTAGAATCTCAGTACTAAATCAACTCTTCTAAGAGCAATTGGAATCAACCCTGTCTCCTTAAACAATGTGATAGCTGGTGCTGTCACTGAAAGATCGAGCAGGCGGCGTAGAAAACGTTCTTGTACTTTCTGTAATGATTCCAATTGTTTTTCATTGATATCGAACGCCACTTCATATCCGAAGATGAGATGTGGATCGACACAGCCCATATATAGGATCCTTCCTTCATCCACAGGAAGCGAGCCAATCATAGACTCAACATGTAGCACAGCATGCGCCACAGTAGTAGCCTTCGACGCTTTGTTCACATAGTGAGGAGCCAGAACGGCGTGAAAACAATCTGCTCGAAATGGACCACCACGCAACGTTGTACCCACATATGTGTATGGTTTATAGGGGCTATGGGTTATGGATTCCGAGTTGGAGGGAGTCGACTGTGGCACAAGTTGGGACGTTCTCCAGCGTTTCGTTATTTTGCAGGGCCGAGGATGGCGAAAGCCCAAGCGAAGCTACAATAATAAATCCATCGAGGTCGACCCTGATCGACGGGATGGTATGTATGTAGATTTGAACACCTTTTTCTACGAAAGGTTCGTGGCTACGCCAGAACTGTATTATATGCAATTGAGACAGTTAGGTGGGATGGACTGAAATCTAATTCATCTCACAATGAGGTGTGTAGCTCGACAACGCTGCTATGCAGGAAAACCTAAGTCGCGCGCAGAAAACTAACTACAACCAGACTGAGGCTGACTCTAGGCACACGGGGAGAATGTAGCTTGAGTGCGATCAAACTGAAAAACGACGAGGCCAGCTGAATGTATATGACCTGATCTCGGGATAATTTCTCTAGCGTTTCCTTGTTCTACAGGGTCGAAGCCCAAGCATAGCTACGGACAATAATTGCCACAAATACATTGAGGTGGACCAGATGGTGCATACATATATCTGAACACCTTTTCTATGAAATGTTCGCAGCTACGCCGGTATGGCTAGGCTCTAGCGAGCGCTACGACTTGCTGAGCCGACACTTCGCGGGAGGATGTGAGTAGACTTGAGTGACACCACACGCACTATAGCTTGACTTGTCCGGTTCGAACCAAAATTTCCCTACTACTTATGTATACTAGTAGTAATGACTTTGCCCCTCTGCGACCTCGATTACCTATTCAAGATGTCCGTCCCATTGCTTGCCACTGGCACAGTGACACGACTCTCTAAATCAGGTATGCAGCTACTCCGAACATCAGTGGCGTTCGTGATTAGCTCCCGACGAATATTCAGGTTGCACAAGAGCGTCAATGAATAGATACTGCTCATGCAGTAGCCAAATATCAGGGTGACTTCAATCCAAAAATTCAACACAGCCAAATGTCAACGTCCCATGCCAATGGAAATGAGAGGAGAAGGGGTGGGACATGGTACGTACCATTACTCTGGATATCAGCCACAGAAGCTGTAAGAGTTACCACTGTAATCAGAGCAGTGAAGGAGCCGGTTTTGAGTGCGAGGGTTGCTAGACGGCGAACGAGTCTGAAAGGAATTTGTTCATCTTCTTAAGCTAATCATTACAGAATTTGCCAAGTGGAAAGGGCACTCACTTGGATGAAGACCTGAGCGTCCTATCACGTTCGGTCGCTCAATAATATAAGGCCAAGAGTAGGGCGATCAATAGGTTTGCCACCATTGCAGTTGATAACCACAAACTATCGTAAGGAATAACGGGATAGGTTTGTGAGGTACTAGTACGAGGCACCACACAGAACCTGAAAGTACTTACATGACCGCAGGTAAGATTTGTGTACGTAGAACGTTACTTTGCGATTGGAAAAAAATGATAATGGTGGTGAGATACAGGGTACTTGCAAACTTTTATGATGCCAGGCAAAGTTATAATTATTGAGCATTATTGCATGATCAACGGCAGCTACTGTTAAGCTTGAAGACAGTACTCATAACCCATACATTTCGGGAGAAGCCAAATCGTATGGGTTTACAGAGAATGATTTCGTTATAACGGGGCGATTCCGTCGCGGTTTTTCGTCCAAGAAAGTGTGGTTTATGGGAGAGTACGGGTTGTTAGGGTTATGGGCTATGAGCTATGAGTCATAGGTTAGGAGGGAGTCGACTGTGGCACAAGTTGGGACGGCGTTCTCCAGCGTTTCGTTATTTTGCAGGGTCGAGGACGGCGAATGCCCAAGCAAAGCTACAATAATTGCCCCAAATCCTTCGAGGTCGAATGAAATGAGGGTGAGTTCTTTACACTCCATTTCCGCGTGTGGCTATGTCGAATCGATCCCTGCTTTTCCCGTTCGTATATTCCTAAAACTCCCGAGTTCTAATTATCATAAAAAACGAATCCAGCCCCTTCCCGGCGTCCTTCTCCTCTGAAACTTGGTACACTCACTATCTCACTCCTCCCACTCATCAGACTCGTTCTCGCCACACTTCAGTGCTGGCCCACACCCCCTTCATTGAATGAATGATTGGTATGTAGAGTGGTGAGTGAACGAGTGATTGAGAGGCGAAGGATGGCTGAGTCTGTATAGTACTAGTAGTGCGTGTAGAAATGCTACCCAGAAAGGAGAGACAGAGACGAAATCGGAATTGGTTTCAAAAAGAGAGCTCGTCAGCATTATCATGACGTTGTTAGATATCTAGGCAAGTCCGGAATATGCATATACATATGGGCACAGAGTGCAGTCAAAGTCGCGAACAGGAACGGAAAGGAAGGAGACTGGAGAACAGAAACAGCAAGAAACAGGATGAGCGATATCATGATAGCAATAGGCTAGTAAAAAAAATCGATGGAGAGTGAGCGGATGCACAAACGCGCATAATAAGGCGCGAACAGAAAGGACGTATGTTCGATCAAATCAAATAAGATGAGAGAGAGAGAGAGAGAGGAAAAGCACGTATGCTCCCTGTGCCGTCGCCGTCCATCAGATTCATACATTGTGGTTCGACAAAACAGACTCAGGTCTATCTGTCTTGGACGGTGACAGCATCCTAACTATCTAAATCCAACAGTCAGGCACTAGAACGCTGGTAGGATGTTACCACGTAATTCACAATAAAAGACAAGGGCAGCCACGACAAAGATCAAGCGTGGCTACAATAATTGCCACAAATACATCGAGGTGGACCAGATGGTGCATGGATCAGTACACCTTTTTCCATGAAAGGTTTGCGGCTACGCCAGTATGACTAGACCCTGGCGAGTGTCACGACTTGCTGACCCGACACTTCGCGAGAGGATGTGGGTAGACTTGAGAGAAACATGCACTATAGCTTGACTTGTCCGGCTCGAAGCCAAAAATTTGCTACTACTTATGTATGTATACTAGCAGTAACAACTCGGCCTCTCTGCGACCTCGGTTCCACATTCGGGATGTCTCCCCCATTGCTCGCCACCACCGTGACACGACTCTCCAAGTCAGGTATACAGCTACTCCGAACATTAGTGGCTTTTGTGATTAGCTTCCGACGAATGTTCAGGTTGTACAAGAGCGTCAATGAATAGATACGGCTGATACAGTAGCCAAATATCACGCTGACTTCAACCCAAAAGTTCAATAAGGCCAAATGACGGGAGAGAAGATAGGACACAGGACATACCATTACTGTGGATATCAGCCATAAAACCTACAAGAGTCAGCACTGCAGTCAGAGCAGTGAAAGAGCCGGTTTTGAGTGCGAGGGCTACTAAACGGTGAAGGAGTCTGAAAGGAATTTGTTCATCTTCTTAAGCTAATCATTACAGAATTTGCCAAGTGGAAAGGGCGCTCACTCGGATGAAGACTTGAGTGTCCTGTCATGATCAGTGGCTCGATAATATAAGACCAAGAGTAGGGCGATTAATAGGTCCGCCACCATTGCGGTTGATGTCCACAAACTATCGTAAGGAATAACGGGATAAGTTTGTGACATACGAGACACCACACAACTGAAAGTACTTACATCACCGCAGGCAAGGTTTGTGTACCTAGAACTTTACCTTGGGATTGGAAAAAAATGATAATGGTGGTGAGGTACAAGGTACTTGCAAGCTTTTGTGATTGCCAGCCAGAGTTATAATCATTGAGCATTATTTCATGATCAAGGACAGCTACTCTGAAGCTTGAAGACAGTACTTACTGACGAGAGTATCAAAAGTCCTACGGCACTAGTAAGCACCTTTCTTCGCGTTCTTCAATCAACCAAAATAGGTCAGATAATGAGTTGAATACAGATGAATTCAAACATACTTACAAGGACCAATATCTATGCAACATGAATGCCTGCACGATTGATGCAGAGATACCGGTGGAAGCTATGTCCAAGCTTCTAGGCCTGCATAGGCAATGGCCGAACAGGAAGTTATTCGAATGGCGTTTCATTTTACTAAAATCATTTTCCTAGCTTACCATTGTTGCGTTTGTAGAGCACCTATGTTTCCTGTGCCACCCATGGAACATGATGCATAGAATTAGCTTCAAATTTACTTACCATTTTCTTGAATCGGATTCAAAAAAAAATGACAATAGAGGTCCCGGTCTATGATGTACCTACCTTGAAAGGTGACCGCAATCTAGTATATATCATATCCAATCCAAATGATTTGAAAAACCAGGCGCTGAGTATACGATGCAATTATGCAAATATGCGACTCACCAGGTAGACGTCAGCGCATTCTGCGATTATCGTAAGCATATCACAGGCAAGGGCAGCAAAGACAGTGATCTTGACGAGAATTCTGTCGGTGTGGTAGTGGCGAAAGTAATACAAAGCCTAGAATTACATTCAGTACTTATACGAGCTACGCGTACAATTGGCCTACAAGAGTCCAGGGCCTGGGCTCTGACTCTGCAAATTATAAACTGTTCAGAAAAAAAACTATTACTCACCCGATCAATCACTAACACACACAGCATCAAGTTCAACCATGTTGCTATGAGCTTTGTCCTGTTTGCCGACGATGAACGATGGTCGATGCGCATCAGCAATGAGATAAAACTCGGAGCGTCTAAGTAATTAAATCATACTAGGAAGCACATACCCAATGACTTTGTGCAGATTGAGATGATGGGCATCCATGGTTTGAACCGGTCGTTTACAGCTCCCAAGAGGCTAGGCTTCAGCTTCGTTGAATCCAACTTTGTTCCTTTGTTCGATCCAGTGCTCGGCGGGCGATGGGATTGGGCTCTGGCTTCCCAGTCGAAGAGGGAGATGCTCTGTAGGTAGAAGAGGGAACGGGAAACTATGTAGGTAGGAGAGGGAAAGAGAGACTGTAGGTAGGAGAGGGAAAGAGAGACTGTAGGTAGGAGAGGGAAAGAGAGACTCGGACTATGTAGGTAGGGTATGGGGAGACTAGTGACAAGGGTTATAATCTGTCTATTACACAAGCAACTTGTCAATATCAATAGAAGATTTGCATTCGCACTGCTGGCCATCGCTTCGCGTGGCAAGTTACGCCCTTTCACATAGTCTATATCATATAAAAAAGCAAGCGTCTAACATATCACAGATAGGGGCATGGGTATGCAGATCCACATTTACCGCTTGTAGAGCAGACCCGCCGTACCAGCCACCACTAAATATACTTTGATTTATAAATACATACACATGTAACTAACTTCTAGAAGAATGGTCGTTGGGTTGTTGATGTACTTGACGCGTTCCGGTGGGCTGTTGGTGGGCTGTCATGTTTGGCATGACGTTCACCGCGAACGGCGATGCATATTTGGAGCATGGAAAAATCTAAACTTAAATGACGGTTTTTGCTCGGCCCCGGGAATACTCCATATGGAATATCGGCCTCAAATCGGTCCCATATGGAGTAGGCCCGGCGAGCAAAAGCTGCTTTGAAAAATCAGTAATTTAAGTTTGTGTTTTTCAGTGGCCCAAATATGCATCGCCGTCCGCGGTGGTTGGTGGGCAAGGGTGATCAAGAGGAACAAAATTTGACGGATTTTGACAAGCGTCGGGTATGAGGTATTGATGGCCGTCAGGAGCCGAATGCCATGGATATCTATATCTATATAAAATGCGACTACCCGTGTGAGGATTTCGACGGCTAATTAACCGAGTAAGGCACAAAGGTCACGTGATTTGCGCAGCCTTCCGACGGAAACACGGCCGCGCCTTACTGCCGCTATTCCGTTGATGCCACGCGATGTACATACTGGCGCGCGCAAACTGCAAACCTAAACTTATGAAACCTAAACATCTGCCTCATGTCCGCAAACTTGTGTCTATGTAATGTGACTTGGACACTTTCTGTGTCTTTGCTCTACTTCCAAAGCTATATTGAGGTACCAGAGAGCTTTGTGGTACATGTAAGGCTGATTTATGAATCAATGACTGCCTCAATTACTGACTCTGTGCATCTCAGAGGTGCATTTTCAATGTGAATATTGTTTTCTGAATTGTTTTTATGAAACTGAATAAACTTTGGCCTATGTAATGTGACTTGGACACTTTCTGTGTCTTTGCTCTACTTCTAAAGCTATATTGAGGTGCCAGAGAGCCTCAACTGTGGTACATGTAAGGCTGATTTATGAATCAACTGACTGCCTCAATTACTGACTCTGTGCATCTCAGAGGTGCATTTTCAATGTGAATATTGTTTTTCTGAATTGTTTTTATGAAACTGAACAAATTCCCAGACCAAACTCTTCAAGAACAAACTTTTCTCTTTCCCTTTTCCTCTGACCCAGTCTATAGTACTATTGACATGTATGTACTTGAGATTGTCTTTTTTGTCTAAGTTACTCAATTACCAACAGGAATCCACAATCTTCTCAGGAGTATGTTTATTTTTTTGTGTAATATTATTTATTAACATTATATTAGTCCTCCACATACTCCAGAGCGCAATCGTCAGGTTGAGCATGAACATCTGCACCATACTCGTGGTCACAGAAAGTGACGGTCCCCCTATTTTTTGACCATATCTCTACAACGGCTGCGTCTTTTTGCTTCAAGCAAGTTGTAAAATCATTCAGTAGTAAAATAGAAAGCTTTTGATACCCAAGCTGAGATGCCCCAGCTAAAGAGTATATCTGTAGAGGGGTATTTCACAAACCCCCATTTTGCTACACCATGACACAATTTTTTCTCGCAAAATCAGACCACACCAGCAGAAAGAGCGGCATCGAAAACAGGGGATGGAATCCACACCCCAGTTGTTAGAATAAAATTGAGGGAGAACGTTGAAAAAGAAAACGCCATGAAATGGCCATTTTGCCGGATTTTTGCCATTTTTGCATGTTTGAAGGCGTTTTCTTTTTCAACGTTCTCCCTCAATTTTATTCTGACAACTTGGGTGTGGATTCCATCCACCGTTTTTGATGCCGCTCTTTCCGCTGGTGTAGTCCGATTTTGCGAGAAAAAATTGTGTCATGGTGTAGCAAAATGGGGGTTTGTGAAATACCCCTCTACAGATATACTCCTTAGCTGGGGCATCTCAGCTTGGGTATCAAAAGCTTTCTATTTTACTACTGAATGATTTTACAACTTGCTTGAAGCAAAAAGACGCAGCCGTTGTAGAGATATGATCAAAAAATGGGGGGACCATCACTTTCCGTGACCACGAGTATACAAGAGCTGCAGATGACCTCTCCAGATCAACATAATCGCTGCACTTTTCATCGCCACACTCCTTCTCCTCCCTCTCCCTCTCCACCCTCTCCAGGTATCCATAATCTATTTCCTCAGGCACCATATCCTATTCCTGGACACACAGCATACAGAGACCCTCCTCCTCAACTTCAGATTCAGCTCCAGAGTCGCACTGCAGCACATGATCATGCAGTAGAGGAGTGGAGAAGACAGGAACAGGCTGAGTATGAGGAAAGACAGGCTGAGATACAACACAGAGCACAGGAGCAACAGAGAGAGCAAGCTGCCCATCTCAGAGCACAGTTAGAGGAACAGAAAAGACAAGAGATGGCTGAGCGTGAGGAAAGACAGCATGTAGAACAGGCCTGATTTTGACCATACTTATCTCTTCTTTTCTCAGTAACAATCAATGTATATAAGGTGCAGTTAATAAGTACATAGTAGAAACAAAAGGTAGTATAGAAATACATCAAATATTGAACCCTGAATATGAGGCACCAGGCAAGTATAAGTACATTAAATATTAACCCTCAAATATGAGGCACCAGCTGAGTATATAAGTGCATCAAAATATCAAACCTCAAATATGAGGTGCCAGCCAAGTGCATGTATACATACTCTTTTATTGAGGACTCAGCGCCAGTGGAGTCTGAGCAGGGTCCAGGAGTGCAGCCCCGGCGAGCTGTGAATCTGTGCTGTAGGTAGGTGCGAGTGATAGTGAGTCATCGTGCCAAAGGCATGGGTTCACAGCTCGTCCACACAAGAGCAGATTTCCTTGGGCATACCAAGTAATCGAGCAGAGGACTGGCCAGCAGACATGCCTAGCAGCTCGAAGCACAACTGCACACCCCCATCGAGTCCTCAGCGACGAATACTTGGTGATATTAGAAATATGTCAGTACAAAGTACTACTGAAACATAGCTGGTTGTGTATTTGGCTACAAAATTTCGTACTTGATCTCTAGATACATACAATCGCATAATTACTGTATCTGATGGTAAAACGAACGTGAAAGAGGTGTAAGGATGCACTGTGCCTGACCTTAGTTGCCCAGTAGCTGACTCAGCTGATTAAAATTTGGCTTGTCAGCCTGGCCTCGCTTAGACCCCCTAGTCGACGCTTGCAAGGATCTGACAAATCTTGTTCCTCTTGAGGGTGATAGGGCACAGACATCGTGGTTGTCAACGTCATTAGTCCTTGGACCCGGTCCAGACCGAGTCTAGGCATTTTAGTTGTCATGTCGCGTCGTGAGTCTAGACCGATGATTCGGTTGTCGGCATTGTAGAGACCGGCAATAGAAGACATGAGAAAGGTTTGGGAGGTCACTCAGCCTAAAGGCCTCGTAATCAACACTGAATCCCAGTGAAAAATGACACAGACGAGATCCGACTGGATGTCGAAATTTCCAAGTAGATATGAGTAGTACTGAGTTGTACAGATAAAATCTGATGGGGCAAGGACTTTTCGGAAATCCTCAGACTCGGTCATATTGATGCCGGTCATATTGATGCCGGTCATATTGATGCCGAGCATATCTGAGTAGTTCCGACAATTTTGGGTCGGGCTCACCATCCTCTCGTATGTAGGGAGAGTGGTTTCATCTTCGTATTCTGTCTATCTGTCTTCCCTGTCGTCGCGCCATGTCCTCTTTTGTTTCTACTAAGTCCAAATTCGTTGTCCTTGTCCGGCCCTAACAGCTTTTCAAACTCCGCTTTGTGCAACGTGGATAACGCGTCCTTTCGTCCCTTCAACATCTCCCGCCCTCTCCTCTCCCTTCTTCTCCCTCCCACTCTCCATAATGCCTCCCCCTCTCTTCCCCAAGGTATCATCATTCTCGATTGTTCCTCTATGGCGGGCTAACATGCGAGGCTCTATCTCCCTTACCCACCAACACTACTGGATATCGCTGAACACCATAACAGCCTACCAGAACGTGTCAAATGCATCAACAACCTGACAACCATTCTTCTAGAAGATAGTTACATGGAATATGAGGCAGGGCTCTTTGCTAGGTGAAGTTGTATGCAGGCAGGATGGATGGGACGCTCAAGGTAGTGAAGTGACAGCCTGGCTTGAAATACAGGCTGCTGCAGGTGCGTACATACTTTCTTTCACTCGGAATTGAGTAACGCTGACACACCTTTTGTCTCTACCTCGATTTCTGTCTCACTTTTCAGCTCAATCTCAACAGACCTCCAAAGTTAAAGCGGTTTGTCTCAACTTTTACTCTAGTCCCTACTAAATACTAATTTTGACTTTAGGCATATCGAAAACTGGCCGATGAGCGCAAGAACAATGTGTGGTATGTACTCTTCTTGTTTATTGCTGTTGCCATTCTTACTCTTCACTTTTCAGAGTTTCGCTGTTCACCCTATCCGTCTTCTACTTCATGTTTTGTACCACTGCGGACTTGGTGAACTCTATTCAGCTTTGGCTTTCTAGCCAGTAGTACTATGTAGTACTCCGATGTAGTCTGATATTGTCAGATATTGTATATGTAGAACCTGATAATTATATGTGTTATTCTGACCACATCTGATACTGCCTGAGACAAAACGCCCGCTGAAATCTGCTAAATTCTGATTAGGTCTGACACTATCACCACAGGTGTAATCGAGTGCCATAACCAGTGCAAACTAGTCGGGTCAAGCCAGATCCAGTCGGAATCCGTCATGCTGCATGTAAAATTCTACGAGTCCCTACGACTACTACCGACTGAAGCCGACAAGGCCCACCATTTCGGTTTGGATCGGATCCAGTCGGTTTTCGTTGGCTCTCGTCTGTGTCGTTTTTCACTGGGAGTCACCTTTCAATGAGTACTGCGTGCCAATAGCTCTCTACTCAAGTACTAATTCATACCTATTGTTAGGCTGCAGGCTATGTCGCAATCTGTTTCCTTGATCTGGTTGCGGATCTTGTAAGTTCAAGGTTTTAAAGTTGAACATTGAACTTTAGGGGGGAGCCTGAGGGGTCAAATATCATGATGTAGCTTCGCCTCTAGAGATCTAGCCTCAGGCTACGGATGCCACTTCCCTGAGATGAGGGGGAATGCACTTGAGTTGTATGTGAACTGGGCTCCTGATTCGAAGTTTTGTACACAGTGGCACAAGTTGGGATGTGCCAGCCGCCAGGTCTCAGCCCTCAGGAGGTCTGATTTTACTGCATGCACAGTCCTATCCCTCCTAACCCATAACCCTATAAACCCGTACTCTCCCATAAACCATACTTTCGTGGACGAAAAACCGCGACCGAATCACCCTTTTATATTGAAATCACTCTCTGGAGTTCTCGCCATCTCCACACAGAACTTGAACATACTTACATCAATTTCACCACAGGCAATGCGGGTGGATGTGAACCTGGGCTAAGGGATCGGAAACAGATGATGATGGTGAGGTACAAGGTACTTGCGAGCTTCAAAGATCATGCCAGCAACCAGCAGACAGAGTGATTGAACATATTCATTAGTACATGAGTGAACGATCAAAGGCCTGGGCAGCCACTCTGCCAGTGCTTTAAAAGAGGACTTGGACTTACTGACAAGAGTATCACAAGTCCTACAGCACTTGACACTGCTTTTCTTCGCGTTCTTCAAGTGCCATTGTAGTAAGTTGCAATTGGGATATACATACATACTGAGGCTACTTCAAGTGTAACCGGGACCGGGGCCGTTACGGTGGCTTGAATGATTCAACTACTTGTGCTTGGCAAGTTGAAGTTTTCGAACAAAGAAAGACTCTGAGTACGTCGACGACGGCGCCGACGCCAGGATGCGATCCCGGCGCTATGTCCGAACCAGCCCTTCCCAGCCTTCATTGACAGCCAAAAGAGGAATCAGAGTGATACATAGAGCCGACTGAGTCGTTGTGGGTGTCGTTGCCGGGCGTACGTCGACGTTGACGTCGTTGAGGTGCCAAGGAGTCAAAGAGACGCGCGAGATGAGATCCGACGACACGGTAAGAGGCCCGGAATCGTCCTACTTTGTAGACATGGTTACTGGAGGCTATATCAGAGAGATTCGCAAGAAGAGCACGACGGGGAGAGGATGCAGATGAGGAAGGCGTTGCGCACTTAGTCCGGCTGTTGTGGCCGTGCACTCGCGTGGGAAGTGAAACGTAAGCGCGTAAGCATCGACTCGTCTCTGAGAATTCAGAAAAGAAAAGTACTCCGAGTCTCTTGTCAACTACTAACAAACTATCAAGGGTCTTGGTCTCAGTCCATTTTAGCCAGGATCTGCAGATGTCCGGTACACAGTCTGGAGTCCTTTGTATATTCCGAAATGGGTCCAAACATCCCTCTGCTCTTCGGCGTGCCCTTTCAGGATACCTACACCTGAAGCACCCTAAAAACTAAAGCTGGCGACTCATACTATGAACAGAATCAGAAATACTATTATAAACTAGCGCTATAGAAAACAAAATGGTACGAGTAGACAGGTATGTAGACGAGTACGACAGCGAAGATAAATGGATACATTGACGGTATGTAGTAGAGTGATGAGTGAACGAGTGAGTGAGAGGTGGGAGAGGGCTGAGTCTGTAAAGTAGGACTAGTAGTGCGTGTAGAAATGTTACGCAAAAAAGAGAAACAGAGACGAAATCGGAAATGTTTTCAAAAAGAGAGCTCGTCAGCATTATCATGACGTTGTTGGATATGTAGAAGGGAGAGAGACAGAGAGAGAAAGGCACGCCCGGAATATGCATATACATATGGGCATAGAGTGCAGTCAGAGTCGCGAACAGGAACAGAAAGGAAGGAAGAAGACTGGAGAACAGAAACAACAAGTTGGGGGAAAAAGTCGAAAGAGAGTGGGCGAGTGCGCAAACGCGTGGTCGATGGACAGAAAGAAAGAAGGTATAGAATAAGAGAAAGGTGACAACTGTAAAGCAATAACAGTAACAGACGCGAGATGAGTTTAAGGATATGTGGGCATGTCACGCGTAAAAACAAAGAAACACGAGAACAAGACGTCGTCAGGAGAATAGTGTAAGAGAAGGTGAGGATGAGGATGAGGATGAGGGTGTGATGTGAGGGTACAGGAGTGAAACTTGAAGGGTAGCTGAAGAACGCGAAGAACAGTGCCAGCAAAGGCAAAGGCGTTGAACAAAACGATGACTTGGATCATAACAGTAACACGCAAGGTCTGCATCGGCCAACACCATCAGTTTACTGCGTCCTCACTCGCTCCTGCCAACCATTCCAAAGGGCATCGACAAAGGCTTCATCAGTCTGTCAAAGACTCGCATCAGTAACCATGCAGACGAAAGAAGAGCAAAAAAGAATACTCACCTGAACAAGCCTAACCACCTCCCTTGCCAGATCCTCTTTCCGAGTGAACTGATTTGCCCCAGTCCCACTCGCACTCACACTCGCAGTCACTGGACTCGCACTAGCAAACAACGCATCCAACAAACTCTGCGTCTGTGTCTGGGGTTGCATTCCCTTTGCTTTTGTCACACTAGCAACGGCACCCCGACTAGGACTGGAACTCGACACCCTCATATTCACTAAGGAAGAGGTCGAACTGGGACCGAAAGCATAACCGGCACCAGGAACAGGTGAAGCAGATGGGGATGGTGATGCAGGAGGGATAGCATCCACGTCCACATTGGCATCACCATACATTCCAAGTGATCGAGTTAAAGAGCGAAGAGTTTCGGTGGTGAACTGGGCTTGTACTTGTTCTTCTTCGTTTGGTTGCCCGAAAGCGGGTACTGGTGCTACATGATCGTGAAGTTCCTTTTCCTTTTCCTTTTCCTTCCCGGAACCTTTACCACCTTTGCCCCTTCGTATCTTTTTCTTGGACACCCCGTTTGGAGGTTCGGTGCTGGTGTCGGTGCTGGTACCGTTGACATGTACACCAAAGCCGACGCCAACGCCGTTTACTCCTACTTCTCCTAGAGATGGTTGCGACGTATGTGTAGGTGTTTGTGCAGAGACCGGCACCCGTACACCATGAGCATGCACAGACACAGGCGCAGGTGATGAAGATACCGAACTCGAACTCGTCCCAGTCCCAGTCCCATTCACGACATGTCCATGTCCATTGACTCTTTCCCTTTCGTTCTTCTTCCTCTGCCCCCTCACACCCTTCTTCTTTGCCTCAAAACTCCTCAAATCACTCAACACCTTCGTTTCCGAGAAATCGAGTTCGAGGATTTCATCTTCGTCGTCGTCTTGTTCCTCTCCTTCCTCTCCTTGCTCTTGTTCTTCCCCTTCTCTTCCTTCTTCATTGTCTTCGTCAACACCGGTACCGTCATCGGCATAATCATAAGTTTGGTAGTTGTCGATATAATTATGTCCAAAATGTTGGTGACTGTTGCTTGAAGGGAAGAAAGAACTGGAACTGGCGTTGACATGTCCATGTCCATTGACCAAACCCAAACCCAGACCCAAACCTGAACTCGAGCTCGAACTCGGTGCAAACGCTGCAATGGGTGCAATCTCGTGAGGAATAGGCGCTCGAGGTGTAGCGTCTCCTTGAGGACTCGACAAGGATGTGGATGTTGACCCAAGGTCGGCGCCTGATGACAGTGTCGATGCAGGAGAACCACCCGAACCAGCACCATTGCTAGCACTAGCAAACAACCCCGCCAATAACGCCGGGACGTTCATATTCCGAACGGCTTCTTGTGGTTCCACTCTGCTTTCTTTGTGGTTTTGGTTTTCTTCTCCATCTCCATTCATCTCCCTATCTCTACCCCTCCTTTGTCCTTCCCTTTCCCTCACACTGCCGCTTCTGCTACTAGGTGTGAAGGAACTAGGTCCACCAAGCAACCCATCCATAACCTCCTGTGTCAACGTTAGCACCGAAGGTGCTAATGTCATTCTCGTTGTTGGGATTGGAGAGAGGATTTGTATGGTTTCTGGTTCGTCTTGGTGTTCTTGCTGGTGTGGGTCTTGTTCTTCGTAATCATGATACGAATTATCGTTGAGTTGACGAGCAACGCGTGTCTTCGCCTTTGTCTTCGTCCGTGTCCGTGTCCTCGATCTGGAGCGTGACTCTGAGCGTGAATGAGATGAATCTCGAGAGCGAGAAGATTTGGACAGAGACGAAGTGGTTCCTCCATTGGAAGAAGTCGAGGTAGTAGAAGGAGTGGAATTGGGGAACGTCGTACTCGTCGATGAAGAGGATAATGGTGGGTTTAAACCTCCAGATCCTGAAGCAGAAGCAAAGATGGTATTGAGAAGGGCTAGGCCTGTCCCATCACCACTACCATTGATGTTGCTAATGCTGAGACTGGCACCGGTGGTGGTGGTGGTCTTAGTAGTGGCTGTGGTTGTCGTGCCGTTTGACAACGACACAGAAGTTGACGTAGACGTAGACGTGGTAGTGGCAGTGGCATGTTGTGACTCCTCTGCGGGCGGCGAAGACGCAGATGCGAAAAGAGACTCTAGAGTCAGCTTTGTCGTCAGACCCGGTTTCACAGTTTTCGATGACGAAGCTGACTGGGGTGAAGCGGCAGATGAAAGTGAAGATGATGATGAAGGCGTCGGCGTCACTGGATTCGATGACGAAGTGAGCTTGGCAAAGAGTTTGTCAAGCTCTGATGCGGTATTGCTGTTGGCAGTCGCATCCATCAAAGCGGATGCAGATGCTCGAGGTGTTTCTGAGCCTTCGACAAGTGCGAAGCCACGAGGTTTTTCTTTTGGTTTTATCTTTGACATTTGGGGTGAGTAGGACTGGGATCTGGTGTGGAGGTGGCTGATGTTGGGAGAAGAGGCTGACGCTGAGGATGATGATGAAGCGACTGAGGGTGCACGGGCAGACGGAGTTTGACCGGCTCCAGCAACGGATGGGTGACTAGACGTAGGCGCAGGATTATGAGGACCATATCTGAACTCTTCGGGATAGGAAACATTTTCCTGGATGGAAGTTAACAGGCTAGACAAACAATGAGTCAAAGGGAGAACGAATAGTGCGAGACACACGCACCGAGACAAAACTTCTTTCATGGGTTCTCGTCCTTCAGTATTATAGAACCAAAGTCCTATCGTGACGGGTTCGCCCATGTCGGAATCAGAGACCTGCTCCTTGTCCTTGTCCCACTTGTAAACATCGGCAAACTTGTCCAGGTGTGGTCTTTCATCTGATGAAAGACTAACTTCGGCTTGGATCCTCTCGGTGCGACTTTTCGCAAAGAAGGGAAAACTCCTCAGCATGGTGATGGAGTTTGAAGCGTCTACCTTGTCCCAGGGGTACAACCGCTGTATGTGATCGTCCATACCCATGCGGTTAAGAATGTAAAAGCCATAGGGGGGATAAGAGTTGCGTTCGTAAAGAAACATGCTGCCCTCGTAGCCGTTCTTCTCCCAGCGTTCGCCGTTGTGGTGGTAGACGCAGACATGACTGAACTGGTCGAAAATGGAAACAATGGAAGGATCCCGACGTCGGAGGACTTTGAGATTGTGGTGGTAGCGGGTTTCTGGGGTCATGCCCATTGCGCTAGACGTTGGCCGCGATGGCGGCTGAGGTGTTTGAGCGATGGAGGAGGATCGTGTGCGCATGGTAGGTAAATGAATGAGGGGAGCAAGTCAAGTCGATTCACGGAATGCCAACATCTTCCGAACCAAACATGTCAAAACACCCCAAAGCCCCTATTGTTGTCGAACAATGGGCAAATCTACAACATTTTTATGCGGTCTCATTTGGGTCTCATGCAATTATTGAGGGGAAAATACTAGGTCCTCATCAATAATTCTTTATTCGTCAGGTGGAAGCTATAACAGATTTGAGCCAACACCCTTCCAGCCCCAAACGACATCGACTACAATAACTCTCCAGGACTTTTCAACGTCCACGCTGCAAGGCAAGTAGCCATCGTCTCGCAGCGGAAAAATCTACTTGATGGCGAGGCTAGCCGATGACTCCTTCCTTCTTTCCCCTTTTTTAGTTTTCGGGTGAGGTGACACATCATGGTAAATGACCAAAACGAGGCCGATGACTAGCGCTATCGGTGTGGCGACGTTGGTACTACAGCCGCTATCATTTATGCAGAGAAAGGAGAAGCTTCATTCTTCTAAATTGACACTGACAGGGCGCAAGCTCTGAAGACGAGGAGACGAAAATGTAGTAGATGGATTGGTCCTAAGAGTGAGTTCCCTGTTCTCTATTACGTCTTCTCTATAGATAGCAGGAGAGGAATTTGATCTAGACGTCAGGTGTTCCTTGTTCGGCTGGACTCCCAGAAGATTATAAGTGAACCCATGCCCACCTAGACCTTGTACACACAGCATCAGCTTCCAATGTCACCCAACCCCAATAACTCTTCCGGTCCCCAGTCCAACAATGACATCGACCCCAATAACCCTCCAAGACCCTCATCCTCTCTCCAAGGCAGAGTAGTCATCGTCACCGGAAGTGGATGCGTAGAAGGTATAGGCAACGGCCGTGCAGCCGCTATCCTCCTCGCAGAAGCAGGTGCATACGTCGTGTGTCTCGATATTCAACCTCATTTAGCCGAAACCACCGTGTCGATGATCAAGGAAGAGTTTGGCGCATACCGTACCAGTGGTGATGGTACTGGTACAAGACGACCCACGGCAATCTCCCTCGGCGCAGACGTCACAAACCCCCAAGACTGCCAAAAAGCCGTCAACTTCACTCTCGAAACCTACGGCAGATTGGACATCCTCGTCAACAACGTCGGCATCTTAGGCGCTTTAGGTACAGCAGTCGACGTCGATCCGGAAGAATGGGCAAAAAGTCTCGCAGTCAACATCACTGGAGCCATGTTAATGTCGAAATACGCTATTCCCGCTATGATGAAGAATCCTCGGACAGTGTTTGGCGTGAAAGGAAGTATAGTGAATATCGCGAGTGTCGCAGGATTGTTAGGCGGAAATAAAGATCACTTGGTGTATCCGACCAGTAAAGGTGCAGTGGTGAATATGACGAGAGCGATGGCGAGTCAACATGCAGATGAGGGTATAAGGGTGAACTGTGTCTGTCCAGGTGAGTCCATGGCCAGTCACTGTTGTTTTTCGTCTTCAGTTATGTCTCTGACCTTCACGCATGGATGAATAGGTATGGTCTTCACTCCAATGATGTACGCAAAGGGAATGCCGCGGGAACTGAGAGAAGATCGACGGAAACGCAGCTTGTTGAAGACTGAAGGCAATGGGGTGGGTCAACTCTTTGGGATTGTTTTTTCAGAAACCTGATTTATATACTGCGTACTCATTGGCAACTTTCGCAGTGGGATACGGGATGCTTGGTCCGGTTCCTTGCAAGTGACCAGGCGAGATGGATGACTGGTGCTATTGTCCCTGTCGATGCTGGTGCTACAGCTGCTCTGACTTATCCGAAGAACGAGAAGGAGGCAGCCGTGTTTGAAAGGGCCAAGTTATGAAAGTAGATTCGGACACATCGGGCCAGGGTGTACTCTTCAAAGCAAGTAGCCATTGTCTCGTAGCGGAAAATCTGCTTGACAGAGAGGCTAGCTGCTGACCCTGTATCCAGAGGACAAAGGAGACGCGTCATTCTTCCAAACTGGCAGGGCGGAACTTATAAAGACGAGGAGACGAAGATTGAGATAGGTTGAGCTTTTACTTGAAGGCATCAGTGCCTGGGCAAGTCTGGGACGAATTGACGAGAGGAATGGTTGAAAAAAAAAAAAAAAAACACTACAGGCTGCAGTTCTCTCTTACGCCTTCTCTATAAATAGCAGAAAAATGTAAGAATTTCATCTACACGTCAGGTGTTTAGCTGGACTGCAGAAGATATAAATGAAACCCATGCCCACCGTGTACACGCAGCGTCTCAGCTCCCAGTCGTCAGGTGTTCAGCTGGACTCCCAGAAGATATAAATGCCCTTGCCCACCGTGTACACGCAGCGTATCAGTTCTCAATGTCACCCAACCCCACCAACAATGACATCGACCCCAACAATCCTCCAAGACCCTCACCCTCTCTCCAAGGCAGAGTAGCCATCGTCACCGGAAGTGGATGCGTAGAAGGTATAGGCAACGGCCGTGCAGCCGCTATCCTCCTCGCAGAAGCAGGTGCATACGTCGTGTGTCTCGATATCCAACCTCATTTAGCCGAAACCACTGTGTCGATGATAAAGGAAGAGTTTGGTGCATACCGTACCGGTGGTACTGATACAAGACGGCCAACAGCAATCTCCCTCGGCGCAGACGTCATAAACCCCCACGACTGCCAAAAAGCCGTCAACTTCGCTCTCGAAACCTACGGCAGATTGGACATCCTCGTCAACAACGTCGGTATCTCAGGCGCTTTAGGTACAGCAATCGACGTCGATCCGGAAGAATGGGCAAAAAGTCTCGCAGTCAACATCACTGGAGCCATGTTAATGTCGAAATACGCTATTCCCGCTATGATGAAGAATCCCCGGACGGTGTTTGGCGTGAAAGGAAGTATCGTGAATATTTCGAGTGTCGCAGGATTGTTAGGCGGAAATCAGGATCGGTTGGTGTATTCGACAAGTAAAGGTGCAGTGGTGAATATGACGAGAGCAATGGCGAGTCAACATGCAGATGAGGGTATAAGGGTGAATTGTGTTTGTCCAGGTGAGTCTACGGCCAATCATTGTTTTTCGCCTTCGATTATGCTTCTGACCCTTATCCATGGATGAATAGGTATGGTCTTCACTCCAAGGATGTACGCAAAGGGAATGTCACAGAAACGGAGAGATGACCGACGGAAACGCAGCTTGTTGAAGACTGAAGGCAATGGGGTGGGTCAACTCTTTGGGATTGTTTTTCAGAAACCTGATTTACATACTGCGTACTCACCGGCAACTTTCGTAGTGGGATACAGCATGCTTGATCCGATTCCTTGCGAGTGACCAGGCGAGATGGATGACTGGTGCTATTGTCCCTGTCGATGCCGGCGCTACAGCTGCTCTGACTTATCCGAAGAACGACGAGGCAGCAGTGCTTGAAAGGGCCAAGTTATGAAAGCAGGTTCGGACATATCGGGCCAGGGTGTACCATGGAGATGATGAAGAGGGAGTAACACGTCGAAGTTGCGTCAAAGTAGCAATCAACTTCACGATGTACACATATAACAAGAGAAAAGAAACATGTTGACTTCAAAACACCCATAATTTACACCGGAACATAGTACATAGTTTGTATCATTACACAGACCACGACCGAGCCCTTACAATGGCAAACTTAGAACAAAGGCGGCAAACGGATACCTTGGTCTTGCACAGGAGGACTAGCACCCGAGCCAAGCATGATCTTCGTACCAGTACTGGTTACACCATCGATGGTTAAGAAGAGGTACGCTATATTCAAAAGGAAAGTAAGTGGATTAGAAACAATACTGAAACGACGACATGACGCACCTGGACCAGGAGGGAATACCCTGTTATTAGGAGGAGAAGTGATCTCGAGCGTTTTCTTGTCAGGTAAGAGAAGAGCTTCCAAAAAGACAAGCCGAGCGCTCGAGTGGAATGCGTGCGAGGAGAAGCCCAGGTCCATGAGGGCGACTGTCAGAAATCACGGTCAGATGTTACAGAACTATATCAGTACAAGGCAGCGTACCCTGAATAGACCCGGGAGAAGTATTCAGATTTCGTGGAATAGAGACAGGGATGGAGACTTTTTGGTTAAATGCGATCTTCTTGGGTACCTTGTTCAAGGAAGGCCGAGCAACGCTCATGTAAGGAGGGTTGAGGTATTCGACACGGAATTCGCTGCCAGGTGAAGGAAAATGAATAAGAAAAGAAAAGAAAAGAAAGAGAGACAAGAGTGTTACTGACGTGCTAAACTTGACATCGGTAACGACACCACCGTTGGGGTTGGACCCGGCGATGAAAATGTTTCTACACGGTTAGTCAACGCGTTAGCCAGCTTCAAAACCCACTTCTAGCGAACACATACCCAGCGGGTGTAAGAGAAACACTAGAGTGATACATCCTCGCAATATCCGTCGTCGGTAATCCTTCTCTGCTGAATCGCTTGCCTATAGGAGCAGATGGGTTGTACAACAATGGAGTCTTCCTGCGTAAACATAACCACGAGCATCCTTTTCAGTCAAAGTGTTTACCTTCGTGCAAAAACAAAGGTACTCACACAGGATTATCAGCATTCGAATTTCCAACAGCATCCCTCACCCCATTCAACGCTGCATATCCTGTCTTGCCTCCATTGATGATAAGCACCTCGCCATTTGGCATCAACACCATCTCAGGCATCATCCTCCCCTCGGGCATCCTTTCTACAGTCCAACCCTTCTTAATTCCTTCACGGGTAAGAGTTATCCTGCTACACTGATCTGACGCGGGGTCTTGTGCACTTAGTAGTGAGCTGGGGGTACCATTCACATCGTCGTTGGTGAGTTGATCACTTGCATTGGTTCCTCCACAAACGAGTACTTCAGGGATGTAGAGAGGGGGAGAGAGGGGGAGGAGTGCGGCTGTTCCATCGTAAGGGTTCGTGACACGGACACCGTTAGGGATGTCGGGAAGAATAGTTTCAGTGTTGGTTTCGATGTCGTAGATAATGGTCTGATTGTTGGCGGCTATGAAGACCTTGCCGTCGGGAAGACCAAAGCCTCTAAAAGAGAGAGAGAGGGATCAATATGGTTGTTACAACTTCAGGCAGAAGTAAGGGCTCACCGAGGGAACAAGTTGGCAGGAAGACTTCTATCGAGGAAAGCTGATGGTCTAGGAACACCTCTGTCCTTTTGTGGGAAGAACTCGAAGGTACTTGCTGAGAGATTTTGAGTGCTGAAAAATGGCGTATTGACCATGATTCCTCCAATGATCATCTACGAAGAAATAGTGCATTACAAGTTAGAAGGCATGTGGTACAAGAAACACCAAGACAAGAACTCAAACTCACCAAAGAACCGTCAAAAGTTCTAACAGTGGAAGTATACCACCTCTTGACGGCGAGATGATGCGTTGCAGGGTTCTCAAATATGGTACAGTTGACACCTGCTGGATCGTCGCAAGGCTCAAAGATCCTCAAGCCCATCAAGCCATCTTGGTCTGGAGGAGTGGATTCGCCAGCTGGTAATTCGAATACGAGATAATCAGCTTTGAGCTCAGCTCTCTGAAAGCGACGTCAGGATCCTCACCTTCCAATATTTAATCCCCAAGAATTCGATAGAATTCCAGACGAAAACAGCAGGTAATTTCGGACCAAATCAGACGAGGCATCAAGCACGTCAGATCGCATCTGCAACGCAGTTACTAGAGAAAAACAAACCAGGCAATTCCACGGGCTGGCCGCCGACGCTCACCTCAGAAACGGTCAGTCTTGCGAACATAACAGAAGAAAGGAAAAAGAAAAGAAAAGAACCTACCATAGTCCCATTACTCAAAAATCCACCCGAAGCACAGAACGTATCCGTTACAAGATCAAGAGGCGTAACACTATTCGTCTCAGTGTTCCATAAGGCTCCCCAAGCTTGGTGTCCGTTGATTTGAAGTGGATCACCCAAGACTCTGTCGAAGATGACGATGAGGGTTGGAGAAACGACGATAGCTTCCAGGGCAGTGATTCCTGTGGTACCGTTTTGGACAAAGTTCCAGCCCAGACCGGCGTCGGAGACGGAGAGGGCGGTTGGCAGAAGGGGAAGAAGCGAGGCGATGAGAGAGGGTAACCTCATGGTGATTCAGAAAATGAGGTCGGTTGGGATACAGAGTGAGGCATTTAGTGTTTATATATTCTGAAACATCCCATACATTCCACAGATACTCCCGGAGAGAGGTGAGTGGGATTTTCTTGGTAGCCGTCTTCAATGCGTGAGCAGCAAGTGTGTACAGAGAGTACCAAACGGGGGATAGAAGACACTGGATATCGTCTAATCTGTGAAACCGTGAAAAAACCATGATAGTTCCCTCTCTCGCCACCTCAGTTTCCTTCACACACTCGTTACCCATCAATGCAGTATTCATGATCCCAAGGGAAGATAGACATCGACAGTCACTGCACTGCTACAACAAAAACCGGTGATTTCAGGAACTAGAAGAATCCTGTAGAAAGCTTTGTGAATGCTTCGTCAGAATCCACAAAGTTGTCGATTTGGTCAAGGCCAGGGTAGCAGGCTGCAGCGGTTGAGAAACGACGTATCCGTAGACCACGTGACCTTTTCAGTATCGTCAATTTGGGCAGCGGCTTGACCTCCTGAGGTTGAAGCAGCTCTAAAGACTACTCGGACCCAGTGGCTTGGAAAAAACGAACATCTTCAAGATCCCACACCGCACATCCCTAAATGACCGGTATCACATCGGCCTGTTTCGGACCTACTTGGTAGCCGGATAACCTGTTGGAACTTGGAACCTGTTGGGTACCCAAAGGTATGGAAGAGAGAGTAGAGGCAATGCTTCGAAATGGGCGAGGAAGAGTAACGGAAGGAAGCCCGAAGGTTTAAGGTAACCATTTTTCACATTCAATTATTGGAACTTGATCGGAACTAGAATCAGGCCACAGTCACAAAGAGTTCTAGAAGATACCTTTCGAGAAGATCCCCGAGGCGAATAAACTGGTAGCAAATTTTTAGAAATAGGGACAAAGTGACCGCCACTGACAGCATACCAGTGAGAATATCAAGTGAGGGTGCCTAATTCTCGGCCTCTGGTATCATTTCCAACAAGAATCCGTACTCTAAGTTCCGAGTCAGACTCGATTTCCGAGAAAACCCAGATAGAAAGGACGAAGACTCGGCCACTAATCACGAAAAGACAGCTCAATCATGTTTTAGACCATGCCCGACATTTGGAGATTCATGCGTACAATGGTGCCTTCCACAGCGTTCATGACTACCCTAAAAGCTGCAGTATCGGTAGCTGTCGTTATGCTGGGAAAGAGTGAGAATTATTCATGAGCACGTAGTACAACTAACAGCAAAGTATGATTACTCACTACATATAGGTTGTCCGATGAGGGGAACGCGACAATGCACCAAAAAGCTTCTTGAAATGCATACATGCCTTTTCAAAATCCTCTCCTCCTTCGTAATCGGGAAAATACCGTCCCACTGGGCTCTGCAAGGCAGACATTGAGACAAAGGATGGCTTGACGGAGAGTACGAACCCTTGACAGTTTTTTCTCGAATATGTCGCTCTTATTGAGGAATAGGATGAACGACGTGTCGCAGAACCATGGTGAAGTACAGATGGACTCAAAGACAGAAAGTGATTCGTGCATTCCATTCTATGAATCAAAAACTTGTATTAGCACTTTTGTAGCTCATAACAAGAATAGCCTTACCTGAGTCTTATCCTCTCTCAGCGCCTGGTCATATTCACTGAGTGCAGAGAAAAAGAGTATACTGGTCACATCCTGAAAACAGTGTATCCACTTTTTTCTTTCTGAACGTTGTCCACCAACATCAATAACTCGCATACTGTGGAAACCGCGTTTAGAGTCAACTGGGTAAGAAAGTGAAGGAGCATCTAACAGACGTGCGTGTCCTGAGTGGAAATAGCGTCTCTGTGATTCTAGTGGTCTTCTGGCGGGCGTTAAGGACGTCTGTTTCGGTTGGAATATAACCGGGAGAGGCTATCCGATGGACTTCAGAAAAGAAGCTGCATTGGTTCAGGGTGCCAAATTAGAGTCCAGAAGAATGAAGGAAGGGAGAAAGACTGACTAGGTCGCATTATCCATCAGGTAGAATTCACTCCCATGCTCGTCTATCACTCTCTCGACCATTGGGTCTGTCCAGAATTGATGTATAGCATCCGTTAATTCGGAAGACATCATAATAGGCATATCTTCAGAGGCCACGCAGGCAGAGATCTTGTCAACTGCGGCCTGTGAAACGAAGGTAAGAGAAGAGCCGATATGCATGAAATTGAAAGACTGACCTGGTTCGGGTGGAGGAGTCCAATATTCAGTATGGCCTCAACGATAGCCTGAGCACTCTCGACGATGTTGCGGTAGATGACTTGACAGTATACCTGGCGTTCCTCCTCTGGTATACCACCGCAACGGATGATGCACATCTGCTTTATCATCGTAGACTTTCCAGATTCACCCGTACCTGTTACATGTAGGATCAGTCAAAGAAGACAAAAAATACGCCACCTGGAGACATACCCAATAGCAGAACCTTGCACTCCTGCGCCAATTCCCTCTTCCAGTCTCTGAGTGCCTTGTCAATCCTTGTAGATCTCTCCTCTTCCTCAGACCGACTATCTTTCCACCATGACAAGGCTCCACAGTCGCACATGCGTTTTATTCCGGATTCCTAGGAGGGTCTTCAGAGACTTGCGAGACGGCTGCACCGATGATGAACGTATTGAATGATTCATAGTATTGAAAAGAGGTGTTGCTATGTGAGGACAACGATTCAACGAGTGCTGTTGAACTATAATTAAATTATCCGTAACCCCGTTCGTGAATTGCTGTGAGCTACGCCTAGAAGTGAAGTTGTTGGTCGTTGGTAAGGAGTGGTACTTGCAGTGGCACGTGGTGTCTCTCTGTGCTCGACGCTAGCTCGTGCGTTCTCGTCGTTTTCAACAAGCCAAGCTCGAGGATCAGAATCCGACCAGCAACACTCTAGAGTACATATGACATCATTGGGCTCGCTTCGCTCACCCATAACACAAATGCGAAGCATGCTTTATATTCGATGCGTGTGGCCAACCCCATCCCAATTGGCAACTTTAGATGATGCTCCCAAACCGTTATACTACACTCCTCCTCCTTCAAACGTGACGACCAGCTCCAATGGCTTGATAAGTCGTGACTACAGCCCCTGCCACAGACCAGGCTAATCATGGGGGATGCCAGTCTTATCCGGACCCGAAATCGGCTCAACAGGCGGTAAGTCGAGGCTAGATGGTTCGATCCAAGGTTACATGGTGAGTAAGGGAAGTAAGACAAGGAAGCATAGACAAGGGCTGACGAGAACTGACCAATATTTGACAATACGCACTTAGTCCTCTAAAGTATCTGCGTGATTCTCAAACACATGGTTAAAACGGTGTCTTCCACCGCAGCCATGACGATTCTGAAAGCTGCAGTATCTGTAGCTGTCGTCACGCTGGCGGAGAGCACAGAGTCAGTAAAGACTTATGTCGTAGGAACTTCATAACAGTCACGACTCACTATACGTAAGTTTCCCTTTTTCTCTGCCCAGCTGGTTGTAGTGCCATCCTGGCAAATCTCTTTTTGAAATAATCACACCCCTCCTTGTAGTCTTCTCCTCCTTGGTAGTCATGAAAATACCGTCCCACTGGGCTCTGAGAAACAACTGTCACTAATGCCAAGGACTGCTGCGAGAAGGGAAAACGAACCTTCGACACCTTTTTCTCAAAAACGTCCTTTTTATTCAGAAATAGGATAATTGATGTTTTTTGGAACCATGGTGAGGCGGTGATGGAATTAAAGACACGTAATGATTCCTCCATGGCATTCTGCGTGTAAGAGCCAAAAATCAGAATATTTGCATCGAGATATCCGAGTTGCCGCTTACCTGAGTGCGATCCTCCCTCAATACTTGATCGTATTCACTGAGAGCCGCGAAAAACAGGATATTTGTCACGTCCTGAAAACAATGTATCCATTTTCTTCGTTCCGATCGTTGTCCACCGACATCAATAAGTCGCAAACTGCGGAAGACGCGTTCCAACTCGGGTGGGAATGAAGGAGCATCATGTGTCCGACTCACGTATGGTCCCTCAGTGGAAACTGCGTTTCCGTAATTTTAGTGGTTTTATGGCGAGCATTCAGGACATCTGTTTCTGTCGGAATATAATCTTGGGATGATATTCTGCGGATCTCTGCGAAGAAACTACATGAAGAACGGGATAGACGTCGACAAGGTCAACGACCGGTGGAACGGGAAAAAGAAGAAAGAAACTTACTAGGTCGCATTATCCATGAGGTAGAATTCACTGCCATGCTCGTCTATCACTCTCTCGATTGTTGGGTCTGTCCAGAACTGATGTATTGCATTCGTTAATTCGGAGGACAGGATAATAGGGATGTCTTCTGAGACCACACAATCACTAATTTTGTCGACCGCAGCCTGCGATTGGAAAAATATAATTATATATGAGGGACGAAACGTGATTGTATAAAATGTCAATGAACGACGGACCTGGTTGGAGTGAAGGAGCCCAATATTCAGCATAGCTTCAATGATAGCCTGTGCACTCTCCAGGATGTTGCGGTAGATAACCTGGCGATAAAATCTGCGTTCTTCCTCCGGCAAACTACCATTGTGTCTGATGCGCATTTGCTTCACCATTGTAGACTTCCCAGATTCACCGGCACCTATTCAGTTGGTTTCAGTCCAGTGAAAGAGAAGGAGGACACAGTGGTAACCATACCCAGTAGTAAGACCTTGCAATCCTTCACGAATTCTCTCCTTCCGATCATGATTTCCTCGTCTATCGCTTTCTCGTGCTGCCTCTCCTTCCACCATGACAGAGCTGAGCATGTGCAGTCACACATGCCGTTTCTTCTTCGACAAGTCTTGAAAGAACCGTGAAAGCCGACTACAAGGGAATGATTAAGTCGGTCAAGGTTATGGTGAGAATGCCGTAGATTGAATTGTGCCAGTCAATTATCCAGTGACCAGTGACGTTTCTGCAATGATGCGTATTCCTCGACTCCGTTCATTGCAGCCTCAGTGGCAGTGGTTAAAAACATCATTGTACGGCCGGCATGTCATAAGAGTGATAGTCCTCATGAGTGAAGGCACAGCGGGGCGCGGAGCATATTTGCCAGCCATTTTTGTGCACTCTTAAATGACGGATAGTTCACACGATTTTGGGTGAGATAAAATTGATTGTATTAGCTGCCAAAAAAGGGGTCGTAAAAGCTCAAATTATGCGCTCAAGTTTTTCCATGCTAAACTTTTTATTCATTCATGACCAAAAAAGGGAAGCAAATAGTATTCGAATTCTGATTTGTGAGAAAATGCGAAAAAGGTATGATCACTATTTATGTGCCGGATTCCGGCGAGTAAAAGGAAAAGCACTGCGGATGGGAAAAATCTAAACTTAAATGACAGATTTTTGCTCGGCACCGGACCTACTCCATATAGCACCGATTTGAGGCCGATATTCCATATGGAGTATGCCCGGCTGTTGAGAAAAATCGGTAATTTAAGTTCGTGTTTTTCAATGCCCCAGTGAATTCATTTTACTCGCCGGAATCCGGCACACAAATATTGATCATAGCTTTTGCGCATTTTCTTACAAATCAAAACTCGAATACTATTTACTTCCCTTTTTTGGTCACGAATGAATAAAAAGGTTTAGCACGGAAAAGCTTAAGCGCATAATTTGAGCTTTTGCGACCCGGTTTTTTAGCAGTAAATACGACGGATTTTATCTCACCCAAAATCATGTGAACTATCAGTCATTTAAGAATGCACAAAAATGGCTGACAAATATGCTCCACGCTCCGCGCCCCGCTGTGAGGTGGTGGTCGTTTGTAAGGATAGTACTTGCACGTGCGCTCGCCCGCGAGTTTTCAAAAAACCAAACATTGAAACAACCACACTCTCATTGCTCTACATATGACATCATATTCTATGTGTGTGGCCAACCCAAGGAATCCATCCCAATTGGCAATTTTAGATGATGCCCCCAAAATGTTACCGTCGACCGTGACGAGCAGCCCCAATGGCTTTTGTAGTGTAGTCAGCTAATTCACTCTTGATTCTTGATTCTTGAGCAGTTGTGATTACAGCCCCTGCCACAGACTGGGCCAATTGTGGGGCACGCCAGCCCTATCCAGACCTGAAATCGACCCAACAGGCACTAAGTCGAGGCTAGATGGTTCGGTCCAAGATTACATGGTGGGGAAGGGATGTACTAGTAAGACAAGGAAGCATAGACAAGACTGACGAGAACTGACCAATATTTGACAATACGCACTTAGTCCTCTAAATTATGTTCAAGATCCTCAAATTTATTTGTAAAATGGTTTGTTCCACCACAGTCATGACGATTCTGAAAGCTGCAGTATCCGTAGCTGTCGTCACGCTGGCGGAGAGCACAGAGTCAGTAAAGACTTATGTCATAGGAACTTCATAACACTCACTATACGTAAGTTTCCCTTTCTCTCTGTGCAGCTGGGAGTTTTAACATCTGGAGAAATCTCTTTTTAAAATAATCACATCCCTCCTTGTAGTCTTCTCCTCCTTGGTAGTCATGAAAATACCTTCCCACTGGGCTCTGAAAAACAACTGTCACTAACGTCAAGGACTGCTGCGAGAAGGGAAAATGAACCTTCGACACCTTTTTCTTAAAAACATCCTTTTTATTCAGAAATAGGATAATTGATGTTTTTTGGAACCATGGTGAGGCGGTGATGGAGTCAAAGACACATAATGATTCCTCCATGGCATTCTGCATGTAAGAGCCAAAAATCAGAATATTTGCATCGAGGTATCCGAGTCAGTAGCTGCCCACCTGAGTGCGATCCTCCCTCAATACTTGATCGTATTCACTGAGAGCCACGAAAAACAGGATGTTTGTCACGTCCTGAAAACAATGTATCCATTTTCTTCGTTCCGATCGTTGTCCACCGACATCAATAAGTCGCAAACTGTGGAGGACGCATTCCAACTCGGGTGGGAATGGGAGAGAATTATCTGTCTGACTCACGTATGTTCTCTTAGTGGAAACTGCGTTTCTGTAATTTTAGTGGTTTTATGGTGAGCATTCAGGACGTCTGTTTCTGTCGGAATATAATCTTGGGATGATATCCTGTGGATCTCTGAGAAGAAACTACATGAAGAACGGGATAGACATTGACAAGGTCAACGACTGTTGGAACGAGGAAAAGAGGAAAGAAACTTACTAAGTCACATTATCCATGAGGTAGAATTCACTGCCATGTTCGTCTATCACTCTCTCGACTATTGGGTCTATCCAGAACTGATGTATCGCATTCGTTAATTCGGAGGACAGGATAAGAGGTATGTCTTCTGAGATCACTAATTTTGTCAACCGCGGCCTGTGATTGGAAAATATGAGGAACGAAGCAAAATAAGAATGAACGACGGACCTGGTTGGAGTGAAGGAGCCCAATATTCAGCATAGCTTCAATGATAGCCTGTGCACTCTCCAGGATGTTGTGGTAGATAACCTGGCGATAAAATCTGCGTTCTTCTTCCGGCAAACTACCATTGTGTCTGATGCACATTTGCTTCACCATTGTAGACTTCCCAGATTCACCAGCACCTATTCAGTTGGTTTCAGTCCAGTGAAAGAGAAGGAAGATACAGTGGTAACCATACCCAGCAGTAAGACCTTGCAATCCTTCGCTAATTCTCTCCTTCCGATCCTAATTTCCTCGTGCCACCTCTCCTTCCACCATGACAGAGCTGAGCATGTGCAGTCACACATGCCGTTTCTTCCTCGACAAGTCCTGAAAGAACCTTGCAAGCCGACTACAAGCGAATGACCAAGTTATGGTGAGAATGCTGTAGATTGAATTGTGCTAGTCAATTATCCAGTGACCAGTGACGTTTCTTCGATGATGCATATTCCTCGACTCCGTTCATAGCAGAACATTGCAGCTTCAGCGATAGTGGTAGTGGTCAAATAGTGGTCGTGGAATCGGATGAAGGAGAAAGTTCTTGAAGAAGTTCTTCCACGTGGGCTTGGGCTCTGCTCAGAGGGCTTTTGTGCTTTTCATGACTCTGAGCTATCGAGGTACATATTTGTCAGTATTTATCTGAGCATTTTGTGCGTAGATACAGTAGCTGCGAAAATTGATGCCGCTTCCTTTTTTGGAAATAGCAGGGTGCCGGGGTGTCGGGTCACAATCTTTTCCTTCACTCTCCTTCAACGCAGCCTTCACAACACTAGAAAAGTGGTGCAGCGGTCTTCTCTCATCTGTCCTGACCCATCCCGAATCAAGAAGTAAGCCAGAAACCAGCCCGGAGCTAAATTCCAAAAAAGGAAGCGGCATCAATTTTCGCAGCTACTGTAGTTCATTTGATCATTTTTCATTTGTCACTACCGCACAGCAAGAAACGGCTTTTCTCAGTGCCTGAAGCTGTCATCTATTAGGCAATTGCAAGACTCTGGCTGATATACTCGACGCGGTGCTGTCTAGTCTCCCCTAGGCAGACTCTTGGCTCTGTACCCTCGCTTATTGGTGCTGTCGACAGGTCATGCATGAGCCGCCGAGGCGCAGACTTATGTCAATTAAATATCCAACCCAGCTCTTTTTCGCAATGCTATCGGGCTTGGGGCGAGGTTGATCTGTCAAAACCAAGTCAAAACCACTGTCGGGATTTGCTGTATGTCAAGAAGATGCACTCTGAAATTACTCTGGTTGCCGCACTGGGTCCACAATGTTTATGACTCTGATGTCCTAGGTAGTAAATAGGGAGTTTCTACTTCTAGAACGAGCTAGCCTCCGAGTCAGTTACGCAACGCCGCCAATTTTATCATTTTCGTCCTGTCTTTTGACCCACATGTCTTCTCTAGGTTCCTCACTACAAGCAACTCCGATCGCGTGGACACTCCTGCTCTCCTACAATCAGAATCACGACACATTTTTGCCTCAAATATTGCCCTGACTACACCCGCGATGGCTCGGCGAAAAGAATTGGGAAAGAAACGGCCAAAATTGATACCTTTTTACGTTGTTTGTCACAGCTCGGCTCTCCGTACACGCCGTCAACGAGTGGAAGAGCGACAGTGCGCTGGATTAAGTATGGCTGCCAGTGGACTCATGAAGGCCTTTAGGCTGCGCAGCCAACTTGAACAATCTTTTTGTCCGAAGAACAGCCCAACACCCTGCTTAATTCCATAGGTTTTGGCTTTTTTGTCATGTTAAATAAATAACACCCGCCACGACGTTCTTTGTTCAATCGTTGACCCTGTACCGTGAAGTCTCCGCCTTCGTTTATCCAATCACTTAGCCCGTACGGGCCGTACCCTTGCACGGCAGCCCAACTGACCCTCGTTCATTCAATCAGTTGTCCCTGTATCTTGAACGTTTTTCATACACCTCAGTCAATTCCGGATTCGTGTCTGTCTTCGACAGCACTTTGCTACTTAGTACCGAGTACTCGCTGTTTCTTTATTTTTACCACGGAGTACTTAGGTGTTTCGGCACTGACCCTTTTCTGGAGAGGTGAAATATACAATCTACAATCTATGGTAGCGGGACACTAAGTCACCACTACTTTTGGACAGTGGCTGTGCAGCGGCTAATTTGGGTCCAAAAAAATATTTTATCATGGACCACCCTCAAGTCACCAAATTTTGGCAAGTTTAGGCAGTTTTTGTACCACAGTAGGCCATTTTGGTAGGTCGGATTTGCTCAGAATCAAGAACTGGGCAGATTTCTAGCATTCCAAATTAGGAAAGCGGCAAACTTGAGGGCAGCCGAAATACTTATATATCTCTGCCAGTTCTACCGATACGGACTATCCCTCTTGTAGAAATGTTCCCTTCATCAAATAGAACGTTTTTACAAGAGGAATAGAGGATCGGTGCAGGTGGCGGTGCTCCCCATCCGTTGTTCAAAAGTAGCGGTGACTTACTGTCCCGCACCATACTTCAATAGTAGAGCAATCACTGATCAGGATACTCAAACACGGTTTTCTTCCGCACAGAAGTTACCCGACTAATATCAGCACCTGGCCCTTGAAGCTTGAAACCTTGAACGTTGAACCCTGTGTTATATATTATTATATTATATATACGGGTACCACTATGTACCACAGGCGACACGATGCAGCAGCGGAGGATACTGGACCGTTGTGTTGAGGTGGAGCTCGGTATTTGAAACCCGGCCAGCTCTACAGCATACCAAGAAAACCGTTCAAAATTCCAGCAGTGGCGCCTTGAGCTCATCCAATGCACTTGTCCCGGTACATGCAGACTGTGGCAAAGTCCTCCGAGTACGAGTATCTATAGTAGGCAGGTGTATGTCCGCCAATGGCTTCGGAAATACCATATCATTTCATTTTGAAGTCAGGGACCGATCGCGTACGTAGCCAATTAGTGATGGCTCATTTGTACTACGCACCGTCCTCATCGCACCGTCTCGCTCCATTTGCAATTTGCAAAGTGATCACGAATCGTCTCGAAAAGTCTATTCGTGTAAGCGTAGCCTGTACAAGTACATAAATGTTACTTGTCTAGATTTTGATAGCGTAGCATATCCTCAGGCTCGACGTAATGTCCGGAGGCCTTAAAAAAGAGTGTATGTATAGGGTAAATTTACATACTGCGCAATTTTTCCGAAAGTCCAAATAAGAAACGAAAACGAGCGAAAGCACAACGATGACCGTCCACGTAGACCTACACAGTCCGCCATGCGCATGATGATGCTGGACCCTTCTCGCGCACAGCCAGTAACGATCATACCCTAACATTCGCCGAAAAAGCCTTGATGATGCATGATAAAACCATCTTCATCCTCTTCATCACCCTCCGGTATCCAACCGGCATCTCTCAATATAGGAGTCCAAGGTGAAAAGACGGTGTCGGGTTCAGAAATAGGTTTCCTCACTTGGTCCATCACTAAAGAGTGCAGCACGGGGTTGGTGCTACAAGATCGTCCGTTTTCAAATTAGAATGCCTCGGAGAGTAATCACGAAGAAAGTCTCCACTTACATTTGGGAATTATCGATGCTGACCAGATGTGGTGCGTTATCCACGCTGGTCAACTTCACATCACATCCAGCATCACGCATGTTCTGGAAAACCTTCTCCGTAAACTCCGGTGAGTGGGCCTAATTTCCGCAATTAGTGTGACGCGTGGAAACGAAAAACAAAAAGCGGACCAGATCAGCGTTGCCTCTGAACAAGCGCAGCGGGCATCTAATTCGACGCAGTCTCTCGACGGCCAAAGTCTTTCGGTTATTGAATAAGTCTAACGTGCAACGGCGGAATATGTGAAAGTGTGCGGGATCCCATTGTCTTTCCGCATATCGAAAGGCAATGGCAAGACAGCTAAAGGAGATATTAGCAAAACGAACAAACGAGGTGCCAGGGACGCACGCATCACTCATGTCGGACTGTTTACCGCTGAAGGCAAGCTGTTTTACGTCGTATTAGTATACGTCAGACGGCGAAGTCGTGAAACCGAAAGCTACGCACCTGCATGCAGCCATAGAACGCATCCTTGAGAACATCCTCCAGAGAGACTCCTGGTTCAGGGAACCCTGATCTCCAAAGCTTGTGAATCTCTTCATGCGCGGTCTTGAGCTCGGGTGTCTATGTATAAAAGTCATTTTCGGCCAAGCGCAATGTTAGAGCCAATGAGGACTATACCTCTTCAATCCCTAGAGGGGAGACAAGTAGCAGAGACAAGCATCTGTCTGGATGCGTTATGGCAATCTCTAACGCAGGGACGGTACCCATCGAGAGGGCCATAATATGGCATGCCGGAAGCCTTAATGCATCCTGTGCACAGAGTGTTATGAGGAATGAAAGCCTAGTAGAACAACATCAGACACACCATTAACCTAACGACATCGTCTGCAACATCTCTTTGTCCGTATCCTTCAGGAATGTCCGCGCCGGTTGTGTCCCCATGCCCCCGGAAGTCAAAAACAACGCAATTAAATTTTCGTATCATGGGGTCGACAAATTGACCTAACGGCCAACGAGTCAGATACTAATATCGAAATGCTTTTGCCAGACTCACTATGGAAAGCAAGTTGAGGGAGGTAAACCCCATGCATGAACAGAATGGTTGGCAGTCCTGGTTCTATGGCATCTGCTTCTGTCTTCGATGGCGTAGAAATGGTGCAGTTGAAGTGTACGAGGCCTGAACGCGTCTTTACAGGGATTATGGGCATGGTGATATGGTGAAGAAGGGATACCGGTAGCAAGCGGAAAAGATATTCTTCCAAATACGCATTCTAGTTCTTGGGAATTCCGTTAAATCTTGGCGCAGATGATGGGTTGGTGAGATGAAGATGATGTTGCAATTCCAATTTGCGGGCCTTATACTTGATTCAGATTATACTTAATTCAGACTCAGGTGAGACGGCATGATGAACTTACATGCATTGAAAATTTAGAATCCCTACAACAATTCCGAAAATGTCCGACAGTCCGCCATCCGGGAACCCAAAAGGGGTTGACATTGAGTACTGACTCCCAATTAGGACAGGGTTCTACCTGGAAAGGCCTGCGGTTGTTGCTCAGTATGAGTATGTTATAGTCATGGTTTGTTCTACGAGCTTAGGAAGCTTAATGATTGATGTTGCCAGCAAGTTGCCGTTGTAAATCGCTCCGGCAGCGGGACAGATTTAAGGCGCTTCGCTTCCGAGATAGATACTGATAGATACATAGTAGATGTATACTACACCGCGCCGGAACGCTCTACTAGTACAATGCAGCAATATGTAATAGTGTGTATTTGTACACGGGTCCTACACTTCAAATGCGTCTCTGAGCAATTTCCAATGCAGCGGCGCTACAGGCCGCCCTTCTTTCTATCGTTGGACCAACCGATGCTCAGTAACGGCGGTGTTTTGGTTGATGATTCAGCAGTGTTGGGCCACCCTTCATTCATAGATTAATGATCAAGCTCTCGTAAGGAAGCAAGACCTCAAGGTTCCTCAAGAGCACGTCAGCTCGGGGGCGAATGACAGTCGTGCCTCATCGGGATCATTTTTGGCCAATGGCTTCGAGGCCCAAACCGTCAAACTGTTTTCAGCCCAACTCTCACTTAGAGCGGCCAAAAGTCATCCATATTCACTAGTAAAACCGAGTCTAGCCGCTTATTTGGAAGGGACTACTTTCTTTGGGTATGTGGTGGTCAGCGGGATTCCGTTACATGACTGCATCTTGAGGAAGAGATTGCGCTTGTGTAGATGTGCTGGACATCAACATGACGTCTGCACATTTGCGCATCAATAACAATTTAGATTTTCGTTATTTACTTGACAGAAGTACATAGGTCAAGTCCTTAGTCCATCGACTATATCGTAGGGCAATTTGAACATAAGGCTCTAGAATAGAATCATCCCATGTCGCTGAGAAACTGCTCAAGAGACGTTGAATACGTCAAATACAGCGAGGCAGGGTCCGAGCGCAGAAATGGACATATGTGTTTCACAACTACGTGAGATGGGAGAGCAGGATTAATAAACCGGCTAGAAAGGAAAAAAAACAGACGCTCATCCAGTGATAGATAAACCTAAGCTGGAGTACTAGTATACCTCTTTCATCCGTCAGCTTGAATAATTGCTTTGTGACCGCCTCCAGCTCCGCACGTCACAGAATATTTTTGCAAAATGTTAGGGCGTACCTCTGCACGGTTTAGACTTCCAGTAGCATGGTCAAATCTTTAGAGGAGAAGCATTCATCAAGGAGCCTCCACCCAGGAGTCGGTGAAAGGTATGCTGTATCCATCGTGATCCGTGTCCTCTAGAGTAAGAGTGACCGTTTCCAAAGGACACAATGTTGGGATGGTTTTCAACGACTCTGCGATGTCGAGAAGATAGTTATTGGAAAAAGGGAGTAGAATCAGGCCTATGGTACAGTTTGTAGTCCAAATTGAGGGTTTTGGTCTTGTTACTACAGTTCCCCAGGTGACTTGTATCAAAGAGCTAGACTTCCATCGTCGTTAGACAGATGGCCTGGAGCTCAACGAAATCCCACTTACATTTTCCGAGGTATTGCAACGATAGATCATGAACAGCTAGCCTCCGCGGGCTTCAAAGAAGATCTGGTGGCAGGATGCATCGAGACCAACCGAATTCCATTGGTCTTGCATAACCTTTGTCAGTTTCTCATCGATGCGCAGGTATAGGGAATGTATCATAGACAACTTTATAGGAACGAAAGAAGGGATTTCGGATTGGGGATATCTGATCTCACGACATCAATGAAAAAGTCGACCTATCTCTTGATGGTATGTCATCGGTACTATCTGCCGAAACCACTAGTGCATAGTTCCCCCAATCATGAGGCATTCTAGTCACTGACATTGACCAGAGCGAAATAGATCTGGAAAAATCACATCAATTTCTGGAATGGAGGTCCTGGCGATCGTCCCATACAAATGTCGCGCAAATGTCGGCCTCATAAGGAAGGTGCTCAATGCGCTGTGCCAACGAGAACCAAGGAGAGTTGAAGGCGACAGAGCGATCATGCTCCTGATGAATACGACCGGGAGAGCGAACGCCAACTCCCTCAGAGAGATCAAATAGTCTGGGTAGAGATTGGAATACTGTGTCCAATGTATCCAATTCGAATGCAACCACGTCCCAGGATCCGGTGATACAGAGTTCCTTCACTAGGCAGCCAAGGTTATTGGGTTCAGGTTCTTCAAGAAACAAAAGGAAAGCACTAGTCATTCTGTTCAATTCGCGCGCTCATCGTCTGAGAAGGATCCTCTGCTCGAAGTGTTATTTCAGAGATTATGTATTTTTGAGCGAATGGGTGAGCTGGCGGGTGGCAATGGAGCAGGCTTTGAGAACCCCTCTATCAAAGACCAATTGGTCGATACTATAAGCTCGATGATGATCTCATTAGGGAAGAACAGAAGAGGAAGAGCGATTTGCGTGGTCTGGACAAGTGGAGAACGAACACACTAGCACGTGCCTGATCTCCACTAGGAGCGCTCAGACGGGCAATGCTGCCAGCGAGCTGCCAGTATTAGTTTGCACAGAACAGCCTAGCAATTTGCAGCAGCATCTAATGGACATTGATTTCCAATGGTACAGATACATGTCGAAAAATATGTTTACATTTCACCAAATGTTACTCGACAGGATTTTTTGGTAAACTTCTGAACACGCTTGCCTTCAGAAATGCCAGACGGACCCTCAGCCTTGCAAGACCTGAAGAAGAATGTTTGAGCTTGAGACCTTTGAAACGCAGACGAAGCTTGATTCTTGAAGTCGGTCCACTCCGATAGCCCAGATAATTTGTGAAATGAGATGAATCATTTAGCATAGAAACATATAAGTATTGAGCATAGACGAGCATAAACGAGTGATAGTAAGTTGAGCTATGACAGGAGAGCGATGAAGAGAAGGCATAATGGAGGACAGAGAGCAAGGGAAAGTGATTATGAGAAGGGCCACGGTATAAGAGAGACAATTATGAAAGAGCGATGACAAGACGAGCGAGAGTAAAGTGGAAAGTAACAGACGGTAAAATGCAAAGGCAAATCCAGTTTGAGCCTAGTCCTGAGCTTCTGCCTTCAAATTGTTCAGAATCCTGACGACCAAGTCGGCTGTCTGTTTGACCTGGGACAGATGCTGCTCGTGAACCTGGCGTAACACCTGATCATCCAACTTATCAGGGTGCCAATGAAGAAGCTCTGCGTTAATCCTTTGCTTCGGCGTCTTATCGTTCCAACCTGGACGATCTCCCCACAAGACGAATTTTCGCACGCTTTCAATGTTGATGTGTTTGGGCACGATGTTAGCTGTGGAAGGAAAGATGGGCCAGGGAAACTGGTGGAAAAGAAGTTGACCAGACTGTGCTTCTTGGCGAGTGCGAAGGGCTGCCCAGTTTCGATCATACGAGTTGAAAGCACTGGCGATGAACTGTTGGCGTTGTTGGGCTTCCAGACGTTGGCGCTCGACTTCAAGTGCATGAGCAGCTTGTGCCTCAGCTTGCTGACGATGCCAAGCAGCTTCAGTTTCTCGCTGCAAATACTGACGAACGGCCTCCTGTTCCTCCTGGGCTTTGCGACGTCGAGCTTCCATAGCAGCCTGACTACGCATCCTGGCTTCTCCTTCTGCTTCTACACGTCGTGCCTCTTCTTCAAGAGCAGCTCGTCGTAACTTTTCCCACTTCTCCCAAGGACTCATTGGTTGCTGAGGCTGTGGCTTCGAGCGAGGATACGGATTGTAACGAGGACGACCACGGCCAGGTATAACTCTACGACCCTCACAGGTTCTGGGGATAGGACGACCTTTGGGATGAGATGTGGAACTGGACTGTTCTTGAAGAGATTGATTGGGAGCCGAAGTAGAAGGATCAACGTGATCAGCAGAGTGCTGAGAGAAATCGTTTGAGCGGCAACCGTAACGTCCCGGACGTCTACCATCAGCAGCACCAGTTTGGGAATCGTGAGTGGACGTGGGGGGTTCTGGGGATGACTGAGGGGAAGTTTGGTCGGTAGCAGGTGTTGAGGTTGCCTGGGTTTTTGAGGTAGGCGAAAGTTCTTCGTCAACTTGATCCTCGACCACCTTCTTTTCCTTCTTCTCCTTCTCCTTCTCCTTCTCTTCGTCACAGTCCTTCTCAGTCTTGACTTGACCCTCTTTCAGAGTACGCTCCTTCTCCTTCGTCTCGTTCCACTCAGTGTGAGACTGTATGATGAGCGCAGTCTTCAACGCCTCAGTCATTTCCACGTTCCTATCTTTGAGTTCTTCAAGATAGGCAAGGAACCCACTGTCTTCAGAAGACAACTTGTCGTAGGACGCAGGATCGTCGTCTGAAACCCCAAACGCACGTTTAGCTTCAGCGATATACCCGTCGATAGCCTGAGGCTGGATGATCATGAGACGAGCCTTGGTGATGGGCGGTCCAAGGGGAAGCTTGCTGGGATCTTTGATGCCAGCTCCAGCAAAAAGCTGCTGAAAGCTAGTCGAATAAGCAGAGTTTCGAGACGGGATAGGCTGTTTCTTGTAAGCAGCGGGGCATCAGTGTCGGTAGGAGAAGCATTGACAACGCGTTTACGACGAGGAAAGAGAGGCGGAGCACCCTTCTTGGAGTTGGAACGGAAGATAGATTGAGTGCGTCGGAAAGAACCAGCCTGACCGACAATCTTGGGTTTAGTGGGGTTGTTGACGAGGTTGTGACGAACGGATGCTCGACGATGCCAAGGGAACAGGGAGCGTATGATGGAAGGGATGACCTTACGGTCACGCTGCTGGCAGAGCCGGAGCAGTTTCAGAGGAAGGCTGATGGGGTCGGGCATACTGCGATAGAAAGAACGTGGAGACGACTTGTTGCTGACTCTTGATGGTTCTTGAGGGACTAGAAGTGTTTCCATGAAATCGCCTCAGGCTTTATACTCCCAGACAACCGTGATCAGCAAAGTTTTGGCTTTCCAAGAATGGAAGAAAAAGACGACCCTAAGCCCTAATTAATAGTCCATCATTCTGGTGCAGAACAATGGAAGACTGTTTTTGTAGGGCCAAAGTCAATTGGCCGTGGATCACCTTGAAAGAACAATGGCGTGCTCTTTGTGAATTCGACCAGGACATGCACATGGTCATCCCTTTGTTGTATCGAACGGGAACCTATGCCACAATCACCCAAAAGCCTAAGAAGCACATGATGAGTTGAAAGGGTTCTTAAAGACAATAGCAAATCAACACAAACCTTACTCTTCTACATCCAACTCTTTCAGTAGTCGACTTGCCATTGATGCTCTCCAACACCATGTCCTCTCCCAGAACTCGCAACCAAGCCCGCAAGGACGCACAAAGACTTGCTCAGAACGTCCAGGCTCCCGCGTTGGATGTCATTCATGAAGAAAGTACCACCACCGACAGGCAGTCAAAGAAGAATGGCAACAATGAGTGTCGAGGTCGCGCTCACTTGAAGTCGACCATTCTTCGATCACCATTCGACCTGCAGAAACCGACTGGAGGCACTCGTCAAGCGGCTGGTGGTGTACCTGTTGCTTCCTCGCGTCTGTCTCAGACTGCTCGCAACACTGCTGCTTCTAGATCTCCTCGACCTCCTTCTCCAATCCCTTCACCAACGAGTCCTCCAGCATCACCAAGAACCGGCACAAATCTTCTATTCAGAGCCGTCGAAGCCAGGGATTCGAGGAGTCAAGGCCTAAAAAGGAACTTCACGCCTGCACAGCCGCTTGACAGAGCACCTCCAACTCCAAAGGCACCTAAACGTGATCGAAACTCGTTTGGTAGAGCTGCTCCTTTGGGCATGGTACAGGAAGTAAGCGAAGATGCCGCTGAGGAAGGAGTACACGTGTTTGGAGTAGGCGTGAAGCCTCCAGGTCCAGTACGGCCACCCAGGCGAGAGCTGGAGTTCCTGGACGAAAAAGAGCGACCAGACTTTAGGCAAACGAGATCCTCAGTTTTTTGAGATCGGGATTGTTATCGTGTCAAGAATTGTGTTGATGATTGGACTCGGGAATGAAAGTGGGGACAGTGATTGCGAATAAGGGCAGTAATGACTCTTGCAATGGCGATAGTTTTCTTTCCAGTAGTAAATTAACTACAAGACTCTTTCAAGTAGATCTAAAGCGTACCTGACAGTATAGTAGATTCCCTCGATCTGTCCTACTTAGGTCCTCCTGCTCGTAATGGTAACCTTCAATACTGTTTCATGGTCGTTTCTCTGAGGTTCCTCTACTTCCGTGGATCATTCCGAAAGTCCGTTTCAAGAGTCGAGGAGAGAGAAATGACGGAATTGAGCACCAAGCGAACTTCAAAGCACAACGCCCATGAGTAAGTAGATGGAAGTCTGAAGCGAGAATTGTTGAAACTCCGCCGTATGTGTTACTGTAGACTGTGGATAACTCTACTTTCTGACAATAGCCAATTGCTTACTACTACAAGAATGGCCATAGCTCTGCAGATAAATACTGACGAATTCGCAACCGTGACATATAAGGTGCCCGAGTTGTACCCAAGGGTTGTATGCCTGGGCCTTTCACTCCTAAGTCATCCTTCTTCTCACGTTTAAAACATCTGCATCCTCACCCTCATCTCGCTCACTTCTGCTCCTTTTAGCCCCACAGACAGAAGAAGGATCCTCCATAATGAAGCTCGTCTCCCCAGGTCTCCCTAGCGATCCATCAATCCTACAAATCCCAAGAGGGCGCTGCCCGTTGTTCAGCGCATCGTATATTGCAATGATTTGGCTTGCTGGAGCCTTTTCTATCCCATTCTGCGTATCGGGCAATGGGATTCCATCTGGCCAATTTTGCAACTTGTAACCTCGCTCTCTGAGGACATTGGGCAAAGATCTCCAGGGAAGTTTATTTCCACTGTCGATGTTGTGTGATTCTGTCGAATGGAACAGATTAGCAAGTTGGGTGGCACCTCTTTCGAGAAATGAACATACTCAGAATTGAAAGGAACTTGTCTTTGATTTCGAAACGCATTCTATCTATGCGTGGCTTTTTAGATTGTCGCAAGGCCCTGATCATAATAACTTATAATCGTCACTCTTTCACAGGTCACGATGAGAAATACACACCTAGAACTGCGAGATAACCCTGTCTCTTGTCTGAAAGTATCCTGGGCCACGGAGACAGCCAGAGACTGGAATTGTTCAGGTCGATATCTATTACCTTCGACAAGCGTGCTCAAGGTTATGTTTGAGAACCTGACATGGTCGGTTTCAAGCGTACATCCTTGTCTTTCGTCGAGTGAAACGAGGCTATCAATGCTTGCAATGCTGCTAGAGTGGTAGGCTGTACATTCAGCTGTGGGAGATCGAGGATGCTGCAACGCAGATCAGCTTTGTTTGAAGCCGGAATCAGGTTTCACTGACGCTTTGTAACCGTTCGGTACATTCATGAACAGGCATATCAACGGGCGAGACCTGAGCAACAACCTGATATTTAGGTCAAATGGATTAGCACGGCAGGCATCGAATGAGGGACGGTTCCCATACCTCGTGTGTTGTCGTATTCTGACTTGAAGAATGTCCTTGTTCTTCTCCCCCGTCCTCTTCCGTCCGTTGAGAGTCCTGGCCAGTGTCAATGTTCGAAAAAAAGCTGCTTTCTTCACGGGCGTTATCATCCAAAACTTGGTGTAAGGTGGTCTACAAGATTTATGTCAACTAAACTTCCATAGACAAATGGTAGGTGAACCATCGTACCGAAATCCTTCCCAAACTTTCACTCAGTTCTTTCACGTTGTCATAGTTAAGAAGCTGTCGGTCGCGCTGATCACGATGAGAGTTCTAAAACCAATCGTTGAAAATTTTCAGTATCTCAAAGAACAAGCACATTATCTCTTATACTCACTATCTTGCTTATCAACCTCTTCGCTGCGTTGTATCTGCTACTGGATGAGGGCATTGACGCCGCCAGGCCATCTTCTCCAAAAGCATCGAAAAGTGTGCGAACTGCTTGTTTGATACGACAAGCATCGCAATCAGAGCTCTGGGACTCCTCTTCGCATCCAACAACTGCTACATCAGACGTGTTCACCAGCATCGAGTAAGCTGACGAATATAAGTCTGACACAGAGTGGGGACCGCAAGACTTGTCTCCCCAGCAGGTATGTCCACAATTTTCCAGCGCAATTCTGAAATTCCGGACAGCTTCCGACTCTATGATGACTGGAGCAGCGTCAAGAAGTTTGTGAATGCCGGTCTGCTGACCACAGACGAAATGTTGGAATCTTTGAGCTGCAGCAGCTCCAAACCCCACAGAATTGACGATTGCAAACAGTACGACAGCGCATATCCATGACGCTGGAACAAACAGTAAATCAGGAGACTTTGAAGAGATGACATCAGATATGGCAACCTCCGTCTCTGACCAGTGGAGATCTAAGTCGTTTTCGTTTTTGTATAGCTGGGTGAGCCAACTAGAGGGAATCCAGCGTGGATCAGGAACTCGAAGACCTCTGAACAGAGGGAGACTCTTGTATCCTGAGTCGCAACTCAGTTTGTGTAACCATTCGTCCACTTGGCAGAGATTGACCTGGTTCAGTATATTGTCGGCCAGATCAACGTGAACAGGGCGACCAAAACTCGGAGTAATGAGGTTAGGCTTCCAGTATGTTGGAGCACAAGGAGCGTCGCTTGTCCCGACTTCCTTAGTGAGACACCACAAGGCGAGGACGTGAGCTCTGACAGAGCCGAGTCTTTCAAGCGAGGATCCCCTACAGAAAACCAATTAGCATCTACCAAAAACACTGTAATTTACGGGATTTGGGATACACACCTCAATTTGACACACTGTTGGCAGTCTGGATGGCCAGGTAAAGACAATGGAATGGGTGCCCTAAGTCCAGTCTGGATGATCACCCAGACTTTCCACATCAACTCTTGTGGATGGCCTTGGCAGCAGGTATGCCCACGTTGCGACAGTGTCGCACAAAATGTAGCCCAAAAGGGTTGGTAGGCGGCGATAGCACCCAGCTGTGAGCCCCCGAAAGGGTATGCAATCATATCCCACCATCTCAAAACAAGATGTGGAAGATCATGGTCGATAGATGAAGGATTGAGCCTGTACTTGGAACTCCGGCAGGCCAGTATGGATTTCCAAAGGATGATAGCATAACGCATCTCGAACACCATCTCGAACACCGTGATGTCGTCTGTTGTAGACAACAGGGCTTTGCCTACACAGTGGCTACGAGAATGAAGGTCCAGTCGGCGTGAGATGATACCAATAATTGGATCACACTCTCGTCTGAGAAGAGAGGAAGATGGAGGTGGTAGTTGAGATTCATCGCCTTCGTCCCACATCGACCAAATGTCTTCGGAGTCTACGAGAGACCGCCACATTCGTATGCGTCCAGCGGAAGAGTCCCGCGGAGCAACCCAACACACACAATACCAAAGCCATTCAAAACGTCGACCATAATCGGGGCGTCTTTTCTCCATAGATGAAAGGAATTTCCTGTCATCCTCGAGGCAACGATATAAGGAACAGTTCTGGCAGCCTGCAATATGACTGGCGCTCTGGTGGGGCTGTTGTGTATGAGAGTCAAATGCGGCCAAGTTATTGGTCGAGCTGTTGCACGGTGTGGGGCCCAAGGAGACTCGGAAAGATGTATAGGAGGAAGCGAGGCCGTACATGGCTCCTGGTAGAGACGAAGGAAAGACAACCGTGCTAGGGCGTACGGGTTGTATCACTGTTTCCAGCTGCCTGCCTTATCAAGGATTCTTCATGTAGCACTCGCAAGATCCGCGTCTAAACCTGTAGTCCTCCTCCTGCCGTCAATCAGGACTCTTCTCCCGGCTTCGAACACATATTCCCAAAGTAGACTTCCTGATCGCGAATCATGAATCTCAACAGCAGACCAAAATAGATAGGAAACATACGGATTCCATACGGATGAGCTCCGATCCAGATATGAGCGCTATGAGCTCTAGAAGTTTGCTCGGCCAAACTTTCCGCTCTGCTCGACAGCCTACAATCCCCTTCTGTTCACTTCATACTTGGAACATATCTCCCAATCTCCTCACTTGCTCTGCGGAGCACATCGTAATCCCATCACACATGGCACCTGTTGTACATCTTGTTTCTAGTCCAACTAGAGCTACAGCGTTGTTCCCGTAACGTTGACCATATTGAAGTTGAAGAGTGAATGAAAGTCTAGCGTATGAAGTCTCCAGACTTCATTCGAGCCTGCATGTAATAGTATAGGTGACTAGGTGAACAATCGGAGTCCGGATGAGTTGTGAAAAGGTTGTGAAGTTTTGAAGGATGTTGGTATAGGTCAAAGCCTGTTTAGACTCCGCTAGTCGTCGCGAGCTGACCCAAAGAAAAAGAAAGCACTACTACCAACTGAAACTCACATCGCTGTCAGTGAACACTAGATAACTACTGGATGAAGCTATCTAAGTACCGAGTAAAGCTGAGTTTAGAGACTGTGCTCCAAAGCAATTTACTCCAAAGCCATCCTCCTTCTCCTACTACTAGCGTTTGAAGTGCCTGCATCCTCTTCATCATCGCCTCTGCTCCTTTTAGCCCCACAGGCAGAAGGGTCCTCCATAACGAAGCTCGTCTCTCCAGGTTTCCCTAGCGATCCATCAATCCTACAAATCCCAAGAGGGTGGTCCCTGTCACGGTTATTCAGCGCATCGTATATTGCAATAATTTAGCTTGCTGGAGCCTTTTCGATCCCATTCTGCGTATCGGGCTTTGGGATTCCATCTGGCCAATTTTGCAACTTGTACCCTCGCTCTCTGAGGACATTGGGCAAAGATCTCCAGGGAAGTTTATTTCCAGTGTCGATGTTGTGTGACTCTATCCAACGGAACGGATTAGCAAGTTGGACACCTCTGTCGAGAAATGGACTCACTCAGAATTGAAAGGAACTTGCCTTTGATTTCGAAACGCATTCTATCTATGCGTGGCTTTTTGGATTGTTGTAGCAATGCCCTGGTCATAATGGGTTATTAACATTACGCTTTCGTAGAAGACGAAGAAATATTTACCCAGACTTGCGAGATAGTCCTGTCTCTGGTATGAAAGAGTCCTGAAATGTGCGGAAGCTTCCTACAAGATTCAGGGGAGCAACTAGCGATTGTGATGGAACATGTGTTTCCCAAGCAGGACGAGACCGGTTGCTTTCAAGATTCCCACTTCCTATGCTAGGGCATCCAGGACGGTCAACTTCGAGACCAGAACTTTGGTCTTCATCGAAGGAGATGAGACCATCGCCGCTGCCAGTGAGAGCACCGTTGCTTGTAGCTGCAGAAGGTTGAATCTCATCCTGCTACGTAAATTAGCTCACTCTGAGGAACAATCAAAATGGAAGTATAGCTCACGTAATGCGGTGTAAAAGGACCAGAGAAAGAGGCACGGAGGCCTGAGACTGCGGCATAAGTTGGAGTTGTGTCCGCTGGCGGTTTGGCTGCACGTACAGTTCCATGAGTCGGGGTGTGGTCTACATCCTCAGAAATTTCCTGGAACTGCCACGTCAACTTGATCAGAAGGAAAGACGATGAGATAGGCACGTTTATATACCATCTCCGGTGTCTCATTTCCACTCGCATGATGCCCCTGTCCGTCTTCTTCGTCCTCTTCCAGGTCCTCGGAATCTTCTCCATCGTTATCAAAGCCCAATAGGATGTCATCTTCATTCACTTCAAGCACGTCATCAGTGCCGGCCTCCCACACCACCCGCAGGGCCTTCTGCAACGAGGTTAGTGAAAACATCCAGCGTTGAAAGAGAAAAAGCGAAACATACAGCAAGGGAAGTCAGGGTGCTGCTGAGATCCTTTAAGTCTTTGTGTTTTAGGGGACCTTTGAAAGTTCGAGCACGACGACAATTCTGGAGTCATTTACAGTGGTTGATATGCAACATTTGGGAAATATAGCCAATCGCAACTCACCATCCTGCGTATCAATCTCCTCAGTGCTTTACTGCTTGAAATGCCCGCTGATGCACTCACGTCTTTCTCAAAGACATCAGAAAGTGCGAGTAGTGCCCTTTTGTTGTGACATACAGAGCATTCAGAATCCCCAGTTCTAATCGTACCATACTCTTGCAACCCAATGACAGGGACACAGGACGCATTCACCAACATCGAGTAGGCTGACGAATACAAATCTGCCAAAGTGTTCTGCCCACAATGGGTGTCCAACCAGCACGTGTGCCCAGTTCTTCTCAGAGCACTTCTGAAGTTTTGGACAGCCGCTGTCTCTGGAACTGGGGGAGCATTCTGAAGATGCTCGCGGAATATAGGCCGGCGTTGTTGGACAGAAAATTGAAATTTTGATACTGCCCGGGGTCCGAATCCGTCAGATTTGACGATGGCAAACAGAATAACTGCGCATACCCATGAGGCCGGATCAAATGAGATGTCTGGGCGATATGAAGACGTGATACTAGATATAGCGAACTCAGTCTCCGTCCAGTGCTGGTGAAGTTCATTATCGTTTTGGTCTAGCCAGATGAGCCAATTGCAACTAGAGGGTATCCATTGCCAATGAGTATCGGAAGGAGCAAGTGCACACACTGAGTGAACAGTGGTCTTCTTTCCAGGATTTCCTGATGCCTGAGCCAGCTTATGTAACCATTCGTCCAGCTCTCGTAGATTGAACTCGTTGAGAACGTTGTTAGCCAGGTCAACGTCACGATCAAAGCTATCATAAGTAGAGCACCCCCAGAAGCCTGGTGTACAGGGTCCATCTTGATCGTTCAATGTAAATTCCCCAGCGATACACCATAAGGCGGCGACATGGGGTCTGATGCACTCGGAGCTCTCAGAGAACAGTTCACTACATAGGGAAAGCAATCAGTGCCAGGACAAGCACAGTCGATATAGCGTACAACGCACGTACCCGCGTCGGAGGCATTCTCTACAGCCCCCGGGGTAGTCAGGTAGATAATATGGGACTGGACGATGAAGAATATCCTGGATCATCATCCAAACTTTCCACATAGACTCCTGAGGATGGCCTTGGTAGCATGTGTGTCCTTGTTGCCCCGAAATAGAACAAAACCTCCTCCACGATTGCTTGGACTCCGCAGTGCTAACAAGGTCGCCTTTCATGTGATGTGGAACCATCAGCCACCACTTGTCCACAAGGGCTAGAACTTCGCGGTCCAAAAGGGAAGTGCGAGAGGGGTACTTTTGAAGTCTGCAGGCTACTAACGATTTCCAGAGAATTATTGCAAGCCGTAGTTGCAACTCCAGATGACGGTCGGCTGCCTGCACGGTGTGGAGATGTAGCGAGACGCTGGATCTGCAACGAGCTGCGAAGTGATGATTTACTCGCCGTGCGATAGTGCCAGTGACAGACGAATAGGAGTCGAATGATGGAACGCTAGGCGCTGCTGGTAACTGACTCTCGTCGCCATTCTCCCACATCAGCCAAATGTCGTCCATCTCAATAAGAGATTTCCACATACTACGCTGCAGCCACTCGTCTCCCTCCATGGGAGCTGCAGCATCCACACAGGACCAAAGCCAATGAAGACGAGGACCATTATGTTCGAGACACCGTTTGTCATCGTCCATGCAACGATATGAGTAACAGAATTGGCAACCTGTGGGAGAAGCTGGACTTTGATGGGGTTCCGAACGTAGATGGGAGATCTGCGACTGGACTGAGGGAATTTCCTCAGTAGAGGGTGGCAGGGAACAGCTCGAGGCGAGCCAGGTGGCCTGCGATGTGGAACCGTAGAAGATGTAGTCATCCATGGGCGAAGACCAGGAAGTGAAGGAGGACCACAGAAATGGAAGCCGTTCGGAGAGGATGAATGAAGATGAGGGTATAATGCCATTGTTTTGCGAGGCGGTACTTTATATATATCAAACTTCTCTGATGAACACCCTCGTCTCCCGATTCGGAATCCTCCTCCAGCCCCATCCAAATCAAGAATCCTCCTCCGCCATTGCCCCAATTGTCGGATGCTGTATAGAGTTCCATTCAGATTCCAAGCATAATATTTAGCAATGCTTTGGCGCCGAATCAGACATTTGGCAACGGTGTACGGAAGATATCAAATGTGGCTAGCATGAGAATGACCAGCACAAACTTGGTCCAAAGCAAGTAGCAAGTCCAAAGACAGATATGCGGGAGGAGGATCCCAAAAGCAGTAGACAGCATACAGCCATCTCGTAAAGTGAAGTTCATGGGGAAACGCATTCTTGGGATGCATGATGGAGACATGTGCTAGCAGTGTCTATTTTGGTGCCCATTAGCTTCTGAGATAACGTCAACCTGCTGAGAACACGGGCAGAGTGCATTGTATCGTCCATCCTGGCAATCCATAATGCAAATCCAAGGTCCTGCACTGGAAGGCTGGTCAAGACCAGCGCCCGTTCCAAAAACGCGACAAAATAACATCTATGCGCTCGACGACCTCAACGTCTCGCACCCGCCTTGACCGTATCTCAGCCCAGCATCCACAAAGCACCCATAAGTACACCATGTCCTGCCGGTCAATCTTGAGGCGAGACTTGGACCCAACACGAATATGGAGACCTGGTAAGTTGATAGGAGGTATTCGCCATGCCTCATCCATGCAAGAAAACTGAGGATGGATGCTGCTTCTAGGTACGACGATAATTGCGTCAAGATTTTCCCTCTAATTATAAAGACAGCCCGATGGTAATGATCTCAACGGCAGACCAAAATAGATAGGAAACATACGGATGCGCTCCGATCCAGATGAGGTCTAGAATTTACTCTCTTTGGGCCAAACTTTCCGCTATACCTAAGTATACTCACCTGGTAGAAATTCCTCGAACTTCTCACTTCATACTTGGCACATATCCTCCCAATCTCCTCACTTGCTCTGTGGAGCGCATCGTAATCCCATCACACACGGCACCTGTTGTACATCTTGTTCTGGTCCAACTAGAGCTGTAGTGACCATGTTGAGGTTGAAGAGTGAATGGGAGTCTAGCATATGAAGTCTCCAGACTTCATTCGAGCCTGCATGTAATAGTATAGGTGACTAGGTGAACAATCGGAGTCCGGATGAGTTGTGAAAAGGTTGTGAAGTTTTGAAGGATGTTGGTATAGGTCAAAGCCTATTTAGACTCCGCTTAGTAGTCGCGGCGAGCTGGCCTTGGTCTAACGCTAACCCAAAGAAAAAGAAAGCACTGCTACAAACTGAAGCTCATATTGCTGTCAGTGAACACTGTATATAACTGCTGGACGACGCTATCTAGGTACTGAGTAAAGCTGAGTTTAGAGACTGTACTCCAGAGCCTTTTACTCCGAAGTCATCCTCCTTCTCCTAGCATTTGGAGCGCCTGCATCCTCTTCAGTGTCACCCTCATCTCGCTCGCCTCTGCTCCTTTTAGCCCCACAGGCAGAAGAAGGGTCCTCCATAACGAAGCTCGTCTCTCCAAGTGTTCCTACAAATCCCAAGAGGATGGTCCCTGTTATTCAGCACCTCGTATATTGCAATAATTTGGCTTGCTGGAGCTTTTTCTATCCCATTCTGCGTATCGGGCCTTGGGATTCCATCTGGCCAGTATTGCAACTTGTACCCTCGCTCTCTGGGAACGTTGGGCAAGGACCTCCAAGGAAGCTTATTTCCAGTGTCGATGTTGTGAGATTCTGTCCGATAAAATGAGTTGGGTGATGGGCACATCTTTTCAACAAATTACTCACTCAGTATTGAAAGAAGGTTGTCTTTGATTTCAAAGCGCATTCGGTCTACGCGTGGCTTTTTGAATTGTTGGGATGTCCTGGTTGTAACGCGTTAATGTCGTTATAACTTTCGTAGGCAACGAAGAGAAACACACATGGACTTGTGAAACATTCCTGTTTCCCGTATAAAGAGGTCTTGGGCTGTATCGGGATTGTCTACGGAATGGGGTCGAGCAGGTACCGGTTGAGATGTAACGAACCTGGAATAACTTCAGTAATGTGCAGTAGGCATCCAAGAAAGCCAACGTCTACCTGTTTCGACATGCCAATCCACTACGTTGCCAATGTCGACCCACTTCTCCCCCATTTCTGCATACAGCAAGAGGAGCTGATTATCTTCCTCTGGAGTTCAACTATGTCACTTGAGATTAGGATCCAAGGCTTGGTAGTAGCGTTTCGAACATGTGTCATCGGTTCGTCCAGGAATCTGACGAGCGATATAAGACCACTTCGGGCCATGGAGATTGTACAAGCCGATCAAGGAACGGTTTTCTTGACACTGGGAGAGAGAGAGAGAGAGAGAGAGAGAGAGAGAGAGAGAGAGAGAAGCCATCGCTGTAGAATCAAAGCATGAAGCTGCATATACTAGACAGAGATGGGAAAGGGACCCACCTTGCGGCAAGCTTTGTTCGTCCTTCCTGGGACTGCGGGTGCGACAGCCTTCCAGTCACCGAGGTATCCGTGAGTTTTAATTGCAGACTTTTCAAAATCATGCACATGTTATCCTCTTTATACTGCACATCCAAATCGAGTATCCTCCTCCGCCATTGCCCCAATCGTGTGATGGTGCATTGAGTTCCCATTCAAATACTTGACAGGGCGAAAGGCACTGGGTGAAAGCGTTCAACCATCTCGTAAAAACTAAGTTGAGAAGGCGTTCCTGGGATGTGTAGGCCGATGATTGAGACATTTGCTAGCGACACCTATTTCGATGTAGCTTCTGAGAAGATGTCGACGTCTTCAAAATCGATAAGCAAACGAATAGACCTTGTACAACTGCAAGGAGACATCTGAGGACAGGGAGTCTACAGACAAAAAAGATTAACGATAGAGGTTTTCACGTCGAAGTGTGGAAGTACCTTCGCCTAAAACACATCTTGGCTTGGCTTAATTTCCGATCTAGAAAGAGGTCTGCTAGTGGAAGAAAGATTCTTCGGTACCGGTACGGAATCTGAGAGCAAGTTGATGAACATCCCCAGCCGCCATTTCTCCAACCAGAACGAACCGAAAACTCGTCAAGCGACTGGAACTGCTCATTGCTGAGCTGGATCTTCTGTCGAGAGTTCTGCCTTGATAATTGTTAAGGATTGACCGTGGGCGTAACAACTTTTACTGCTCATAGACTTGACCGACGGAAAGGCTTTCATTTGAGCGAAACATCGTGAACTTCAGCATACTCAAGTCGTTGTGGTCGTTGTTGCTAGCAATGCCAAGGAGATGAGTGCGGTTGATTTACGGCCGGTTATTGCAGTGCGGTAGCCAATCGGACAACGCGGACCCGTCCACACCGGTCTTCAGTCATCCTTGGACCTGTTCCACCACCCACAATGGGTTCTCCACCAAAACCTTGGGAACGAAATGGTGCTGTAGTAGCAGCAGCAGCAGCATCTACTCCTTCATTATCATCAACGACAGCGGCCCCAGCGGTCTCGTCATCTACAATCGCACCAACCGTCCCCGAACGTCCAATGTCTTTTCCTGGAGCGGGCGTAGACGCTAGCACAAGCTCGATACCTACCTCGACAGCTCTGAACTCGACTACACCCTATTCCTACGGTACATCACCGTATAACCGTCTTGGGGCAGGTTCCGGCTCCTATGGTGCTCTAGGTGGATATGGGTCGTCTTATGGCGCATATGGTAGCTCTTATGGTGGGATGGGTTATGGCGGCGGGCTAGGCTATGGAAGTTATGGTGGTGGATATGGTGGATATGGCATGAATGGTATGGGTATGGGCATGGGATACGGCGGGATGGGTATGGGAGGAATGGGTATGGGCGGAATGGGCATGGGCGGAATGTACGGCCCACCTCAGCTCGATGCCAATGGAAACCCCATTCCGACCCTCACTCAGACATTCGAAGCAACAACCCATCACACTTTCGCTCTTTTACATTCTATCGTCCAAACCTTTGGCGGTCTAGCCCAAATGCTCGAATCGACCTTTATGGCGACCCACTCGTCCTTTTTCGCTATGGTCGGTGTCGTGGATCAATTTGCTCAATTGCGAAATGCTCTAGGGAGCGTTTTGGGTCTGTTTGGGCTGGTGAGGTGGATGAGGGAGGCTTTGACTGGGACCCGAACTGGACCGGATGGAGCGATGCAGGACGAATTTAGACGATTCATGTCTGGAGGTAGACCCGCTCAGGGTGGTCCTCCAGGTGCCGCTCGTGCACCCAATGCTCCCCGTGGAAGCAAAAAGCCACTCATCTTCTTCCTCATCGCGATGTTTGGTATTCCTTATGCCATGACTAAACTCATCAAAATCCTTGCTGCTCGGGCACAAGCTCAGGGTGTCCTACCTAATGGTCAGCCTCTGCTTAATGCAAATGGCCAGCCCCTCCCTCCCGGCCTTGACCTCAACGGCCAACACCAATTGCCCCCTCTAGATCCATCCCAACTCACTTTCGCACGTGCACTTTACCCATTCTCGGCATCTAATTCCTCGGAGCTGTCGTTGAAGGAGAACGAGATTGTGGCTATCATGGGCAAGTGGGATAACAGAAGAGGCGCAGAGGTTGACCCGAGGATTGAGTTGGAGGCTGGGGCAGCGGGTGAAGCGGAGTGGTGGAAGGGAAGGACGAGAGATGGGAAAGAGGGTTGGTTCCCGAAAAAGTGGGTTGAGGTGTTGAAGAAGAAGGAGGCGATTGCGTGAGCTGGTTTGTAGTGTTGCTAGCAGGCAGGCCTGGGTATGGACTGAGTTCAGGTCGGGTTTCGTCGGTCCTTCAAACCTTTTCTCGCTTCTCCCTCTCCTCTTTTCCCCGCTCTTTATCCCTTCTTTCGTCACCTGTACATGTTTCACTTGTACACACGTCGTATTAACTATTGCCTACGTTTTCCTTTTAATATTTACTTATTATTTCTGCCATATGTGGTACCTTCACGCATTCATGCAAAGGAACACTCTTTCAAAACTCTTTCCTCTGGCGTTATTTTTTCTTTTCCTTCGCGACTTGACTATCACCCAGCTTGTATCCCTTACATCCCCTATCTGAATGCTACCTGTTTCATTATGCTTCTGGATAGCTTGAGAACTAGGAGTGTCGTGCTTTGGTCGAGCTGGCTGATGTGGAGAACTCGGTATTCCAGTTTCTTTTCGCAAAAGTTTGAAACATACTCCGATATCGTAATCTTGGAAATTTACTGGCTTCACTCTGTACAGACACTCCGTGTAATTAAGCAGACGTTACATCTTTGCAACAAATTATATAAACTTAAAGCCCAGAGAGCTTGATTGAGTCACAGCCACCGGAATTCTTCGCGTATCACGTGTACACCTGCCAACATTTTCGTCGCCGTCACTGTCGTACACGTCGAGCTCGACAGGCGAAAGCTTTCGCCATGTCCGTCTCTCTCTGGTCTCGAGTAGGCCCTCAAAACACCACCGCAATCCGTGAAGGTCTGCGTATGGCTCGCAAAGTTTTCGCCAATGAACACCTCTCTGCTACAGGATTAACCACTTCAGAACTTTACCAGTTGATGTTGAAGGAGAAACCGGTTGAGGAATTTCGACCCTATGATGTGAAGAAAAATGTCTTGGGTGCTCACTGGAAGCTTAGTGCACCTGGTAGCAAGAAGACGGTCCCACCGCTTCCTCCGCATCCGGAACATCCCATTCGGTCGATGAGGTATGCGTACTTTATATTTCAGTGACACATAATATTCCTCATCATCGTATCTTTTCTAGTTTTCTGAAGCAACAAGTCCTGCCTATAATGGAAGGCAACAAAGAAATCCGCCTCGCGACGGCTACGCGTATTCCTACTATTGTGGTCGAGGACGTTCGAGAGGGACAGTCCAAAAACAAGGGGAAAAGCAAACCCGCTGCCAGTGTTGCTGCCGCAGAAGCTCCTTCTCCGGTCCTTGTACGTCTCTGGAAACCCATCACGCAGCCCATTCCCAAAATGCAAGACCCCAACTTTGGGAAGGACTTGAAACCCGAAGGACATGAAGTCGGTGTTGGAGAGGACTGGGGACACCTGAATAAACGACGAAAACGCAAGAGATTGGTAATGGTGAAGAAGGAGTACAGGTTTTTGGCTACAACTAGGAAGCAACAGGCGATGGAAGCGTTCCGCAAGGAAAGGGAGGAGTATGACGCGCTGAAAGATAGGCAGTGGCAGAAGAGGATGGAAAAAGATAAACTCAGATGGCAGAGGAGACAGAGTCGTCTGGGTCTACTATAGTGAGTGTCTTCGTCGGTCTTCAGATTTAATAGTTGACCAATGGTTTGCACAGGTATACATACATCTCGTTAATGTTTATTCTTCCATCGTTCTAACATGTCCTAGACCCTCATAATTAGAGGAACTTTCTTGCTCGACAGTTCATGACTTGTGGGACTTCCACCTTAAGGGACGGATTTCTCTCGTTTCCGAAGCTATGAAGCTATACACAGGCACATTTTCTGTTGCCTCTTTGGGCCTAAGGAGTTTTTGGTGAGTCTTGAAGCCGTGTTAGCCTCTGTCATCATCATTGTCTGACTGCTCCCTTTTTCTCTGCAGGAGTTGAAAGTGCTGAATCGTCATCATCGTTCTGCTCGTCAATTACCCGGTGATGTGAGCGTCCTGTGAGCCTTATAGGACGGACCACGCATTCTGAGCCATCTCCAAAAACAACCGAGCAGGATGTACACCTGTTATGCTTAGCCAATAATAGGATAGGATAGGATAAGCCGGCACTACGGACCCATGAAGAGGAGGCCGGGGTTCATGCTACGTGCATCTACTTCGGTTGCACGCCCGGCTTCACTTGACATAGTAGAATATTGCCGCTGTAGCATTGTTCTCTCACTGTATAAGGCCTATTTTTCCACAGCCGTTGTACTTTGAGTCTCAATGTATTGTAGGAGAGTAGGAGGTCGCGTTATCGACGCGTTGGAAATTCTTAAAAATTATCCGGTATGACGGGCCAAGGCAAATCTCTCCACCACCACCATCATGCAACTTCCTCGCCCACAATCCCAACTTCCAGCAGAAGACGTTTTTCCCAACGAGATTCTCGACTTAATTATCGATGAACTAGCCTACGATCGCAGTGCTCTCAAAGTCCGCTCGACAGCCAGTCGTCAACTCACACATGCGTCTCAAAAACATCTTTTTCGTCGGGTTACTCTACATGTAGACGCCTACTTGGAATCCCTACCATACCAACAGGTCAGGAGGTATATAGGCTGCAAAGGCTTTCTATCCTTCCTGGAAATCCCAGTCAATCGTCACTTGGCTTGTTTTATCAAACATATCCGTGTTGGGCACGATTACGATGATGGCTGGGACGCGCTTCCTATGTCGGGGCTGCCTATTGTATTTCGACATCTACCACGCCTTCTCGAGGGTCTTCCCAACTTGGACGCCTTGACTATTCCCTTCGTGTTCATCAGATTTCTGCAGTTATCAGACCACTGGTTACCATCCTGGAAATCTCACTTGTCATCTGTCCTTCGGAGATCAAACCTACATGAAATCCGAGTATGGAACGACAAGCGCTGGTCGGATTCTCGTCTTTACCTCAAAATGTCTCAAGTACTTCTGGGGTTATTCCAGGATGACCAGTGTTTGCATCTCACGTCTCAGCATTGGACGTGACGTTTAGTTAGGTTTTCGAGAGGCTCCAGGACGTTTGGATCTCATTGGTGTTGAAATAGAGATGGGTTCTCCACGGGATGATATCCTGGAGGACATGTCGCGAATTCCCTATTATGCTCCTATCAACGCCACTAGAACAACAGAGACACTGCAGCTATCTCTGTTTGGAGCACTCATCTGAAGCGACGCACCGGGAGCCGCGTCGTTTCGGGAGGTCAATCCCATAGCACAAAAATTTATCATGCCATTCACGGACTCACTAAAACATTTGCACCTGCGGTATCTCTCCAACTGTGAGCTTCTTTTTAATCAATTTGGCGTTCTCTTTTACTGACCATCTTTCGTAGCGAATCTTTTCGATACAGATAAAGCCCTCAACCTTGCAGCTTGTACAAAGTTGACCTCTTTAACGTGGAAATACGAAATTCCTCATCATTATCTTCTTGCTCCCGAACCCGAGAAATTCCTGCTTGGAACTGCAAAGTCCATCGACACCATTTCGCGCTCTAGTCCTTTGGAAAGCGTTTCCCTTGGATCATTGTTATTGTTACGACTATGATGCAACTGGCATGCCGTTTAGTACAACCGATGCCTGGAAGGTCCTTGACCAATGTTTCGCGGAATTTTCTTCGTTGCGTGAAGTCAGTGTGGTCCAGAGATTTAGATATGGCAGCAATCCCCACTATGCTGAGATGAAGGATACCATGAGGCAATTGTTAAAGTTGACGAATGAAAAGGGGTTTTTGAAGACCTGGCTGTCGGTCGTTGTCAAGAGTTTGACGTTCAGAATTGGTATGTGAGATGTTTGTCTGACAATGCTAACCGATGAACTGATTTTTGTTTTGGGCCACTCGCAGGGAAATGGATACAGGACCCGTTAGTTGATGTGTTAAGAGAGAAATTGTCGAGCTGAACTATATCTTATTATTATTATCTATCAACATTTTCTGTCTGCGTCTTTTTGCAAGAGCAACGTTCACTCCAACAGTGAGCAAGCCTCAGTAGCCCGGTCTCTTGCTGGTCCACATTGGCTTTGAAAAATTTCCTAGTGATAGACCAGACACCGCTATGTTTCATGTCGCCTTCTGGTCACCGAAAAATTGTGTCTGAATTATGAAACGTAGGCTTGGTGTGTACACTTCTAAACAGAGAAGAATTACGAGGTCAATGCTCTGGTTTGTGCACTTCGAATTCTGCGACCCACCAGATATGCTCGAAAAAGACTGTCTCGAGCCGCTTGATTCCACTTGACACGGAGATACTTGGGCGACTAGCACGACGTGTTTGACTGCTTCCGATAGAATTACCAGCAATAGCTGAGGTTGACTCTTTTCAGTATGAGATGCGACTTTCTTGAACGGTAAGAAATCTACTGGCGGACTGATTTGAGACCTTGGGCCCGGTTTGAGGACGAAATGATCTGTTGCTCTCGAGAACAGATGCTGTTTAGCTCTTGTCAGAGTCTTTGAAAGGAGAAAATAACGGGAAACTCACCAAGGCGGCAAGAGTCTCTGCACGAGCACCCCACCCGTTTTCCAATAGTATTTCAATTCATGCAGTCCTCAGCGCCTTGTGCTCTTCAAAGTTGCAGTATATCTTGAAAACCTCAGAGAAACCTATGCGTCGAGCAATCTGTACAAAAAGTTGTCCAATTAGCAATGACTGTGATACTATTACTTGGTCAAGCACCTGCCTTGAGCTAAGATCGTATCAACCCGTTCAAGTAAACCAAGTTGTCAAATGTGAAAACTCAGTTGCGAATAGTGGATGGAGGGTTCCGACTACCTTAACTTTGATCCAATGCGTGTTGGGATGGACGGAAGTGTGGGCGAGCCATTGCTTCTGCGAGGTAAATAGCAAGCTATACGTATCGCGTTTCGGGGAGTAGGATGAAGAGACGTGTCTGAAAGCTACAAGATACGTCCCTTCACCTTCTCGAGACGTTGACGGAAACGTGTGCATTGATTGGTACACGCCGAAAATACAAAAATATCCGCTCGGCAGAAAGGCGTATAGAAACACACTTTTTTACAGATATATCTTATATCAGTAGTAGTGATGTGATCTATCCGTCGAGCGGATATTTTTGTCTTTTCGGCGTGGTAGCTATAGGAGATGCGGAAGGTTTATAATTAGACACTCAGATACGCACACATCAAAGACTCCGAGTCGGAAGTTCTGAGTAATATAAGCGTTGTTACTTGTGACTATTACGGCAGTCTTCTTAAACCTCTTGCCTCTGCCCTGAACACTCGGATTCACGACATGGACCAGAACACTTCAACTATCGCAGAACTACGTGCTGAACAAGTTGACCAGATTTCGGGCAACATATCCAGGCTTTCGTACCGCCTAGCATCACTGGACCCTTCCGCAGATACAGATTCGTCGTCATCATCTCCGCTCCCTCGTCGATTACAATGGGTAGTGGATAGATCAAAGGAATTGTTCAACGAGCTCGAGCCAAAGCAACTTGTTGTTGTACTACCAACGATAAGGCAGCTGATGGAACGTGTTGATGAAAGAAAATGGCTGGATTTCGGGGAACTTGACAACTTCGCGAAACTCTTGAGCCGACTAGTGATTCTAAAAGAGAGAAAAAGTGAGACTTCTTTCACTATATACTAAGTGTTTACTGACATTATTGTCATTGTCATTGTTTTCTTTGTTTTCAGATAAACTACCAGTTGTTCGATTTCTGCCTTGTATCTCCGACTTTCCACCTTCCGAACTCAATGGACCTGCTCCGGCTGAATGGCTGGCAATGTTAGTCCATCTTTCCAAACTTCCCACCTCGTCTGACGTCCCGCCTAGGTTTGTACATTCAGACATACCCTCTGTGTGCATTGAAGACCATAACGCATGCTGCAATGTCTGTCTGGAGGATTTTGAAGAACCAGCATTAGCAGCAGAGTTTCAAGTTGACGGTGATGATGACGACGGGACCCAAGGGAGTCCTAAACCATTGAGGCAGTTGACATGTGGGCATGTTTTGCACGTCAGTCTATGTTTACCTTCTACACTGCTCTCAGTGATTGACAATATCTTCAGGAAGACTGTCTACCTATGTTTCAAATTGATGGCTATGATGAAATGTTTGAGTGCCCTGTATGTCGCGCAGAAATCTGGACCTCCCCTCCTTCTTCGCCTCTCTCAGCTGAAATTCCTCGTGACTCAGTACTTAACAGTATCTCTTTGGACCAACAGCAGACTTATGGCAATTACTACTACAGTCCCCCACCATGGCTAAAGATAGACGAGAACTCATTGGAGTGGGCTGCCTGGTACCGTAGAGTTGGCAAACTTGATGAGGCTCTGAATAGCACTACTCATGGGCATCCGGTCAACCTGATAGCGTTGGGTATTTGGGGCGATCAGACATACATGAGATATGTCTATTCCAGGATAACAGATGGCCCTGAGGGACTTGTGGATTGCTTAATTGTTGGTCCAGATAGAGCACAATCTATTGGCGCTCACATCTCCGAAGGGGAACATGAGGATGCAAGTAGACAGTTAAGGGGGTATTGGGATTTCTTGGGTCTGCAATATGCACCTCATTTCTTGGCGGTGTTAAACAAGCACAATTGCCAAGATGAGTGCCATTGGGTGGTACACAGGTTCTCGCTACTTGATGGTGCTCTAACAACATACCATTTTCACACTGACCTTCATGCTTGTCCTGATTGTCGTCCTGTGTCATGGTGGTCCATCATCTGTCTTGCATGGCCCAATGCTGCCATCTGTTCAAATCCTGGCATGCCAACACTGATCCACCTTCACCAACCAATGGAACTGGGTGTTGATGACTGTCTTGCTGCAGCCGGTGTACGGCACAACATCCTCATGGGTTTACCAGCTGAACATAGTGTGGATCTTGAATGTCTCAGGGATCTTATGCACACTGAGGTCAAAGGTCTTTGTGAAAGACATAACTCAAGTGTAACTTATCTCTCAACGTTCTTTGGTGACCTGCATGGAAGATCTGAGAGAGTTGAAGGCAACAAGCTGGATCCCTAGACTTGAATAGTTGTAGTACAGACTATATTATGATTAGATTTTCATGTCAGTAAAAGTGATGCCGCTTGCGAGTGCACTCCTTCAAGTCAAACTTTTCTTTCTTTTCTAGTTAGCCATTCCTTAATATATACAAACTTGTCTATTCAGACCAAATTTCTGACATTTTGACCGTGTTAAGCATTTTGCGTAACACGTCTGAGCAAAAGCTCTCGCACCTTATTTCATTCCACCACCACAAAAGTTGGCTCAACCTAGTGTGCTACTGCCACTTGCAGCGGGAACTCCTTCAGTGGGTGTCTCCAAGTGAGACATAGTCACCGTCCAAACTAGTGTTTTGTTCAACTTGGTACAAATGCTCGACAAACTGGCTATCAGTGAAGATCCCTTTTCTGAAGGCTCTACCTTCTACTAAAATTGAAGGCAGGAAGCACAGGTCCGAGGAATCTGTACGATAGCGGAAGGAAAGCGATTCCTTCACCCCCGTTGGATGTTTCTTGCGGTAAACGGAGTTAATATAGTAGACGAGGATCCTGAGTTCATGATGATAGGCAGCGGTGTGATAATGATTCACGCAGAGTCATATGTGTACGTCGTACAGTTAGGATACTCAGTGGAGATGATAGAGAAAGAAGGAAATAATATTGCGTGGCCACAATGTAAGTATGCAGTAAAAGGATGCTAAATAATATGCCCATAGTACTATGATAGTTAATGCAATAATGAGTGGTCAGTAAGCTGGGAAGAAGGAAATCTATGCAGAAACAGCCTCGTCCTCAGAGAGGGCGTACACATGAGGAGCACGTTTTGAGATGGCTTCGTCTTCTGAAAGAGCGTAAACGTGAGGAGCACGCTTGGCGACAGCCTCGTCCTCAGAAAGGGCATAGACGTGAGGGTTGCGTTTCGAGACGGCTTCGTCCTCGGAAAGTGCGTAGACATGGGGAGCACGCTTGGAAACGGCCTCGTCTTCAGAGAGGGCATAGATGTGAGGGTTGCGTTTCGAGACGGCTTCGTCCTCAGAAAGGGCGTAGACATGGGGAGCACGCTTTGAAACAGCCTCGTCCTCGGAGAGAGCATAGACGTGGGGGTTGCGCTTGGAAACGGTCTCGTCCTCAGAGAGAGCATAGACGTGGGGGTTACGCTTCGAAACGGCCTCGTCCTCAGAGAGAGCATAGACGTGAGGGTTGCGTTTCGAGACGGCTTCGTCCTCGGAAAGTGCGTAGACATGGGGAGCACGCTTGGAAACGGCCTCGTCTTCAGAGAGGGCATAGACGTGAGGGTTGCGTTTCGAGACGGCTTCGTCCTCGGAAAGTGCGTAGACATGGGGAGCACGCTTGGAAACGGCCTCATCCTCGGAAAGGGCGTAGACGTGGGGGTTGCGCTTGGAAACAGCTTCGTCCTCGGACAAAGCGTACACATGAGGAGCGCGTTTAGAGACGGCTTCGTCCTCGGAGAGAGCATATACGTGAGGAGCACGCTTCGAAACAGCCTCGTCTTCGGAGAGGGCATATACGTGGGGGTTGCGCTTCGAAACGGCTTCGTCTTCAGAAAGGGCGTAGACATGGGGGTTGCGCTTGCCTACGGCCTCGTCCTCGGAGAGGGCATAGACATGAGGAGCACGCTTGCCAACAAACTCATCATCCTCGGAGAAGTCGTAGCCACGCTTGGAGATGGCCTCGTCCTCAGAGAGGGCGTAAACATGAGGGGCACGTTTAGCAATGGACTCGTCCTCAGAGAGAGCGTAGACGTGGGGAGCGCGTTTGGAAACAGCCTCATCCTCAGAGAGGGCATAGACATGAGGGGTACGTTTGGAGATGCTCTCGTCCTCGGAAAGAGCGTAGACGTGAGGAGCACGTTTCGATACAGCCTCGTCCTCTGAGAGAGCGTATACGTGAGGTGCACGTTTGGCAACAGCCTCGTCTTCAGAGAGCGCGTAGACGTGAGGGACACGACCTTCAACTGTAGGTGAAAAAGAAGTCAGCCGATGAACGAAACATGCAGCAGTAATGTACTGACGAGGAGCAGCAGCGGTCAACTTGAAGAGGGCAATGGAAAGGAGAATGGTCTGGAGTTTCAATTGCATGATAATGAAGATGAAGTTGAGTGCGAAGTTCACGAGTAGCTCTGAGAGGAGTAGAGGAGAGGAAACTGTGTTGGGCTTTCTGGCTGAGAAGGGTACACCTTTTATACTTCAAAAACCCGCACCTAACAGGTCAAAGGTAATAAGTGTACATGTGCTGAACTTGGTTGTGGCGAGCAAAATGTTCTGCTCCGGCCCAATGGCCCCATGATTCCTATTGGTTAGCTGACTGGTGAAACGGCGAAGAGCAAAACGACTGAGTGTCGCATCATAGAGAAGCGATGGAGCGCGCGTCGCATGAGCTACAAAAAAGATAGGGAGCGCCTTGGCGATGGGCTTGAATGCTTGTCAATACAGTGCCACAATTCTAACTGGGAAGATAATCGTCAAATTGAGTAGATGCATTATTACTGATGATTGTCACTGACCTGGCAATATGTGGATCTGAAGAAGGTATGTATATCCATACCCCACAAACCAGTTCGTCAAAAATTTCCGGTGCGATTCGGTTTTATTCCCTACCTACATCGGAACACTTCCCGGACCCCCAGCGTATCAGCTCTTGGTCCTAGCCCGGGCAATAAATTCCTCCTCCTCCCTGCCAAGATTTGATCTAGGCGGTGAGGCAATATGGTCGGATCCAAGCGTGAGAGGTCAAGGCGGTAGTCTGTAAGGCTGAGTTTTCCGTTTTTCCGTACGCTGTTGCCCAGTGTCGCGCCCTCCAAATTTTTCGGATACAATGGCTGAGCCTTGAGGGTTGAGGTCCAGGCTCGGGTGGAACGATAGACGAAGATCGCAACGAATTTTTGGAGGTTGCGATTACCATACCGATGCAAACCCTTGTATCATATGGCACTTAGGGATGGAGAAAATTTTGTTGCACATTGGTCCCCGCTCGACCGCCTAAGGCTCGAAACGCTGTCGGAAAGGTCAGCAACTTCGAGCCAACAAGTTGAGACTCACCAAATTCGGCCAACCTGCCATGGATCTTATGGTTACCCTAACATGTAACATCTGACCCTGACAGTTAAGCGTTGGAGCGTTGACAGTGAACGAGAAACCGAGTCTGGCGGTGTATGGCCATTGCACCTCCTCATCCGATTTGCAACACCAACCAAGCTTGTCTACCCACTTGGTTAGATGTGTTATATCTGCCCGTGCTAAGTCCTAGACTGACAATAAACAACGGTCAAGAATTAAAACGTAGCATATTTGCAGCGAGACTGTGAATGAACCTTGTATACCTGGTACCAGAAGGAGTTAGCACAAACGTTAAGTAGAAAAAGATTAGTCTGAAAAGAAATACATCTTAATTTCCCAATGCCTCGCCGTATCGTACGCGTCCTGTTGCTGCTCATCGTAGTCGGTGGTATAGGATGGTATTTACCACGGTCTGGACCCATCTCTGTCAACCTCAACGTCAATGTTCCCCTTCCAGTCACTGTTCACGTCGACAACCCTTCAGCTCTTCCTTCATATCGACAACATGAATCCCAGCACGAAGTCCAAGAGGTCCAGGGGCTAGTCCCAGCATCCAGTCCACCTCAGAAGACATTGTCTTCGAAACAACTTTCCATCCTATCCTCAATAACCGCCTTTGCTCGCTATCTGGACAACGCTTTGGACAAGATTGCTATACGGGAAGAAAAGTTCAACTTGCTTCCAAAACACCAAAAGCCTCTTGCAGAGGCAGTCGGCTACGCTTCGCATTTCGAGGATGCACGTACTCGAGCTCGATTCAACGCCAAGTTCTTGGGCAACGTTGCAGATTATGCTCGCGAAACGTATGGTTTTGGACCAGAGGACGAGACGAACAAGGCTCATTGGGACTATGTCTTTGACTTTTTCGGGCATATCCTTAGGGATTGGAGTGAGGAGGGAAAACACGAGCGAGACACCGTCTTTCCTCCGATACTCAAGGCTTTGAAGGATGGCATGGCTGTGATCAAAGGAGAAAAGAGAGTTCTAGTCCCGGGCTTTGGTCTTGGACGACTTGCTCATGAAATCGCCAACGACAAGGGTATGTTCTGTCCACGTCTTCATAACCGAGTTTTATTCAATTCTTTGACTAGACTACAAGGTTGACGCCTGTGAACTGGATTATGGCTCAGTCATCGCCTACAACTACCTCGTCAACCAAACCATCACTCCCTTTGAACACACACTCTATCCCTATCTCACCAACTGGCAATACCAGGGAACCGCGAAAGGACGTTTCGACGCTGTTCGCTTCCCAGACGTCCTTCCTACCTCACCCGTCCACCTCATCGAAGGCGACTTCCTCACTGAATTTCCAGAGTCGGAGCAATACGATGCTATCGTTACCCTCTTCTTCATTGACGTCTCAGAAAATATCATCGACTTTTTGTCCAATATCCACCGTCTCTTGAAACCAGGTGGATTGTGGATTAACCTTGGTCGTGAGTCTAGCGTCTCTGCATTTCTATCATCGTTTTCACATGTTCTTTAGCGCTAAAATGGGGTTCATTCTCGCAAATGCAACTCTCCGCCGAGGAAGTCTTGGACCTCGCCGAGCGATTGGGCTTCACGGTTGACCATGACTCAAGACGGTCTATTGACGCAGTCTATGGCCATCAAGTTGGGTCATTGCTCAAGTTTACTTATGGTGAGGATACTGTTTTACTGGCGAATGTACTCCGTTGTGACTATATATGTTCTTGCAGTTACGCAGTTCTGGACTGCACACAAAAATTGAACCGGGAACCCCATCGTACTTTAGCTTGTTATATTTGGTATTTTTACACGAGACTGTACGTATATTTGCGATAATAGCAGCAATTATAATTCCTCAAGCTGAGAACGAGCACTTTTGGAAGGATTCGACGTCTTCAGGCGTACTCCCAGTAAATATCAACACAAGGAACTTCTGTCTTACGTCCATTCGCCTGGTCAAGTTGGGCACAGTGCTTTTGGAACTATTCACAACTTCGAGTTTAATCACAGCCAGCCTAGTAGTCTAGGACTTGCAAGGCATGCTCAACTTTCTTCGACAGCCATGAAGTACTTGATTATACCGAAAGAAAACCTAAGTATGTACTACAAAGTCATCCATTCATCGCTCAGTACTCATCCGGCATAGGAATCAGAGTGTTGTTATTCCTCGCACACATTGCAGGGTGATCCTCCGACTTGACATCGTCGTCATCAACCATGTAGACGTCTGCACACTGAAAAGCAAACGAATTCTCTATCAATATCTCATCGTTCTTCGAAGGCGTTGAACACTTACATGGTACTCAACCACCTCACCACTCTCGGGATCGACAGCTTCGAACAAGAACATGCCATATTCTTTCTCTTCCAATGGTTTGGGCATCTGGATGTCGAAGCACAGCTGGCCTGTAGGCGAAATTGGGACGTCTGAGGCGATAGTTATGGGGAAGGCGTCGGGACTTTGAGCAGCGCGTGTATGTCCATAACGAACGGTGACTGATTTTGGATGCAGGTAAGTATCGTGTCGAAAACGAAAGCCTACACTGTAACTCACCTAGATCACCAGGATGACCCGAGAAGGAGAGGAATGTCGTCTGATACGCTGCGAATGGTTGGGGGTTGCGGAATGGGATGCCTGTGTAAGTAATTATCGAAGCTCAGAGTGAGATTCAAATGACAGAATACACTGGAAGGCGTACCACACCACGGCTTGAAATCTGCTAGTGCAGAGCGAACCTCATCAGCTGGTCGACGTGTAGCCCATGGGTAGTGTACGCTGAACGAGGCGTGCGCAGATGTAGCAGTTTCGATGAGAGAGGCGAATAAACCGAGAAGGAGGACTTGTGCGTTGAAGATAATCATCGTTCGAGGCTTTGGACTTGAGAGACTCAGAGTGAGAAGAGAGTCGGGGGACGAAATTGGGTGGTAAAAGATGGAAGGCTCCTCCTGAGGTTGAGTACACCCTGTAACACTGCGATGATTGGTTCGAATAAACGGGGTTCGGATATCAGCAAAAAAGAAAATTATGTAGATCTGTGGTCCAGAACCTCTGTTGCATTCGATGCATCGTTTTGAAAGGCTCGGGAACCCGGAAAACTTGCGGAATTGTAGAATGCATGCTTGGAAGGTCAAGCCAAATCCGGATTCCACATGGATGATGGGCGCAGGGTCCAGGGCCAAGCGCAGTGGCTTCGTTGATAGTAGCCTGTAGGAAGGCGGGACCGCAAAAATCGGGAAGCTTTTCCGAGCCGGATACACTTACTAAGCCTCTTTTTCCAATTCACTTGAACGCTGTATTACATAGATCTAGGTGGAGAGCAGAGGTTTTACCTTTCATTTTGGCGAGGAGTTCAATTATTGATATTGACTATTGTCAGGTCGAGCCAGCTTGCACGTCTCCAAGACCTTTCAAGACTTCAACGTAACGCACGCGAGCTCTAGCGAGCTCTTGGCAATCCCATTAGTATAGGATCGGGGGACGAATTGAAGATATGTATCACATCTTCGAAGTATGTTATCCCCTAAATAGTATTCGAGTAGATCAGATCTACCGCTACCTGCCCGAATGAATTTCTTCCGATGACCGCTGAATTCTGCTCGCATGGTCAGAAAAATCTGCACTTCAACTACTCTTCCCAGCTTGCCCCCGACTCCAACTAGCCTCCATCATGTCTTCAGTACTCTCCAAGCTCAATATCGCTCACGCCTCCTACATCGTTGCAGCTGTAACGCTGGGTCTATCTCTCCTCGGGAACTTGTTTGCACTGGTCTACCAATCAGACATCATCTTTGGGCTTACCGCTCACAAATACAGTACGTTATTCCTCCCCAGTTTGACTGACGAGTACTCAAGATTAGTATAGCATACATTGAGGGTGATCACCCTCGACATTTGCCACTTACGGTCGGGCCAGCAAACATGGTGTTCAAGAGCAATTTGGGTCATTTCGGTCTTGGGAACGACCCCGTTACCTGGGCCGAATGGAGTACCATGCGTCCTCGTGAAGCTGGTTATGTCTACCTTGGTCAAACACACCTTCCGATCGACGTCTCGATGTGGCATCAAGTTCATTGCCTCAGTCACATCCGTTCCCTCATTTCTAAAGGCGACGACGGTTCCGAACACACTGAACATTGGTTAGCTTTAAATTTTACTATTCTTTGATAACTAAGGGTTAAGTTTTTTTTTAGCTTCCACTATCTTCGACAGGGTATCCTATGCAATGCAGATCCGACGTTGGAACCGAGATCGAGGCAGAGTTTTGATCTGAATGGGAAGGAGATCTTTCCCGGGGATGAGGTCACGCATACGTGCAAAGACTTTCAGTACATTTACGAGTGGACGATGAAGCATAGGGAAGGCTGGTCGCAGGAAGAAGTGGATAGGTTCCTATCGGTTGGGCAGATGAAGCATCATGGTGGTGGGAACGGTACGATGGAACATGGAGGAATGCATGGTGGCATGCACGGGGGAGGAATGCACGGCGGGATGTAGAGTTCGTCGGTAGATTTAGTGAACAACTCCTGATATTGAGCTTTTCAAGAACTTTTCTATGAATTTCTCCGAAAGTCATAACGCCGTTGCTTGGAACGACGAGTATATATATACTTGCTCGAAGCACGTAAGTCTACGAATGTGACTTTGTATCTTAATGTTAAAGCAGATGTTGGTCATACGCATGGACTTGAAGAAAAGCGCATTGTTATTAAGTATTCTACTGGCGTAAGCTTTTCACGATTCAATGATGTAGACATAGATAATGTATTTATTCAGACGAAGTACTTGTACTAATACCCAAAACATCTGCCCAATCAAGGCACCTGCCTGAGCAACTCGAATCCTATTGTGAAGCATCCAATCAGCTCGGTACTCAAAATCAGAGCGAGAATCAAAGTTACCCATGTTAGGATGAACATCCTTTATCTGGCTGAAGCTAACCTGACAGTCCACCCTCACACACCTGAACTCCACGACCAAAAACTTGTCCTGACTGGGACATCTAAACTTCTCCGTCGTCGCATTCGCCAATGAGCTCTTCAAGTCGAGCGTGCCAAGAAGTTCGCCTCGAACGGGTCGAGTACCCCACGACACAGCATCAAAGTCGAGATCGAACGCTGAATCGTGGATGATGGACCAGATTTCGATCTCGGAGATATCGCCCTTGGTCGTAAGGTCCTGCACGCGAGTCTCAACGGGACCCTTCCAGCCGACGGCGCATGATTGGTCAGCGGATCCTTCAGGGACGGTGAATCTCATGAGAGTCGAGTCCTTGATGGCAATAGAGATAATAATGAGAAAGGGTGAGATGACTGAGAGTATGAGGAAACTCACTCTGACGGAAACGAAGACCTCAAGAGAATTGCCATACACGGTGTTCTTGAGTCCCTCGTTGATCCTTGCGATATGTGTTGGCCAAGAATGGATATAGGGACGGGGAAGTGTGTCATGCAGGAGCTTCTCGATACGACTGAAGCCTATGTGAAGATCGGGATAGGGCAATTTTGCGAGTGCAGCTTCCGAAAGCTCGTAGTGAAGGATAGTCTTTGGGAGGAGGACTAGGTTGACGAGGGACAGGAGGGCGACAAGGACAGATGTCCACAAGAGGTATTGGGGTAGACGAGCTTTGGGACGTGGAACGAGAGTAGGACTGCCAACAGGAGAGTCGACGTCCTCGGAAGAACCACCATCTTGGTGAGTGGCGAGAGGGACGTATTCTGAGGAGTCCTTTCTTGACCCGTACATAGTGTCGAATGGATGGGCAGCGGGTGAAGAAGTTGAGGTGGTGGTGGTGGGTGAAGAAAGGAAGACAGAGTTAGCTTCGTCGTGCTTTGTGAAATGGTCGAGTGTCAAGAATAAGAAAGAGAACATGTTCAAGTGACGGTACACAACCGGGGTTATGCTAAATGACCGTCCGATGCGAAAAGGTGAGCAGCGAGAACCGCCAAGCTGAAGTGATACCAATCAACGACCTGTATGGTCAATAGAAACGGCGGCTTGGACCGATAAGGACAATGGTTCGTAAAAAGTTGAACCAATTCGGACCAGGCTACGCGATGTTGAGAAGTAATATCTGAACAGCAATCCAAATTGGAACACACCTTGAGGTTGGTAAAAAGTAAAAGCAATCCAGTTTTCCTAAGAGCCATCCCCGTCTTTGTGTCCAGCACCTATGTCTTTCCTCAATCGTCTACCAAAGCTCGGTCGTCCACCTCCGTTCGTGATTTTCGGGGCGGTACTTGGTCTTTCTCTACTCCTCAACCTGGTGGCAATAGTTAAACAACTAGGGCTCTTGACACCGTCGTCGAGGTCGTATTGTAAGTTGTCGTTTCCTCCGAGTCCTGACAAAAGACCTTCCGTTGACGGGATCCAACACTTGCAGCCTACATAGGACACGACCATCCTCGAGAGGCCCCTATCAAACTTCGCACTGTCAACCTTGCCTTGTCCGACGACCTTGAGCACTACTTCCTCGAGGGTCGTCGAGCTGTAGCTGAGTGGAACGCTCTCCATCCAGAAGGTCAGGGAAGCGTCTACCTTGGCGACTCCACCCACGTCAACGGCGAGCTACAGGCTCCATACCACATTTCCATGTTCCACCAACTCCAATGTCTCAATCATCTTCGATCCACTTTTATTTGGGGCAACGACGAGCCTGATAGAACCGAGCATTGCACGATGTATCTGCTCCAAGGTATCATGTGTTTCTCGGATACGACGCTAGAGGAAGGAGGAGTTGGAGCCAAAAAGGCAGATGGAAGTGTCATTGCACCGGCGAACAACAACACGCATACTTGCAGAGATTGGAGCCAGGTATACGATTTTGCTGCTGAAAATAGGAAAGGATGGACAGACGAACAGATTGAATTGGAAGCTGAGCTTTCAAGGGGGACATTGATGGCTGACTTTATTAGATGATTGGCCAGTTTTTTGAGGTGGTGGTGGAAGAAGAGTGACCGAAGTTTAGGAGTTTTTTTCCCCAGTATTCCGAGTCATCAGTTCAAAGAATAGTCTGTGTCTCTAAAAATCTGTTTTGTTAAGAGTTCAGTGACTCTGAAAAGAGATGAAGGGTTGGAATTACCTTTCTTGACATGTTTTGACATGTCATCGTCACAGACGACGAGCATCGTGGGCGCGGCTGACTTTGCAATCAACTTCCATATACATCAGACTTATCCCAATCTCGGCCCCACCTTTCCATGCACAGCTGCCTTCGGTACGATAGGCTGTCTCTTCAGTTACCCCCTGTAGCTCCGAGAGGATGTCCAACAGCCCGAATACCAAGCTGATTCCAAGAGTGCTACACTCCGTGGTGGAGCCACGTATCAGCATCCCAAAAAGTAGCATTCAAGGCTACTGAAACAGCGGTTCGGATCTGCCTGTGAAGAATTGTCAAGATTGTCGGTATATAATGTATTTCTTCTTGGTAGATATCGGTTTTCTTGTCTTCCGAGTTGTGCCAAGTCGCTTTTTCGGCAAAACAAGCCATACAAAGATTGCTACTGACATACCTGCAGATTGCCCGCAGGCGGCAGAGTGTCATGGACACTTCAGGGAAGACTTTGTAGATCACTCTTTCACCGGAATTAGACGCGTACGATACGATCTCTGTAACCCTCAACCATCTCAAAAGCCTTGATTCTGCCTTCTTGGAACTCCTTCAACTTCACTCTTTTGCCGACCGTCATCATGAACAACAAAGAAGACTATGCGCGACTTCCTGAAGAAACCGACAGCTTCCTTCACGGCGATGAACCCACCGTCAAGGCTGAAAAGCCTCGTTTCAAACGTCCTCTTTGGCTCCTTCTCGCTATAGGATACTTTGCAGTCATGGTCGTCCATGTCTCCATATTCTGCTACCAAATCCGTCAGTCAGTTCTTCCAAAGGTCTTCAAGCCGCATTACAGTATGTTCTTCATCTTCATCATATCACTGATCTGACCTCCCACTAACTCTACCCATCTTGTTAGCCTACATCGACGGAGACTGGCCACAGGAGCTCGTCATACCCGGATCATACGGCAGCATGAACCCGATTCAGACTGGCTTCAACGACACGCCGCAATTTGTGGATATCTTCTCTCCCGATGCCCACGCTCACTGGGAGTCTATCCTACCCCCTGGTGGTCGTGGTTACATCAAGCTTGGAGGACACAAGGAGCTCTTTGGTATCACCATGTACCACCAGCTTCATTGTCTCGTCCGACTTCGTGCTGTCAGTATTACTCACTTTCATTTCATCTCGCTATCTCATGGCTAGCAACCCAGGTCATCGCTGGTGAAAAGGAAGACATGGGTCACGTCAAGCATTGTTTCGTAAGTCTTACTCCCAATGATGATAACCGCTCCAAATACTAATCATCGCTGGATAAATCCCTTTTCAGAACTACCTTCGTCAGGTAAGGTCAAGGTAGTGCTCGCTCTCATGACTCCTCGATTGAGTTTCTTCATCAGGGCATCGTTTGCAATGCCGACATCACCCTGGAACCTGGCAAGACCGTACACACCAAAGGTCCCGATGGCAACATGGAGTCCATGGTCAAGGGTGGATATGACGTGCAGCATCAGTGTCGCAACGCTGCTCCAGTCTGGAACTATCTGAACGAGAAGTGGGCACAGGATTTCCCCAATCATGATCCTATGGGTCATGCCACCGAGTATGGTGAAGCATAGGTTGGAACATCAGGATGGTTAACTTTCCTAGAATATTACTTCAGCGTTGCTTTAATATCTTACTTATAAGTGCTTTCTGTCGCTCATTTCTTTGCTATCTCTGTGATCTTCTCTAATGCATATGTGAAGGAATAACTTATATGATATTTGTTTCGTTTTGAGTGATGAAGTTTACATACTTAGTCCGAGAAGTCTACAGTAAAGAACAGAATACAGTCGTGTCAAATTCCACACATCTTCTGCCCTTCGGTCATCCAGCAGTCTTCATGTATAACAATACGTCTACAAGATGAACTTTGGAACAACTTTTGAAAATAAAATTTCGGGATGGCCAATGGCTGTGCGAGCCCTACTTGGTTTCTCACGGAGCAGGAGGAGGAATGAGTCTGGACGTTCCGACGCGACGACTTGACGGACGGCGACTTGGACAAATCTCGACTATCTCGATCCTGCTGCTTCATACTCTACGTGGATATCATGCGAGTATTATTTTGGCACTTTGATATGTTCTGGACTAACAAACGGACTTTTGTGTAGAGAAATAGCACGAAGCTACTTGTTCTTTCGTACTGTAGCCATCACATCACCTAGCGTCCTTCTAGCAAATGATGTTTAGATGTCAGTCGGTTGAAACTTCATTCGTCTTTTCAAGATCTGTTGCAGTATTTTTGTACGAACTCTCCTGAAACGCCGTCCTGCAACCTTCTGTCTATCGCTCAATATGACCAGTGCATTGGCCCGGATATGGATGAGAAGATGTTTTGACGCTTAGGTAGCCTGTGGTGCGTATCTAGTCGTCCTATTCATGAAACTAATACATTATATCTCCAGGGTCTGCTTCATTGGAATTATCTCGATTGCCCGTAGCATCCGTGAACCAAGTTCAACTTGCAGTACCGGTAGGAACGGTCATGCTCAGTGACAGCGCTTCTGTCTGTTTTCGGAATTGGTCAGGAATTGGCAAGAAGGATGGCGTTATGTAAGATAGCATATGTATGTATTCCGAATGCTCTACTAGTAAGACCAGGTGGTAACAGTTCCTATCTCTGACTCTGCTCCCCAAGATTGTTGTCCAGGAGAAGCCAAATATTTCGCAAGTTATTTTCCACCGCCGTTGGCGACTTTTGCCAAGCTTGGCCTCTTGCAATGCTATTGTGGATTTGGTGACGGGACTTATACAGATTGAACTCTTGCAATAATGTTATTGTGGATCTCCGCGGGACCTATACAGATTGAGGTTGTTGATAAGTATCGTCATTCATGGGACTTGGACGAGGAATGTACGGGATCGTCGGTATGTACATATGTCTGTCCTTTTTTTTTTTTCTCGCTTCAAGCCTCCGATCCCTTTTCCCGGTGGAATCGCTCTATCTTTTGCCAAGGTTTCCCTTGTCTTTTGAGTTCTCTCCCTTCGGAACGCGACATTCTGATCAACCTTACCCGCCCGGGCCCCGCAGAACAAATAGTTCAAGTGTATATATCAGGGAAGGAACTGTACATGCCTTCGTGTCCGACAGGCGGAGATTTATTCATGCGATTGTCTTCTATCAAAAAGACTTTAAGACCTGGAGTTTTTGTTGTGGCCTTGCCCAAGTTCTTGACTCGAGTTGCCCTCCACTCAGCAGCTAACTTGACCAACATGAGCGGCAAAGGAGACTATGCACGACTCCCCGAAGAAACCGACAGCTTCCTTCACGGCGACGAACCCACTGTCAAGCGCCCTCTTTGGTTTCTTATCGCCATAGGTTACCTTGCTATGACAGTCGTCAATGTCTCCATATTTTGCTATCAAATCCGTCATTCCATCCTTCCAAAGATATTCAAGCCGCATTACAGTACGTCTTTCATCGTTGTGATCCGTCTGACTGTTGACTGACTGTACCGATTTCGTTAGCCTATGTCAACGGAGACTGGCCTCAGGAGCTCATCGTACCCGATAAATATGGTAGCATGAACGAAATCACGACTCAATTTAACGACAGTGCACAGTGGGAGGATATTCTCTCTCCTGATGCTCGTGCGCTATGGGAGACTACCCTTCCGCCCAAAGGTCGTGGTTACCTCAAGCTGGGAGGACACAAGGAGCTCTTCGGTGTTACCATGTACCACCAACTTCACTGCCTCGTCCGTCTTCGTGCTGTCAGTACACTTCACCATTCTACCCTTCTGCATATCTGATGGATTTATTGCAGGTTATTGCTGGTGAGAATGAAGACATGGGCCATGTCAAGCACTGCTTCGTAAGTCTATTCCGCACTATGATTGTCGACATGCATACTGATTGATGCATCCATACTAGAACTATCTTCGCCAGGTGAGAACGACATTCTTTAAATGAACAACGCTGACCTACTACCTATTCCTCAGGGCATCCTTTACACCGCCGACATTACCCTCGAAGATGGCCGGAGTACCACTGAAAAAGGTCCTTTGGGCGAAACGAAGTCGGTGGTCCGCAGTGGATACGATGTTGAGCACAAATGTCGTGATTCTACGCCTGTCTGGAACTACCTGAACGAGAAATGGATGCAGGACTTTCCCGTGCATGATATCATGGACCATGCTGCTGAGTATGGTCAAGCTTGAGGAGACAGAGCATTGAAGGGTCAAGGAATGTTAGCCGTCGAACCGTTTCGGGTTCATCTGGAGAGGTCGATATTTTTCTGGGTAACTTCAATCTTCTTATAGTGGTTATGAAGAGGCTAGCATGGCATTTGGTCGCTCATTTGTACATGTGATTTATTTAATAACAATAACTTTGCTGAGATTTTGTCTGATCTTGTCCATCTCTTGTCAGCGGACGTCCTGGCCACGATACGAAGATGCCACTGAAACGGCACTCTCCCAAAACTCTCCGTTCCTTGATCAGGCGTTGACGGGTGCATTTCAGTTTTCTGTCTGAGAAATGTCACGGATCGCAATGATTTGAATCCTGAAGATCACCTTTAATCCGTGAAATCTCGGATGAGCGAGCAAGTATTCACTCGCAACAGGGATTTACTCGTGTAGATTCCTGGCCTGACAATGGATGAGAAGAACGCCCAATACAATCAGTTTATGGTCACCTTCTCCATCGAGATCATCGAGATCTTCGACAGCGCTTTCGTCGCTGATATTCCTCAGGCTGGCTAGCTATCCTCTTGAACAACGCCTGGGGCGTCTTCCTTCACCACGTTTGACTCCTTAGGCAATCTGTGTAAAGTCTCTGTTCTTCTTGTGCATTTCAGACGGTATTTAGAGAGTAATGGCTGTTCGAAAATGACATTGACAGGAGATGAATCGATGACTGTTGGATGACTGAAAAGAAAAGAATGACTAGTTCTCACGAGACGAGCAGGTTTTCCTCAGTGTCACTCTGACACTCACGTCTTCCGAAGCTCTTCAAGTCTTCTGCATGAGCATCCAGTAGCCCGTCACCGCTAGCATTGGAATCAAGGTATGAGCTGAATAGAGTCGTGTGAAAATTGTCAACACTAACAAGAATGATAGGAAAATAATGAGAATGTAGCAAAGGCTCTGTCGTGACCTTCATTCTTCACTATTATCTCCTCCTTCTACCCAAGTTCAGTCGTCCAGCAGACTGCATTTTGTGCATATAAGTTTTCTTCTGAAGGTAACTTGCTACTACTCACGTTTTCGATCCAGAGATTGCGTTTTGAACTTGAAGTCGTTGATCGTCAGGCAACTACCACTGGACATTTCTATGCAAAGGGCATCCATCGCATCCTTCTCGTGTGGTATGCAAGCAGTACCTTTCCCCGGCTCCACTGGTCTGCTTTTTGACGCGTCTGCATAATCGAGACCATGGCTCTGGAATGTCCTTCTCTTTTCGGATAATACAACAGGTAATGACTTGCTTCCGCATACGTGTTTACTGCTGATAAGTTTGATTTCAAGTGTATGTCTTTGTTTCTGAAGATCCCCGAAACCAATTGATTGTTGCAGGTTGATCCTGAAGGTTGTCCAAGCCCCAGCCTTACCTACTCACCTTTTGGAGACGTACATATACCAGCTAACAGGATAACGGTGTGGCTTGTAGACCTCAGCCGCGGCAGGCCGGGTTTACAGAGTATTCTTCAGGATGAGTACAACATTGGCGACGACATGGTTGCACAGGATAGAGTCTGCTCCCGAATTTCAATGGAGCTCGGTGACACTGCCAACAGCTAGCGCCGAAGTTCGGTCGATGCCGACCAGTTCTTGAAATAGAACAAAGCAATGTACGCTTGCGACCGGCATCAAGCAAATGGGACAGCTGGAGGATTGGAAGGACAAGTGATTCGATTGCTTACCGATTGCGAGGCAGTTGACTATTCTCTGTGTGCTTGTGAAGGGGGAACTCCTTAAAGAACAGGTATGTACATAAGTATCTGCTGCGCAAGTCCGAAATCACGTCCTGATCGTCGGCAAATTCGTTTTGTAGGTGACCTTGTTCTCCTCCTCTGGCGTTGACGACCACCACCAAATTCCCTCAAGAGCAGCACTTCAAGGTGATTGCTCGTATACTCTTGTTTGTTCACCCCACGGACCGAGGGCATCGCTTTAAACAGTCTATGAAAGGAAGAAACGAGGATTGCAAGTCGAAATGGACTTCAACCAATCGTCCCCAGAGGGCATATATAAAATGGATCGCGAAAAGCTGTTGAAATTTGCCCTCCCCTCTTTCACAAAGCCTTCCCACCTCGTCCATCCCGACAATGCCTAGAGCACTCAAGGTCCGTCTGAGGTTACTTCTCTTGAGTCGACGTTTCTGACACGCATCTAGGAATTGAAGCGTGAAGCCAAAGATTCCAATTGTAGCGTGAGTGGTAGCTTCTTTCTCATTGATTTAATTCTAACCTGCATCTTAGAAATGGATCTGTCGAATTGAAGGTTGTACGAGGAAACAGCCCTTTACCCGTCCACAAGACCTAGAGCGCCATCACAACGCCGTACATCTTAATATGTGAGGCCTTCAACTATTTCGTCGTTGTACACGCTCAAATCTTGCATGCCACTCTCCTGTAGTAAATTCAAATGCGATATCTGTGGCCACCCGACTGGACAAAAGGTAAATCTTGCGAATCATAGAAGGACGCAGTGAGTATTATTTTTATCTTTCATTCTCTTGAAGCTGACGTTCTTTTGGATCCATCAAGTCCTGGAGTAGAACAGCTCAAATGCCACTATCCCGACTGCCCCTTCGAAGCGGCCAGCACGACTATGATGCACAATCATCAGAAGAAATGTCACGGTCATCGACCCCGGCAGAGGAAGCAAACGCCAAGGCAGGAGAAACCAGCCGTTCCAGGAATATCGGTCTCCTCCATCCTACCTTTCCATTCCCTTCCGGTAGCAGCAACCAACATTACAACTGCCCACAATACAGTAGTCATCGCTTTACGTCCCAGCGAGCCTGTCGCACCTGGTACATCTTTCCTTCCGGTAACCACAATCAATAATGATAGCGCTTCTAATTCTCTCCAACCTCAACCTCAAGTCTCCGTGAACCATCACCAGCTCCCGCCTCCCTCTTCCTTGGAAAATTACGCTGAAGTCCCCGAAAATGTGGCTCGTTCTGCGTCACAGTACATGTGTTCGGACAGACAGTCTTCTGCTCTGCTCTCCAGGCCCTCTCCACCGTACAGTCCCACTGTTCACACACTCATGGCAAGTTTAAGGATACAGGGCTCGGTCGCAAGTACACGGCACGATAACCATGAAGGATACCTCTATGCACTACCTCCACCTCCTCCCGCTCCTGCTATGATGAATGTAACATTCCCTGCATATGGATCTCAAGAAGCTCATCCGCCATTTCCCTATTCCATGTACACTGGGCACGCTATGGCACCAGCTCCCCAATTTGTCACGCCTTTTGTCGCGACTGACACGAATAACGTAGTGGAATATAATCACGCCAAGCTTCCTACTTCCCATCCCAATGTTTATTATCCAATCTTGTGATGGAGGATGGGAATCGGGACGACCCAGTTCGTGGATGCCATGACTGGGGGACCCGCTAGCCTTCTTCTGGGAGAGCCTGAATGCATGAACCGATTCAACACCATGCCCTCTAATGCGACCTGATCATGTTTTGGACCTATTGCCCTCATTGTTCTGAATCCCTTCTACGATTTACGTGTTCTTTCTCTCTTAATATTCACTGCAAGTAGTTCCATCAGACTCCTGCTCTGTACGGATAATCCAATCTCGGAACTTTGGACTTTCTAACTAGATGTACTATTTGGGACTTTATTTGGGACATTTATACTTATCTCTACATTATGTATCAACTATTGTGGACTTCAGCCTGATGTATCATTCTTTCACATTTGCATCAATCGTACCATCTACACACATACTCTTTGTAATATTTACACTCTTGCCTTTCAATACCACCACGTTTTCCTCGTTTTAACCTTCAAATGTCAAGGGACTTCAGCAATTGCATTATCAGTAAAGTACGTCCAACACAACGATCCTCAGTCCTCGCTAACTCGTTTGCCAGAGCCCACTTTAGCGACGTCGAGCCAGTACATAAATATGTGGATTGGCGGTGTCACTTGGACGGAGCGCCCTTGCTCTCAATAATCGCCAGCTCATCCTCAATGATTGTGTAGGTGTGAGGGACACGTTTGGAGAGCGATTCGTCCTCGATGATCTTGTAGGTGTGAGGGACACGCTTGGAAAAGGACTCCTCTTCGTCGACGGTACGAGCTTCCTCAGCAACTAGCTTAGACTATCAGTGATAGAATTGGGGTGCAACAGAGGTACTACTCACGAGGAACTGCAACAATCATGAAGGCAACGGAAAGAAGGACAAGGACTTTGAATTGCATGTCGAATTAATATGACGGTGAAGTCAAAGATAGTTGAAGGTCGTGACGAGTATAAGAGTGAGGTAGAGGTAGAAGCTGGGGTGGTTGAGACAAAAAACCTCTGCTTTTATGCGCCAAATTATAGGGCACAGGTACTGGCAAGCAGGCGATGAACACCGATTCTCCCCAAAACAACCCCAAAATCTTTGAGTACTACTATTGGTCTGTCAGTCATGATTTGATTAGTGATCAACGGAGAGCAGGTAAACGTACTAACCACATACAGTAATACCGCCATCGTATTCCTTCGCCGTTTGGTGGATCAATGCTTCAAGCTTTAAGTCTTTTAAGCTTTCCCCAAGAGTAAAAAATGGATAACCCAAGACGTTAATGGCCTGCGGAACGTCTGTTTGACCTGTTGCAGTATATTCATGACAAGAGCCTTCACGCCGCTGACATAGCTTGGATAAGGAACAAGTTAATGGGCGAGGCAGCGAGGAGAATGGGGCCGTATCAGCAGTGGACAAACTTTTAACTCCGCGATCCGCCGTGTACGTGTGCGGGTCGGAGCGCTTGTGAAGAGCCTCCCTCTTATCAAGGCCGTATATATGAGAGGCGCGCTTGGAAGCCGCTAACTCCTCCTCAAAGAGGGAGTATCGGTGAGGGTCACGCTTGGCGAGAGACTCGTCTTCAATGATCTCGTAGATGTGAGGACCACGCTTGCTGAGGGGCTCGTCTTCGTTGAGGGAACGAGCTTCCTCAGCGACTAGAGATATACTGTCAACGATAGAGTGTAGAATGACCGGAATATGACTCACGAGGGACAGTGGCAGCAACCATGAGTGCGATGGAAAAAACAAAAAAGATGCTCAACTGTATGTTGAGATATGGGGCTTGATGGCTGGGGGAAAAGTAATAATCGTCAACCTTTATACCCAGAGTTTGTGCTCCAAGTACTGAGCAAGCGGCTCGTTTTCGTCTGACACTCCAGGTCGTCTGATTTAGTCTGCTATATTATAGTCATGGCCAGTTTCAGTAAACCGAGCTGCTTCCTTAGAAAACCTTTTCTTTTCGGCCATCTCAGTGCTTCTTGATAAGGAACGAGCCGAAGGGTGCGACCTCTACTGACTGGCGTATGACTCGTTGGCATTGGACTTCGAATCATTGATTCACCGCTCGGTAACTTGTAGGCTGCCTTCCATCGAAGCTTCCTGCGACATTTCCGGTGGCTTCTAGTAGAGACACAAGGGCAGAGGAAGAAATATGTGGAGTCTGGTTCGTCGATGACTGGGTGTCCAAGGAATTTAATCGGAGTCTTCACGGGTTTTTGTGGGCTCTTCGGTGGCTTTCCAGTGGATGACTTTTCAGTCGTCGATAAGAAGATGAGTAATCGGTGTATTCCAAGACCCAGACTTGACTGCGAGCTCAGATGAGGCAATGGACATGGTTAGGACTCTGGATGGTGGTGGTTTGGAAGAGCAGTGCATATGCCATCTTTCCCACGATGTGGCGTCTACACCACTGGCGCGTTAATGGATCGAAGTGAAAACCCAACCACGACCCTAGGCCTCCTCCTGTAAATTAAAAGTCTAAATCGCATATGATTCTATCTTCCAAATGACAGAAGATGAAAAGCTGAAGAAAAGTTCAAGGATATTCATCAATTATAATAGAGACAGGTTTGCGATATGCTTGACTCGTTGATAACTTGATCATGAAGAGGTTGACGGTCATGGCCAACGCTCAACGATGATTACATAGTAGAAAAGATGGATTATGATACACTATATGGCACGTATAGGTAATAATACAATGGTGCATAATCGTATAGCACTTCTTGTCTTTGTACCACCATCATCTCTAGAGTGGCACCGGCTCAAACACAAAACTACGATGTCGAGATACACTAGAACAGTACGAAAGCCCACTGATTGGAGCAAAAGATGAGAAAAGTGCATAGGTAATTATTGAGAGATTAAGATAAGCGAGGATGATCGTGAACACTTGACACTGATAGCAAATCGGCGAGCATAGAAAACCAGAACGGCACGAGAGCGCAATGAGAGCAAAAGATGAGAAAAGTGCATAGGTAATCAAGAGAGATTGAGATGGGCGAGGTAGAGCATAGGTAGTGCATAATAAGATCTGTGGTGCATAATTGTGATGGCAAACCGGTGAGCATAAGGAAATCAGAACCGCAACGAGAGGAAAAGCTGAGAAAAGTGCATAGGTGTTTTTAAGAGATATCGAGATGGGCGAGGTCGAGCATAATAGTATCTGTATCATCTTGACGAAGGCTGCGAGAAGTAAAGTCATGTTCTTTTCGCATGTGTCGAATCAAACTGGCTGCGCAAATGGTTCCAAACGTGCAGTAAGTGCATTCACTATGCATAGTACGTAAAAAATGTCAGCGAATGGATCATGAAGGACTCTGTAGATAGATAGGCTGCACTCACTGGCGAATGTTGGTGTGCTTTGCGATGTGCTTGAGTAGATTGGTTCTTTGGGTGAACCGTTCACTGCAATGAGGGCAGCAGTGGACTTGGGTGGCACTGAAGCGGAAGGTTGAGAGTCGTGCACCGATGTAGACTTCGACACAGCACTCACCGTGATTTCACCCCATGACGGTCTCGGATATGCCGCTCTAGAGAACTGCGAGTCGGGAAGACTTTGCTGTGGATCTCACAAAGGAATTCCTGCGAGAGGGCGTCAAAAAGCTACGAGAAACAAATAGATGATTCTGCAGCTTACTTTATTGGAAGAAGCTCTGGGCATTTTGAGACTTGAGTTTGGCGCAAGCAGCCCCGATGGGGTGTGGGCAGTGGACGTGGTTGAGGTGAAGGAAGGTTCTGACAAACGAATAAATCTCCGTGGTTTCTTTATAGGCGTGGGCGACTCCGCCTTCGGCACTCATATCGGCACCTGTTCCTCTGATGCTTTTTGTTACCCTTGTTTATCCTCCATCCAATCTTCTCGAAATGCAGATTAAAGGAATTTTCATTGGACTCGGGGCCGTGATGTTCCATCTGATAACCCTCAGAAGCCCTCAGAACGAGTCAATCAAACCGAGAACAAGGAGACCCATATATGGAACAATGGTCGTCTAGTCCATCAAACAGAGAACAAGAGCAGACCCATATATGGGAACAATGGTCGTCAGTCTGCAGATGTTTATCGCTACTGTATAGACCTATATATGGGAACAATGGCCGTCAGTCAGATTTTTATCGCGAGATAGATGATAAAACTCACCCTGTTCTTACTCGAGCTTACTGATAGGGTTTCCTCCCGGATCACCAATAGAAGAATCTTTCTCCGGGGCCCTTTCATCAGATGACAAGTTGCTGTTGGTTTGCTGTCTTCATCGGTTCCGAAGGTCGTAAGGACAGGAACATGTCTCAGATCCACGAGTCCCTTTGTTCTTTATCTTTCAAGTCGAATAGGTTCATCAGGGTTCATCCAACGGAGGTTTGGTATAGGGCCTTGGCCGTAATGAGGAACACCTGCACGACGACTCGGAAGGTGTCGACAACCAAGGTTTTGGGCAACTTCCGAGTCGTTTGAAGTCTTCTGAAGTTCTTGAGTAAAAGGTCCGACTGAATCCGAAACAATCATAGGATTTTCAATGCTGTAAACGAAAGAGACATTAAGTGAAATTAATAACTACAAGGATACAACCGGCCCAACTTCCCGTGTAGTGGTAAGCTCGTTCCTTCAGGCCTTCGGCGCCCTAGGCCTCGCCATACTCACTAGCATGAGCCATGGGATCATGGTCAGGGAAATCTTCCGCCCATTTCTTGTTCAAATAGTTCCAGACGGGAGTAGCGTCCCAGCGTCTGTGCTGAACGTCGTATCCGCCAGCGAAAATGTTATGCATTTCGCCGTCAGGGACTTTCTTGTTTATGGTCCTGCCAGGCTCCAGAGTGATGTCGGCGTTGCAGTTATGATAAAGAGGAGTGGTCTCAGAGGCTGACCTGGTCAGATATCGCCAGACTCTAGCGGTTGTTCTGCGGGCAATTCAGGAACCTAAACTGAAGATTGAGAGCTCGAGTTTGTAGCAAAAGTTCCAGTAGTTGATTTCCATTCTATCGAGTCGGGGGGTTGGTACCAATAACAAGAGTTGCCAATAATACACACGATGAAACGCAAAATTCTGTTTTCTTGAGCCAGGTTAGAGGTGGATGCATGAGACCATCGTTGCAGAGTTGGTCGTAAACGCGTAAACAAGTGTCGACCATTGCGACTCGACCCGCCTTCAGCTTGGACCACAACCATATGCATCACAACCTTACGATTTCAGCTCCCTCTAGAGATCTATAAGAGCCCAAACAACTGTTACTGATGTTCCACCAATGATGCCCAAAACTATCAGATAATTGCAAGCGTCTCGAAGTACATTCGTCGAATATTAAAAACTTGCACGCGATCGCTCTTCTTCCATCACCACCACCTAAAAAAATTGCCAACCCCTCATCTAATAAAGCCAGCCAGCAATGTCCCCCTTGAAAGCTCAGCTTCCAACTCAATCTGTTCATCTGTCCATCCTTTCCTGTTTTCAGCTACAAAGTCATACAATTGGTTCCAATCTCTGCATATATGCGTGTTGTTCGCCAGCGCAGTGACACGTCCATCTGCCCGTTTCGCTCCGACTCCACCTTCCTCAAGTGTTGTGTCCGCGAAGCACATAAAAGCTTGGAGAAGATAGTTGACACAGTACCCTGTTCTCGCAGGTTGGTCGTTGCCGTAAAGCCGAAGATGGTTGAGGCATTGGAGTTGGTGAAACATGGAAATGTGGTACAGAGTCTGCAACTCTCCATTGACGCGTGCTGACTCTCCGAGGTAGATGCTTCCCTGGCCTTCTGGGTGAAGTGCGTTCCATTCAGCTACGGACTGACTGCCCTCGAGAAAGTAATGCTCCGGATCGTCAAACATAGCGAGGTTGACAGTGCGAAGCTTGATGGATGCTTCACGAGGGTGGTCGTGTCCAACGTAGGCTGTAAAATACACGTTGACTCCATCTTCAGCGTAGTTCAAGAAGGCAACGGACTGGTACCCACTATACGACCTCGTCGATGGTACCAAGAGCGATATTTGCTTGAAAATTGTCACTAGATTGAGCAATAGGGAGAGTCCAAGGATAATACAAAGGGCGACGGACGCAGCTGGGAGCTTTGGCAGGTACTTGGGGTTATGCGTGGTTGCGAATGCAAAGTCTGGGGCATCCAAGGAACCAGGTTTTTAGTTAGGTTGAGCAGACTTCCATTTTCTGTGTCTCTCTTTCTGATTCGACGCATATCATCTGCAGACCACCGACACCAGATATCAATCTAGCGTTTAGCTATACTCTTTCTCTTAAACTTCGGATTCCGAGTTTCCCAGTGTCCTTCACCGCTACCCACTCATTTCCGCATATCCGTGCACTCGTTTGCCTTTCCGAGCGTAGAACCGTTCAAAGGCACCTCGCACTCGCACTCATCCTAGAACCATCTTCAAATCATCTCTTTCCTACTGCTCAACCCCAAGCTCCAGCATGTACAGGTCGCACAAGGATGAATCCTCAGAATACGTCCCTCTTGCAATGCACCAAGATGGTGATTCCGGTGAAGACGTCGACTACTGCCTTCATCGCCTTATTCCAGTCTCAGAACCACCTGCGATAACTCGTCCTTCACCATACGTCTTCTGGACTTCCGTCCTCATCGCGCTCTTATCCCTCGTCAACCTCATTCTCATTTCCAAGACTATCTTGCACTATCAGGTATCAGACGCCGCACTCGATGCGCTGCCGTACCCGGATTTGCATGTAGGCTTCAATCGTATCGAGAAGCTTCTGCATAACACCTTGCCTCGGGCTTACATTCATGTTTGGCCGACGCATATTGCGAGGATTAATCAAGGCTTGAAGAACGCGGTATATGGGAGTTTTTACGAAGTTTTTATTTCTGTAAAGGTGAGTTTCTGGCCGCTCTCATATTATCTTTTCGCTCATAGTTTTCGATGTGGTACTAATACTACTAGGACTCGACAATCATGAAATTCCTCGTCCCAGATGGCTCCGCCGACCAACTCTGCACCATCAGCTAGAAAGGCCCCATCGAAACTCGCAAACAAGACCTCGTCACCAAAGGCGATATCTCTGAAATCGAAGTTTGGTCTATCATCTCACCTGCTGTTGCTGCTTCTGCCAGTGTATCCTGCGAGTCGGTTGGTCAAAGTGATTTGGATAATTTGGACTTTGATACGATGTCTTGGAATAACCGACCTGTTCGTGGAGAGCTTCTCGGGACATTGGATTTGCAGAGTGGTCAGGGGCTGTTGAATGCGACGACGGAGAAGTTTGCGTGTCCTAGAAGAAATAAACATTTAGTGGTGGAGTTGAGGTGTATCAGGGTAGATTGTCAGGTCAGCTTCAGTCGGATTATGGATGTGCATCCGAGTATGGGTGAGTGTTTTGTTGTAGACAGTGGTTGGATAAAGAGTTGATTGTTTCAACAGGCTTTGAGCTCCTCAGGCAGGTGCCTTGATCTGAGGACAAGATTTTAATCTGCGTTGGTGAAGTTGTTGCCACATGTAGTGACGTCTTCTGGAGAAATCTTCCTCAGAGGGTCTGCCTGTACTGTACGTCTTCACGAGCTCGCACTGTCACTCTGATAGTCTGTCAACTTTGTGATTGAAGATTATTATTACACGATACAGCTTAGACTCGCAAGCCAGTTGGTTGGTCAGCAAGTCGAAACAGAACGGATGGAACCGAGCCTAGATACAGCTAACAGGCACACTATGCTTAGTCTACATTTTCATGTCCCTGATTATCCGCACTGTCAAGGAAGTGTAATAACTCAGCTACGCAAAATGCAACTCAAGACGCATCCCATTTTCCTGAACTTGAAGCAACTCCAATTGTTCCATCACCCGCTCACTCAGGCGCTTCTTTGGAACTAACAACGACACCCAATCCAAGCTACCTCTTGCGCCCAGCCCCTTCGACGCCGTAGGCGAAAATGCATTCACATTTTGCTGACCCTGACCCCTCGAATTGAGCATCTTCAACAAGGCCTTTCCATAGAGCATATTTCCACCATACAACACAAGCTTCATGCGAACAAGACCCGTCACCAATGTCTCCTGAACTTGGTCTTTATCGTCCAGACTAGGATAGGCCATGCGATTGAAAAACTGTTTCGTAAAAATCCTGTTCCGCAAGATTCCCAATCTTCGAGAGTGAGCTTCCTCCAGAGTGAGGTTTTTAACAGACGGAAGCGACTCCAAAGCACGATTACTCGACATGTCCACTTTGTATTTGCAGCTCAATCTATGTATTTGATCACTAGAAAGGATTATGAAAGCTCCTGAAAAACATGGGAGTGCAACCAATGGTAATGATGCCGTCTAGAGGAAGAAAAACATCAGTAAGACGGTCCTCGGATAATGAGCTGGTAAGTTATCCGAAGTTGCCAGTAAACCGAGTAACCAAGGTAATATTACAAACATTTCTTGGGGTTCCTTCGTCCCCAGATAATTATCCAGATGTTACCAGTTACTACTCAGTACTATTCTAAGAGACAACATGATAATACGAAATATTATAGCAAATACTAAGTCAAGTTAAAGTAAGAATAGTCATCCTTGAAGTTGGCGACTTGATTGACCTTTCATCGAGGTGTTGCAGAAAGAGTGGTTCGAATCTAACTCTTCTTGGAGTATTTGGGAGTGATACAAAGCACGGACACTCGTAGAGCGTTTCAAAACACCCCTCAATTCGAAAATCTTCTACAAAGCCTTCTGCTGAGATTGCCTTTGACGGAGGATTACTCGGGCCCTGAGTAAGATAACGAGATGTTGTGGACGTACTACCTGCCTTGCAGGTAGAACGCCCTTACCTCTAGGTTTTCGCTCAAGATACATATCTCTCAAGACAAGCCTGCGATGATCCATTTCTATTCTCAATATCGACTCTCTACGATCTTCGGTCGTAGTCTTCCGTGGCCCTCCTATTTCTGATCAAGACCTGGAAGTTGGGAACAGAGCAGAGTCTGAGGATGGGACGAGATGTATTCTTGATGATACTGTTTTTCTTTTCTTTTCTTTCTCATGTTGCGCGTTGATGTATCCAAGGAACTGAGAGGAAGTGGAAGGTCCAAGACGACACTCGGGCCACCGAAGCCTCTCCGGTTGAGTGTGCGGGAGGAACACTGAGTCGTTGATTGAGGTGGATTAGTTTGGTGCAACCCCGGTTCTGAGGACTCGAAACGACTTCAACCTTTCTGTAGTTAGAAGCAAAACGATCACGTGTATGTATATTAGACGCGCATTACGAAGTGTGGTAATTTTATCTCCTTCTTTCTCTCTCTCTTCCATCTAAGGTCCAATGAGGCTTTATCCTTAAGACGCCAACGTGCATCTTTCTCCATTGTACTCGACGTTAGTGTAAAGACCGAAGTGTCTTCACAAAGGCGAGTATTTATTATTTTCTTTCGTGACTAATCTACTCTACCGTCTCTGAGGAGCGGTTAGGTACATTACTCTACGCTTATACGACTGTCCGTGTTTCCGACTGTTTCCCTTGGCTCTACTTGTAGCCAGGACTCTCCTTCCTCAATGTCAGTAACCATAATCTGTTAAGCTTCACAGAAGGCTCACCTGGGACGAGGTCAAATCTTGGCTGACTGCCCATGACCAACTTCATAACCCTGTTCTCCCAATCCATAAGCAATCCATTAAAGTACACCTTTCCCATCAGAAAATCAACCCTCTTCACTCCCTTCAACCTTTCTGCTTGCTGTTTTTCTGCAGCTTTGCACCTCTTCTGATAAGCCTTGGATATGGCGTCTCGTTCGTTCTCTGCTACAAAGCCCCAGTCGAAATGGAGTATAGGAGTTTGAAGCGCCTGATGTATGTTGTCAAATATATCGAGAAAGGTCACTGGTCGTTTGGTCACCCTTTGGTCTGTCGTTGGGTCCTTAACCCAGGCGTAGTTGGCTTTTCCCGAAAGGTTAATCGGCCATTGAGGTATCAAATCACAAACGATGCGTAAGGAATTGATAGCTGGGCGTGTGGCCGGCCCAAGCCCAAAGCGGGAGGGTAAATAATCCATCAGGAATGAATCCAGTTCATTATTGGAAAAGTCAAGATGGAATTGCCCTTTCCAGGTTTCGGCATTAAGTAGCATGTGTAGCTCGAATCTGGGAAGCGTGAGATCAGACAAGGTGTCTACTTGGGGGAGGGCATCACCAAGGCCTGACATAATAGGCGGAGTCTGATGACTGCTGAGAGAACGCGAAGACGCATGAGTAGAAGGAGAGCGCTGGATAAGTTGATAGATGCCAGCACCGACGGTAACTAATGGGTTGACATGATTTGGATCCGAACCAAGGCTGCGTGGCTGAAGTCTTGGGGCAGGTGCCGGACGGCGGATGTAAGGCGTAAAGGTAGAGGTGACAGCGTACTTCAGGTCTGGGTTCATCAGAGGTGAGGAAGGTTTAGCAAGGGAGACAAACGGTGTCGCTGCGTAATGGTGATGTGCACCGGCATCATTAAACGTGAGGGCTTTGTAACCCGAGTCGACTCGAGCACGCGTGCTTTGATGAAGGAGTCTGAGGTAGATATCGTCACCCTGCATTGCTTGGAAACGCTCCGGATACGAGTGCGAGAGCGTGCTGTGCAGCCGTTGGAATGCTGTCCTAACATCCTCGGTGTAATCTGGGGTCAGGGAGACACCCAGAATGCCTAGAAGGCAATAGGCTAGGTCTGGAGGTTCGGTGGTCTGCCTGCCCGCACACCAAGCCATTCGTTCAAACAAATCGACATCTGATATCGCCCTACTCCTATCCAACACGGCTGCAGGTATTCCAGTGATCCTAGACACCTCGAACTTCAACAGGTGCCTATTCCCGATCACCTCCCAGCGTGCATTGAGGAATACGACTTCTCGAGGTGCAACCAATTCCTGCAGAGTCCATCCTCTCTGGAACCAACCACTCATCCAAAGTGCCGTAGTCTTCCCGATCGCGTAAGGTCCGTTGTTTGGATGGAAGACGTCCGCTAAGTGAGCATAGCAGACGCGAGCGTTCTGATAGTAGGAGTACATGGAGTTGATGTTTCGCGCAACTTCATCACGGTTGCCCTGGTTGATGCAGACGGTGTCTATCCAGATGAAATTGAGCCCGTCCAAACGTGCTCGTGTGCAAGCGCTTTGTATCTTCCGGTATCCTACTTTCATCTTCGTCTTGGGTCGAGGATCCAGATAATCCTGATAGCTGATTTCGTGGCCATGACACCATTTGTGCGACAAGATAGCATAGGGCGGAATCACATCGTTTTCCGAAAAGTCCACTAATTTTAACGTATGTGTATTTATGAGTCGTTTCGGAAGGGCCTGGGGAGGCTAGTAATCAATTTACACTTTCAAGAAAACCAAAAAGGATGTCGCACCTTCGTAGCGATTCCCTGATCACTAGCTCTTGCAACCGACATGGCGTAGATGGACCCAAAGCAGATACACGGTGTGGTCCGGAATGAAGTGGTATGCTTGAATATTCCATCGCCCAGCGTCTGTGACAAGCTGTTGAGAAGCTGTCAGGCCTATCAGGTCCGAAACATATTGCCTGTCTGAGTTAGCCTAATTATCTTGTCACTGCGTTTGATGAAATTTCGTGCGAGATTGAGTAAGAGGATCACGGGGAGCCCTGAAACAGCGACTCTCCTGCGTGTCACCACGGGGCGCAAAGTCCACGGCAGTAAGAAATGTACTGCTAGCCCGGTGACCAAGCGTCCTGTTGGTGGTCTTTACAGGACTGCGGACGTGCCATGGGCATACCTTAATAGCTTGGATCTGCCAACTCGCGCCCTGGCTCTCAGATTTTGTCTCCTTGCATGGACCGTGACTGGGCATCGTCAAATGCCTTACGCTGAAAACGGGACGGTGTAGAAGGTGAGGCAGGATGGGAATTTTCCTTTCCGAATGTTTCTGCACTCAAATCCACCTTAAACTCTCCGAAAAAGTTCTGAGTGCACATGGACACGCGTCGTGAACGGTGGAGAGAAGCTCTGCTCGTGATCGTTACGAAGCCCAAGCGAGCGCCAAGATTCTTACTCAGACGATGCTGTGAAGGAATTTCGTCATTCGTCCATATATGGTAGCTATTTCAGTTTTTAAGTACAGATTTGGACGGTAAATTACGAGAATCCGAGTCTCAGCCAAATTTAAACTCAGATTTACCAAGCGTCCTGTAAGGACCACCAACAGGACGCTTGGTTCCAGGCTAATGGGGTGCCTCCAGCGGCGTTCTTCGCGCACACAATTTTCAAAATTCTAACTCAACAGGATCTCAGTCTCGTAATGTTAATGCAAAGCACTACAGCTGTCAAGAACGTTGTCACTTAGCAAAACCACCCAAGTCACACAATGAACAGATAGATTCGACAAGTTACAATGAGATGAGATAGAGAAAGGATAATGGAGACGAAAGGGATCGAGTAGCTGACTATGCTCGACACTGCACTGTACTAGGAGCGGAGTGGAGACGAAGTGAACAGACTAAGGAATCTAACTACGAGATCTAAGATATATATAAGAGAGGAATGAATATGTGAGAATGTCCATGGAGCCTAGGGATTGGAGGAGATAAGAATGTGAGTCAAGTAAAGAAGTATATGTGTGAGAATGTCCATGGAGATAAAGGAAGCGGAGAAGTGAGTCATAGATCGGGATGGACGATGATGAGAAGTAATTAGTGTTTATGGGTTTATGGAAGGTGATAGAACAGTGAATAGAAGTGAATAGGTAGTAGACGGAAATGAAGAGGGAATCAAAGAGACGGGAGGCGATTCATGACACTACCCTCCCTCTAGGTCGAGCTTTCACCGGAGCTCGGAAGCCAATTGGTCCACTGCTTCGTCCACTGCTTCTTGATCCTTTTGTCCAAACCACGTATAGTCGGCCAAGTTTCCGGTGAGTCGTTGGGGAAGGTGCCCCATCCTGTTAGGTCTGACTCACGTCCCCCCCATCCTATCCCTTCCCATGTTCCCCATCCATCGTTGTTGTTACCCCATCCGATGTTGTCGTCGACATAGTTTAACTGAGTGTTTCCTCCCCATATGCTTGCATCTCCCCATCCCAGGTTGTTTCGTTCGTTGGCTCGGAGGCTAGACCGGTAGGTAGCGCATCTCGCTTGGTGTCCTGCTCCCAACTTGCATCGTTTTGACGACTCATGTCCTGGCCAGATGCATTGATTACATCCGCTGTGCCTCTCTGTGTGCCCTTCATCTAATCTGCAACGCCGGCCTGAACGTTGACCGTATCTGCAGTGTCCGGTGTTGTCCGTCAACAGGTCGATTGTTGTTGTGGTGGTAGTCGAGACTGTGATAGCGATGGGTGTAGTCATGATGGAGGTATAGTGAGAGGGTGAAGAGGTGTGTGGTAGGATGTGATTGAGCTTGTTCTGTCGTTTAGTTTCGGTATATCTGACTTTTAAAGAGTCCTTGTTTGTGGTGGTGGGAGGCGACGAAGTCGCCGTCAATTAGGTGGTGACAGTAGACGCCGTTAGTGTCGGTAAGCTCGGGGATGTTTCTGATGGAATTCTTTGATCATGTCTTTTACCTTGGTCAGGTTTGACGTAGGTACCCAAGTATTCTCCGAGTCGGGGTAGTCCAACCATTTGATGAGGTACTGAGTACCTTTTCTGTTTCTGGTTGGTTTTGAGTCTAATATCATTTCAACATCATATTCTTCGTCTGCGTCTAGCAGCTCCGCGGGAGGTTCGGGGTAGTTTGGTCCGTGAGCGTCCGTTTCGACGTACAGCGTTAATAGGGAAGCGTGGAAGACAGGGTGTATACGCCAGGTTGTCGGTAATTTCAATTTGTAGTTGACCTGGCTGATTACTTCAATGATCTCGAATGGGCCATGACGACGATCGGACAACTTAGCTTTCGGTCTTGTTGTCTTTAGATTTTTTCCGTCGAGTAGCACCTTATCTCCGACCTTGTACCCTGTCCACGACATGGAATGATTTCCATGCTGTGCTTTCATTGTTTCGGCGGCCGATGTCAGGCTTGCTTTGAGTTTGTCCCTGAGTTGGTTGAGGTTTTCGAGTCTTTCCTCTACCGTCGGTAGGTTAGAGGTTGGATTGAATGATGGAAAGAAGCATGGTTGGTATCCGTGTAGGAGTTCGAACGGGGATTTTCCTGTCGCTGAATGGATTCTGGTGTTATGACTAAATTCGGCGTAGGGCAGATAGTCCACCCAGTCTTCTTGTCGGTAGTTGCAGAAGATCCGTAGGAACTGTTCCAATTCTTGATTGTATCGCTCCGACTCTCTGTCGGTCTGTGGGTGGTAAGCGGTACTAAGGGCTGAAGTTATGCCTAGCTTCTCATGGATCGCGGTCATGACCTTGCTAGCGAACTGCGGTCCTCGGTCGGATATCATTTTGTCCCACAATCCGTACCGCCGCCAGGTGTTGTCAAGGAGCAGATTAACAGTTCCGTCACTGTCAATTGTTTTTGTGCACGGCGATATGATGACCGTTTTTGTTGACTTGTCGACTGTGACGTGAATTGCATTGAACCCTTTACATTTGGGGAGATCCGTGATGAAGTCGGTGGTAATAGTTCCAAACGGACGTTCTGGAATTTCGGTGGGAATTAAGGGGATCCGAGTGGGATGGTTGTTGGTTTTCGTCGCCTGGCATTTGGCGCAGCCAGCTACGTAGTCTCTGACGAAGACTGACATTCCTGGCCACCAAAATTCTCTGCTGACTAGTTCGTAAGTCTTGTATCGTCCGGGGTGTCCTGTTGCCAGGGAGTCGTGGTGTAGTTTTACGATATCCCGTCGGAGGTCGTTATCTGCTGGTACGTAGATTTTGCCTCGGAATAAGATGATTCCATCTTCGTAGTTCCATTCCTGTAGATTCTTCACCAGCGAACGTGGTCCGTTTCGTAGGATGACATCTAAGGCACTTACTACCTCTAGGTCCCTCTTGGGGCATTCCTTGATTCTCCGTCGTAGTCCTACGTCTCCTATAGCGGTTACTGTTCCTTGTCTAGTCGCTCGGATTCAGAAGAATTTGGGGTCGAGGAGGATTCTGTTGGTGTTGTCGTTCTCGGTCCCAATTTTGTGGTCTGGTCGTCTAGACAACGGGTCAGCTTTATTCAGACTTCCTGGTTTATGTTGGAGGGAGAACTCAAATCGTGTGAGGAACAACGCCCATCGTGCCTGTCGCTGACTGAGCTTTTGGGCAGTCTGGAAATACTCCAAGTTCCTGTGGTCGGTGAAGATTTCGATAGAATGGGGGGCCCCCTCCAAATAGTGTCTCCATGCTTCCAGCGCCCGTATGATTGCCAGTAGTTCCTTGTCGTGGATGTCGTAGTTTCGTTCGGTTTCTGAGAGAGATTTGGAGATGTAGGCGACTGGGTGCCATCAATTGTCTTCTCCGGTTTGCATGAGTATCCCCCCCGTTGCGTAGTCTGATGCGTCTACTTCCACTCGGTATGGCTTTGTGTGATCTGGCATCAGTAGGACGGGTTTGGATGTGAAGGCTGTTTTGAGGGATTGAAATGCCTTTTCGGCCTCTGTTCCCCAGTTCCAGTGGTTGTCCTTCCTCGTCAGATCGAAGAGGGGGCGTGCGATTTTCGAAAAGTCTTTGATGAAGCATCTGTAGAAGTTTCCGAATCCTAAGAAGGCCTGAACTTCTTTTACTGTTTTGGGGGTTGGCCATTCAAGTACTCCTTCTACCTTGGCTGGGTCCATCGACAAGGTGTCGTGCGAGACAATCAGTCCCAAGAAGTCGACCTTTTCTGCTTCAAATACGCATTTTTCGGGTTTGGCGTATAGGTCGTTGTCTCGTAGTTGTTGTAGAACTGTTCGAACTAATTCTCGATGTTCTTCTAGGTCATGGGTGAATACTAAAATGTCATCCATATAGATGACGATCTTCCCTTGGTCGATGAGGTCCTTGAAAATAGTGTTCATCATTGCTTGGAAGGTCGCTGGCGAGTTCATTAGTCCAAAAAACATGACAGTCGGCTCAAATAGTCCTCGGTTGGTTTTGAAGGCGGCTTTCCATTCGTCCCCCTCTTTGATACGGATGTTATTGTATCCCCACCGTAGGTCGATTTTACTGAACACGTATGCGTTCTTGAGTTTGTCGATTAGTTCTGGGATGAGGGGTAGTGGGTATGCGTTTTTCACGGTACCCTTATTAAGTGCTCTGTAATCCTGTACTGGGCATAGCTTTCCATCCTTTTTCTTAACAAAGAAGAAGGGACTTGCCATTGGAGATTTTGATGGTTTAATATATCCCTTTTCGAGATTTTTGTTCAGGAAGGAGTCGAGTTCGGATTGTTCGTTTGGGAAAGAGGGTATGTTTTACATGCGCGTGGTTGGAAGCCGTCTTGTAGCTCGATTGCATGGTCCCAATCGCTTCGTTGGGGTAAGCGTTCTGAAGTCTTTTTATCGAACACCGATAAGTATTCGTGATACTGTTCGGGTATTTGTTCTTGTAACGTGGTCGGCGAGTTTGTGGATTCGTCTTCAGTGTGTCATGAATCGCTCCCCGCCAATTCATTTCCTTTCTATTCTTTTCCTTTTACTACCTATTTCCCACTCTAACCCCATAAACAACAACCATTTCTCATCATCGTCTATAGTTACCATTTCCCTAGATCTATGACTCATATTCCTATCTCCTCCGATTCCTATCTCCATGGACGTTCTCACTGTCAATCACTCCGTATGATCTAGTACCTTCATCTATCTATATTTGACTCATTATTCTCTCGCCCTTGACATTTCCACATGATACCGTCCATTATTACTTACTTTTTCCCATCTGTTCATATTTTACTTATATACCTGTGATCTTTGTAACCTATTCCTTAGTTCGTTCACTTCGTCTCCACTCCGTACTTTTACTACGCAGTGTAGAGCCTAGTCAGCCTACTTTCTCTCTATCTCTCTACCTCTCTATCTCTCTTGATCAATCTATTCTCTTGTAACCGGTTTTCTCGTATTGTGTGACTTGGGTGGCTATCGAGTGTAACGACGACCTTGACACTTGAACGAACTCACATACACCCACCTCACAAATCCCTCATCGCACCCTACCCTTCACTCTGTCTACCCCACGTCCCCGAATTCGTATCGAACCTCCTGAAACCCCTCGTGACTACGAACGGATTCCATTCCCTCTTCCCCGTTACCTCTTGTACTCCGAATACGCGGTCTCTCACGGAAGAAAACTACGAACGGATCCTTGGAGTCTTGACCGACACTTCGTTTGCACGAGACGTTGGGTGTGGAAACTTATCTCAGGTGACGTAATCCTCTCGACATTCTCGTACATAACGGTAAAAGAGGACTTCGATACAGGAGAAACTGTGGTTCAGATTCAAGGACCTTTATTCCTCAAGGAACACGTCGACTACTCTCCATTAGCACCTTCCCCCGAATACGGCCTAGCATCGTCCTATATCCTAGGGCCCAACTACCTTTCATAAAATCAGTGTATGACTGAGCGACGATCCGCATCTGCAGATCCGAAACTCCGTTGTGCCAACCGACCACACGTATTCCACCCCGCATCGAACCAAGACGCCTGCTATATCCCTGAAAACGGCGACGATCCTTGGGTTCCGTGTAAAGCACAACCCTGCCTGAACAGATACAACACTCAGCGACTTACCGACGTAGAACTCCCGAATTGGTTACACGTTATAACCCAGCTCCAAGAACTCGCAATTCAAAAAGCACATCGAAAACCGAGAAACAGATCAGGCCAAGGAACTTCTACACCTACCAATCAACCTTCCGAACCCAACCCAGTACCAGAAACACCTTCCAATAACCCACCAGAACCAAACGACCCCACTTCCCCACCTTCTTCGCCCATCATTCCATCCGCCGAAGGACCATCCGTAGCCCCCCGTCGTCCCCCTACACCTCCTTCTCCAGACCCATCAGACCCAAACAACTCAGTCATGGCTGACACACCTCCTATTGGGTCAAACGGAACCTCAGAACGAGGAAGAAAACCGGATCCCTTCAACGGAGAACGTAGCGAGGCGAAACGATGGTTGGCCCAGTTTAATAACTATCTACGCATGAATAAAGGAAGGTACCCAACCGAAGAAAGTCAGGTTTCATTATTTCTGTCATTCTTCACGGGAGAAAAAGGAGGAGATTGGGCAACGCAGAGATTGACGGAACGAGATGCAGATGAGGAAGACGAGGAGTTGACGGATACACCAGATCAACGGAGATGGATAACTTTAAAAGAGATACGTGATCGATTCAAAAGGGACTTCAGACCTTTAGCCTCGGAAGATGTGGCCAGAACAAAGATCAAGTTTGCCAGAATGAAGGGGACGGATATCAGCGGCTATAACAGCATTTTCGACACGTATGGAGAAGAGTCTGAATTCGGAGAAGCAGCATTGTTGGAATTCTATCAGGACGGGCTACCACCCAAACTTCGAGAAGCAGTTGGAAGGACGTATCCGAAATGGAAAAACTTCGACCAGTATCAGGAAAGAGCTGTGGAGCTTCACTTAGAGTGGTTGAAGGAACGAGAGAGACAAGGACGCTGGAAGACTACTTCAACGTCAAAGAATAGTCCAGGTCCGTCTCAAGGAAGAACGGTAGCTAGCGTAAATGTGCTCATGGGATCAGGTGCTAACTCGTCTTTCAATCTACCGCCGAAACTGACACCTGATGAAAGGGACCGACTCCGAAAAGCAGGAGCATGCTTCGCATGTAGACAGACTGGACACATGAGCAACGAATGTCCAACATTCCTGAGAACGTCATCTCAGAACACTTCCCGAACCTTTCCTTCTCGTACCATTCGAACAACCGAAACCGCATCCCCTCCACCGGTAACGGTGGCACAGGCATCTTCATCTCGAAACACGATCAAGGAAATCTCTGATATGGTAAACAGGGTTAAAGGATTAGAAGGAGAAGAAAAGGAACAAGCAACCGTTTATTTGAAGGATATTATGTCTAAATTGGATTTTTAAATCGCTCCTCTGCTACGTCGTCAGTAGGAGTAGAACAGTACACCGGACAGTTAAAGAACAATCGATATAGTGTGTTATACCCCTCTGGTGAGCGAGCCTTTCCTTCAGAAATAAGAATGTCAGCAATCACTCGCAACAAACAGATACCATCAATCACACTCAAAACTGAACTAATCGGCAAAATTACTGGCAGAAAAATCGACGCAAACGCTCTGATAGACAGCGGTGCAGAAGGCATAATCATTAACAGTCAATTCGCACAAAGAAATCAACTTACCCTCCTTCCTATCAAAAACCCATTCCCAGTTCGAAACGTTGACGGCTCTGAAAACACCATGGGATGGGTACGAGAATACACTATCCAAAATCTTCGTATCTATTCTCGAAACAACAAGGCGTACCATGAAGAACAGGCCGAATTCTATGTAACGGACATTGGGGATCACGATATAATCCTCGGTACCGACTGGTTGGAAGAACATAATCCAGATATAGACTGGTCAGACTCACGGGTAAACATGACTAGATGCCCAGAGACATGTATCACAGCGAAACCTCCCGTTCTCCACTTGAAAACTAAAACCTTGAAATCCACAGTCATCGATCCAAGAACCCATCACAAGGAGTACCAAGTTAGGTGGATAGAACCAGTTGGACGATTCAAACCAATTGCCCAATCGAAAATTGCAGGGCGACGTCGTCGAATTACTATTCGATCTTTCCACCGAAATTCAGAAGAAACGGCAATCTTTACCAAAGATGACTATGGGAGAGATACGATCCCAGAACGGTGGGAACAGGACGTAATGGAAGAATTGTTAGGGAAAGAGGAAAGATTCGATGAAGAAGCATTAGGGACACCGGATCTGAACATCCGTGCGGGTTTTACGAAAGCACAAGAACTCGCAGAAGCAGCTCAGAACGTTCAGGTCGATGTACCTCTTAAAGATAAGATTCCTTCGCAGTATCATCAGTTTCTACAAGTCTTTGACAAACAAACCTCAGAAAGATTACCGAAACGTGGCGAATGGGATCACGCTATCGAGTTAAAATCGGACTTTGAACCACGTCCTTGCAAAACATATCCATTGTCCCCAAATGAACAAAAGGAACTCGATGAATTCATCAAGGAAAACTTGGAGAAAGGGTACATAAGACCGTCGAAGTCTCCTATGGCAAGTCCCTTCTTCTTTGTAAAAAAGAAAGACGGAAAACTACGACCAGTACAGGATTACCGTGCCCTAAATAAAGGGACCGTCAAGAACGAATACCCTTTACCGCTTATATCGGAACTCGTAGACAAGCTCAAAGGGGCACGAATATTTTCCAAAATCGACCTTAGATGGGGATATAACAACGTGCGTATCAAGAAGGGAGATGAATGGAAAGCGGCGTTCAAAACCAACCGCGGTCTCTTCGAGCCAACGGTGATGTTTTTCGGTCTTATGAACTCTCCAGCCACATTCCAAGCGATGATGAACACTCTATTCAAGGACCTGATCGACTCTGGAAAAGTCGTAATCTATATGGATGATATTCTCATATTCACGGAATCACTAGAAGAACATCGACACATGGTAAAACAAGTGCTGGCACGACTCCATGATAACGACTTATACGCTAAACCGGAAAAATGCACCTTCGAAACCGACTCAGTAGAATTCCTCGGCCTCATCGTGTCACATAACACATTGGCGATGGATCCAGTCAAGGTCGAAGGAGTAACTAAATGGCCAGTCCCACGGAACGTCAAAGACGTACAGTCATTCCTCGGCTTCGGGAACTTTTATCGTCGTTTCATACGAGATTTCTCAAAAATCGCACGACCACTGTTCGATCTCACGAAAAAGGAACATCCATGGGAATGGTCCGAGGAAGCTCAAAGGGCCTTCCAGGCACTCAAAGATACGTTCACGACTTCACCAGTTCTTCTCATGCCTGATCATTCTAAACCGTACCGAGTAGAAGTTGATGCGTCAGATTACGCCACAGGAGGTATCCTGCAACAACAAGGATCGGACAGCAAATGGCACCCAGTAGCCTACCTGTCAAAAGCGCTGTCCGAAACCGAACGGAATTACGACATCCATGACAAAGAACTGCTAGCAATCATACGTGGACTCGAAGCCTGGCGGCACTACCTGGAAGGAGGGCCGCACACCATCGAAATCTTGACTGATCACGACAACCTTAGGTACTTCACCACGGCTCAAAAACTCAGCCGACGACAAGCAAGGATGGCCTTGTTCCTAACCAGATTCGACTTTACGCTCGCCCATAAACCTGGAAATCTGAATCGAAGTGACCCACTTTCTCGAAGATCAGACCATAAAGAGGGGGTCGAAAACGACAATAAGGACAGGGTCTTGCTTGACCCTGGATTCTTCAGAATTCGAGCGACACGACCAGGGACGGTAACCGCTATAGGAGATGCAGAGTTGAAAAGGCGGATTAAGGAGTGTCCGGATAAGGATGCCGAAGTCGTAAGTGCGTTACAAACTATTTTTGACAACGGACCACGCGCTTTGGCAAAGAACTTACAGGAATGGAACTACGAAGACGGAATTATCTTGTTCAGAGGGAAAATCTACGTCCCAAACGATCAACAACTCAGACGAGACATCGTTAAAATGCATCACGACAACCTTACTGCCGGCCACCCGGGACGATTCAAAACATACGAACTTGTCAGTAGGGAATTCTGGTGGCCTGGTATGTCAGTATTCGTTTGCAACTACATTGAGGGATGCGCTACCTGCCAGTTAACCAAGGCAAACAACCACCCTGCGCACGTACCCTTAATCCCGAACGAAATACCGGAACGGCCCTTTGGTACCATTACGACTGACTTCATCACAGACCTGCCAGAATGTGACGGCTTCAATGCAATTCACGTCACGGTCGATCGTTCAACAAAAACAGTTGTCATCTCCCCATGCAGAAAAGATATTGATAGCGACGGAACAATCGACCTATTGTTCAACAACACTTGGCGACGGTATGGCCTATGGGATAAAATGATATCTGACCGCGGACCTCAATTCGCAAGCCAAGTGATGAAAGGCATTTACGCTAAGTTAGGTATCACTTCGGCACTTAGTACTGCTTACCATCCGCAGACAGACGGCGAAACAGAGAGGTTCAATCAAGAACTGGAACAATACCTTCGAACCTTCTGTAACTATCGCCAAGACAATTGGGTCAAATACCTGCCGTACGCGGAATTCTGTCATAATACCCGGGTTCACTCAGCAACTGGGAAATCGCCGTTTGAATTACTCCATGGATTTTTGCCTCGACTATTCCCTTCCATCAATCCAACTTCACACGTACCGAAAGTCGAAGAACGCCTCCAGAACTTGGATACAATTCGAGAAGAACTGAAAGCAAGTCTGGAAACGGCGGCTAAACAAATGAAAGAGCAAAACAAGGATTACCGGAAAGAAGGGGTGAAGTTTAAGGTTGGGGATAAAGTGCTGCTGGATGGGAAGAATCTGAGAACGACGAGACCGAAAGCTAAGTTGGCAAATCGTCGTCACGGACCATTCGAAATCACTGACGTTATCAGTGAAGTCAATTACCGACTCAAACTACCGAATGGCTGGCGCATTCACCCAGTGTTCCACGCCTCACTCCTATCGCCGTACAAAGAGACCGAAGCCCATGGACTGAACTACCCGGGAGAACCTGCTGAGCTACTGCCCGAAGACAACGAATACGATGTGGAAGCAATTCTAGATTCAAAACCAACGAAAAACCGCCGGGGAGTACAATACCTTGTCAAATGGTTGGACTATGCTGACTCGGAAAACTCATGGGAACCAGCGTCAGGATTGACGAAGGTGAAGGAGATGATTGAAACCTTCCATCAACAACATCCAGATGCATATCGACCCAAGAACCTGATACGCCCAGGAACGACGGTGCGTTCACTAGGAGTCGCCATGGAAGACATATGGCGAAGTACCCGTGTGCTTCAAGCGAAAGCACAACTCCGAGGAGAAACTCTGTTACGAACAGTGGGTATCCTATGCCCGCCTTCACACCCCACTCGGCAATCGAACTCAGAATTCTGTCATCACTCATCAATCGCATTCCCTCGTTAACGGCGTTTACTGTCAAAACCATCCTCGGAGGGGACCTGACCGTCCATTCAAATTTCCTCCATACACAAGTATAAAAGACGCCTCTCCACAACGAAGAAGGGCAGAACTCAACCACATCCTACCAGTTTCACCGCACTCCCCTCTACTACACCTTCATCATTATCATGTCAACCACTTCCTCCATCGACACCATCGTGAACGACGCGCTCCCAACCAACAAGGGACGCTGCAGCTATGGAACCCGCTCCGGACGTCGATGCAGACTGCCAAAACAACACACAGGACCTCACATTGGGTGTCAACATTGCACGTGGGGAGGAGAGGATGGACCAGGACGGTGTAGATTAGGCAGAGGACATAAAGCCCGCTGTGTGGTGCAATGGACGTCGCTCCGTGCGGAACACAGAGGAAATCTCGGATGGGGAGACGCCAGTATATGGGGGGCAAACAACATTGTACAGTGGGACACGAACGACAATGGAGGAGGATGGGGAACAGCGACCAACACAACAGAGTGGGGAAATTTCGACTGGAACGACCCTAGATGGGAGATTGGGAACTACACGATGGATTGGGACAAATATTGGCCGAGCCAAGGGGATGTGGACAGACGACTCCGCAAACAATGGGCGGAGCATTGGAAGACTAGCTTGTCGAGCTCCGGTGAAAGCTCGTCCTAAAGAGGGGGTAATGTCATGAATCGCTCCCCGCCAATTCATTTCCTTTCTATTCTTTTCCTTTTACTACCTATTTCCCACTCTAACCCCATAAACAACAACCATTTCTCATCATCGTCTATAGTTACCATTTCCCTAGATCTATGACTCATATTCCTATCTCCTCCGATTCCTATCTCCATGGACGTTCTCACTGTCAATCACTCCGTATGATCTAGTACCTTCATCTATCTATATTTGACTCATTATTCTCTCGCCCTTGACATTTCCACATGATACCGTCCATTATTACTTACTTTTTCCCATCTGTTCATATTTTACTTATATACCTGTGATCTTTGTAACCTATTCCTTAGTTCGTTCACTTCGTCTCCACTCCGTACTTTTACTACGCAGTGTAGAGCCTAGTCAGCCTACTTTCTCTCTATCTCTCTACCTCTCTATCTCTCTTGATCAATCTATTCTCTTGTAACCGGTTTTCTCGTATTGTGTGACTTGGGTGGCTATCGAGTGTAACGACGACCTTGACACAGTGTTTCGTCGTGCTTTGGTAAAGGCAGTTCGGATACTCAGCTTGGTTCCTGACAGACCTTCGTCAGGGTTGTTTGGGATATCTAGATATTCCATAACGAGTTCACTCCATTGTTCTGGGACATTCCATTGTCCAGTCGTGTCTTCTGAGCCAAGCATCGCTCCTAAGTCCATTCGTTGCAGTCGGATCTTCCTAGGTCGTTGTGATCGACGTTGTCCGGCCACCTTGGGTTGTGGTGTCGTTTTGTGAGGTCCTACGATGTCTTTGAATATTACTTGGTAATTTCGGTGATGTGTTCTGGGGTCGACTATTTCAGGTTGTTTTGTTTTCAGAGGGGAGATTTTCGACTTAGCTTGGGTTAATACTGGGGCTTTTCCCAGTGTACAAGCATTGGGGCATCGTGTTAGGTTGATCTCTGATGTCACCCAGTCGATCTCCGGATTATGATGTCGTAACCAATCGGTACCCAAGATGATATCGTGATCTCCGATATCCGTGATATAAAACTCGGCGGTTTCTTCGTGGTGAGATTGGTGGTCTTGGGTGTAGATTCGTAGTTTTTGAATGGTGTAGTGCCTTACCCATCCCATCATGTTTTCTGATCCGTCGACGTTTCGAACCGGAAATGGTTTTTCTAGGGGGATGCGTTTGAGATGATGTTTTTGGGTGAAGGCGTCATTAATGATGATTCCTTCTGCTCCACTGTCTAGCAGAGCGGTTGCGTCGATTTTTCGTCCAGTTATTTTCCCGATCAATTCGGTTTTAAGCTCTATTGAGGGGGTCTGTTGGTTTCGAGTGATTGCCGTGATTCTCAATTCAGATGGGGATCGTGGCTTACGAAAGGGTATAAGGCTCGTGTATTGCCTGTGTTTTACTGGTATGTATGTCCATGTCCCTCCTCCCGACAACGTGGCAGGGGAGGTATTCAAAAATCCGATTCCGTTACGAACTTCTTTAGTAGCCCTTCTTTCTCTTCTCCTGACAATGCTCCGATTCTGGCAGTGAGTTCTGAGATGTTATCCGTGGTAGTGTTGACCTTGGGCTCTGAGGTCTCTGTGACAACTGCGGTCTTCTTTATGGAGGGTCTCCAGGTCGTGTTGTTGGGAGTGGTCGGGGGCGTGCTAGGGAACGTAGGGCAATCGTTACCCATATGTCCCTGTCCTCGGCACCTGAAACATCGCCCTTCCTTCCTCATTTTGTCCCTTTCTTGGGGGGTCAGCTTCGGTGGATATTTAGTGATTGAAGATGCACCTGGGGTGTTATCTTGGAAGGCGTTTACTTCCATACTTCTTGCTCGACCACTTCTCGTGCCCTGTGATCCCCTTCCCGGTTGTCCTTCTTCTCTTCGAGGTTTACTCCATGAGGTTTTCTCTTCCTGTCTTTCTAACCAAATCATGTGTTGTTTTACCGCTGCCTTTTGTAATGCCGCGAGATTTCTGGGTTGAGTGGATAGGTAGGAGATCCGGTCGACTAGTCCTCGGGGGAGTCCCTTTCGATAGTACTTCATTAACGCCTTGTCGTTATAGCCAGTATCGTCAGCGTATCGTTTGAATTGGGAGTTGTACTTATCTATATCGGCCAGGGCTCCCTCCATTTTGATGTGTTCTATTTTGGTTTGGGCCTGGGTTTCCCGAGCTGAGGGTTTGAAATCCCGTAGGAATTCTCACTTTACTTCGCGTAGAGTCCAGGATTTTCCTTTCGTTTTTGGTTTCGAGGCGGAGGAATCTTCATCGGTACTCGTATATTCTTCGTCGCTATCGCTGAAATCGTCTTCTTCTTCAAACACCTTTACCATCATGTTATGAGCCCATCGTTTCGCTTCTTCTCCTGAGAACAACGTGAGGAAGAATGATATCTTTTCCTCTTCAGTGGGATAGACTTGATCGTTGAGCTGAAGATAGTTGTTAAATTCGGCCATCCAATCCTTTGTTTGGTTCTGGTCTCCTGTGAACTTTTCTGGCTTTACTCCTCGTTCTTTGGTAGTCATATTGGGAAAGACTGAGGACTGAGCGTCGTCGTCGGGTGGTGCGGCGTCTCGGGGAGCTTGGGTTCCTCCTGCAGCGGCTGTAGCTGAGCCAGGGTTTTCGGACATTTCGAGAGCGGCGTGAATGGAGTGGAAGTCGATTGGTAGTGAGGGATTGACTGATATAGGTTCTTGGACTGCACTAGGAGTACTGTCCGTTGGGGATCTGTTGAGAGGGTTTTGGGATTCTGAGGGAGTTTCGTTGTTTGGATTTGGTTCGTGAGAAGGAGTCGGTGACGGGGTTGTGGTAGGATTTGGGTTTTCTGTGGTTGGTTCTGATGGGAGTGATTGGAAGAGTAGAACTGGTTCGATACCGACTGTTTGTTCTTCGACTGAGAGGGGTCGATTGTTTATGGAGAGTCGGTTGGGACATGGATGGGTTGTGCAGAACTCCCACCGGTTTTCATGCGAGAAGTAGCAATCTTGTTGGTTTCGAGGAAAGTGTGCGTGAGGTCGTCGGAGACAAACGATGTTGGGAGAGGAGGTGCGACTGGGATTTTGTGAGGCTGTGCGAGATCTAGTGGTTCTAGGAATTCCGCTTCCGCTCATTCACTCGTTTTCGGTTTCCGGAAACAGATGGTCCCACTGTTCTCCCGAGGTATCTTCCCAAGAGACCAATGATCTATAATAGTTGTTTACTCTAGGAACTCGAGTCTGGAGATATTCGTGGTATTCCTCTTGGCAGAATTCGGAGATGGCGCTATCTTCGTAGTCAGCGTGACTGAACCAATATGGGAGGGTTGTGTCTCCTAGTTGGACGAGGAAGCACGTATCTGCAATTGCAACGTAGCGTGGAGAAGTGTTTTCAGGTGATATCTTTATTCGGAGGTATTCGGAGACAGTCACTTCACCTGAGGTCCACGATCTCTTGTTGAGTATAATCCAATAGTCGTCGAATGCGATAGCGTGTTCGCATACTGTTGTTTTGAGTTCTTCTAGGTAGTTTACGAAGCGTTTTGATTCTTCGATGGGGAAAGGATATATCGGTGGGGGTCGAGTTCGTAGGTTGTCAAGAAGGGGTTCGAAGTTAAGAGCCAGTGTGTTTATCAGGGATTTCTGTACGGGGTTTGTTTGTGAGGTGGGTGTAAGAGAGTCTGTTCAAGTGTCAAGAATGTTGTCACTTAGCAAAACCACCCAAGTCACACAATGAACAGATAGATTCGACAAGTTACAATGAGATGAGATAGAGAGAGGATAATGGAGACGAAAGGGATCGAGTAGCTGACTATGCTCGACACTGCACTGTACTAGGAGCAGAGTGGAGACGAAGTGAACAGACTAAGGAATCTAGCTACGAGATCTAAGATATATATAAGAGAGGAATGAATATGTGAGAATGTCCATGGAGCCTAGGGATTGGAGGAGATAAGAATGTGAGTCAAGTAAAGAAGTATATGTGTGAGAATGTCCATGGAGATAAAGGAAGCGGAGAAGTGAGTCATAGATCGGGATGGACGATGATGAGAAGTAATTAGTGTTTATGGGTTTATGGAAGGTGATAGAACAGTGAATAGAAGTGAATAGGTAGTAGACGGAAATGAAGAGGGAATCAAAGAGACGGGAGGCGATTCATGACAACAGCTTTGAACAATGAGCGACTAAGGTTGCTTGGAGAATGGGGGAGGGTATAAGAGGAGCAGTGGAAAGTACGCGAACACGTGACAGATCACGTTTTGTTAAATTAAAAAAAAAGCTCGGTCCTATAGTGTTGGGGAAAAAACTTGAGTTATTTACCAAAGCACTTTTTTACCGGTAATTTACGGGTAAATTACTGGTCAATAAGATGGCCTTCAGAAGAGGGAGTAATTTACCAAGGGCCAAGTAGTCACGTGTAGTACCTTTCCAAGAATCTGAAAAATTTTTCAATGAGCCGTCGTCGTGTAACACAGACTCCTACAACTGAATGGAGCCCACCCACGGGGTCATCGAGCTACCAGATGAGCCCAGTCACCATACCGATACTCTCACCATTCCTGAAGAATTTCTTCCTATACTGCTTCCCCCTCCGAGCTGCTCTATCATCGACCTCACAAACTTTACAATACCTGCTGTGGACAATCCAGACACTCCGGCACTCGATCCATCTCATTTCACATCTGGCGCCACACTACTAATACGCCACCTACCGTCAGAATTCTACGCTCACAGCCGGTCCCTTCTCTTACCGAAATCCATGTGCTCATTTCACTGGTACCAGGTGCTGTTGCTCAGGGACATCATTGCCTAAAGCGGCAGATGCATAGCACCCTGACGTTGATGCAAGTGCCATCCCAGATGAATCTTCCTCTATGGGTCCTTAGCTATTGGGAGATAGTTCACGATCTTTGGATCCATAAGAAGACATGGACTATGGTACAGGACTGGCTGAAAAATAATGGGTGGTATGCAAGCATCTACAGCACACTTAGCCCGGTTTGCTGGAAGCAAGACCTTCCCAACGAGTCAGGAACAACCTTCGACCTTGCCAAATTCCTAAGCGACTCGTGGCTTGGCAATGTACAGGTTGCACAAATGGTGGCCCAACTACGCTCACAGAAGATGGACGACGGAATATGGTTGATGAATAATTATTGGAGCAATAAACTGGTGGTGGGATATCGTAAGCAGGAATGGATATTGGTGAAGACTGGGGACGCACTGAAGGAAGGATCTATCAAGGCAATAGCCTTTCCGGTCTTTATCTGATTGGGTACCTCTGTAGAGCTGCCTTCCGAAGAGGCTCGTGGTAATCACTGGGTTGCAGTCGTGGTTGATGTTGCTGGCAGGAGCATTCTGTACGGGGACTCCATGCAGCATCCTGCTCCAAATGAATTGATTAGTGCTATTCAATGGTGGCTCTCGGACTGGGGAACAGTCTCCGACAACTTCAAGGTTGACAACTTGCGGGAGGCAGACCGACAATGAGTCCTGCGCTCTCTATGCCATTAATACCCTCGCCAGTTATGTCACCCCACTGGACTTCCCCATTTACGATAAGAAATTTTTGCCAAACAAACACGCTATCAGACATTCCAAACGTTAGTCAAGTACTTCAATGATACAGTGAGTACTGGTTTTGACTCACAAAAGACCCTGTGTTGATGTCCTCCAACCTCCAAGAACGCGGATATTGAACCAGCGGTACCAGAAACAACGACTACCACTACAGATCCAATCCCTATACATCCCTTCTTCGCCCCAAAGTCTCGAAAAGCACCTAAAACAGCACGGTCTGAAACAAAGTGAAAACGAGAGGAGATGGTTAATGTTGGTGTAAAAATCCGAAAAACAGCTGAAAACGATGATAGAAGTGATGAGGACAGTAGTGATAATGAAGACTCTGGAGATGAACCAATGGGCAACGAAGAGGACACACCTAGAAGGGAAATAGTGCTGCTTCCTGTTAACGGGACCTGCAGCACTGGTGCACCATGAAAAGCCATTTGTCAAGAACGTTGTCACTTAGCAATTAACCACCCAAGTCACACAGTGAACAAGATAGATTGACAAGATATGAGAGACGAGAAAAGAGATGTAAAGAGATAGTAGAGACGAGAGGAGAGCGAGTAGCTGACTATACTCAACACTGCACTGTACTAGGAGCGGAGTGGAGACGAAGTGAACAGACTAAGGAATCTAGCTACGAGATCTACGATATATATACGAGAGGAATGAATATGTGAGAATGTCCATGGAGCCTAGGGATCGGAGGAGATAAGGATGTGAGTCAAGTAAAGAAGTATATATGTGAGAATGTCCATGGAGATAAAGGGGACGGAGAAGTGAGTCATAGATCGGAATGGACGATGATGAGAAGTAATTAGTGTTTATGGGTTTATGGAAGGTGATAGAACGGAAAGTGAATAGGTAATAGAAAGAAATGAAGGAGAAATGAAGGAGGCGAGAGGCGATTCATGACACTACCCCCCTTTCTAGGTCGAGCTTTCACCGGAGCTCGGAAGCCGATTGGTCCACTGCTTCGCCCACTGCTTCCTGATCCTTTTGTCCAAACCACGTATAGTCGGCCAAGTTTCTGGTAGGTCGTTGGGGAAGGTGCCCCATCCTGTTAGGTCTGACTCACGTCCCCCCCATCCTATTCCTTCCCATGTACCCCATCCGTTGTTGTTGTCGACAGTATCCCATCCGTTGTTATCGTCGACATAGTTTAACTGAACGTTTCCTCCCCATACGCTTGTGTCTCCCCATCCTAAGTTATTCCGCTCGTTTGGTCGGAGGCTAGATCGGTAGGTAGTGCATCTCGCCCGGTGTCCTGCCCCTAATCTGCATCGTTTTGACGATTCCCGTCCTGGCCAGATGCATTGATTACATCCGCTGTGCCTTCCCGTGTGTCCATCATCTAACCTGCAACGCCGGCCTGAACGTAGGCCGTATCTGCAGCGTCCGGTGTTGTCCGTTAGTGGGTCGATCGTCATTGTAGTGGTAGTTGAGACTGTGATGGCGATGGGCGTCAACATGATAGAGGTGTGGTGTGTGGGTGGGGAGGTGAGGTTTGGTAGGATGTGGTTGAACTCTGTTCTGTCGTTTGGTTTCGATGTGTCTGCCTTTTAACGAGTTTTTGTTTGCGGTAGAGGAAGGTGGCCAAGTCGCTGTTTGTTAGGTTGTGACAGTAGACGCCGTTAGTGTCGGTAAGCTCGGGGATGTTTCTGATGAAATTCTTCGATCATGTCTTTTACCTTGGTCAGGTTTGACGTAGGTACCCAAGTATTCTCCGAGTCGGGGTAATCCAACCATTTGATAAGGTACTGGGTCCCTTTTCTATTCCTGGTCGGTTTCGAGTCTAGTATCATTTCGACGTCATATTCTTCGTCTGCGTCCAGCAGCTCCGCGGGGGGTTCGGGATAGTTTGGTCCGTGAGCGTCCATTTCAACGTACGGCGTTAATAGGGATGCATGAAAGACGGGGTGTATACGCCAGGTTGTCGGTAATTTCAATTTGTAGTTAACCTGACTGATCACTTCAATGATTTCGAATGGGCCATGACGACGATCGGACAACTTAGCTTTCGGTCTTGTTGTCTTTAGGTTCTTTCCGTCGAGTAGTACCTTATCTCCGACCTTGTACCCTATCCAGGACATGGAATGATTTCCATGCTGTGTTTTCATCGTCTCGGCAGCTGATGTCAGGCTCGCTTTGAGTTTGTCCCTGAGTTGGTTGAGGTTTTCGAGTCGTTGCTCTACCGTTGGTAGGTTAGAGGTTGGATTGAATGATGGGAAGAAACGTGGTTGATATCCGTGTAAGAGTTCGAATGGGGATTTTCCTGTTGCTGAGTGGATTCTGGTGTTATGACTGAATTCGGCGTAAGGTAGATAGTCTACCCAGTCTTCTTGTCGGTAGTTACAGAAGATACGTAGGAATTGTTCGAGTTCTTGGTTGTATCGCTCTGATTCTCCGTCGGTCTGTGGGTGATAAGCGGTACTGAGGGCTGAAGTTATGCCTAACTTTTCATGGACCGCGGCCATGACCTTGCTAGCGAATTGCGGTCCTCGGTCGGATATCATTTTGTCCCATAGTCCGTAACGTCGCCAAGTGTTGTCAAGTAGAAGATTCACTGTCCCGTCACTGTCAATTGTTTTTGTACACGGTGATATGATGACCGTTTTGGTTGACTTGTCAACTGTGACGTGAATCACATTGAACCCTTTACATTCGGGGAGATCGGTGATGAAGTCGGTAGTGATAGTTCCAAAAGGACGTTCTGGGATTTCGGTGGGAATTAGGGGAATCCGAGTAGGATGATTGTTAGTTTTCGTCGCCTGGCATTTGGCGCAGCCAGTTATGTAGTCCCTGACAAAAACCGACATTCCGGGCCACCAGAACTCTCTGCTGACTAGTTCGTAAGTTTTGTATCGTCCGGGGTGTCCTGCTGCTAAGGAATCGTGATGTAATTTTACGATATCTCGTCGGAGGTTGATGTCTGCCGGCACGTAGATTTTGCCTCGGAATAAGATGATTCCATCTTCGTAGTTCCATTCCTGTAGATTCTTCACCAGCGAACGTCGTCTGTTCCGTAGAATGACATCTAAGGCACTTACTACCTCTAGGTCCCTTTTGGGGCATTCCTTGATTCTCCGTCGGAGTTCTACGTCTCCTATAGCAGTTACTGCTCCCTGTCTAGTTGCTCGGATTCGGAAGAATTTGGGGTCCAGGAGGATCCTATCGGTGTTGTTGTTCTCGGTTCCAATTCTGTGATCTGGCCGTCTAGACAACGGATCAGCTTTGTTGAGGCTTCCTGGTTTATGTAGAAGGGAAAACTCAAATCGTGTGAGGAACAGCGCCCATCGTGCTTGTCGTCAACTGAGTTTCTGGTTAGTCTGAAAATATTCCAAGTTCCTATGGTCTGTAAAGATTTCGATAGTATGGGGGGCTCCTTCCAAATAATGCCTCCATGTTTCTAGCGCTCGTATGATTGCCAGTAGTTCTTTGTCATGGATGTCGTAGTTTTGTTCGGTTTCGGAGAGGGATTTAGAGATGTAGGCGACTGGATGCCATCGGTTGTCCTCCCCTGTTTGCATAAGTATTCCTCCTGTTGCGTAGTCTGATGCGTCCACCTCTACTCAGTATGGTTTCGTGTGATCCGGCATTAGTAGGACAGGTTTGGATGTGAAGGCCAATTTGAGGGATTGAAAGGCTTTCTCGGCCTCTGTACTCCAGTACCAGTGGTTGTCCTTTTTCGTCAGATCGAAGAGAGGTCATGCGATTTTCGAAAAGTCTTTGATGAAGCGTCTGTAGAAGTTTCCGAACCCCAAGAAGGCCTGTACTTCTTTCACCGTTTTGGGCGTTGGCCATTCAACTACTCCTGCTACCTTGGCCGGGTCCATTGCCAAAGTATCATGAGAGACAATCAGTCCTAGGAAGTCGACTTCGTCTGCTTCGAATACGCACTTTTCGGGTTTGGCGTACAGGTCGTTGTCCCGTAGACGTTGTAGAACTGTTCGGATTAGTTTCCGATGTTCTTCTATGTCATGGGTGAATATTAAAATGTCGTCCATATAAATGACGATCTTCCCTTGGTCAATGAGATCCTTGAAAATAGTGTTCATCATCGCTTGGAAGGTCGCTGGCGAGTTCATCAATCCAAAGAACATGACCGTTGGTTCGAATAGTCCTCGGTTGGTTTTGAAGGCGGCTTTCCATTCGTCCCCCTCTTTGATACGAATATTATTGTATCCCCACCATAGATCGATTTTGCTGAATACATATGCATTTTTGAGTTTGTCGATTAGTTCTGGGATGAGGGGTAGTGGATACGCGTTCTTCACAGTCCCTTTATTGAGTGCTCTGTAATCCTGTATGGGACGTAGCTTTCCATCCTTTTTCTTAACGAAGAAGAAGGGACTTGCCATTGGAGATTTTGATGGTTTAATATATCCCTTTTCGAGATTCTCATTCAGGAAGGTATCGAGTTCGGATTGTTCGTTTGGGGAAAGAGGATATGTTTTACATGTGCATGGTAGAAAACCGTCTTGTAACTCGATTGCGTGGTCCCAGTCACTTCGTTGGGGTAAGCGTTCTGAAGTCTTTTTGTCAAATACCGACAAGTATTCGTGATAGTGTTTGGGTATTTGTCCTTCCAATGGAGTTGGTGAGTTCATGGACTCGTTTTCAGTGTTTCGACGTGCTTTGGAAAAGGCAGCTCGGATACTCAGCTTGGTTTCTGATAGATCTTCGTCGGGGTCGCTCGGGGTATCTAGGTATTCCATAACGAGTTCACTCCATTGTCCTGGAACCTCCCATTGTCCAGTTGTATCCTCTGAGGTAAGCATTGCTCCTAAGTCGATTCGTTGCAGTCGGATGTTTCGAGACCGTTGTGATCGACGTCGTCCGGCTATCTTTGACTGTGGTGTAGTTTTATGAGGTCCTACGATGTCTTTGAATGTCACTTGGTAGTCTCGGTGGTATGTTCTGGGGTCAACTACTTCAGGTTGTTTCGTTTTCGTAGGGTAGATTGTTGACTTAGCTTTGGTTCGCACTGGAACTTTCTTCAGTGTACAAGCGTCGGGGCATCGTGTTAGGTTGATTTCTGATGTTGCCCAATCGATTTCCGGATTATGATGTCGTAACCAATCGGTTCCCAAGATGATATCATGGTCCCCTATGTCTGTGATGTAAAACTCGGCGGTTTCCTCATGGTGAGAGTGATGGTCTTGGTTGTAGATTCGTAGTTTTTGAATGGTGTAGTGTCTTACCCATCCCATTACATTTTCTGATCCGTCGACATTTCGAACTGGGAATGGTTTTTCTAGGGGAGTACGGTTGAGGTGATGTTTTTGGGCGAAGGCGTCGTTAATGATGATTCCTTCTGCTCCACTGTCTAACAAAGCGGTTGCGTCGATTTTTCGTCCAGTTATTTTCCCGATCAATTCAGTTTTAAGCTCTATTGAAGGGGTCTGTTGGTTTCGAGTGATTGCCGTGATTCTTAATTCAGATGGGAATCGTGGCTTACGAAAGGGTATAAGGCTCGTATATTGCCTATGTTTTACTGGTATATATGTCCATGTTCCTCCTCCCGACGACGTGGCAGGGGAGGTATTCAAAAATCCGATTCTGTTACGAACTTCTTTAGCAGTCCTTCCTTTTCTTCTCCCGATAGTGCTCTGATTCTGGCAGTGAGTTCTGAGATATTGTCCGTGGTAGTGTTGACCTTGGGGTCTGGGGTCTCCGTGATGGCTGCGGTTTTTTTTATGGAGGGTCTCCAGGTCGTGTTGTTGGGAGTGGTCGGAGGTGTACTGGGGAACGTAGGGCAATCATTCCCTATATGTCCCTGTCCCCGACATCTGAAGCATCGCCCTTCCTTCCTCATTTTATCTCTTTCTTGGGGGGTCAGTTTCGGTGGATATTTAGTGATTGAAGATGCACCTGGGGCGTTGTCTTGGAAGGCGTTTACTTCCATGCTTCTCGTTTGACTACTTCCCGTTCCCTGTGACCTCCTGCCCGGTTGTCCTTCCTCTCTTCTCGGTTTGTTCCATGAGGTTTTCTCTTCTTGCCTTTCTACCCAAATCATGTGCTGTTTTACCGCCGCCTTTTGTAATGCCGCGAGACTTTTGGGTTGAGTGGATAGGTAGGAGATCCGGTCGACTAGTCCTCGGGGAAGTCCTTTTCGATAGTACTTCATTAACGCCTTGTCGTTATAGCCAGTATCGTCAGCGTATCGTTTGAATTGAGAGTTGTACTTATCAATATCAGCCAGGGTTCCTTCCATTCTAATATGTTCTATTTTGGTTTGGGCCTGGGTTTCCCGAGCCGAGGGTTTGAAGTCCCGTAGGAATTCTCACTTCACTTCGCGTAGAGTCCAGGATCTCCCTTTCGTTTTTGGTTTCGAGGCGGAAGAGTCTTCATCGGCACTTGTATATTCTTCATCACTATCACTGAAGTCATCTTCCTCCTCAAAGACCTTCACCATCATGTTATGTGCCCATCGTTTCGCTTCATCTCCTGAGAATAGCGTGAGGAAGAATGATATCTTTTCGTCTTCGGTAGGATAGACTTGGTCGTTGAGACGGAGATAGTTGTTAAATTCGGCCATCCAATCCTTCGTTTGGTTCCGGTCTCCTGTGAACTTCTCTGGTTTTACTCCTCGTTCTTTGGTAGTCATGTTAGGGAGGGCTGAAGACTGCGCGTCATCGTCGGATGGTGCGGTGTCATGGGGTGCTTGGGTCCCTCCTGCAGCGGCTGTGGCAGGATTTTCGGACATTTTGAGGGCGGCGTGAAGGGAGTGGAAGTCGATTGGTTGTGAGGGATTGACTGAGATGGGTTCTTGAACTGCACTAGGAGTACTGTCCGTTGGGGATCTGTTGAGAGGGATTTGGGGTTCTAGAGGAGTTTCGTTGTCTGGGTTCGGTTCGTGAGACGGAGTTGGTGATGGGGTTCTGGCAGGATTTGGGTTTTCTGTGGTAGGTTCTGATGGAAGTGATTGGAAGAGTAGAACTGGTTCGATACCGACTGTTTGTTCTTCGGTTGAGAGGGGTTGATTATTTATGGAGAGTCGATTGGGACACGGATGGGTTGCACAAAATTCCCACCGGTTTTCGTGCGAGAAGTAGCAGTCTTGTTGGTTTCGGGGAAAATGTGTGTGAGGACGTTGGAGACAAACGATGTGGGGAGAGGAAGTGCGACTGGGATTTTGTGAGGCTGTACAAGATCTAGTGATTCTAGGGATTCCGCTTCTGCTCATTCACTCGTTTTCGGATTCCGGAAACAAGTGATCCCACTGTTCACCTGAGACGTCTTCCCAAAAGGTTAGCGACCTGTAGTAGTCGTTTACTCTAGGGATTCGAGTTTGGAGATATTCGTGGTATTCTTCTCGGCAGAATTCTGAGAAGGCACTATCTTCGTAGTCAGCGTGACTGAACCAATATGGAAGAGTTGTACAGTACATTAGTTCATATCGAATAATATAATAACGAATATTCGCCATAACGAATAGGATTTGGCCTTCTCCCATGTCGGGAGGCGGGGATATTCAGCAACCCGCCATCCGGAATAACAAATACAATGTTCAGTGGTAATATTCATTTTGGCGGGTGCCATTCTGCGTGGGATTTTGTTGACCTGAGGCCCAAATTGGTAAATTTTGAGGTCCTTTCCCTGTTTTAGGAGACAATAAATATTCTAGATCATATTAAAATCGCATAGAGGTTTATTCTTGAGCTCGTAGCATCCATGGCTATTTCCTCCTCTACTAAAGTTCGCACTGTTCGCACTAATCAAAAAAAACCAACCAAATTCAAGCCTCAAGGACCACACAAGTCCAACAACCAGCCACGAACCAGTGCTAAACCTACGCAGACTCGGCGCGAGAACCTTACGCTCTTTGACTGGCTTCAGGTCCTGGACTACGTTGATGATCACCCTGACTTAACGCAGCCACAAATTGTACGGTACTTCGAGACCCGATCAGATAACGAGGGAGGATCTTTGAAGTTTTCTCAAGGGACACTGTCAAAGAAGCTCAAACCTGAGGCCAAGGAAGAGCTTCGGCAATGTGCTCAGTCTCACCCAGATGCTCTTTCTGGAAAACGAGCTAGAATTGTCACAAGGCCGGATGTAGAGAAGTGTTTGATTTTATGGGTTGAGGATATGGAGTGTCGTGGTGAGACAGTCTCAGGTCCTATGTTAGTTGAGAAGCGACGAAGGATTGAGGAAATGCTCGAGGTTCCAGATGAGCAGAGATTGACGGGAACAGGATGGATAACGTCTTTCAAAAAAGCGTGCGTTGTTCTGAATATGGTCATCTTATTGAAATTAACTGTGAATCGGCATTTGTTATATAAGGTACCAAATGCGAGAGCGCTGCCGCCACGGAGAAGCTGGGTCAGTTGACCTTCGAGCTGTTGAGAAGGAGCGACAACATCTCCATAAAGTGCTCGCAAAGTTCAAACCAGAGGACAGATGGAATGGCGATGAAACATCTTTCTTCCCCTCTCTTGCACCAGACCGTGGACTTTGCATGAAGCAGCTGCCTGGCAAGAAGAAGAGCAAATTCCGCATTTCAGTCTTAGTTCTCACAAATGCGACAGGCACTGAGAAGCGTAAATTGCTCTTCATTGGTCGGTTTAGACGTCCTCGGTGTTTCAATAAAAAGGACCCTGCTCGCATGCGACCACCTTTGGAATATCGCTTCAACAAGAAGGCTTGGATGACTGGAGTCATATTTGAGGAGTAAGTTTTTTGTTGGTTACTCTTACAAACTTTAATTGACATGACGACAATTTCAATTTTCTACAGACATCTTCGAAAGCTTGATCTTGAGATGCGTCGCCAGAAGCGACACATCCTGCTGCTTTTAGACAACTTCTCAGGTCACTATGTCTCCTACCAACCGAAAAACATCACAATCCATTTTCTCTCACCAAATCTAACCTCTTATGTCCAACCTTGTGATGCTGGTATTATCCGCTGCCTCAAGGCTCATTATCGTCGACTCTTGTGCATGCGGGCTATGGAACGGGCTGAAGCAGGAGAAGATAATCTCTGGGAGATTGAGATCTTACCGGCTATGCGCATGCTCACAGAAGCTTGGAGTCTGGTTACCCCTCAAACTATCCGTAACTGCTGGAATCATACTGGGATCTGCCCCCCAGCACAGTCAGATGACTCGGAGGAGGAGTCTGAGTGCGAAGATGCTGATGCCGAGCCTTCAACTGATGACATCATTCTCCAGGAGGCATGGGACGTGATGGTGGAATATGCCTCCTCAGATATGACCATGGATGAAGCAACTCAAAAACTCAAGTCTATTTATGGCGAGAGCTACAACCCCCAAGATTGGCATGGCCCGCTAAATGCAGTCAGTGAAGCAGAACATGATGTCCAAAAAGCACTAGAGGCTGTTCATGAGCTCATGCCGAACTTCAATGACGAGATCGCATCACATTCCCACCCCATGGATATTGACAGCGACGACGAGGAAATCATCATTGCGCCATCTGTAAAGGCAACTTCCTCTCGGAAACCAACTCATTCTACCTGCGCTCATCTCAAGGAAGCTGAGGATGAATTTATGTCTTGGGTTCAACGCTTGCATGCAAAGGGAAAGCTTCGGGATGTCCTTGATCTTGACAGTTTACTTAATCCAGCTTTAGAGAGGGAGGATGGAGACTCGGAAGAGACTGCCAACTGGTCAGAGGGAGACAAGGGATTGCGGGAGATTGTTGAATACATTAGCAACAACGAGGCTAAGAAGGGAACTGCAGAAGACTCTGATAATGAAGAAGACGATTCTGAGGAAGAGAATGGCGGATTGCAGGTGGATTATAATGATGTGATGGCTGCCGCTCAGCTTCTTGAAAGGGTGTGTGAAACTCGAGGTGATCTAGATAACGCTTTTGATCTGGAGCGTTGTCTAAGGAGGTTCCGAGGTGAGCTGCGTGCTGATGCAGAATCGCAAAAGCAGCAAGTCGGCATTGAACACTTTTTCTCGAAAGTATAATTAATGTATTCTGGATGTACATAGCAGTCCCAACAAAAAAAAATTCGATTTTATCATCTTTATACCATACTGAATAACCGTCATAACGAATAGCCTTGGTCCGTCTCCCAAGATTATTCGTTATGATGTATTTGACTGTATTTCCTAGTTGAACGAAGTAACAAGTGTCTGCAATTGTAACGTGGCGTGGAGACGTGTTTTCAGGTGATATCTTTATTCGGAGGTATTCGAGGATGGTCACTTCACCTGAGGTCCACGATCTTTTGTTGAGTACGATCCAACAGTCGTCAAATGCGATAGCATGTTCGTGTATTGTTGTTTTAACTTCTTCTAGGTAGTTTATGAAGCCGTCTGATTCTCTGATGGGGAAAGGGTATATCGGTGGGGGTCGGGTTCGTAGGTTGTCAAAGAAGGGTTCGAAGTTGAGAGCCAGCGTATTTGTCAAGGATTTCTGTGCGAGGTTTGTTTGTGAGGTGGGTGTAAGAGAGTCTGTTCAAGTGTCAAGAATGTTGTCACTTAGCAATTAACCACCCAAGTCACACAGTGAACAAGATAGATTGACAAGATATGAGAGACGAGAAAAGAGATGTAAAGAGATAGTAGAGACGAGAGGAGAGCGAGTAGCTGACTATACTCAACACTGCACTGTACTAGGAGCGGAGTGGAGACGAAGTGAACAGACTAAGGAATCTAGCTACGAGATCTATGATATATATACGAGAGGAATGAATATGTGAGAATGTCCATGGAGCCTAGGGATCGGAGGAGATAAGGATGTGAGTCAAGTAAAGAAGTATATATGTGAGAATGTCCATGGAGATAAAGGGGACGGAGAAGTGAGTCATAGATCGGAATGGACGATGATGAGAAGTAATTAGTGTTTATGGGTTTATGGAAGGTGATAGAACGGAAAGTGAATAGGTAATAGAAAGAAATGAAGGAGAAATGAAGGAGGTGAGAGGCGATTCATGACACCATTCTCAATAAATTGTTGCTGCGCTGCTGATACAGTAACGATCCTATGACTCGTTCGCGGTACAAATGTGTTGGAGAAGGCTGCATCAAAGTCCACTCCAATTGAAGTCAGCAGCGAGCCCTCAAGCACGCTATCCAATGCCCTTTGATTTCACCAGATCTAAAAGTGGAAGTACAGCGTATTATGGTGGATAGGGCACCATCGTCAGTGGTGGAAAAATTGCAGACAGAGAGGAACACACCAGCAGCCAACGAACCTGCATTGAAAACTGGGACTTTGGATAGGGAAGTAAGACTGGGAAGGAAGGAACGGTTGATAAAGCGGAAGGCAGTCCTTGATTTAGGAGTAACAAAGCTCTTCTGTGTTGGAAATTTTGCAGGACTTGTTGCCAACTTGCCAGTATGGAGAGAGTTGTGGATGGATGCTACACCGGATTACACTCCTCCCACCCGTAACATGCTCCTCGATGATCTCATCCCTTCCGAAGCAGCGAAAATCATCAGTAACAACACTGCACTCCTGAAGAAAGAACGAAACCTCACTATATCATTTGATGGGGGTACCCGACACCGCAAGTCACACTGGACTGTCCATATTTCAGAGCAAAATCGAAGTGTGCACTTGATGGAAGTCAACAATGCTACCAACAAGAGACACACAAAGGAATGGGTGCGGGATTTGGCCTTGAGAGTGAGTTGTGCTCGCTGAGCTGGCAAGTTCTGTATTGCTAATGTAATCATCAGTGGATGCGTGAAATTGGAGAAACACAGTTCTGTGCTGTAGTCTCTGATAGCACTGGAAACACACTCGGTGCTTGTTTGCTGCTAGCCAACGCAATACCGACACTCTTGGCATTGGCTGATATCTGCCACCACTGCAACAATACTTCAAAAGATATCGTTAAAATTGCATACTTTGCAAAAGTACGTACCAGCAACTATGTCCCATTTCTTTACTTATGACGATTATAGGCTGTCAAAGTTGTGAGGGCCACTCTACAGAAATTTCATCAATCTAATCATGCCAGCTTTCTTCTCGACCGTGCAAACAAGGCCCAACTCCAAAAAGTACGAGGTTTGGAAGCCATAGGGAAGACTCATTTCTCGACTGTAACTTTGTCTGCATTGTCCGTTCAGCACAATTCACCAATAATCAGAATAGTTGTTGAAAGTGATGAAAGCTTACAGGACTGGGTAAAATTCTATTCTCCGTGCAGTGTCATCAATACTAGCATTTTTGTGCAGGAATATGCATCTATCTTCCAGAGTTCTCCGACAAGGGCATCACAAGATTTTGAGTTCGTTCTCAAACATCTCATTGACATTGGAATGCCTTTGGCCAGGGCATTGGCATGTCTAGAGGCTAACGATGCAAATCCTGCTGATGTCTTCCTTTATTGGCACGCTCTCATCTTTGAGATTGAGCGAACGGTCACCAATAAGAAGAGTGAGTATCCGAAGGAAGTACAGGATGAGATCCTCAGCATCTTGGACTATCGACACAATCAACTTTTCATTCAAGGAGGACGACTTTATAACGCTGTCTACTTAGCTACTGCATATCTCAATCCAGGTGCGTTTGATTTTATCTCTTAGCTCTATAATACTCACATCTCGGACTGTTCATTTCTAGTATATCTACGATCTCAACTTTTCCGAAACAACGATCCAGATCCGACGCAGCCCCTTGACGAAAAAGTCTATCCTCCATTGCAAGGCATCCGGCATCACAAAATCTTCTGGCCTGTCGCCCATTTTCTTTTCGAAGTAGCCTGCAACGAAGTCAAACATGGCAGTAACAAGTTTTTCACAAAGTGGGTCGAGTATGGGAAGGAATTCTCAGAGCGGTTTCGAGATGAGCTGCAAGCTTACGCGCAGTCGAGTTTCCCTTTCAATGCACCAATAGACAACGACGTAAGCACTGAGGGGTTGATTAGGTGGTGGCAGAGTACAATTGGTGAAGAAGCCCAAATCTTACCGGTGCCGTGTTTTATCCTCCCTCCTCTGACACCCACTGACGAGACAACAGTATGTTGCCATCAAGCTGGTTTCCATTCGCGTCAATTCGATGGCAGATGAACGAACTGGCTCAACACTCACCTGGATGACACCGGCATTGCGAAACAGAATGTCAGTTGAGGCGATGGGTGCGAGAACGGTTGTGAAGCAACATTACTCACAGGTAAGTCTTTCCCTTCAATATCATACACTATGTGACCCAGATATCTTCTAGTCAAAGCCCTGCAGCAAGAGAGTCAAGTTTTGTGACATCAAAAAGGATTTCGAAGATCCGGACACGAGAATTGATGAGGAGGACGACAGCTGGCTCGATGAACAAGAAGCCGACCCTGCTGACCCTGATGCTGATGGCGAGAACGACTCAGATACGATAATTGATGAGTATGTTGGCGTGGCCCGTTCCTTTATCACTGCCGCCAACATCGTGAATCTGGATGCCTTCGAGATTGTTTCATTGCTGAAAGACTCAGCAATACAGAAGGCTAGTCCAGTGAAGACCGCTGAAGTAGGTCCAAAGGGGTCTAGGAGCTCGGAGTTTGTACTGTGGCCTGGAACGAAGCAAGTTTGAGGGGCTTTTGAGCAGTTTCGAGCACAGTTTGAGCGTTTGACAGTATGACGAGGCGTAAAAAATGAAGTCACGTGTTTAGGTAATTTACCGTAAATTACTGGTAAAAAAGGTCCCTTCCTTCCCGCCTCTGGTAAATTACTGGTCAGAAAGTCTGGACGAGTTTTTTCCCCAACACTACGGTCCTACAGTGAATCCGAAAACTGATGTCACCCCCGTGACCAGATCAAATTGAGTTTTTGATAGTAACTCAATTTGATCTGGTCACGGGGGTGACATCAGTTTTCGGATTCACTGTAGGACCGTAGTGTTGGGGAAAAAACTCGTCCAGACTTTCTGACCAGTAATTTACCAGAGGCGGGAAGGAAGGGACCTTTTTTACCAGTAATTTACGGTAAATTACCTAAACACGTGACTTCATTTTTTACGCCTCGTCATACTGTCAAACGCTCAAACTGTGCTCGAAACTGCTCAAAAGCCCCTCAAACTTGCTTCGTTCCAGGCCACAGTACAAACTCCGAGCTCCTAGACCCCTTTGGACCTACTTCAGCGGTCTTCACTGGACTAGCCTTCTGTATTGCTGAGTCTTTCAGCAATGAAACAATCTCGAAGGCATCCAGATTCACGATGTTGGCGGCAGTGATAAAGGAACGGGCCACGCCAACATACTCATCAATTATCGTATCTGAGTCGTTCTCGCCATCAGCATCAGGGTCAGCAGGGTCGGCTTCTTGTTCATCGAGCCAGCTGTCGTCCTCCTCATCAATTCTCGTGTCCGGATCTTCGAAATCCTTTTTGATGTCACAAAACTTGACTCTCTTGCTGCAGGGCTTTGACTAGAAGATATCTGGGTCACATAGTGTATGATATTGAAGGGAAAGACTTACCTGTGAGTAATGTTGCTTCACAACCGTTCTCGCACCCATCGCCTCAACTGACATTCTGTTTCGCAATGCCGGTGTCATCCAGGTGAGTGTTGAGCCAGTTCGTTCATCTGCCATCGAATTGACGCGAATGGAAACCAGCTTGATGGCAACATACTGTTGTCTCGTCAGTGGGTGTCAGAGGAGGGAGGATAAAACACGGCACCGGTAAGATTTGGGCTTCTTCACCAATTGTACTCTGCCACCACCTAATCAACCCCTCAGTGCTTACGTCGTTGTCTATTGGTGCATTGAAAGGGAAACTCGACTGCGCGTAAGCTTGCAGCTCATCTCGAAACCGCTCTGAGAATTCCTTCCCATACTCGACCCACTTTGTGAAAAACTTGTTACTGCCATGTTTGACTTCGTTGCAGGCTACTTCGAAAAGAAAATGGGCGACAGGCCAGAAGATTTTGTGATGCCGGATGCCTTGCAATGGAGGATAGACTTTTTCGTCAAGGGGCTGCGTCGGATCTGGATCGTTGTTTCGGAAAAGTTGAGATCGTAGATATACTAGAAATGAACAGTCCGAGATGTGAGTATTATAGAGCTAAGAGATAAAATCAAACGCACCTGGATTGAGATATGCAGTAGCTAAGTAGACAGCGTTATAAAGTCGTCCTCCTTGAATGAAAAGTTGATTGTGTCGATAGTCCAAGATGCTGAGGATCTCATCCTGTACTTCCTTCGGATACTCACTCTTCTTATTGGTGACCGTTCGCTCAATCTCAAAGATGAGAGCGTGCCAATAAAGGAAGACATCAGCAGGATTTGCATCGTTAGCCTCTAGACATGCCAATGCCCTGGCCAAAGGCATTCCAATGTCAATGAGATGTTTGAGAACGAACTCAAAATCTTGTGATGCCCTTGTCGGAGAACTCTGGAAGATAGATGCATATTCCTGCACAAAAATGCTAGTATTGATGACACTGCACGGAGAATAGAATTTTACCCAGTCCTGTAAGCTTTCATCACTTTCAACAACTATTCTGATTATTGGTGAATTGTGCTGAACGGACAATGCAGACAAAGTTACAGTCGAGAAATGAGTCTTCCCTATGGCTTCCAAACCTCGTACTTTTTGGAGTTGGGCCTTGTTTGCACGGTCGAGAAGAAAGCTGGCATGATTAGATTGATGAAATTTCTGTAGAGTGGCCCTCACAACTTTGACAGCCTATAATCGTCATAAGTAAAGAAATGGGACATAGTTGCTGGTACGTACTTTTGCAAAGTATGCAATTTTAACGATATCTTTTGAAGTATTGTTGCAGTGGTGGCAGATATCAGCCAATGCCAAGAGTGTCGGTATTGCGTTGGCTAGCAGCAAACAAGCACCGAGTGTGTTTCCAGTGCTATCAGAGACTACAGCACAGAACTGTGTTTCTCCAATTTCACGCATCCACTGATGATTACATTAGCAATACAGAACTTGCCAGCTCAGCGAGCACAACTCACTCTCAAGGCCAAATCCCGCACCCATTCCTTTGTGTGTCTCTTGTTGGTAGCATTGTTGACTTCCATCAAGTGCACACTTCGATTTTGCTCTGAAATATGGACAGTCCAGTGTGACTTGCGGTGTCGGGTACCCCCATCAAATGATATAGTGAGGTTTCGTTCTTTCTTCAGGAGTGCAGTGTTGTTACTGATGATTTTCGCTGCTTCGGAAGGGATGAGATCATCGAGGAGCATGTTACGGGTGGGAGGAGTGTAATCCGGTGTAGCATCCATCCACAACTCTCTCCATACTGGCAAGTTGGCAACAAGTCCTGCAAAATTTCCAACACAGAAGAGCTTTGTTACTCCTAAATCAAGGACTGCCTTCCGCTTTATCAACCGTTCCTTCCTTCCCAGTCTTACTTCCCTATCCAAAGTCCCAGTTTTCAATGCAGGTTCGTTGGCTGCTGGTGTGTTCCTCTCTGTCTGCAATTTTTCCACCACTGACGATGGTGCCCTATCCACCATAATACGCTGTACTTCCACTTTTAGATCTGGTGAAATCAAAGGGCATTGGATAGCGTGCTTGAGGGCTCGCTGCTGACTTCAATTGGAGTGGACTTTGATGCAGCCTTCTCCAACACATTTGTACCGCGAACGAGTCATAGGATCGTTACTGTATCAGCAGCGCAGCAACAATTTATTGAGAATGGCTTTTCATGGTGCACCAGTGCTGCAGGTCCCATTAACAGGAAGCAGCACTATTTCCCTTCTAGGTGTGTCCTCTTCATCGCCCATTGGTTCATCTCCAGAGTCTTCATCATCACTACTGTCCTCATCACTTCTATCATCGTTTTCAGCTGTTTTTCGGATTTTTACACCAACATTAACCATCTCCTCTCGTTTTCACTTTGTTTCAGACCGTGCTGTTTTAGGTGCTTTTCGAGACTTTGGGGCGAAGAAGGGATGTATAGGGATTGGATCTGTAGTGGTAGTCGTTGTTTCTGGTACCGCTGGTTCAATATCCGCGTTCTTGGAGGTTGGAGGACATCAACACAGGGTCTTTTGTGAGTCAAAACCAGTACTCACTGTATCATTGAAGTACTTGACTAACGTTTGGAATGTCTGATAGCGTGTTTTGTTTGGCGAAAATTTCTTATCGTAAATGGGGAAGTCCAGTGGGGTGACATAACTGGCGAGGGTATTAATGGCATAGAGAGCGCAGGACTCATTGTCGGTCTGCCTCCCGCAAGTTGTCAACCTTGAAGTTGTCAGAGACTGTTCCCCAGTCCGAGAGCCACCATTGAATAGCACTAATCAATTCATTTGGAGCAGGATGCTGCATGGAGTCCCTGTACAGAATGCTCCTGCCAGCAACATCAACCACGACTGCAACCCAGTGATTACCACGAGCCTCTTCGGAAGGCAGCTCTACAGAGGTACCCAATCGGATAAAGACCGGAAAGGCTATTGCCTTGATAGATCCTTCCTTCAGTGCGTCCCCAGTCTTCACCAATATCCACTCCTGCTTACGATATCCCACCACCAGTTTATTGCTCCAATAATTATTCATCAACCATATTCCGTCGTCCATCTTCTGTGAGCGTAGTTGGGCCACCATTTGTGCAACCTGTACATTGCCAAGCCATGAGTCGCTTAGGAATTTGGCAAGGTCGAAGGTTGTTCCTGACTCGTTGGGAAGGTCTGGCTTCCAGCAAACCGGGCTAAGTGTGCTGTAGATGCTTGCATACCACCCATTATTTTTCAGCCAGTCCTGTACCATAGTCCATGTCTTCTTATGGATCCAAAGATCGTGAACTATCTCCCAATAGCTAAGGACCCATAGAGGAAGATTCATCTGGGATGGCACTTGCATCAACGTCAGGGTGCTATGCATCTGCCGCTTTAGGCAATGATGTCCCTGAGCAACAGCACCTGGTACCAGTGAAATGAGCGCATGGATTTCGGTAAGAGAAGGGACCAGCTGTGAGCGTAGAATTCTGACAGTAGGTGGCGTATTAAGTAGTGTGGCGCCAGATGTGAAATGAGATGGATCGAGTGCTGGAGTGTCTGGATTGTCCACAGCAGGTATTGTAAAGTTTGTGAGGTCGATGATAGAGCAGCTCGGAGGGGGAAGCAGTATAGGAAGAAATTCTTCAGGAATGGTGAGAGTATCGGTATGGTGACTGGGCTCATCTGGTAGCTCGATGACCCCGTGGGTGGGCTCCATTCAGTTGTAGGAGTCTGTGTTACACGACGACAGCTCATTGAAAAAATTTTCAGATTCTTGGAAAGGTACTACACATGACTACTTGGCCCTTGGTAAATTACTCCCTCTTCTGAAGGCCATCTTATTGACCAGTAATTTACCCATAAATTACCAGTAAAAAAGTGCTTTGGTAAATAACTCAAGTTTTTTCCCCAACACTAGTTTTTGAATTGAATCTGGTCACGGGGGTGACATCAGTTTTCGGAGTCACTGTACACTGCGGACGGCAATGGGTATTTGCCAGCCATTTTTGCGCGGCGTAAATCTCAAATCTTTCAGAGCAGTTTTTGCAGGCCGAACATACCCCATATGGGACCGTTTTGAGGCCGGAATTCCATATGGGGTAGTTCCGGCGCCGAGCAGAAGTTTGAGATTTAAGGTTGCACAAAAATGGATGGCAAATACCCATCGCCGCCCGCGGTGCTACACACCCTTATTTAGCACAGCGCGCCACTGACGGGACGTGAGACCCGATACTGAACAAACATTATTTACTACAATACCAGTTCTGTTGCCATTTCGAACCACCTAGCACCTAGCATGGCCACTTCAATCTTATCAGCCATTATGAATGGTATCACGCCGCCCTCGAACATGCGAAAGTCGATGCGAACGGTGAGATTGATGACCGTGCCCTCAGTAATAGCCTTGAGGTGAGGTTGAGAAGGTTGGTTGTAAAATTGACAAAGAGATACAAAAAACACACCAATGAAAAGAAATCCAACAACAAAAATCTTGGTTCATGTACCAAAGATGTAGGTCGCGAAGGAGAGCATTCCTATCTCAGCTTAAATAGTCCTCATGACCGTTCCTTTCTCAGCATACATAGTCTACAAGCCTAGGGTATAGTGCTGTTAACGACACATACAGTATCTGACACTATACCACCTGCATCAAGCAGGTGCTTGCACGAAGGCGGGCCCTGCCTCCGCTGACTGCGCTTTGAGGGTACTTTTAACGTTCCCATGCCTCTTCTCTCTCACCGACTTGAAACGGTGGTTTGATTCGGGTTTAATGAGATGATCATTGTCAACATCAAAATAAGGGAAATTGGGGGAGAGAATGTTCCATATTACAAAAGACCCGCCAGCAGCATATCCTAAATCGCTTCATCGGTCAACAGATATGGACATGACCGCTGCGACAGCTTACCGAGTAGTCATCGACGCTGTTTAACCAATTCCATAAGAAGAAGAGGGAAGCCTGATGTGGCGTTGAGTGTAAGTTGAATGGCGACGAAGACAAACTCACCTGGAAGCCAAACATAGAATAGGTACTGCATTAAAAAACTCTTGACCATGTGATTGACCATGTGATATGTGCATGCTTATCACGTTTTTTCAAGCTCAAAGAAATCGTTCTTACACTCCCTTATTCAGCTAGCGCGCCGCCTTCGGGGACGCCATTCCCGATACACGGGCTTCTCAAGTCTCACATCACACATTGTACATGCCGGTCAGAAACTCCCTCAGTCGCGACCCAGGACTACAGTTACTCCGGGTTGTATATCACCAGTTAAGAGAACCGTCTGTTTGGAGATGTAAGGTCCGAATTGCAGGTTAACTCCAATGACGACGTTGTGACTGTCAACTGGGCACAAAGACAGTGTAGAGATGAGTACAGGAGAGATAACGCTGGTTGGAAGGCTGGGATCAAAGACTGCAGAAACGCTCTGACCGTTGATGAGGATCATGGTAGAGAAGTTAAGACAGTCACAGAGGGAACAGAGTAAGGATGAAACAGCGGAAGAGATGCAGTGCAAATAGGCAGGCAAAGTGCAAAAAAACGTGACTGCACATGACCTTTCGTATGATTGGGGGGGTCCCTACAGACCCTCTACTTAAAAGTATCGGGAATACGGTAGCGAGAATTTGGCCAGGAGTACCGTGACGGCGTCGGAATGCTTGTATGCCCTTGCAGCGGTAATTCTGCTCCCAGCCTTCGCTCAGGATGTTACGAATGCAGGATATAAGAAGGTTTTAGAATGCGGAGAGTCCGAGCGAGGTTTAGATTCCTCGCCCCCCCCCCCCGACCGCGGGCCTGAGCTAACGACCCTCAATGAGGGTGCCCTTGTCGTATAGCAAATGGCCACTCCAAACGCTCCTCCCAAAAAAAAAAAAAAAAAAAAAAAAAAAAAAAAAGAATGCGGAGAGTAGCGAACCCTAGGGAGTAGAGTAGAGAGAACTGCGTGGATATCAAGCGTAAAAGTGGGAGTTTTTCGCAAAATTGAAACCGCGATAAACCGCGAGAAGTGCCTCACCTCTTTGCGTCATGAACTACTCTCAAAAACATCTACCGGGTCCTTCTTGGAAGCTCTTCACTCGATATACGATGACTTTGCTTTAACTCACGATACGTTGGTGAAGGAAATCCCGACCCACTTGCAACCGTGGTTCCCGGTCTCTTATCTGCTCTCCTAGCTAGTCAAACAGAGTTAGGCTGCAAACGCAGTGTATACGTCTAACTTGCACACGCAGGCCATCATCGTACTCCGGGGAAATTTGAACCTTATTGGCCGTCTACGTCTACATTGGTACTGACCGTGATTTCGGGGTTCTGACCGACCGTCTTTGACTTCCAGGACAACTGCATTTCCAACCTTTCTCTCGCCGATTTTGGTTTCAAGAACATACTAGCCGCACTCACGACCGTCTCATACTTATCCCAACTCTAATCTCGAAAGAAGAATGCTCGTCTCTACCATGGCACTCCTCCTACTGGGCTCATTGTCGTCCTTTTTCCTTCAAACGATATTCGCAGCGTACGCATCTTTCAGTGTACACTACCCATGGGCAACACGACGACCTGCAAATGAGATTCGTTCTACTTTGAGCGATTGTAAGCCATTTTGCGGTACGTGTACACAATAGTGGTCACTGAAATATCTGTCTAATTGGAGCTCTATTACTGACACTATGATAGGCATCCCTTTCCACAACCCTCAACCTTTCGCAGCGTACCAAACGACTTTTCTCTCGTTTTCTGGACATCCTGGTGACCTAGGTGAGTGGTATAATACCGTCCGGCAAACATAGCGCTCACTGACTCAATGTGGATTTTAGTGACAGTCTGTTATGGACGTACACGCGCCCGGCGCCGCACGTCACGGTAGTCGTGATGCCTTCCCAAATACCGTCGCTTCAAATGTCCCGATTTCGCCTACTGGTCAGCTGTGTTTCGACATCAAGATGCCTAGTATTTCGTTGAAAGAGAAGGAGTTCGGCATGTTTTTGTTTGAAGTTACTGATCCTGAGACGGGAGAGGTTACTGGGTATCATGTAAGTTACAATGTTCTATCTCTCTCTCCACTCTCTCCATCTTCGTGGAAATTTGGACGACCTTAAGCTTATGAGCTGACTTCGGATTCTTTCTTTCTCTTTCTTTTTTCGCTTCGGTTGACTCTAGTGCTCGGATGTGTACATGGCGAATGATGATGATGCAAAGTCGGAGGACCATCCTGCGATGTGTGCTAGGAATAATGATACACTTATTCCTATGCCGCCTGAGGATGAGTGGTAACGGTTCAGAGTCATATACGAGGTTTCTGTTCCAATGTCGCTCCGTGTAACGTCGACGTAAATGTACGTGTATATGTTCAGGAAGGTTCAAATTGCGTTCCCAGCAATGACGAAGATGTGCTTATTGCAAAGCAGTCTTTTCGGGACGAGCTAAGCCATAAGTTGCGAGGAGGTAAGGGGTAATTCCTTTCATTCAAGGAGTTGAATGATGTTAAAACGTAGCATATCATTACTACTAGAAAACGAGTCTCTGGTGAAGTATGTAGAGTAAACAGCAGTTGTCATATACTTAAACTAACGAAATGAAGCAGGCAAGTAATGTACGCTCCAAGTTTGACACTTGGTACAGTCCGTCATAATACAGTAGAAACATGCAATCGAAAGAGCTCTGCAATGCTGGGTCAGGAAAAGCGAAATCAAATGGAGACTGGACTAAAACACATCCTAATAATCGAAGTCGTCCGCCGTGAGTAGTCTGCCATGGACGATTCTACCGAGATGCGTTGGAAGGTAGCCCATACCCTTGCGCCGTAAACCAATCAACTCCTGCAGGAAAGGTACAGGGCTCTCGTTAAATCGGCAGTCTTTGAGTCCCATACTCTCTCTATGAGGCCCAACACGGACGAAACCATCGCTTTGAACAGGATACGGTTCATCGTCAATCTCCATCGGTTCCTCTTCCCCATTATGCAGGCCCAAAAATCGGCATAGACTCAGATAAACGTCGTAGTTTCCCAAATATAGTTGACCAGCGAAAAGGTTGAGCTGCGAGATAATGTTGACCCGAGGTGGATTCCACGGCTCTGCTGGTAATTGAGGAACAACGTAGAATCTGAGGTCGTCCAAAGGTAGCATGTCTTTCGTGACTCGAGGGGAGTAAACATGCAAATGTACGTGTTTACTTCGGCGAATAGCTGGTAGAAGGTGATGGACCTCGAAAGGGCTCAATATGACGACGACACCATTGGGTTCGTACTTGTTGCTCGTCAAGAGGAAGGCTACTGGCCTCAGATAATCCGCGCTGCCACGCTCCACCACGTCTCTCTCGGAAATAGTCGTCGAGAAATCCTTGGTCGCATAGAGCCCAGGGCTGGAGGGTAAGGTAAAAAAAAAAACAAAAAAACAAAAAAAAAAAACAGCAGATATGTGAGCATGGTTGCCCATTCAACCAAAGATCGAGCCTCAAAAATACTCACCTCCAAACTGCCTTGCCCTCCACACCTATCAAAGGCACCCTTCTTAGCACGTTTTCAATCGACTCATAAACTGCCTGGAAACCTTTCCTGTATTCTGGACCAGTACCGTTGAATGGTAGCACTCCTGTCTCGACAAAGATTGGGAGCCCATGCGATAGGTGGTGCTTGGCAGGTTCTACTTTGAGTGGTCTCTCTATCTCCGTCTCCTGTTCTATCTCATGATTCACCTCTCTTTCTTGTTCCTCATCGACATCAACATCTGCAACCTCGTTCACGCCAAGACTCTTCAATCTCTCCCGCAACTCGGGCACCGAGAAAACTCCTTGTCGCAGATTGGCATCTCCACCACCGACTCCAGTAGTCCCCGGACCAGTCCTAACATCATACATTTTCTCCAAAGTTCTCGCCTCCTCCCGCACCCAAACTTTCTGGAGGATATCGATGTTAGGTGTGATTTCCTCTTCCTCGCTCTCGTCTGCTGCGACTATTTCATTGCTGAACTCCTCCCATGCTTGTCTTCTTCGTAGATAATCTAAACCCTGCTCGGCCCAATGAGGAAGATGGTGCTGGATATCTCGACAAGTCTCAAAAATCGTCCAACGAAGGATGTCTTCGACATGGATAGGATGGGACGCTGGCGTTGCACGAAGTTGACCTTGTATGCGCATTTTGGGTCTGAAAAGTCTTGATATTGCGATCGATTTCGGAAGGAGCAAAGAAGATGACGGATTGACCGTAGCCAAGTTTTCGCATTCGCATGGCGCCTGCAATTCAAGGGGAAAAGTCAGCTCGAAGTTCTGTGTCTGCAAGGATTAACACAAACCTTGTATGAGACGATCCTTTGTAACCTTTGGACCAAGGGTCACAGCTGCCCTCGAGTTGATTGGTAGTTTTAGGTCAGTTCCGCGAGTATGTGCGTCATCCAGGTACACCAGGCAGTGATCTAGTTGGCCTTTGAAAGGTGAGGAAATCAGTGTTTCAACGGTCCCATCCTGGGTCACGACCATCAACTCGTCCTTCTCGCTGAAGAAAATACATGCAAGCATCTCGGGACGCAACCTAAGCCATTCCTTTGCCAGCTCCTCATTCTTCAAGTCCAACATTTGTGCCCCAACGTCCAGGAGCACTTGGACCACTTGATTGGCCGTCTTCTGGCTCATGAACTCCAAAAATTGCACGACGGGAAGGCGACCACCGTCAGGCAACGCTGCGCAGTGATAATGGTTGTTCTCTTTTTGCAAAAGATAGGTGAGAACCTTTGCATTGGTGCCGCTTTGCTGTAACGGGTCACGCTGGGAAATGGATGTCGGAAGAAGGAACCGATTGTCGTTAGTACCACTGAATCCGGTGGTAAGATGCCGTGGCTTTGCCTCTGCAAGGTCCCAGCTAGAAGTCGATAGCTTGAAAGGGAACTCTTTCGCAGCCTTTGGAAAGACGACTTGGGAAAGATAGAAATCAATGACGGTTTTGCGTTTACCGAAAAGCGGTATGAATGAAAGTTGACGTGCTGGTCTGCGTCGTCAGTGTTGACGCCATTCAGCGTCCGAAGAATGAATAGGAATGGCCTCGTCGTCATCAACCCATGACTCGTATTCCAAAGGAGGGTTATCGAGCTTGAACAGGAGATCAAAGCAGATCTTCAACTGTGCCGAATCAAGACCTTGGTAGTAATAGGTAAGACATGTCAGAGCTAGTGCGACGTCTGGATGGCCAAATTCAGCACGGATAGAGGGTACATCCTTCGCACGATAGGGCACCGCCAACAATGAACGACTGAGATCCAATCCATAGTCAACACGATATTGTCTTGCTTTCAGAGAATACAGCAAGATACCGTGGGCAATGAGACCACGCAGAAGGAGCAGATGCTTCCAGTCATTGCCTCGTCCGCAATACTCCTTCAGTTCCTCTACCACTTCAAGCTCCACCTTTGGGTTTTCAACAAATGCGCGGGCAAGGACTTGTACGGTCTCCGGGAGAAATCTGACGTTGAAACTGGAGAGCCGGCCACTGAAGACATCGTCAACCACCAGTTTTGATGAGCTCTCGCCCAGCTTTGGTATCAATGATGCGAACAGGAGAAAAAACTACCGCTTGGCCCAGACTGCAGATCAACGCCGTTGCGATTCTGAGACTTGACGTCGACGATGTGCAGGAAACGAACTTGTAAAGCTCCTCCATAATTGTCCAGCGATCTGGATGTAGTTCAAGGGGTTGTTGCTGACCAACAGTGTATACAAGCTGGTAGCGGATGTGGAGGATTTCGTCGCTTTCGTCGAGAACATCAGAGAGTGCAATATCCAGCCAGCGTTGAGATTTGGCCAAAGATTCGGCAACGGACCTATCTGCAAGGTTATTCGATACCAGACAGCGGTCAATACCCATGAGCTTGAACGAGAGAATATGTTCAGGCTGGACAATCCAGATACCCCCTTCCTTCATACAAGTCTCATAGGACTTCTGAATCTCGCGCTACCTGTTCTGCCCAACGCGAATCTTTCGTGAAAACGGCATGTAGAAGATCCGACGATTGGCAAGACTAGAACAGTCTCTCGACGAGCAGCTGGAACATCTGACCAGCTAGAGGTTTCAGGACAACGACTCGGACCAGTTTCTTTCCATCTGCAAGCGCGGCTGCGACAAGAGGGACAATGACGGATGATTTACCCTCTCCCATGTTCAGTTGGAGGACCGTATTCTGACCGGAAGAAGGGGCAATCATCTCCTGTGCTACTCGCAGTTGCAGAGGTCGCGCAGGAAATTACCTTCAATCTGAAGAGATAAGTCAGAACCTCATTACAGAATTGTGGAACTTTGAATATAGCCTTACTGGATCAGAGTCCAATCCAGATATTGGAGGAGCTACGGTCATGTCGAATGTATGGGTATCAAGTTCCCGGAAAAAATCTTCCCTCTTTCCCTGTTGAGCATACGCCAAAAGCCTTATCGCCGTTGGTACTCTAGAGTGTCCCGGGCAAGTAGGGTGAGAGCCACTTTCCATTCCTGCGTCAGTTGGGCATTCCGAGGATATGCCAACAGACGAAGAACAGACCGCGCAAGGTAAGGCGAGGCCAATTACCGCCTTTGGCAATAGCTTTTTCAGAAGATGTGGTAGGAGACAGTGCAGCGACGACGACGTCCAAGAAAGATTGATAGCGTTCTGCACAAAGCTCCTTTTTACCAGAAGTTCCTGGACAGAAAAGGGAATATTCGGAGCTGATGGGTAGTGATGGAATCGAAGTAAGGTTATTGTAACTTTCGTGCAGGTCGCGAGCATAGGCTTTTCGTACTTCCAATGAAGAGTCTGACATCGTGTTGAGTAGCTTCTTGAGCTTAGCTGACTCAGCGGGTGGGTCCCGTTACGGAAATCGTCAGGATTTCCCCAAAGCTGCGCGTCGCGTTGAGGTAGGGCCGGGGCATTGCGGGAAAGGAGACCGGTGAGAGAAATGGATGATGAGGAAGATGGTACATTGTCTTTGCAGGGTTGGAAATCGTACTCCGGCACGTCATAGGAAATGGTATTGGCGAAATAGGTATCAAAAACTGAGTTCACTGCACGAGCATGATTGATCAAAAGTCGGTTCTGATTGCATATGTTGAAATAATTCTGAACATTGGCAATCAGACTTTCGACTCGATAATAGGATCTGCTGACATTGGGGTTAAAGGTAATGTCGAGACGATGAGTCATAAAATCTCCCCATTGGCCAAGGAAGAAGTTGTTGAGCAAGACAGAAAAGTCCTTGCAGCGCCGGTGATAATGTTGTCTTCGGCGGATGTCATAATCTCGGTCTTCTTCGTCTGCGAGCCTCTCCAAATTCCATGAAGGCGTAGCCTCGGCAGGAAGTGCAGCCGGAGTGATCAAAGACGCAAGTTTCAGGTCTGTTGGAGCAATTCCCTGATCCAAATCAAACAAGAACTCAACAGAGTGAGGTACATGTTGTTGACGTAGTGTCTGATCCCAAAAGGAAAAGACAATGGGTGCCACAAAACAGCTGTGCTGGGGATTGGCAAACACCATGGCGGACAGACTGAAGAGTAGTCTATACTTTTTTCTATCCCTCGAACCACTCTTGATACACTTCTCGTAGATACTCAGCCAAGAGTCGGCAAAATTGAGAGAAAACCACCCTCTGTTGTACGACAGCCGGAAACTCTTTGAAGGCTGACGGAGTCTGGCCCAGCGCTTGAAGAGGTGGTGAAGTGGTCGGGGCTTGTCCGCTAGACAATAGGTGGGTCCTAAAAATACATTGGATGCGGCTGAGCATACCACCGTTTCCAATAGAAGTTGCGTATCGCGAGAGCTGTATGAAAGATCGTAGGTACGGCGTTGCGGGGCACCAGCGAAGTCGGAAGGGTAATAAACGGCATTACGTGCAGCAGCTCGCGAGTCCACGTGGTGATTTCGAGCAGGTAGTCCATCTTTCTTGTCTTTGCCCTTCATATTTTGTTCCGACTGAGGTTTAGCTTCATCGTCAAAGACACGCTGATGCTCAGCAGAGGCAATGATTTCCTTTGCACGAACAATGAATGCATCATGCTGAGATAGAGGTGGGAGAGAAGGATGCCAGGTGATGGATTGCACTTTAGGGCAAGACGGCGGGACACCAAATCGGCTCGGAGTCAGCTTGCCAATCTTCACCAATAGGTCCATATCCTCCTCAGTCAACTCCCTTGATGACATGCAAGCCGCGGTATGAAATTCGGATAAAGCTTCCTCCACACCAGTCACCTTTGTCAGTGGATCCGGGAGACAATGGCTTGTGACTGCCAGAAGGTAGATGAGAAAGAGCCGAGACCTCAGACTTGTATTTCCCGTCAAGCACCCTTGCTCGACATCGACAACGTAGTCGGCAAACCGAATAATACGATCATCCTTGTTGTCAATGGTCACCGTGACATGATCATCCAGATATGGCGAGATCTCGACATTACCATATGGTACTAGAACTTTACGACGGGCTCCAGCAAGGGACCTATTGTTAGGTCGTAGTACCAGACGGTTCTGAAGACCAACGAGAGCACCAAAAGACTGATCATCGTGGTCAACGATCATGCCAGGAAAGTTCCGGGATTCCAACTCGTCTTTGTCGTTTCTGTGAAATGCAAGGCGGTACCGGGGAAGGTCCACTGCGAGACTCGAAGGGTTAAAGTCGTTTGAGCAGGTGACGGTAAGGTACTCCTTGCGTTCTAAGGGCTTGAGAGTTGCTTGGACCATCTCAAAGGTGACTGTGGACGTCTATCATAGTTCTGTTGGGATCCTTGCAGACTCAGAGGCGATTGGAGAAAATGTATAAACCCAATTTGACGGACTTCGTTCCCACATGCTCTGGAGAGGACGCAACTCGACTTCGCCATTAGATAGTCTATGCAAGTGTAGTAATCCTGGACAAAACGGAGAGGAAGATCGCCTTCGAAATTGTGGTGAGGAATGAGTTCGAAGACTTTGTCGTCACGAATAGCGCGTATAACCAAATCCCCCTCTTCTCGCATGCCGAAAAATACCTGCATAGATACGGAGATCAATATGACAACTAACTCAGACAATATTGTACAACTCACTTGTGTACCCGTTAATAAGCGATCTGGTAGCGAATTCCATCCCTCTCAATTGAGCTGGTATTACGTCAAGGACCTTCTTCTATGAAGTGAAAGATACTTTAGCAAGGAAGAAAACAGAAAAAGGAGATCACTCACATCACCAAACGTCCTGATATACAACTCATGTTTGACAATCTCATCGTAATCGTCCCAAAGGCTTCCCATT